>CM053756.1:3564762-3607211 GCA_028658305.1 Pachyuromys duprasi
AACTGATTGGCCTGCTCTTTGATCACCAACCCCTGAGGGGGGAGCAGCCTTACCAGGCCACAGAGGAAGACAATGCAGCCACTCCTGATGAGACCTGATAGACTAGGATCAGAAGGAAGGGGAGGAGGACCTCCCTTATCAGCAGACTGTGGGAGGGGCACGGGTGGGGAATAAGGAGGGTGGGATTGGGAGGGAAGGAGGGAGGGAGCTACAGGGGGGATACAAAGTGAATAAACTGTAATTAATAAAAATAATTTAAAAATTTTTAAACCCTTAAAAAAGTAAAATCACATTTATTTATTTATTTGTTTGTTGTGTACATAGAGCAGATGTGGCAGTCAGAGGACACCTTTGGGGAGGTGGTTTTCTCCTTCCAGGGTGTGGGTCCCAGAATCAAACTCAGGTCGTTTAAGCGTGGAGCCCAGGCTGATAATCCAGGTCAGTAGATTTTAGGGAGTGCTGTGCATTCCGTTCCAACGCGTGCTGCCCAAGAGAGCTCTTCATGGCAACGGAACTGTTTCGTGTCCTCACTTTGCAGTTCAGTAGCCACACGGGGCTGTTCACACTTTCAGTGTGGCCGGCAGGAATTGAGTGCTGCATGGTGTTTCAGTTGAGCTTAACTGTACGTGAGTAGTGACAGGCTAGCCTCGAGTGAGTAGTGACGGGCTAGCGACGGGTGTAGTGCAGCTTTTAACAGTCCTCAGCCCCTGCCTCAGCCAGGCAGAGCCTCATGGAGGAGGCTCACAGTGTAGCCTGGGACTGGAACTGGCGGAGTCTGCAGAGGAGCTGTGCTGGCCTCCTACTACACATGCAGTGGCTGGTGGCTGGGCGGCTGGGGACCCCTTCTCTGAGGAGTAGGGGAGGGGGCATAGGGGAGAGAGGGAGGGAGGCTGGGACCGGGAGGAGAGGAGGGACGGGTTTTGACTGGGATGTCAAAATAATAAATAAAAATGAAAATAATAATAATACAGGCAGCACTAATGAACTATCTCACACTTCTGGAGGCCAGGAGGCCAAATTCATCTTAATGTAGGCGGGTGTAGTTGAAGCATTGGCCAGGCTGGTTCCTCTGGAGGTTCTGGGACCAGATGCCACCGCTTGCTCATCCATGTTCTGAAAGCACGCAGCCTCCTCTCCCATCTTCAAAACCAACAGTGTAGCTTCTTGGCAGTCTCACCCCATGCCCTCCGTCCCCTCTTCTGTCTGCCTTTCATTTTCTACCTCTGCCCTCTTGCCTTCCTTTTGTGAGAATCCTTGTGATTTCTTTAGGGCCACCAGAAAATAAACATAAATTCCCCACCTAAAGACCCTTGACTTCATTGCGGAGATTCTTCTGCGATGGAAGACGGCACATTCACAGGTTCCAGGGACTAGGGCACAGGCAGCTTTGTGGTGAGAGGGAGTTATGCAGCCAACCGCCTAGGAGGAGCAGCCTCTCCCATCCCGTGAAGTCTGTGCAGATGGTGCCATGTCTAGAGTTGGCTTGGAAGTGTGCTTAGCCCAGAACTCTCTGCATTGATCCGATGCAGTTAGAGCATTGCTCTCCGGAGCACAGGGAGCAGGGTCTGACCCTTGGGGAGAAAGACCCAGGAAGAGAGAATGGGGCTTCAGTTTTGGGAGCCTGGGAGGTGGGGGCTTCCACCAAGGGACAGAGGTGAGTGAGCTGAGGTGTCATTGTGCACTACCTGCACGGTGTCATCTGGGCACTGGAGAGGCAGTGGATGCACTTTGAGCTGTAAAGGTCTATAAACAGAACAATGTTTAAAGAAGATTACGCTGGCCTGGGTTGTGTGAGTTGGGCAGAGGAGGGGGAAGGACGCTAGAGGGTGAAAAACTAGTGAGTAAACCCGGGCATGGGCTATTTTGTTTCAGAGGGAACAACCCCGGAAAAGAGCACCTGCCAGAAACACCCTGTCAAACAGAAAACACACCTCAAACACACCGTTGAGCTAAACAAAAATAACAACAGCTGCTTACATCATTTTAGAAAGAAACGGAATTTCTGATTTCATTGCTTTATGTACTCCAGGAATTTGCGCAATTGTGAGGTCTGTTCAACGGTGTTCTTAACGCCTGCCTCTGACAGCGCAGGGTGTTTCACCGAAGTGCCCTGGCCACAGGATACACCAAAACCTTTGGGCTCACACCAGGTTGTTTTCAAAGCCCAGTTGGTGGCTCTCTCTGAAGGCACACAGTGGTCCAGGTACTTTAACGAGCACAGGTAAGACTTGGTGCTCAGACCATCCTTCGAGCAGCAAGGAGTAAGATTCTTCGCATAGGAAGCTGTGTCATTTATCACCTTTCACCTTGAAGAGAAGGAAAGAAACAAGTCCTGTTCCTGCTTACCAGATGGCCCTCTCTCTGTGGCTTGTGCGCCATCTGGGACTTGTTTTGATGAATCCAAACATTAGGGCTACGTTATCTTTCTAGCTAAATAGAACAGTTAGTTCATTGGCCTGGCGGCCTCTGCGCTGCTTTCAGAAGTGAAACAGGAGAGGGCTGGAGCAGATGTGTGTGTTTTGCTCACCAGGAAGCCACGGAAGAGAAATCAGTCTGCCTTCAGTGACCTCTAGAACGGTTTCCAAGATCCAGAGGCCGGCTGAGCCCCTGAAGGGTGTAGACACCGCCCCAGGGACCTGTGGACAGCTGCATCTGGCAGGATGGGGGTGGGGTTTGGATGTGTTTCCCACCCTGGGTTAGTGCTCAAAACAATCCAGTCTCCAGACACCTGAGAGGCAGCCAGAAACGTGGCTCGTTCTCTTTAGAGAATTGTCATCTCTGCATTTGCGCACAAAGAGCAAAACCGTTTTCCGAGCCTGGAGCAGAGCAGCAGCCCTACCCCAGCTTCCTCACTCCTCACTTCAAAGTGCACCCGGTCCCAGCTCAGCTGTTCCTTTGAGTTTTTTTTTCTCGTCTCCCTATTTTTGCCTGCCTGTGCCTGTGCATGTAAGGTGTATGTGTGAGCGAGCATGCCTGTGTGTATGTGTGTTATATTTGCACAGGCATTGAAGTGCACGTGCACACATATGTGTGGTGTATGTGCCTATGTGCAGGCCAGAGGTCAGTGAAAGAGCCATTCTCTGTTATTGTTCATTCTCTTTTGTTTTGTTTTTGGAGAGGACATCACTCTTGAACAAGGAGCTCACCCGTTCAGACAGTCTGGCTGGCCGGTGAGCTCCAGAGCTCCATCCTCCCCTGCCCCTCCCTCAACACTGAGGCCACAGACACCCACTCCCTGGGTGCCAGGGCTCTGAACTGCTTGGTGGTAAGCGCTTCCCAGCTAAACCATCTCCTAACCCCCACGCCGTCATAGTTTTAGAACAAAATTGTAAAGGTTTTGTTTTTTGTGTATATGGGATTTCGGCTGCATGTTTGCAAGTGCGCCACACATGTGCAGCCCCCAAGAGGGCAGAGGTTGTGTCAGACCCCTTGAACTGGAGTTACAGAAGGTCGTGAACCACCATGTGGGTGCCGGGAACTGGACCCAGACCCTCAAAGCTCAGCCCCGGGCCGTGCGGAATGGTAACTACCTTTTCTTTTTCATTAAAACTTCATTGCCCTTGCTCCAACAATAGTAGGTTTTTACTGCTCTCTGGAAACACTGTCAGTCTGGACACTCTGTCTAGGCTGTCCTGGAACTCGCTGTGTACACTCACATGGCCCCTCCTGTTTCAGCCTCCTGAGAACAGGAATTACAGGTGTGAGCTACAGTGCTTGACTCCATCATCTTTGTGTCTAGATATTTATGTGCCAATTGGTGATTGGCCCTCAGTCATGCAAACACTCCAAACAGCACTTTCTCCTTTGTATGTGTGAACAGTAAGTACGTATTACTCTCATTTTCCCCTTGGAGACCCCTTCTTTAAGTCTGTCCTCTGTTATTCAGCATCGCAACAAGATGGAACCGTCTTCGGCATGGGCACCCATGTCTCTCACTGGGCTGGGGACTGGTCCTGGATCTAGGGGTCTCTGTTTAGAGCCCCCTCATCATAGTAGAACCCACCATTCCTTTAAGAGAGAAGCTAGAGACAGGACGGAGCAGGACCGCAATCCCAGCACGCTGGGGCTGGAGGTCCCAAGCTGGAGGTTAACCTGAGCAGCTACACAGCTGACTGTGGCCCAGAGTCAGATGACAACCACAGGGCAGAGAAAAGCAAAGCTCTGGGATTCCACTGCTCTCTCATCATGGAGGCCAGGCAGTCCTGGAATGGTTTTCTGTAGGTTGTTGAAGGTGTGTGGTTCTTGTCCTCTGGCTATCACTTACAGCCATGCTGACCTGTCCTGATGCCCAGTATCTCCCCAAAGCCTTGGCCATCTCTTTCAAACACTGTTTTGAGTCAGCAGAAGTCTTTAAGATGCTCCGCTGGTCCGAGGTGTGTTGAGACGTCATGTGACCTGTGGACCAGCCTGCAGTTGCTTGGGGAGTCCTTTCTTTCAGGAACCTGTCTGTGTGCTGTGCTTTCATTGTCCTGCGATTCTCCCGTCTCTGATGTTCTGACTATACAGAGATGCCCTTCTGAGTGGGCTGGGCAAGCCTGAGTGGGCAGGGCAGGCCGCCTCACAGTGGTGCTCAGCTGGCCAGTCACTGGTCTCATCAGAGCAATTCAGGCTTATAGGGAAAGCAGCGCTGGGTCCAGCTGCAAGACTGGAGAGGGAAAGCTGTGGTGAACAGAAAATGCAGTGATTTGGCCAGATTTCTTCCTTTTTGCTTCTTCTTACATTTTAAAAAAGATTTGTTTATTTTTGCATGTGATTATCTTGCCTGCGTGTATGTGTGTGTGTGTTGATGTGTGTGTATATGCATGTGTATGTATGTATGTGTGTGTATATGTGTATACCATGTGGGTGCCTGGTATCCCTGGCATTCAGAACAGGGTGCCAGCTGCCCTGGAACTAGAGTTAGGGGTGGTTAGGAACTGCTGTGTAAGTGCCGGGACCAAACCCAGCTTCCCAGCAAGAGCAGCAAGTGCTCTTACTACTTATGCCAACCCTCCAGTCTCCTCCTTACTCAGTTTCTTTTGTTTGCTTGTTTTTCTAGACAGGGTCTCTGTTTGTTAACAGCCCTGGATGTCCTGGAACTCGATTTGTAGATCCTGCGGCCTATGCCTCCTGAGTGCTAGGATGAAAGGCATGTGCCACTACGTCCAGCTCCTTACTCAGTTTCTTAACCTCATTGACCTACTATTTTCCTTATTTGAGATGGACTCTCTCTCTCTCCCTCTCTTTCTCCCTCCTTCTCCCTCCCAGGCTGCCCTTAACCTCCTCAGCTCAAGCCAGCTTCCTGCCTCTGGAGTAATGGCGGCCTAGGGACATTAGAGTGGAGGCCAGCCTTCCTCTGCTCTTGGTTTGTTGTGCATAGACGATGGAGAAAGGAAAACGCGGCATGCTTCTCTTTGGGCCTCTTTCCTTCTTGTACCATATCTGGAGAAATGAACTCTTCTGAGTTTGGAGAGAGGCCTTTACCTATGACCTTGCTTGGGAGGAAGCAGGGTGGACAAGACGAAGGCAGTGGAAACTCCCACCTCTCTGAGGGGTAAGATGCCATTTCCAAAAGCTTTGCAGAAACTCTCTCCACATTAGCCGAGATGCTCTACAAACACGGCTTGAGGGGTGGGGGCACCTCTAAGTTCTGCCAATGTTCTTCCTGTGGAGGGTCTGAACGTAAAGGCTCCATGTGTGTGATGACCGTGGGAGAGGCTGTGACTCCAGGTCTTTTTGTTTCCTGTGTGAGAATGTTATCCACGTTAAAAAAATAAAAATAGAAACTGGGCTAGAGAGCTTAGTGGGAAAGCACTTCCCTATGTGAAATCCCAGCCCCGTACTGCAAGAATGCGGTGGACTCCAGTGCCCAGCACCAGGAGGCTGGGGCGGTGGTGAGGGGTGGGCTGATGGTGGGGAGGGGCTGGATGACCAGAGCAGCTTGTGTCTTGACTAGGAGGGTGATTGCACAGGTACACACAGCTCTTGAATTTGCTGAATTTATGCCTGAGATATGTGCCTACCTCAGCTCGCCCTGACGAACCTGCTCCCCCGCCAGGTGATGCTCGCTACCCAGCTGTGAACCCTCTTTTCACACATTGTCTCTTTCTTGCTTTGTAGTAACGTTTTCTTACATGAATCTTTTTCTTCAAGATTTTAAGATGCCCGATGTCCAGAATCCTTGTTCCTCTGGCCTCTTCAGATGCCTCCAATATATTTTCCCTCTTTTCAGAGAAGGCTTGGTAAGTGTTGGTTGGATGGAAGAGAGAAAGGTCGTGTGAGCCAGTGGGAGGTTCTTGGGTCGAAGGAAACCAAGGGTGGAAATCTCGGATATACAAACCTGAAGGAGCCACACAGCTTAGGCTGTTCGTGGGGAGGGCTACTCTTGCTTTTCTCTAATGAGAACTAAGTCACCAACATTGTTCCCTCCCAAGGGCGATGCCTGAGGTGACCAATCTCTCCCACAGGCCTTGAGAGCGCAGGTGTGGAGGTCAGAGGACAGCCTGCAGGAAAGGCTGTCTCTCCACAGCTGCGTCCCGGGATCAAACTCAGGTCGCTAGGCTGGGAGCAAAGTGTCTTTACCAGCATAATCTCACAGCCCAGGCCAAAACTTTTCAAACATATTTATAATTATGTGTAAGAGTGTGTTCACACATGGAGTGTGTGGGCAGTGGGCTCAAAGGCCCGACGCGTCTGCTCCTCAGCAGCTGGAGTTACAGGCAGTGGTGGTCCTGAAAGGGTGCTGGGAACTGAACTCAGGTCCTCTGCAAGGGCAGAGGGCAGTCTTAACCAGTGAGCCAGCTCTCCAGCCCCAAGCACAAACCTGGGAAGGTTCTGCCACCTTTCACCATTGCCTCACTGGGACCTAGCTTCCAACATGTGCGACCTTGGGGTACAAGTCATATTCAAACTGTAGCAGTAAGTACTAAGCGCAAGTTACGAATCTTTCTTTTCTTCATTTATTTATCTACTCAGACGCCTCCCTCCTCTCCTCCCAGTTCCACCCTCATGTCTGCTCTCCCCATCCCCCCTTCTACTTCCTCTCAGGGAAGGGAAGTCCCCCAAGGGGTACCAACCCACCCTGGCACCTCAAGTTGCAGCAGGACTAAGAGCATCCTCTCCCACTGAGGCCAGAAAAGGCAGCCCAGCTAGGGGAAAAGGATCCAAAGGCAGGCAATAGAGTCAGAGACAGCTGTGACTCCCATTGTTGGGGGACCCACATGATAACCAAGCTGCACATCTGCTACATACATGTAGGGGCTCTAGGTCCAGCCGGAGCATGTTCTTTGGTTGGTGGGTCAGCCTTTATGAGCCCCCGTGGGCCCAGGTTAGTTGACTCTGTAGGTCTGTAGGTCTTCTTGTGGTGTCCTTGAGGCCTCTGGCTTTCTCAGTCCTTCATCTCTTCCACAGAACTCCCTGAGCTCAACCTACTGTTTGGCTGTGGGTCTCTGTATCTGTTTCCATCAGCTAGTGAGTGAAGCCACTCAGAAGACAGTTACACTAGACTCCTGTCTGCAAGCAGAGTATCATCAATAGTGACAGGGGCTGGCTGTCTCCCATGAGGTAGGTCTCAAGTTGGGCCAGTCCTTGGTTTTCCATTCCTTCAGTCTCTGCTCCATCTTTGTCAATACACTTCTTGTAGATAAGACAAATTTTGGGTTGAAGGTTTTATGGTGGTTTGATGTTCCCCACCAATTTTAGAATAAAGACGTTCTTAGTGAGGTAGCCCAGACCCAGAAAGACCTGCCTGGTGTGGACTCACTTATAAGTGGATATTAGCCATAAAGTACAGGATAACCATGCTACAATCCACAGACCCAAAGACACCAAGGAGGGTTTGAAACACACTCAGAAGAGGAAATAAAATAGACAACTGAATTAGATGGAGGGAGGGAACTGGGTAGGAGAGGGGGTGAGGAGGGTAATGGAAATGGGGATTGGATACAGGTATGGGGAGAGTTACGGTGGGATGGGAGGGAAGACGGAGAGAGAATGGAAACTGATGGGAGGGGGGCTTCTGAGGGTCAGGGGAGGCTCCCGGGAGTCTATGGGTCCTAGCTGAGACTACTAGCTGAGGGTTAAAGAGTCTGAAGTGGCCACCCCCTTTAGCCAGGTGGACTTCCAGAGGAAGGAGGGGCACACCAAGTTATGAATCTTGTTAATGGGTATTTTTAAAAGGGGGAGACCACAGGAATAGGGCCAGTGATTGCAGGAGTCAGTACCAGACCTTCCTTGCTGGAGTGTCTGGCGCGGCTTGCCGGTAACTTCCAGTCTTCCCTTGTTTCTTGTGCTGCTGATAGGACAGTGCAGGTGCCAGAGACAGGAGGCAGCAGATATACAGGTAGCTCCCACGGCCAGGCCTCTGGCCTTCTGCAGGGATCATCATAAAGACCTTCTCCGTCATGATTGCTTGTCCATCATGAGCAGCCATGGCCCCTTCATGTTGTGTAAGCTGTAGATTCATGTCTCCCAACTCATCACTTCAGTCCTTTTATGACTTTATGTCACTTCCTGACCTCTAACTGTCTGTGGGCAACCCCAGCAAATGGCCATTAGGGCTCAGGCCTGGGGCAGCTTCCGTTGACAAGGAAAGTAGTTGGGCAGAAAGTACCTTGAGCTGGCATTGGAGAGTCTGCCCAGAGACAAACAACCAATGGTAGGCTCAGAGATGGTGTGGAGGAACCTGATTGGTCGCCCAAAGCTATACCACCTGCTCTCTCTTTTGGAGTAAAGGACTCTGCATCCATTGCTGTCCTTGTGGAGCTCCTGTCCCCTCCAGGTCTTTCATCTCCCCTTCTTTCATAAGATTCTCTGAACTCTACCCAAAGTTTGGCTATGAGTCTCAGCATCTGCTTTGATACCCTTCTGGGTAGAGTCTTTCAGAGGCTCTCTGTGGTAGGCTTCTGTCCTGTTCCCTGTCTTCTCCCACCTCCAATGTCCATCCCATTTGTCTTTCTGAGTGAGGATTGATCATCTTATCCAGAGTCCTCCTTCTTGCTTAGCTTCTTTAGGTGTACAGATTTTAGTAGGTTTATTCTATATTATATGTCCACTTATAAGTGAGAGCAACAAGGAGAGTAACAGAGCCAAAAAAAATCTGGGCTGAGGGGTCTTTTCTGAGACTTTTAGTCCAACCAAGGACCATTCATGGAAATAACCTAGAACTCCTGCGCAGATGTAGCCCAAGGCAGCTCAGTATCCAAGTGGATTCCCTAGTCAGGGGACAGGGACTGTCTCTGACTTGAACTCTGTGGCTGGCTCTCTGATCACCTACCCCTGAGGCGGGAGCAGTCTTGCCAGGCCACAGAGGAGAACAATGCAGCTAGTCCTGATGAGACCTGATAGGCTAGGTTCAGAGGGAAGGGGAGGAGGACTTCCCCTATCAGTGAACTAGGAGAGGGGCATGGGAGAAGAAGAGGGAGGGAAATTGGGATTGGGAGAGGATGAGGGAGGGGCTACAGCTGGGATATGAAGTAAATAAACTATAATAATTTTTTAAAAATGTTTAAAAATGCTGGGGAAAAAAGGAGTCTTCATCTGCTCGCCCTCTGTTTGTGTTCACCCGACTCCTGGTGTCTGTGTGGTGACTCCAGGCCTCTCATCCCCTTGGCCTGAACCCCCTGCGCTCACCCATGGGCTGGACCCTTGGGAAGAGGACCAACAACTATTGTTATAAGAAGAAAAGAAAAACCAGGTCCATCTGCATGAAGTTATTGAGTGAACTAATAAAGACTGTCTGTCTTTACTAGCCCCTACTCGATGCTTCCCAGGCAGGAGTCAGCTTCACCGGTGTCCTTGTATGTCACCTTGAGGTCTTTTGGCGCAGTCATTCATTCCTAGATGGTGCTCATAGACTTGCCGATGCTCAGGGATGCTTACTGAAGGCACCCAGCTCACGTGGCCCAGAACAGTGTTTGCCTGGGCATGCTCTTTGTCCCTAAATCATGGGCCCTCACCTCCCCGAGAGCCCGTGTGACGCACCCGTTGCTACCTTAGCACGACTGCTGTCTGTGCTCAGTCTCTAAGGAATGTAATGTCTGAATCGGAGGAGAGTTGATAGGTGCACGGCAGTGTGTTTTGTTGGCTCCTGGTATGCTTTGTTATTGGACAGAGGGACTGCCCAGGGTCTGTCCACCATCATTGTGGTATACTGCAGTGGGAGGAGCCTTGGGTAGGATTCAGAACCAGGTGTGAGTGGGTATAAGTTTTCCCTTAGCTGCAGCTGCATACCTGCTGTGTGACCTTGGGCTGGTTACCTCACCGTCTGGAGCCTCAGGAGGTAGATCTGTAGATACGGGACTGCCTCACTGTGCAGATGTAACTACTTGGGTAGATGAGACAGCTCAGCTCGGGACACAGAGGAACCCGAGGTAACAGACAGAAAAGATCCACAACAATGATTCCACCGGTCTAATGTGGATGACGACGTCAAGTCGATTGTTAGTGTGTGTTCGCACAGCTTAGACCCGGGGAAGCCACTCAGAATACGAGACAGCACACCCAACCAGCCGTCCCGATGAGCTGATTGATGTTCTGCCTGCCCTGCTGCTGGCCCTCAGGTCCAGGGGAGAAGTCTCAGTTTTAGTGCCGCCCCAGGAGCCTGCAGAGTCTGCTTCTTCCACAGTCCCACATCAGAAGCTGCGCAAGATGGCTGTTCTGCAGGTAATGTGTTAGGAACTGGCCCTGAGAAACTTGTGACTTTTCCCCACCCTGCTGTACCTGGCTCCCACCCTGCTGCACCTGACTGATCAACATCCTGCTTGGCAGTTGCAAAGATGTGAGAACTGTACCATGACTTTTTAGGAGTAACCATTGTCATGACCACAGAATGTTCCAGGCCTGTGCCGAGAAGATTTTGTAACTTTCCACCCTCACTCACCTGCCTACCCCCACCCCTACCTAAAATCAGCTTTAAAAAACCTGCTTCTGCTCAATAAAATTAGGCTCTTGACAAGTGTACATTTGCTTGAGCCTGTTCCTTCTCTCGCCCATCTCTTTCAGGTCTTGGTCCTCCTCGCCCCCATGAATAACTAGGTCCCGCGGGTCGGGACAGTAATGCAGCGCCAGCAGGGGCGCACTTGCCTTACGATTGCTTCCAAACCTGGATGTGCATGGTGTGTGGGATATGCGTGCATGTGTGTGTGTGCAGACACACACACTGATATGTGAGCATGCGGAGACCAAAGGAAGATGTTTGGTGTTCTTTGCCACTCTCCACCATGTTCCCTGGAGACAGGGTCTCTCCCTGAACCTGGAGCTCACGGTTTATTTGCTCAGCTGAGATCCAGAGAGCCAGAGCAATCCTCAGCACAGGCTGGCCTGCTGTGTGGGTGCCGAGAATCTCAACTCAGGTCCTCAGGTAACAAGCATAGACCCCCCTAACCACCTCCTGAGCATGGAGCACTTAGCTTTTAAACACAGACTTCATGACAGAACTTTTTTCTAGGCACTGCTTTTATTAGACTCAACTTGATGAAATTTTCAGTCAAAAAAATTTGGACCAGGGGTTGCATTCTTTAAGTTTTTTTTAAAAATCCGTAGACACAAAATAAATAAGGATAAAGAGGATGGAGAGTTGTTCTGTAACAGTCCGAGGGGTACGCTGGCCCCACATGGCAGCAGGAGGGATGGCAAAAGCCCCGTCCGTGTCACTGAGCTGAGCTGGGACGCTGGGAGCTGTGTCAGTGGTTGTCACTGTCCTCAGACTTGCAGGGTGATCCTGCTCTGAGGGAAAAGGCCTTTCCTGAGAGGGTCTGCCTGGGCCAGCGGGCTCCATCCTTCAGTGCCCACAGTCCCTCCCTTCCCCAAGCTCTGCTCCCAAGGCCCTTTGCTATGCTCTCCTGTGACCTCTGGGTAGTGACCCCGCCTTCCCTGGCTGATTTCCTCATTCTCCAATGCCCTGACTGGGGCAGCCAGATGATCCCGAAGCGAGCAACCTGAGAAGCAGCTTGAACTCTGGGCTTCCCAAGCCTGGCTCACTTTCCAGCAGGAAGGGAGACAGGCCCTTGAGGACGGGCTTGCTTGAGCTCAGTGTCTCTGCCCTCAGCTCACCGCACGCTCCCGCCCTCCTGTTCAATTGAACCAAACCATTTTTTTTATGGTTCTTATTTTGCCAGCAATTAACCATGATTTGTATGGTTGCTATGTTCCTTGCCAGCTTCTTTCATTTTTGTGCCTTGCCTGCTAAAACATCAGCCCATCCGATAGGCTGATACTGCAGATTCTATTCCCGATGAACAATGGTCTGGCTCCTTATCTGAGGATTCTCCTGTATCTATCATCTTATCTGAACCATGCAGCAACCTACGTGAGGAAAGGTTTTTCTACAACTGAAAAACGTAGAAATGGCTCAGGGCAGAAGGGGCCATAACCTCAGTAAAAGCCTTTTGCCCCCCAGGGAGTTACTCTCTGGATCTTCAGAACCCACACGTCCATATATTCTGCTAATACATGCAGAGGTTAGGATGGTTTTTCCCACTTGTAAAGAGTGATTCTTCGAAAAGGAGTAGCTCGTTGAACAGGGGCTAAAGGGTGTGGAGCTGCATCTCGGTTCTTGGGGTCCTGACAGGCTCCTAGGTGTTGCTGACAGGGCAGAGTCAGAGAGAGCATCAACTGAACCCTAAGACACTACACAGCCTAGTGAGCAGACAGCTACTGGGAAAACACGAGTCTCATTTGTCCTCCAGCTGTGGGCCTTTCAAGAAGCAACGGGCAATACAAGACTTCGTGGATCAGGACAAATTCAGCCAGTCCGGGGATCCCTGCCCTCCTGCTTGGATCCTTGCTTGGAGCAGACACACAACACAGTCTCCTGAGGGGAGGGGGGTTCCTCCTGCCAGGTTGCTCCCTGTGGACTGGAAGCGTGGTCCTTCCAGGGGAGCAGACTGACCATGCTTCGTCACATCCTTCTCTGTCTGTCCTCACTGAACCCTGAGATGCTGAGTGCGAACAGCCGATGCTGAGGGGTAGAAAGCCATGGAGACAGCGCTGGAGCCGGCTCTGTCAGGGAGGCAGAGCCCTAGGGTGCTCCTCAGTACGGGGGCGGCCATGTTCACCAAGCAGCTGTCCCTGGAGAGGACGCCTGCAGAAACCTACCTTGTAGGGTTGGAATCGTTACTAGCACTGTGCTTGGTCTGCGGTAGCTATTGACATGACCTGCAACTCTGCTAGGCCGAACGGCGGCCTCCTAGGGATTCGGGACCAGGCTGCTGGCCTGCGCTTGGCACCTTTCAGCCGGGTAGGAAACGTCTACAGGGCAGGATGGGGAGAACGGCTAACTGTGCCTGCGCATCTGCTGCTCGCAGTCCTGCTTGTTAGCGTGAGGCTTACTCAGTCTGAGATGCCAGCCTCCGACAGGCTCCTTTGTTCCCCAGGACTTAGGACAGTCACCAGAGGAAGGGGTGACCTTCGCACAGCCTTTCCTTATGCTGCCAGAGAACAAGCGTACAGAGAGAAGACAATGAGTGTCTCTCCTCAGGGACGTTTTAGAATCTAGCACGTGGCAGTGAGGGTGGGCAGAAGTGGTGTCCATGCTGGTTCACAGGGCGGCCCTGGCTCAAGGGCTGGCTCCGGGAATCCACGCTGGGGAAGCGGCTTCTTGCACATGGGTCCCTCTATTATTATGCAGATGGCGTGTGTGGGTGGCACGGAAATGTGTGCTTGCCTCTTTCAGAGGTCAGGCTTGCCTAGAGGTTTCAAATGACCAAGTGACTTGATCCAGTGTCTGTTCTCATGGCGTGAGGGGCCGTAACCTTGCTCTGTAGACGTTCATCCAAGAGCTGAGCTGGGCCAGGACTCCATCCCACCAACCCCACACACTCACCCCTGGGAGAACAGACCAAGCCATGGCTGTGGGCAGAGGTCCAGCTAGTCGCTGGGAATGAAGGCTCGTGAGCCTGCCTGAGCTACAGCCAGCTCTCGGTTCATCTCTAAAATTGGAAAGTGATGTTTACCTTCCCTGTTGTACCGCCCCTTCGCGGAGCAAGCCAGGAGTCCTCTAGCCCATTGCAGTGCGCTGAGTGGCACCCCGCAGCCCTGCAGCCTGCACTGCTTCAAGACGTTTATTTCTCGTCTGTATTACTATTTATATGAATCTCTTGTGTTCTCATCCACTGCAAAGTCAGATGAGAAACATGTGTGCTCCTCTCTATCGCGCGGTGCCACCCACGCCCTGGCTGTAGGGAATCCCAGAAAGGTTCTTCCAGGAAACAAAGGAAAAGTGAAGTAAAATCCCGAGCTCTCAGAAACTCCGGAAAGCCAGAAGCGGCGAGGATCTCACACTCATTTAAAGATGAGATTTGCCAAGTGATTAGAGGGTTAGGTAGAAGGGCTGTTCTTTTTCTTTCTTTCTTTCTTTCTTTCTTTCTTTCTTTCTTTCTTTCTTTCTTTCTTTCTTTCTTTCTTTCTTTCTTTTTTTCTTTCTTTCTCTTGTGTGTGTGTAAGTGTGCACACGTGTTTACATGTGTGCTGTAGTGCTTGCTGGCACGTGTGTGGAGGTGCACAGTTGGCACTGGGAATCTCTTCCCAGTGTCTCCTCCACATTCACTGATACAGGATGAGCCCAGAGCTCGCTGATGGGGCTAGGAACTATACTACTCCTTTAAATCCTTTCAAATCTTCATTTCTTTTCATATTTTGAACACAATTTTTTCCATTTTCCTTTTTTTTTTAAAGATGAAATTATCTCTGGGCAGTGGTGGTGCACACTTTTGATCCCAGCACTTGGAAGGCAGAGGCAGGTGGATCTCTTGAGTTCCAGGCCAGCCTGGTCCATATAGTGAGCTCCCGGACTGCCAGGGCTACGCAGAGAAACCCTGCCTCGAAAAACCAAACAAAGAGATAGAGTTACCTTCTCTATTTTGATTATTAAGAAGTGGCATGCTTAAACAACATAGACACATAGAATAGAAAGTATGAAATGCAGCTAGGTCTGTTCCTGAGAGCTTACTTACTGGTCTCTTTCTGTAGTTTCAATGCAATGTGACAGACAACATAGTTATGGTTCCTGTCCCATTCTACCTGAATTGGCTTTTTAAAAACGAGTGTAATGTCACAGTCTTCTTTGCACGTGTATGTCCCACTGTTCCTCAGGCACCGATTCTCCCCACCCCCACCCGACAGCTAGACCTTCAGGCAGGTTTTTTTTTTTTTTTTTTTTTTTTTTTTTGCTGTTTCAGGCTACATTGCAGTGAAACCCTTGCACACAAATCTTTGCCATGTGTTTCTCCCGTTACCCTTAAACATGGAACTTGTCGGTTTAAGGGCATAAGCATTTAACATTTTGAAAGCTGCATTTTCACCCAAAAAGTTTATGACTTTGCTTTCCCAATCTCTAGCCCCTAGTAGAAATTAACACAGACTGTTGGGCACTTCAGCCCTGACTTGTGTTGGAAAACATGCAGCTGACATGCTTCTATAGTGTAGTAGATGGGGGGAAATACTATATATTTTCCAACTGTTTTTATATACGAGACATGCATTCTTTTGAAACCTTCATAGTGGTCCATGGACTGACTAGAACATTCTTAATTCTTGTTTTAGGATCTTGGACCTGAAGCCTTGGCCTGGCTTTCTCTGCAAGTCAGTGTGCGTGTCAGCAGGGAGAGCCTTGAGCTTTCCCAAATCTCTCTCCCTGGGCTGGAAAGGCCAACTGGGAGAGGACAAGGCCACCTGAGGAGGAGCGTTCCCAAGTTCTGCACATCTTGAATTTTCGCTAAAGCACAAGGAATGACTAGATTGTAGTGTTTCGCTTCTGCAGCTGACACTGGTCCTCTTTTCTGACCAGGCAAGCCAGGTTGGGGTAGGAAGAGACACTCTGGGCAGGTGAGGGCTGAGGTAAGCTCAGAGGGCCTTTCCCATGGCTTAGAGAGGTGTCCTCACCTTCCTGCGGTGCCCTTCGCATTTGCAAATCACCCCACCACTCCAGTGGCCTGGAGCAGCCAGAAGCTGCTCCTGTTACAGAGACTTTAACTTGAGCTGGCGGGGGAGGGGGATATTTGATAGTCCAAGTTATGTTACTTCTTCCTGGTGGCTCAGCAGGAAAATGGCTTTAGATAGAGGCCAGAATGGAAAGTTCCATAGTCTAACCCCACAGACGGCCAAGGCTGGTCTCAGTGGAATTTGAGGGCCTGGGACTGCACTGTCCTGTGGAGCAGATATTTGACGCAGCCACTGAACCCTTGGGAGTGAGGCTCGGTTTGTTTCGGCACCAGGGAACTTAACTGATTCCAACAACTAGGTATTGAGAGTCCTTTTCAATAGCAAATTTTATGAAGACTAAACAAACACCAATCAAGGGTTCTTTTGGGGAAGTTGTGATTTTAGGCATTTGTATGTGTAGAGGAGGCCGGAAGGCGCCAGATCGCCCGGAGCTGGCGTTAGGTGTGACTGTGAGTTACCCCTGTGGTGCTGGGACCTGATTAGAGTGCACCACAAGAGCAGCAATGCTCTTAGCTGCTGGGCCATCTCTCCAGCCCCTGATGTTCCAATGCAAATTTCATGTCTTAAATTAAATGCGCTTTAAGTGGCAAATAGATACTGGATTTCAGTGGTGGAAACCAAGGCGACTATGAAGTAGTTCAATCATCTTATACGATTATGGTGTTTTTAAAGTAGAGAATTCCAGATAAACAAAATGGAATGTGAAAATTAATTTTATCGATTTCAGATTTTATACTACTTAATACAGTTCCTGGAAATCAGACTTCTTGGGTACTCACTCATCCATTCTTTTATTAGGCATTTATTAAACACCTAATATGTACTAAGTGTTAAGAAAGGAAAATAGTTACAAAATTTGGAGCAGTGCCTTCTAAGCCCACTGTGCACTCGCTGGGAAGAGTGTGTCTGTGCACACTCTAAGAACCTCCCTAAGAGGTGACATTACCTAGGACCAATGTCAAAATCAACTTTCTTCTAAGTGTCACAGACTAAACTCCTTGCTTATCCATCTGCAGAACCTACGGCTTCCTGACATGTGTATAAGGCTCTAGGTTTCCTGTACATTTTCTACTCGCTACATTTAGAAGAGTCGGTTAGTGGAAAGATCGTTTGTGGGAGAGAGCACAGGCTGCTGGCATGAGTCCTTCATAGCACCAGCTAGTGTGAGGCTCCTCCAATGAGGTGCAATTTCTGCATCAAAGCGCGATTAGCCACCCTTGCTACAAAGGCAGTGGGCATTACAGTAGGGAGAGTGACTAGGCTCTCTGCAAATCTTTTCTTTTTCTTGCTATATAATCCAAGGTAATCTCAAGCCTATGGCCCTCCTGCCTCCAAGCGTGGGTGTACAGGGACATGCCACCATGCTGGGTCCCCTACAAATCACCCAGAAAGTTCAGACAGATCAAAAGAGGACTCTTAGTTTTCCCCAGAGCAGAAAACGGATGAAGCAACAATGGCAACAAGTGGAGATAACATTGTAAAGGTTCTGCGGGGCAGGATGTGTGTAGCATGGATGCAGACCTGCTCCCCACCCCACCCCCAAACCCGGCAAAATCTGTAACGTTGATTTCTAATTTGCTGTGTCTCTCAGGGGACAGCCTTCCAGTTCCTCCACAGAGCTTTCCTAAGGAATAAACACACTGAGGAGATCAGAAAGGAGAGGAAGATAACTCATCTGTCAATCAACCAGCAAATACTCGTTGGACATCTAAGATTCGATGAGCCTGTGGTTGGTATTACAAAAGACAGCAGGCACCGTGGCTGGGGAAACACCCACCAGGGCTCTTCCTCATAGTGTGTGTTGCTTCCTCAGGGCCTATGCGACTCCTTTCTTCCCCAGAGCGGTTCTATGATTTAATCTGCTCACGGAACCAGCAGGGGCCGAGCAGGCACTTTGCTTACCTTGGTCCCACGTTTAACACACTCAGGAACATGGTCTGTGTTCTCAACATGGTCTGGGAAGAGACGGCATTTACGAGCTGAGCTGCCGTGAGCCTGGTGGAGCAGGGAAGGGCTGTGGAGAGGCACAGGCCACAACGGGAAGAGGACAGAGGGCAGCATGGGCAGAGGGCGGCTGTGCCAGGCAGGGTTCTGTCACCTGGCACAGCTGGGGTCTTGACGAAGGAGCCTCCACCGAGAAAACGCCTCCACCACACAGTCACCTCTGTGGGCTGTTTTCTTGATTTGTGACTTATGTGGGATGGCTCGAACTCCTGCAGACGGTGCCGTCCCCTGGTGCGAGGTCCTGAGCTGTGCAAAGGAGCAGGCTGAGCGAGCCTTGGCAAGCCGTGTTCCTCGGCCGCATCTTCATGAGTTCCTGCCCTGACACACCCCACCCCTGCCCCCATGACCAACTACACCTCTCTTCAGGTTACTTTTGGTCATGCTGTGAATGACAGCAACAGAAGGCACACTACGACAGGGCCCTGGAAGGTGGGCAGGGCCAAAGGGACCCAGCCCCAGGCATTTCCGTCTACCTGACTTGCTTCCTTGTGTTCGTGTGGTTTTTCTCATCCATCCCATTGATCTGAAGCTCATTGTGTTTTCCGTTGTGTGCGCCGAGTGTGTGCTCTACCACCGAGTGTGTGCTTACCACTGAGTTCCACACCAACGCTGGCAGGGGTGTCAGGGTGTGAGATGTGTCCTCTTTGGCGAGACTCTCGCTGTTCACTGCGGCTGGATGGCCAGGCTGGCAGGAGGTTCTTGTGTAAGCAGAGGTGTGACAAGAGAGCTGGAATGAGGCAGGGAAAGGAGACTGAGCATCCTTAGAAGCCAGCAAAGGCAGCGGGTGTGTGAGCTGTGGTCAGGCTGTATAACCTGAGCAAGGATCAAGCACCTCAGAAGCAGTGGGGGCGGGGAGACCCGGGATGGGGCACTGGTGGCTGAGCTGACAGGGCCCACCTGAACCCTCACACCCCTCTCCTTTCTCACAGGCAAGCGTGGGGTGACACAGACGGTGAGTCAGCAGAACTCTGCTCAGTTCCCGGCCTCACTTGGGTTTGGTCACCACTCTTAGGTCAAAGCGCGTGACCAAGTCGGTCCATCCTGGAATTCCCATCAAAGAGGAAGTGGTATATGCCCCACCAAGTTCCTGCCAGGCTCAGAGTCATACCTCCAGACAGGGGGTGAAGGGCCCGTGGCGGCACCCAGCTCTGCTGCTCTCAATGGCTGCCAGAGTGCGCTGAGGGCAGAGTTGCTGGGAATGCCAGGCCTCCCCTGAGTGCCAGCTGAATACAGGACACTCACACATGCCCCCATGAAACACACCCAGCTGTTTCACCTGTCGCTGAAGCTGCAATATATCTTAACTGAGCGACCGGAGTGGATTTTAAAGCAGCTAAGACACTTTCACCCAGGACATAGAGGTCATATTGGGAGAACATCTTTGTGGGGGGGAGGGGAGAGGCTAAATGTCTTCATTTCCCTCCTTGGTCATTTTCTCAACTTGCCATGGGCAAGACAGGATGCATCTATTCAAATGTAAATGTGTTAGGACCCTCTACAGAGCTTTTCCCGTTTTTCCCACCCTTGACAATATTTGACGGGCTTTCTCACATCCCACAGTGATTCACAACTGCTCTTAGGAATCATGGTGTAAATATCTGCTATGTGAGCCCTGTGAAAAGACTGTCTGACCACCAGAGGGGTTGGGACTCACACGTTAAGAGTCATGGCTTTAGAAGACTAGGGAGAGAGAGGAAAGAAGCTTTTGGAGACAGAACTGGTGAGGCTTGGGGAGGGGAGCACAGGAAGTGATGTCACAATAGCAAAGGGCATCTCAGAACTGAGGGGCGGTCTCCTGCAGAAGTCATGACACAAAGGCCAGTGAGCATCGGCTCCCAGAAAACTTCTGGATCTTAAATCAGGAAATTGCTAGTGACCTTTGAGAAGATGATTCCCTTGGTCCCCAGGGGAAGTCCAGGTACCCTGGCTTAGGGAGGGGACTCTGCAACAGCCACAGAAGTTTCAGGGGAAGACTGGGGACAGATAGACAGTAGTTACAGGGGCAGAACAGAGAATTTTAAAGAAAGTTACACGTAATAATTATTTTCATTATGTGTTTTGATCACATTTTATCTCCTCAACAGACATCTTGTTTCTTTCTACCCTCAATTAATCCTTTCCTTTCTCACCAACTCCACTTTCTGCCCTCATGCCCCTCCTTTATTTTATGAACCAGTAAGTTTCATTAAGGGTGTTTGCAGGAGTACGGGTGTTATTTACAGGAACACGGGCACCTTCCCAGAGGCTTCACACCAATGAAGAAGATCTTTTCCTCCCCCGTCAACTGTTGGAGAGAGAGTGTTTTTTAAAGAGTGGAGGAAAGTCCTGGAGAAGCAGAGACGATGATGAGGAGGAGGAGCAGGAGGAGGAGGAGCAGGAAGAGGAGGAGGAAGAGGAAGAGGAGGATGATGATGAGCAGGAGGATGACAAAGAGGAGGAGGGGCAAGAGGAGGAAGCCGAGAAGGAGGAGGAGGAGCAGGAGGATGAAGCAGAGGAGGAGAATGAGCAGGAGGAGGAGGAAGAAGAGGAGAAGGATGAACAGGAGGAGGAAGAGAAGGAGGAGGATGAGCAGGAGGAGGAGGAAGAGGAGGAGGAGGATGAGGAAGAGGAGGAGGAGCAGGAGGAGAAAGAGGAGGAGGAGGGAGAAGAGGAGGATGAACAGGAGGAGGAGGAAGAAGAGGAGCAGGAGGAGGATGAAGAGCAGGAGGAGCAGGAGGAGGAAGTGGATGATGATGAGCAGGAGGAGGAGGAAGAGGAGGAGGATGAGCAGGAGGATGAGCAGGAGGAAGAAGAGGAGGAGGAAGAGGAGGAGGAGGACCAGCAGGAGGAGGAGGAAGAGGAGGAGGATGAAGAGGAGGAGGAGGATGAAGAGGAGGTGGAGCAGGAGGAGGAAGTGGAGGAGGAGGAGGAAGAGGAGGAGGATGATGAGCAGGAGGAGGATGAAGAGGAGGAGGATGAGCAGGAGGATGAGCAGGAAGAGGAGGAGGTGAAGAGAGCATGGCATCTGGAGGTAGGAGAAGAAAGAGTGCCTGTGTCCATTCTGAACACAGCCTCCCCACCCCGCCCTGCCCCCACCCAGCCTCTCTTCATTTAGCTTCACCTGGCTTGCTTGAGCCTGTCTGTTGTTACTGAATTCAAGGTGTTCCAGAACTGTGTCTGAGCTTCTAGCGTTCAGGCACCTGTGCACATTACTCAAGGGCTTCCCCAGCTGCTGACCAGGTGCTAGACCATTTTGAAGTCAGCACTGAGGCTGACCCACGAACCTCTGAGGTCAGGGATCTGGGTGTCCAGAGCATGTTCTTATTCACCCCACTCTTCTGCAAAATGCTAAAGTGTTTTTTCCTGTTTGGGTCTCTCTGGGCTCAGCCCCCCAAGGCAGTCACTATTTTTTGGTTTTGTTTTGTTGTTTGTTTTGTTTTTGTGCAGTGGTTGCTGAATTACTGGCAGGCTCAGCTCTAGAACACTTCCTCCTCAGGTAGTGGTTTTGAAATTTTCAAAGAAATGGTTCAACCCATCTGTCATAACATTCCACATCTCCCTACCATATCAAATGGCTAAGGGTTCATTTTAAACATTACGTATTCCCATTACAGCCTGGAACTTCTGCTTACACACTGTAGAGCCCAGTAGCATGAAGTGAGGCATCTCTCAGATGGAAGATTCAGAAGGGCTTGGTGAACCTGGTGCAGCCTCAAGGTCCAGGTTATTTCTATAGCTTAGTTTGGTCCCACTGTAATGAGAAATTCCTCCTTCACACAGATAAAGGACTATAAAGCATAACAACTTTTAAAAAAGAGCCAGCCTTGCAATCTTGAAATATTCTGAAAGTAGTCAGAAAATGACAGGATACAGTATCTCTGAAGGTCTTCATAACAAACCTGTAACATTCCCACTGGTCTTTAATGTGCTCAACACAGTGTAAATGACATGTTCAAATCCATTATATTACAGTATGAAAACATAACACTGTCTTTTTTGGTATTATTTATTTTACTATTTATACAGTTTTCTGCCTGCATATGTGCCTGCCCACCAGAAGAGTGCACCAGACCTCACTATAGGTGGTTATGAGCCAGCATGTGGGTGCTGGGAATTGAAGAGGAGCCAGGCAGCACTCTTAACCTCTGAGCTGTCTCTCCAGCTATTTAATGATATCTTAAAGCTGGAGAGAAAGAATTTGTGACAGAATCCACATGTAGCTGAAGACATGGAGCAAAATAAAGCATGTGAGATTTTTGCCTGAAAGATGATCAAGAACCAGAGAGAAATTCCACGCAGGACAAGACGCATGACATGCTCCAAGGGCTCTGAGGACAGGAGAACGGAGAGCCCCAGGTGCCAGTGGGCTGGAGGGATGGCGTACCGGTACACAGCAGGTTTCTGGGGCCATGAACTCTGTGCTGCGGACATCGATGCCTCTTCCCTGTGGCAGGTGCGTGTTTCACATGCTCTGTAGAGACCTAAAGCAGAAAGTGCAGAACTCAAAATACGCTGTGCTTCTCTTACATGGACCCAAGGAGAATTTACATGATAGAGATTTGTCTTTTTTTTTTTTTAAAGTGTGTGAGCTCCCATGTGAGCATGTGTATCTGTGTGCAAGTTTGTGCGTGCCCGAGTGTGTGCACAGAGGAGGATGTCAGATCCCCTGGGGCTGGGGTTCAAGCGGTTGTGAGTCTCTTATGGGTGCTGGGAACTGAATTTGGTCTCCTTCCAGAACAGTGCTGTGCTTTTAACCTCTGGCCTCTCTCTCCAGCCTGAAAGTTTAATTTGGAAAGTGGGTACAAAGAGATTATCAATAGCTCATAAAGAATCAGGATCATGACCCCAATAAAGCACAGGAAATTATTAGAACAGCAATCATTTACATTTGTATAATGTAGACTGATTATAGATGTGTGGACATAGATCACGTGAAATTCAAGAATGAGGTGAAGATTGGAGAGGAAGGGATTCGTGGAAGGAGTGCAGGGGCCCAGGCCTGGACGGCATTGCCGCCTTCGAGCTGGAAGAGTCTTTTGGAGGTAGCTGGTGTGTGTGTGAGCATAGGACAGCAGCCCGGGAAGGTGGCGATTGTCGGGCTAACAGAGCTGCCTCGGGGCACAGGTGAACTGAAGCGACCTGAGCTCCGCAGAGCCGCATCCCTTCCATCTGCTTTGTTTTTGAGCTGGGATCTGGAGACACAGCCCAAACCGGTCTTGAACTCAAGGCCACTCTCCTGCCTCAGCCTTCTGAGTGCTGGGGTTATGGGCCCGTGTTACCACAACCAACTATAATTTGTGGTTTTTAAAATAGAGACCTTTCTGTGGAGGACTCTAGGAGAGCGTGATTGCGCTAAGGGTGGTAGAGACCTCTAGGACTGTGATGGAGCTAGGGGTGGTAGAGGCTGAGGCAGAATGAGTTTAGGAGACCTCATTACCACAGCATGGTGAGCGTCCCCAGTGGAGAGAGAAGCAGAGAAGCCAACACCCTACCAGGAAGGGAAGCTTCGCATCCAGCCTGCCCTGCCCAGATAGCCCTCCTGGGACATTAGGTCTGACTCCCAGCTGAAACTCCTCAGCCTGGTCACAGAATCAAAGAAACATTCTGAAGCTTGGGGCAGAAAGTGTTTCTTTGTGGAGGTCTGGTTCACCACTGTGGCTAAGAATGAATGCGTGAAATAACCCTAGCAGAACCAGTGAGCTGGTGAGGTTAGTCAGCCACAGATCTGATTTCTTATGCAGAATAGTTACAGAGTGGGTGGAATCTCTCTCTGTGTCGCTGTGTGGGTGCCTGTGTGAGCAGGTGTCCGAATGTGCATACCTGTGCACAAGCATGGAGGCCAGAGAAGGGCAGATGTTTTGCTGTCACTCTCCATCTTATTCCCTTGAGGCAGTCTCTCATTGACCCTGGAGCCAGCAGAAGGCCATCAAGTCCCATGATCCCCCTGTCTCTGTCCACAACAGTGGGGGAGCACAGGCTCATGGGCAGCCAATCAGTCCTTTCATGCAGAATCCAGAGCCAGCGCCTCATGCTTGCCCTCACCTCACCTACCCATCTCCCCAGCCTTAAGTTGCTTTCTAACTACAAAATCCACATGCTGTCATGCTAATGGAAAGGGAAATAGATTTCTCTCGGTTCTTGTCATCTGGCAAAACTATGTTTTTCAGGTAGGTGTTCATTGTAACATACCCTACCTAGGACAATCCAAGTCCAGGACTTTCCAGAAAAGACAAACAGCCCCGGGGCCTCTGTCTGCCTCAGTGTCACTGAGTTCCTGGTTCCTCCTGAGTGCTTCTTCAAGCGTCAGCTACAGCGGTCAGGTTGGTGAGGGGTTCAAAGGGGGGTGGGAGGGGAATTTATGTGGTTTCTGACAGAGGAAGCTCTGCCTTAACGTGAGTCATTTCTGAAGTGGAGAGAGTTCTCGTCAGCTTTCAGAGAAGCCAGCACAATAACAAGCTGATGTTTTCGACACATTTAATAGGTCAAAATAGCAAAAACACAACTTCTCTCAAAACCCTGTAGTGTTATTTGCATGTGAAATAACTAAAACACACTTCACAGTTGGCCATACTGAGATTTTATTAGCCAAAGGAATCCAGCTCAGTTTATGAAAGATACAATTGGCTTCTTCTTCTTTTTTTAATCCAGGTTTCAACAAGGATCACTTGGATTTGAAGATGAAAGCCAACAGACACATATGTTGATTAGTCAACTTTGTGGGAAAGAATCATGGTTTGATAAGCCTAAAGGCAGCTCCTTCTGAAACTCATAGTCACAAAGGGCTGGGTAGAGCCCGCCTGTCAGCAAGGGTGCTGGTTTACTGGGCTCAGGGGAGTCAAGAAGCCTGTGTGTGGAGGGATGTCCTGTGCAGATCTGGCCATGTGGTCCGTCCTTCCCCGAGTGGCTCCCTCGGGCTCTGGCTCCAGAGTCCCTGTCTCCGCTGGGAGCAGGACCAGCTCTGGATGGTCCAGTGTTCCTTGTCAGGAGTCCTGGCCCCAGAAACCGAACAGAAGGCTCCTGGAGCCTGGACACTCCCTTGGCCTGTGATAGAGCGATTCTTGGGGAAAATGGAGGAGGCCAAAATGAAGCAAAACTGTACTATTGCCTTAAGCAAATGGACTAGAGGAGGAGTTTGACTCAGTCTGTGTGTTTCTGTCCAGAGCCACCCTTCTGGTCCCTGAAGCTTGGAAGCTTCAGATGGTTCGCCATCAAAGAAGAGCCAGGGATGGCTCAGTGGAAGAAGCAGTGGCTACCAATCCTGATGGCCCGAGTTTCTCCTCCATGACCCAAATGGAGGAGAGAGAGACCTGACCCTCAGGTGTCCTCTGACCTCCACACATTCTTCATCCTCCTCCAATAATCGAATAAATCTAAAAAGCATATTTTAAAGAACCAGAGAAAGGGTTGGGGTTGGCTACTAAGACAGTGTGGTGGTAAAAGCTGTGGACCCTGGGCCCACACTGCCTGGGTTCAAATCCCCACACTTCCACTGGCTCTTCCACTTGGGAAGGTCATTTATTCTCTTCCTGCTTTGCGTTCTCTCTTTGAAAAACCGGGGTGGGGTCACAAATAAGTGTTCTCATGGGGCTCGATTGAGTTCATAGTTGTAAAGTTCATGGAAGAGGTCACTTGGGGAAGCAAAGAGTTCTGTAATTCGCCCAATCCACATCTGTGGATCAGGCGATGAAGAGCTTTGCTGGGAAGAACTCTTAGTTTGTTTGTTTGCTTGTTTTTGTCTTTTGAGACAGGATTTCTCTGTGTAACAGCCATGTTTGTCCTGAAACTTGACTTGTAGACCAGGCTGGCTAACTCACAGAGATCCACCTGCCCCTTCCTCCCGAGTGCTGAGCTTAGAGGTGTGCATCACCACACCAGGCTGCCACTGGTGGGAACTTTTTCTTTCTTTCTTTTTTATTATTATCATTTATTACAATCTATTCACTTTGTATCCCGGTTGTGGCCCCTCCTGTGGCTTTTCTCTCTCAGGGATGTTGCGTTCAGCCGTATCTACCTTGACGGTATGCACAATGCATGGTCCGGGAGAACGTTAAAGTCACGGGTAAGTGCTACAAAGCGAACCATACACATTTTCTGTAGGAGTGAACATGGGCTGGCAGAGAGGCTCTGTGCCTAGGTAAGCTTTAGAGAGGGCAAGTCCAGGCCTTTCTGCCGGGTACACGTCCCGAAACGGAACAAGCAAGGCCTGGGGACAGCGACAGGCTGGAAGCACATACAGAGGTAAGGCGGAGGGCCTAGAGCCTGGCTTCTGTGGGGGCTTTGGAGGCCTTGGGGAAGAGTTCAGATTTTATTCCAAATGCAGTGGGGAGGTTATAGTCTGGGTATCAGGTGATCCCAAAGACTCGTGTGTTGAAGGTTTTGGTCTCCAGCTGTTAGCTCAGTTGTTGGAAGGTGATTGGATCGTGAAGGTTTTGGCCTAATCAATGAATGGGTCCTCTGTGATTGCAGGATAGAAGGGCAGGGCTAGGAGGTGATGGATAGTGAGAGATGGGCCCAGCGGAAGGACGTAGCTCCCTGGGGTGTCCCCCACCCCTGCCTGTGGCCCTGCTTCCCAGCAGTCAGGCGATGGGCATCTGTGCTCCATACACAGGGGGACAGCCAAGCAGGTAAGAGAGGAAGCGTCTGGAACTGGAAACCTCAGGCTCTCAGGGAAAAGCAGCAGGCCTCGCTCCATGAGGGGAAAGGGGACCGTGAGGACCCTGGCTTTGCCCTCACTTTCACCTCAGAGACGTGGAAGCTCAGTGCCACCCGCCCCCCTGCTCCCATCCCTGGCCTCCCCAGCCCTGCGGCCTGTTCCCTGTTCAGGGACTTTCAGGCTTTAGTAAAATAACTTACATGCGTATCCGTCACCCGGATTCTTGAGGCCAGCAGCTCGAATCTCCCACCTAACGCTCACATTTTCTTCTGTTTTCAGCTGGGGATCTTCAAATCAAACAACAGGAAACCCCACAACTTTCTCTCCTTCATGGAAATGAGAGTTGGTGTCTGCAGCTGTGGCCTTTTGTGTGCCCTGCCTCTGTGAGCAGGAGGGCAGGAGAACAAGGCCATCAGGACCTCCGAAGAGCCTGTATGGCTTCCAGCAGCAACACGGCCCGTTCACGCAAATTAGGAATCCTGGCCCTGCACGCCTTAACCAACATGAAAACTACATGCAGCTGGCTCTTCCTAACAGCCCGCATGGGAAGCTGCCCAAGTGCCTGTCAGCTGCACAGGGCATAAAAAGCTGTGGTGTGTTTGCACAACACAACGCCAGCCTGAACAGATAAAGGCCTGTGTGTAACTGCGTGTCAGAACGTGGATGCTCTCACAGGCACGAAACCGTCACGCCGCGCCATTCTGCTCAGTTGACAGAGAAGAGCAGAGTCAGATGATGGCAGCCACAGGAATGAGGGGGCAGGGCAGGCGGAGGCTGTGGCCGATGGCAGGAGCAGTCACTCTGTGGAGATTTTCCCAGCTCACACCTGTGGCGCATACATATGTTCTCGCCAGCAAAGACTGAAACCAAGACGTGGCTGTTCATGTCAATATGGTGTCTACATTATTTTTAAAGCCCTAATCACCTGTGAACATGACTTTGTCATTTCTTCTGCGGTGAAGTGATCCAGAAGGCGGCCAGTCAAGACTTCTCTTACATGGTTTAAAACAGAAACTCTCTAAAGCATCTTTGATGGCCCTTACATGTGCTGCGAACGTGACTTGACATTTCATTCTGTGGTCCAGCCAGCCATGGGGACAGCGAGTGTTTCATCTATTTGCCTTTTCTGCTGGCATCTCAAGCTCTTATGACCAGATCTTCAGTTACAGTAATTCCCCCCGCCCCGCTGAAAACAAAACAAAATAAAGTGAAGATGAGCAGCAGCTTTTCTAAAACCTGGTCAAAATCATCGCTTGCTTACTTTTAAAAACACTTCTCCGGTGTATGTGTGTGGGGGGGTGTTTGGGGGGTGGGGGGTGGGGGGAAACCTTCAATCCCAGCACTTGGGAGGCAGAGGCAGGTAGATCTCGATGAGTTTGAGGCCAGCCTGGTCTACATAGCCAGATCTGGGCCAGTCAGGGCTGGAAGAACCATCTTGTCAAATATGATCAATAGTTAACGACAGGAGAACATGACAGAGGCCAGGGAGATGCGCTGAAATTCTATCCTTCTTTTCTTCCTTCCTTCCTTCCTTCCTTCCTTCCTTCCTTCCTTTCTGGCAGGGTCTTACTATATAGCCCTACGTAGCCTAGAATCTGTCCTTGAACTCTCAGAAATCCACCTGTCTCTGCTTCCCCAGTGCTGGGATTAAAGGCTTATGCCACCACACCCATTTATTTTATTTTTACATTTATTTTTATTTTGTATATATGTGTGTATGTGTGTATGATATGTGTGAGTGTTTGTGCAAATGCACATGTGCTGCAGCACACTCTGGAATTCAGAGGACACCTTCGCCTTGTTTGAGTCATTTGTTGTTGGCTACGGGGTATGTCAGGCTGCCTGGCCCAGAGTTCCATCGAGCGTCCTGTCCCTGCCTCCACCTTGCCAGGATCTCAGCCGTGTTAGCGGGCCAGGCTTCTGTGTGGCACTGGACGCTCAACGCTGAGCTACGTCCTAGGCAGTGTCCTGGTGTTTTGAGGCAGGGTTTCACTCTGATGTCCACACTGACATCGAGTTTGGATTCCTTTGCCTCGGCCTCCAAGTGTTGGAATGAGAAGCTTCCATATCAAGTAAGATGGTTTGTTTGTTTGTTTGTTTGTTTCTGTTTTGTTTTTCTTTTGTTTTTGCTTTTAACAGACAAGGTCAGATCAATTACTTCTAGAAGTCACTTATTGGTGGAGTGGAACAAAACACAGGTCAGGGAGAGTCAGTCCTACACACTGCAGAACAGCTCCTACCATACCTAACAACACGTCTCAGAAATGCAATTCCATCATTCCTGGATCCACAGGAACTATACTGCAATTATATAATTTGGCAGTATTATAGAAGTGAATTATAATGAATTATGTATAATATAAATATATAATACTATATATTATATTACACTATATGATATATAATATATATCATATAGAAAGCCAATATAAATCAATTATGTATTACAGTATTATTCAATATATAATTCTAAAAGTATTGCAATATTATATTATCATTATATATATTATATATTATACTTTTGAGTTACTCAACAACAACTAAATCCCTTTATTTTGTGTTTTTAAAACATACAGTTTTCTGGAGCAGCTTGAGAGGGAAGGTAGAGAGGGGATAGTTAATGGGTACAGGGGTACACATAGAGAAGTAGCTTGTAACCTTTTCCAGCACAGCAGTGTAACACAGGCCGAAGTGTCCAGTAGAGAAGATGGTCAGTGTTTCCAACACAAGAAATGCTAACTGTCCAAGGACACGTGTGCTGATCATGCTGCCCTGACCAGTCACTGCACATCACATTCGAGTGTTAAGGCTTCACCCTGTGACCAATAAATATAGACAATTACCTGTCAATTAAAGTAAACATACTGTGTCTGGAGAAGTGGCCCAGCTGTTGGTACAGCACCTACATTAGGTGACCTATGACTGCCTGTGACTCTAACACCAGATGATCTGGTACCCTCTTCTGGCCTCCATGGGCATGTGCATCCATGTGCACACACCTGGAATACAGACACACATAGAAGTAAAAAAATCTTTAAAAAATGTATAAGTAACACTTTTGTTCAAATGACACTTTAATTTTGTTTTGTTTCATTTGAGAGGGTTTCTCTGTGTAGCCTTGGCTGTCCTGGACTCACTTGTAGGCCAGGCTAACCTTGAATTTACAGAGATCCACCTGCCTCTTCCTCCTGAATAAATAACACATTTATTCAAGACAGATGAGATAAATAATTGTTGTGAATGATACAGGGAAGAAATCTGCATTTTAATTAGCTCCACTGTGGATATTATATTGTCTTACACATTGTTCTATTGCTATGAAAAGACATCGTGACCAAGGCAACTCTTGTTTTTTTTTTCTTTAAGCATTTAATTGGCAGCCTGCTTATGGTTTCAGAGGCTTAGTCCATTATCATCATGGCAAAGAGCACACGGGTGTGCTTCTGGAGAAGGAGCTGGGAACTATATCCAAAATTTGAGACTGTACCTGATGTGGCCTTTTGAGACCTCAAAACCTACCCCTAGTGACACACTTCCTCTGAGACCACACCTCCTAATCCTTCTAATCCTTCCAAACAGTGCCGCTTCCTCATGACCAAGCATTTAAATATATGAGCCTCTGACCACCACAAATGTTTAGTCAATATGCTCTAATCATGTTCTGTGAATTTTTCTCCACTGTGACTCAAAGACATAGTCATTATCTGTGATTGCTGTAGAAACTTTCACCTCAAAGCCGATTCCTATCAGCTGATGCCCAGAAGAGAAATTTGCAAGGAACAAGCACAGTTTGCATTTCATTTTTGGCAATCCAGTCTCCAGGTGAGTGAGCCTGAGACCTTCCTTAACAGCCAGTTGCTTTGTCAGCTTCTCACAAGCCTCATCCCCGCCACCACTGAAGGCTGGTGCTCTAGTAGATTCTGGATAGTTTTTGTGTAAACAGCAAATGACACCTGTGAAAAGCAGGCCGTGGATCACACTGGATATGTGGGTACTGGAAGTTTACTATGTTTAATGAGGGATGTAGGGTGTGTGTGTGTGTCTATGTGTCTGTGTCATACCTAGGGAGTGTAACATTATTCCATCTCAATGGATTGAATGGAATAGTGTTGGAAAGTGTTCACCTGTATTAACTGCTTTGTTGTTGCTCTTGCTTTATGTTTTGTTGGTCTACAATGCTGTGTGTGACAAAGTTTCACTATGTTGTCCAAGCTGGCCATAAACTCACTGCTAGCAAAGGTGATATAAGGCCTTGGAGGGATGTAATGCATGGCCACGGTGCTTGCTTTTGGCATCTCAAATAGGGGTGAGAATCTGGGCTTCTCTCCCAGCCTCTCCTGGCATGCCCTGAGAGGAACATCCTTCACATCTCATTAGACCCACCTGCTGCCACACCGTCTGGATCCTGCTGACCTTGATCCTGAGCAGATGGGAAGGGCTAGGTAAGCAGACGGAGGTGTGTAAGGATGCTTCTTGCAAGGAGTCGGGACTGCCCACAGCCCAGGGATAGAGAGGGGACAGGAGACGGGCCTCAGACAGCTGCGCTTGGCCATTTGCTGTGTCATTTTGGCAAATTACTACATCAGTTTCCATTCTCATTAAATGTGCTCATCAAATTTGAAGTCTTGCTGGGAAGATTAAAGAGCACACGAGACCAGGAATGCTTCAGAAACGGTCAGTGTAAAGAACCCCACTCCTCAGCGATGCCTGGAGGGGTCCTGCAGGTCACCCCTTGCTTGCTTTTGTGGTTCTTTCTAGCTTACGGATCATGAGATGCTGAGGTTGAAGGAGGTCAACTGACTTAGAACCCCTTCTCTGCACAATGCTCAGGCTCATCTCACTGCTAGAACTCAGCTCTGAACCCATGAGCTCACAATTCCATGAAGCAACCCTTCCTGTCCGGTTCTGGAAGGGTTTTCAGGTCACTAAACCGAAATATGTATTTTTCAACTTTCCTGTTTCTGTCCATTCTGCTCCTTCTTTTACGCCACAGCTTTCTGTATCTTTAAAATATCTGTCTTCCTTTTTCGGTCAGTTTGTCATATAAGGCACCTAGCACTGAGCACTCTTTACAAGTTTGCCTTGTTGGTTTAGATCGATGGCCCAGTGGTTTATTGCTCCTACATTACACAGCTTACAATTGTCTAAGCTTATCATTACAGCTCCAGCTTTAGGAGATCCAGCGCCCCCTGTTGATCTCCTCAGGTACTGCACACACAAGTACATAACACCCTCGTGTGCATGCACACTTGACTGCCTTCTTACAGACACCAGTAGTTTTCTCTTTCTTGGCTCACAGGAAGGTTTTTCACTGTTAGCATTCCTTGAATCTTTGAGATAGGGAAGCCATCAGGACCATTTCTCAAAACTACTTGGAAAGAGCAGTTTCAGTCAGTGTTTTTCAACCCAAGGTGAAACCCAAAGCAGAGGTGGCATCCAGAAGCTCCTGTTCCTCAAGCAGGCCAAGGCCGGGTGAACAGAAATGGAGAGAGCTGTCTCAGGTAGAGAACAGATCTCAAGGCTTCTGCAGAAAGCAGGAGAGACTTGTGTGAGGAACAGGAGTACAGAGACTTCTACCCTGTCACGCCGGCCACAGTTTTCCTGAGTATTCTCTGTGTGTGAGTGAGAACTTGGCTCCGTCTGATGGTGCTTTGGAGGCTGTGAAGCCTCCTGGTCCTGGGGAGTGGACAGCAGACTCTGGTATGGGGCCTGGTGGTCAGCGGACTGGCCTCCCCTTGCTGTGCTGAGGTGTGTCCCCGGCCCAGTCCAAGGTAGAAAGCGGCCTCCCCAGACTCCTGCGTTGGGGAATGGCAGGCGGCACCCTTAAACCATGAGCCCAAAGGAGCCTTCCCAGATGCTTCTGAGAGGTGTTCCATCACAGGGCGGGAGTGCTACACATGTGAGCAGAAGCTCACAGGATGACTACTCAGAGGAAAGAAACAGGGTTTGACTTTCTACTGTTTTCCAAAGTCAGGAAACAAACAGGCCTAAAAGTTTCTGTGTGAATGTGAAGACCACATCAAAGTGCCAGAGAACGCATGGCTTCACCAACAAAAACTGATTTCTCACTCCTGACAGAAGTGTTAAGGCCAGGCTGTCAGTGGGCTGACTGCCTGAGGGCCATGCTCTGGCTCCTTGGTGGCTGCCTCTCTCTCTCTCTCTCTCTCTCTCTCTTATTTCCTTGTATGTGCTAACCTTCTCACTTAAACCCTTTGCATTTAGGATACGCTCTTCTGACTTCAGCTAACCCTGATTAGCCCTTTGAAAACTCTGTTCCCTAAAATAGCCACCTGCAGAGAGTCTGTGGCATTTCAACATGTAAGTTCAGCCCGTGCTATTTAACAGCGAATGACAAAGTGGGTTTTTCATACTGCAGCCACCTATCAACTGTGCAGCATTTAAACAGTTCAGAATGCTCACAAAACTTCAGTTATTTAAAAAATAGGACAAACAAGCTCTTTAATCACACGAGAACCATTTTATCAGATAGATAAAAACAAAGCAGGGTAAGGAACGCCCTGCTGTAGGGCACCTTGGGAATGTCTGCTAAAAGGAGCCCAACGACCTGTCCTAGTACACCTGCTTGCCTGGGCTGAGGGGAGCTCGCTCTCTCTCACACACACACAAAGAGGCTCACCTGGCTGAGGAGAGCGTGCTCTGTCTCTGTCTCTCACACACACACACAGAGCCTCACCTGGGCTGGGGAGCACTCACAGAGGCTCACCTAGGCTGGGGAGCGCTCACAGAGGCTCACCTGGGCTGGGGAGAGCTCACACAGAGGCTCACCTGGGCTGAGGGGAGCTCTCTCACACACACAGCTCACCTGGGCTGGGGAGAGCTCTCTCTCACACACAGGCTCACCTGGGCTGAGTAGTTCTCTCTCTCTCTTTCACACACACACACACACAGAGGCTTACCTGGGCTGAGGAGAGCTCTCTCACACACACACAGCTCACCTGGGCTGAGGAGAGTGCTCTCTCTCTCTCTCTCTCTCTCTCTCTCTCTCTCTCTCTCTCTCTCTCTCTCTCTCTCTCTCTCTCTCTCACACACACACACACACACACAGAGGCTTACCTGGGCTGAGGAGAGCTCTCTTACACACACACACAGCTCACCTGGGCTGAGGAGAGCTTACACACACACACACACACACACACACACACACACACACACAGGCTTGCCTGGGCTAGAAGTCTGAGGAAGGCCAGACTTCTTCCCATCTCTAAGTGGACACAGCATTCTCCAGGGTCCAGGGAGGAAGGAGAGTGCCTGGCAAGACCAGTTTACCCTTCGTTCTCCAAGAAGCTTGTCTCCATCCCCACTGCAGCTCCAGCCCTCCACCAGCCTCCAGGAGCACTTCCTAGGGCGGCATCTGCCCGACCATGCTCCCAGGCGCATGGCAGGGCTGGGGCAGCCTGTTGGTGACCCTCTGGTCCTCTGGGTGGAGGGACTGCTTTGCTCCTTCTCCAGGCGGAAGTCACAGTCATTCTCTGACATACTTGCTCATTCCCTGCTCCTTTGTAGCTACAACTGGAGGCTTTTGCTTTGATGTTTGCTGCAGGTGCTGAGGACTCAAGGGCTCAGTTAACACTAGTGGAATGACACAAGGCTCAGTGAACACTGGGGAAATAGGTGAACAATAGGTGGACAGAGACCATGGAGTGGGGATTCTGGATTTGATAGGTGTTCTGGATTTTGCCAATTTGGCACAAACCTAGACATGTCTTGGCAGAGAGGTCCTCACTTGAAGAATTTCTTTCCATCCATTGTCCTGTGGTCAACTCTGGGAAGGTATTTTTCTTGATTGCTGATTGATGTAGTGTTGAGGGTATTAATATTTACTTTTTACTTATCTTTTAGTTAATGGTGGTTATTCCTAAACAGCTGTATACCCAAATCACCACACAGAGACTGGAATTTATTTAATTAACCTAGAGTACAATGCTGGGCAATAGTTACTCCATCCTACACTGCCAAGCCTGCATAGCTTCCTCCCATTCCGATTTCCCACATTATGCTTGCTTTTAGTCATATCTTAGGTCCAGTTCATCTCTCCTCATGGTTCCGAGTCCTCTCCTGCAGATTCCTCCTCCCACTTGCTTCCTTCTCTTCCTCTCCAGACCAGGATGTCCCACCCTATTCTCTCCATTGCTCAGCATTGGCTGGTTGTTTTATTGACAATACAGAGAACAAATGGTGGCATGTTTCCACAAACTTGAGTCAGGTGCTGTTTAGAATAAACATCACAATGCAATGTCCAGATTGAAACCAGATAGTGGGGTAGAGAAATCAGGATTTGAATGAACAAGGGTAAATTGCATACATTCCAAAAGAACATTATACCAACAATGTGGGAAGGCCCAGCTCACTTTGGGCTGTGCCACGCTGGTATTGTGGGCCTGTGGGGAAGGCCAAGGAAACCAGGGCGAGCTTCAGTCTTCGCCTCCGGGTTCTTCCTTGAGTTCCTTCCCCGGCTTCCTTATGAGCTCTAACCTGGAAGATGTAACAGACCCTTTCTCCAGGAGTGCTGTTTGTGGTTTCGGCATTTATCACAGAGTAAGCAGATTAAGGCGTGGTCTGTGCTGAACACCAAGGGTTCCACCTGCCAGTCAGTCATCTGAACTCTCCCCATCCATTTCTGCCCTCATGAAATAGGACCAATTCTGACATGGCATATGTGTGAAACGCCTCATATTAGATAAGAAAATATCTGGTATTATTTTCAGGCAGTACCCGCATTCTTGTGGTCATGGGGGGAGGCACCTTCAGCCCCTTGAGGGATAAAGGAGTCCAGGATCCAAGCAGGAACTTGAAGGGTGAGGGACAAAGAAGGAGGCACTGGCGGGGGAGGGGGTCTTTTGTAGGCAGCGGTGAAAATGGCTGCAGTCTGAGGCTCTCTCTGGGAGTTCCTGAAGCCATGCTAGGTGGAACCAGGCAGCATATACAGCAAATGAAGCCTAATGGCTTTGGCCAGAGGTTATTTCTTGTAGCTCTGAGAACTAGGCACAGTGAGAACTTTGGTTTCTCTATGTTTCTGTTTTAATCAGATTGTCCATAGTGGCTGACTGTGATTTGTCTTGTGCTCTGGTGAGGCTGTGATTTTGCCAGCTGAGGATGGTTTGGAATTCTGGATATTCTTCAGAGGCTGTGAATGCTACAGCCCCAGGACGGCTGCCACTCCCCCTGCTCCTGCTGCTGGTTGCTGGTTGGAGACATCTTGACAATGAAGATCAAATCTGCCCCAAGGAACTTGATGCCCCGATCAGCAGGAAGTGGTCAAGCGATACTGATGCCCTCTTTCTCTCCTGCCTAGTGTTGGGGGGTCGGAAGAAACAGCAGTGGTGTAGGGAAGTAGGAAAAAGAACCCTTATAGTAGCCACAAGTCTGGCTGCAGCTAGATGTGAGCGGAGGGAGGCCTAGAGAGTCCTGAAGGCAAAGACATTTTATGCTGTTCCTCGCGCAGATGTGGCTGCTTTGGGAACATTACCTGCCTGCCCTCTCCTTTCCTGGTTTGCTTTTTCCTCCCTTACACAAAAAAGGGAGCTCTTCCCACAGGGCCGACTTCACTTAAAGTTGTCTTTAAAACTGTTATTCTCCATGGCAACAAGAAGGGATGAGTGGGGAGCCTTACCAACCCCCCAGCTTTCTCCACATCTTCAAAGCCATCTCAGTTACTGAGGGAACGCGGCATGACGGAAATGACAGCCTGCTTTTCTTTCTGCATCCCAAGGCCTGGTGCAGGATGTCCCAGAAAATCCTGGAGTAACACACCTTAACATAACCTCACAATACTAAGTGGGTCTCTCTCCCCTACCCCAACCCAAAGTGTTTGAAGCGCTAAACAGTGCAGTGTCCCTGGCCAGTGCATTTGAAAGGTTTTGGTTTGTTTGTTTTAACACAAACCCAAACAAGCACAATTGCTGGGAATACATTTTCAATACAGGGAGATCTGGAAGAAACAGTCCTCCCGCCAAGCACGGTGGAAGGATTCTTAGCATCTATCCCAGGGCAGTAGAAGGAGGGTTCCTCTCTTGCTTTCCCTAAGCTCTTCCTCCCTTTGGAGTCACTTAGGAGCACCTTAGCTTTCCTATAAACCCCAGCACCTGAGTCTCTAACAGCTGCCTCAAGGTGAGCGTTAGGGAGAGCACTTAATAAAAACTAATTTAAAGAGATTTTCATTGTGTGTGTATTTGTGTATCCGTATGGCACATGTACATGTGAGCACAGGTGTCCTCAGCAGGTGTCCTTGGATGCCAGAAGCAGACCTCAGATTGCCCAGGGCTGGTTATGTGCAGTTGTGGACCGCCAGGCCTGGCTACTAGGAACCAAATTCAGCTCCGCTGCACGAGCCGCCTGTGCTCTGCCTTGCCAAGCCATCTCTCAGCTCCGGGGAGAGCACTTCTGACAAGGGGGCTCTGTGGTCAGCTTTGAAGTCTCACTGGAGGCTGAGCTGGCTGTGTAGATTAATAGTGTTACACGGGCATGTAACTGTTGTCCATTGAAGCTACCCCAGAAGATCTGCAGAGGTGAACCAGCCGGCTAGGACAGTGACAGTTGCCTCCACCTGCTTGTGTAAATTACCCCTGTGCGTGATCTCAGGGCTTGGGGTCCTGACCTTCCAAAGATCCACACCTGTATCTCAGATCCAGAGGAACATGTGTCAGCCCCTACACATGAGAATAAGGCTTTGACCGGAGGATAAATATTTGATTAGGATTCTATGTGACGTGTCACGTGATCCTGTTGTGTCAGCCGCCTGTCTACTGAAGCTTCATCTGGCTACATTAAAACCTAACGCCAATTTGAGCCCTGGGGAAATGTGTGTTATAACAAAGCGCCTTCCCCACCTTTGGCCCCACTTTCCTGCCCCAAGTCCCTTATGGCCCAATGGCTTGCCCATCCCCTTTTTTTGTAGAGCTGCACCCGACTTATTATGCAATTATATAATTATTAATTAAAAGTTCTCAGCGAGCTAGGCATGGTGGTACACACCTGTGATCCCATCGCTCCGGAGGCAGAGGCAGGTGGAGCTCTGTGAGTTCTAGGCCAGCCTGGTCTACAAAGCAAGTCTGGGGCAGCCAAGGCTACACAGAGGAAACTGTCTTAAAAAACAAAAATAGATAGATAGATAAACAGGCAGATAGATAAAAGTTCTCAGTGGAAGGGGCTGGCTCAGTTAGTAAAGCGTATGCCATGCAAGCATGAGAATATTTCAGGTTCTCACAACCAACATAAAAATACTCTGTACCAAAGTAGGCTTTGGTACAGAAATGGGCTAGCCGATAATCCATTCTGCACAGATGCAACGTGTGGCAACACTACTTTACTCAACTGGTCTCTTCATATTTTATTTAAAATTTAAAAATATAGCTTTAGCTGGGTGCCGTGGCATACACCTGTAATCCCAGCACTCAGGAGGCAGAGGCAGGTGAGTGTGAGGCCAGCCTGGTCTACACAGTGAGTCCAGAACAGTCAAGGCTACAAAGAGAAACCCTGTCTCAAAAACAAAACAAAACTATATATATATAGACTCCCTTTTATTTTTTTTTAAATTATATTTTTTTATGTGAGAAAGTGCATGTGTGGGAATCAAAGTCAGTTCCTTCCTATTGCACTGTGTGTTCCCCTTGAATACATTTTGTAACGAAAAAACATACATACATATATTATATATAAAATGTATGGTATTAAAAATGAACACACACACAGGCATGCCACCTCAGCAGCTCTGGGGTAAGGCAAGGCAGTCACCGCCACAACTTGTCTCAATGGCCTCTCACGATGGATATGTGAGGAAAAAGGATCAAGGACCGAACACATTTGGGAGACACGAACTAAACGAAGCCAGGCAAGATCCTGAACAATAATGTTTGTTTCTTTGAGCATTCAGTAGGGATTGTGAGTTTTCACAAAATGGAGATGAAGCATACCCCACCTTTATCTGAGGAGGTATGACGGCCTTTCTGGGGGACACGTGGATAGGATTAAGAGTGATGAACAGCAGTTTACAAATATTTTTGTTGGCACATTCCTAAGACATTTAAAAGCTTTGCGAAATGTTAGCTAGCTATAGTTACTGAAAATAAAAAAAAGAAGTGATTATATAATCTACTAATTAAAACATTCTCAGTGGAAGGGGCTGGCTCGCTCAGTAAAGTGCAAGCCGTGCAAGCACGGTGACATTGCAGACATAAAAAGCCATGTGCAATGGTGCAAGCTCGCAGCACATGGATGGCTGGTCAACCAGCCGAGCCATGTGGGGAAGCTCCAGCTCCCTGAGAGAAAATGAGGTGGAGAGGGAGTGAGGAAGACCCCGATGCCGACCTCAGGCTCCCATGCTCAGCTGTGGGCACGTGTAAACACACACACACACACACACTCACACACACTCACACACACACTCACACATACACACAGACACACGTACACTCACACAGACACAGACACACACACACACACTCAGACACACACACTCACACACACATAGACACACACACTCACACACACACAGACACACAGACACTCACAGACACACATGTACACTCACACACTCACACAGACACACACACATTCACTCACACACACACACTCACACAATTGCTACTAAAATTTCAAAATTTGATACTCAAGAATATACATTTTGAAAATGAATTACAGTTGTTTTTCCTGAACTTGTGTTTCCTTTCACCCTCTCCACAGCTGTTGCCTTCGGAACATACCGTTACCCATGAAAGAATCTTACCATTCATCCCATCACGCAAAATAAATGCGTGCAAACTCCAATCACGCCATTTGGGTGCGGCTGCAATAGCAGAAGCAGAAACTTTTCCTATACATTGAATGTGTAGCGTAATTATTATTGAGAATATTGATCATATTAATCATATAATTTACATAATTAATGTGACCTGTTACATATTAATATGATTAGTCACTACGATTATTTTTAGGTCTGACTGATTACAACCTTCATGCAGCTCTCCCCCACATAGCCACATGATTAAAGGCAAAAAGTACTCAAATCTGAAAGTATCTCGTGGCAGGATTCTGAGAGCATCAGGGAGACTCGGGCGTGCTGATGTGCAGCTGCAGCTGCTGTGCACAACAACGTGTTTGCTGCCTTTCAAGGTGCCCGACACACGCGTGTGTCTATATTGCTGCTTCCAAAACTGCTGTTCTGCTTTCCCGACTGTATTTGCCCACATGCTGCCTCCCTGCCCGCCTGGACCTCGTGGGGCCCAGGTGCGGATGTTTGTTGTCTTTCTCAGGGACATGGCACCTTCCCTCCGCACACGGCTTGTCCTTGGTGTGCTTGGGTGAGTGTCTCCTTATTAAGAGCTGCTGGGAACAGCTGTGCCGTGCACATCCTTGAGCCTGTCTGAAGTGTGAACAGAGTTTTGGTGCCTGCCTGACTAGTGTGCCCTCCGTGTCTCAGGACCTCTGCATGCAGGTCTCCGAGTTTCTGAACATTTTACTGAGAGAAAAGGACCTTTTTTTTTTTTTATTTTTTTTTATTTTTTATTTTTATTTTTTACACAAATTCCCAGCGTTCATGAATTCTACATCACCCACTCACTCTCTGCTTTTGTTTATTTCTGTTTATCTGGTTCAGCCCTGCTTCCCCATCTCAGCCGTGGAAAACTGATGGTTTGGGTACACACACCTGTGATCGCAGTCCGAGGGCACTGAGACAGGAGGGTTGCTAGTGTGAGGCCAGCCTGGAGTGTGCGGTAGCTGCTTCCCCACCAGCAATGGACAACAAACAGAAGAGGGGAACGAGCTCAGTGTGCCCTGCCCCCGGGTCCTGGCCAGGTCGCCGCTGCAGGGCCGAGCCACACAGCTGTCCAGCCCTGGAGCCAGGCTGGGATGGGAAGCTGTGTCCTGACCTCGTGAGTAGGCTTCCTGCTGAGCGAGGCCTTGTTGCTGAGAGGAAAACCAAAGCATCAAACCACCCGGGTCCCAATTACAGCATGTCCTCCCCAAGGAAGCACCATCTAGGACAGGGGAAGAGCAGGCCTCAACCCGTCTCCCACGGAGTGCAAATTAGCCCAGCCACCAGGTACATCGGTGTGTACACTTCTTAAAAGGCTGAAAGCAGAAGCTCTGCCAGATCCCGCTGCCAGCTCTTTGGGATATACCAGGAGTCTAAGCCAACACGGCAGAGAGCCATCGGTGTGCCACACTCCCTGTGGCACTGTCCTCAATGGCCAAGCCTCAGTGTTCATCAGCAGATGAGGAGTTAGAAATGATGTATGTGAATGTGTGTTCACACACACACACTCACACATACATTTAGTTAGCCATAAGGAATGAAATTATACCATCTGCAGGAAAATGATGAAAGTAGACATCATTAGGTAAAATGAGCTGGATTCAAACAAACAGTATATGTTTTCTCTCATATGCCACAATCTATATTTTAAAAAGCCATGGAAGCAGAAGGGACACTTTAGAATGGAGAGCTGACTCCCGACAGTGATGCAAGGAGAGTGTGATGAAAGCCTGTTGTATACATTGTTGGTGTAATGTTCTTGCGGAATGTACACAATTTACCCTTGTTCATTCAAATCCTGATTTATCTCCCCCACTATCTGGTTTCAATTCAGACATTGCTTTGTGATGTTTATTCTAAGCATTACCTGTCTCAAGTTTGTATAAACATGCCACCAGTTGTTCTCTGTATTGTCAATAAAACAACTAGTCAGTGCTGAGCAATGGAGAGAATAGGGCGGGACATCCTGGTTTTGGAGGGGAGGAGAAGGAAGGGAGTGGGAGGAGTAGGAGGGCATAGATCAGCAAGACCTCTAGGAGAGATGAACCAGACCCAAGATATGACTAAAAGCAAGTATAATGTGGAAATCTGAATGGGAGGAAACTATGCAGGATTGGAGGTTTAGGATGGAGTAACTATTGCCCAGCATTGTGCTCTAGGTTAACTAAATAAATTCCAGTCTCTGTGTAGTGATTTGGGTGTACAGCTGGTTTAGGAATAACCACTGTTTAACTAAAAGATACACCAATAGTAAATATTATTAATCACCAACAACAAATGGCGCCCAACATGGGGCAGAATTTACAGTAATCTCGGAAGAACTTAACATAGAAAGTAAAACTATAGTTTTTTAGTTCTGTTCCTTAAAAACAAAGCAATGGCAATTCCTAAATTAGGAGCTCACAGACTCTAATTAGACAGACCCCCTGCAGGGCAGCAAGGCCTCCAGCAGGCTGCAGAAAAACAAAAATTGATACATACAAACCCTGAGAGGCAGTTTCTTTAGAGGAAAAAGGTGGCTCTTTAAAAGGAAGCTTCTCAAAGTCAGATTTTGTGAAAGCAAAATCCCTCTGAGAAGAGTTTCCTGCCTGTCTGAGGACCCAATAACTTCACAGCATGAGGAAGGGGTCAGGATCCAGGAAGGGAGGCAGAAAAAAAAAAAAACAACTCTCCCTGGAAGAAGGAGCCAGAGACAGAGAAGTCTCAACCATCTGAACTGGTAAGGTCTAGAAGGGAACCCGGGTCTAAAAAAGTAAAGTCTTTAGGTGAAGATGAAAGACCCCCGCCTACTCTGACTTAGCTAAGGCAGCGCTATCTACCCCCGCCTACTCTGACTTAGCTAAGGCAGCGCTATCTACAGAGAACCAAGCCGGAGACTGGAAAATTACTGAGGAACCCAGATGTCCAACAACAGGATATCTGTGGTTGGGCGCCTAAAACACCCTGGGCACCCAAGATAAGAACAGAATACGGGACTCAGCTCACATCTGCCTTCCCGCCTTCCCTGTTCCGGGTACGTGACTCAGCTCACATCTGCCTTCCCGCCCATTCTGTTTGGGTGGCTTGGTTCAAACCGCCCAATCAGCTCCCTGTAACTACGCATCTCGCTTCTGTAACCACGCC
>CM053756.1:3607711-3708443 GCA_028658305.1 Pachyuromys duprasi
ACACACACACACACACACACACACACACATCAGCTAGGCAGGGCTCCCTTCAGAGCCATCACAGGTGCTATCCCAGGATCCTGTCCTGGCTCCTGACAGTCCTCAGCTTGGGAGCCTGAGTTCAGCCTTCACACGGCCTTTTCCAGGTGTGTGTACACAGATCTCCTCTTTCCGAAGGGACACCAGTCACAGTGAACCAGGCTCCCATGCTACTCCAGAAGGACCCGCTGATTCCGTCAGCTATTTCCAAATGAAGCCATGTTTCAGAGTGTTTGAGGTAAGCGTTTTAACATGTTAATTTGGGGTGATTGGACATAATTCAGCTCAGTGTCGTGGCGCTGAGGACTCTGTGCTTCCAGAAAGCGGTTCTCCATGAGCTCACACACCTTCCGGTTGCGCATGTATGCATGCTGCAGGATGGAGAAAGAGACAGAGGCTGTGCTGGCTCCTCTGTGCCAGGCTGCCAGAGGTTCTGCAGAAGGGCACCTGGAATGTCCCCCTGGTCTGGACTCACGGTTCTTCTGCGTGGGTGAGTGGGGGTGCAGACACCTGCTGAGGGCCTCCTGCACAGCTGTAGGATGGAATGGTGCAGAATGCCATCTGAGCGATGCACCCACCCCCTGGCCTTTTCCCTCTCCTGAGGTTCATTCCAGGCCTTCACTTAATGCAGAGGCCTTGCAGTCAGACCCCAGGAGCCAGGGACTGGGAATTCTCAGTCTCAGGCATCACCCAGGGTGCGCAGACCGGGCGGGTGTGCCAACACAGACATCAGGATGTTGGTGCTTCGGTTTGCCCCTGGGGGATCAGGAAGGGCTCAACAGGGAAGGGCATTAGCTGCAACTAGGAGGGATGGGGTGGCTCGGCTTGAGGACAGTGCGTGCAAAGGAGTTTAATAGTGCCAAGGCATGTGCAGCCCAGTTCAGGCAAACAAACTGGCATGCATCTTACACTACAACAAACTACCTGAGGCTGAACACTATCAAAAAAAAAATAAAAGGGAGGGTTATTAAACTCACCATTGTAGCGGTTGAAAGCTCAAGATCCAGTACCTTTGTCATTCAGCTGTGTCAAGGGCTTCATGTCCCCATCGTAACAGAGACAGGGGAAGGGATGGCTGTTTGCAGAAGCCAGGCAGCCATGTTGGGTAGAATCACTTTATCACTACCCACGCTCCTGCAGACTAACTGAGGTCACACAGAACTGCATTAACCCTTTCCAAAGGCAGAGGCTCCTGTGAGCCAACCCTCTTCTACAGAGATCCATCCTCATGAAAACCCACCACTCTCAGCACTGTGCAGGGGGACCACGGCCCAGAACACAGACCTCCGGGGACAAAGCCCTCCGCACAGCCGGAAGTCCTGATCGACTTGAGATACTGATAGAAACGAGGGTTTTCGGGCCGCAGGTAACAGAGGAAGTGAAAACTCAGTATCCAGGAAACCGCTGGGCAGGTTTCTGCCTCCTGTCCCCTTCCCCTTGTTGAAAAGCTAAGCTAACAGCAGGCCGAACGGTGTCTCCGAGGAGACCCCGCCCTGGAGCCTGGAGCCTGACAGCAGCTGTGGACAGCAGGGTGTTTGCAGATCGGAGTGCGCAAACAGGACACACACTGACGATCAACATGGATTCTCGTGGCTGCATCAGTTCGGTCACAGAATCCCTGCAAACTCCAGGGTTCCTCCCGGCCACAGAGAGAGAGAGATGGGGGCGTGCGAAGGGCTTCTTGGCTTTGAACACACAGGTGGAGACAGTGGTTGGGAGGGCTGTGAGTCTCTAGAAGAGCAAAGGAATGGATTGTCTTCCAAAAGCCCAGAGAGGAACAGGACTCTGCTCAAAGCTGGTGTGTGTGTGTGTGTGTGTGTGTGTGTGTGTGTGTGCTGAGTTTGGAGCCAGCTAGCACAGTGACCCTCCCGTCTCCACTCCCCACAGCCCTGGGGCCACGGGCTCACGAAGGGCCATGCTTGGCTGTTAATGTGGGTGACAGGGTCTGAACTCTGGTCCTCTGCAGCCCGTGAGTCAGCTCCCAGGCCCTGAACTCGACTTAAAGCTAACACTGACCACGCTGCACTCCTAGCCTCTGACATGTCCAGATGAATCCATGTTGCTCTGGCTGATATGTGTTATAGCAGCAGAGGAAATTGGCACACTTGGCTATACCACATGTGAGAACCGAGAGCAGGCAGCACCCAGGGGACCCTCGGGGACCTGACTAAGAGCTGCCACATCGACCCTTGGTGTTCAGCTTGGCCACATCTGCAGTTAACTCAAATGGCTGCGCACACTTGTGGGGATTTTTTTTCTTCAATCATTTGATGTGGAAAGATCCACTTCTAATCTGGATCGCTGAGGTGGGAAGACACACCTACCTACTGGCCTCCTCTAGAAAGGACATAGAAGAAGGAAGCCTTTGCTCTTTGCTTGTTCTCGGCGGCACGCCCATTCCTTTGCTGCTTCTTTGAAATTTCAGTGTATACTGAAGACCAGCAGAGACACCCAACCTCATGGGCCAGACAGATACTGGATTCTCATACCTTCAGTTTGTAGGCAGCCATTGTATTAGCTGGACACTGTGTGTGTGTGTAGTTTAGGCACGTTTTCAACCTACACCACACTCAGTCTGGGACTGTTAGGCAGATGCCACCAGTTAGGAGATGTCAGAGGTGGCAGAATAAAAACAGCTTTGGGAGCTTCTCCGTGGATGGCACCTCTGTTCATTGCTTTCCAGGTCCTAAAAATACGACAATACAATAGATGAAAAGAAAAGAGTGTGCCCCATTCACACTCTCATAAAGATCAAACAAGGGCACAGAGCTGGCAAGGCCCAGGGCGGATTAAATTCCAGCCCTGCTGCCTGATACCCTTCAGATCCCCGGGTCACCTCTCCTCCTGGCTGCTATATATAGGCCTGCCAGTTAGACCAGGCTTTTCTCCAGGCGCTCTGCAGCAGATTCCCTGCCCCGGGGGATGCTGGGAAGAGGGGCTGCTCTTGCTTCAATTTTCCTCTTCATATTCGGTGGTAGAGGCAGCTCTAAAATCATGGATTAAAAAAAAGAAGAGTGTCATTTAAAGCGCATGATAAAGTGTTGCCCTCACGGCTTGCATAGCTGCATTACTTCGACAAGGGAAGGTGCTGCTATTTAAAGACATGACAGAGGCCGAGGCACAAGTGTTTACAAACACGTGTTAAGTCTGTGCTCTCGGATCTGGTGCTCAGATGGGTTTCGGACAGCATGGTGCTTGCTGGTGGCGGATGGGGACAGAATGCCCTGTGCAGGTAGCTGGCGCTGACACAGAGAGCCAGGACCTCCTGAGAGCTGCGGTCTTTCTCTTTGCCTGGTCACTTCCATGTCACTGCTCACCCTCGGGTCTGCTCATGATGTCTGATTGCCCAGTTCTAGAGCCCAGCACAGATGAGTTTCCAAGCTAATGTGGAGTCTGGTTGCCCTGGCATTTCAAAAATAAGACAGATTCTCTATTTTTGACTTCCTGCCAATAAACGTGGAAAAGCTAAAGTTTGCCTGTTAATTGGAAGAAAAGCTGCGAACGTGTTATTTATTCACGATACCAATTAGCGTGTTTGGAAGCATGAGACTTTAAAGCAAGGACTGGGGAGGGGTCTTCCAGAATTCAGTGAGGGCTGGAGAGATGACTCAGCGGTTTCGACCAGCCCTTGCTGCTGTTACCGAGGATGAGAGTTTGGTTCCCGGCACCTCCACGAGGAGGCTAATAACTGCTGATAACTATGCTCCCGTGGATTTGACCATCTTTTCTGGCCTCGAAGGGCACTCCATACACATGAGAATGCACACACACAGACACACACACACACATTCCAAAATTGCTAAATCAAAATTCTAGTTCCCTTTACTCACTCACTGGAGATGGAGAAGCCAATCAAATGGCAACAGGAATTTGTCAGCCACAAATTCTAAGGAAATGTGTGACAAATGGAGTCTATTCGCCCTCCGACTTGGATAAACCAGCTGAAGGGGCATGGTAAGTAAGGTTCTCCGTTGTGGCTTTGTGTGGCTGAAGCTTCCAGAACACTGTCCTCGGAACCTGGCCCCTTTGCTTAGGTCTTGTCTGGGACAGACAGTAAATAGCAGAACACGCAGGGCAGAGGTGACCTGGCAGGGCCCCTATCTCTCCCTGCTCTTGCCTTGTCAGCTGGCCACAGGGCACAGGACTCAGCACACTACCCACTAAAACACTCAGTTCTGAGCCACATGGGCAGTAACTATTTGTGAAGCATTTGCCTGGAGATTTCACTATTAAATGTAACCCACTGCATAATGAGACCAACAAGTATGACCCGGGGAAAGGAATGTTGGGAGCATGATGGAAGGTGTTACTGCAGACCTCGATAGAATCAGAGCAGGTTTCCCAAAGCGATAAATCCCTAATAGAAGACCCAGACAGAAGGAATCAGCCAGATAATGTTCCGAAGAGAAAGATCTGCATCCAGAAGGCTGGAGGTCCTAGAATGAGTGAAAGCTGAATAAATGGACAGAGGATTAAACTGATGGATAAATGCATGATGGGTGATATGTGTTGAATGATCGACCCAGCATCTTTGAGCAACTATTCGTAGGGAAGGATGGATATGTTTAAGGATACAATAAAGTGAAAATTTTGGCTTCTGTTTGATTTCTCTTTGGCTGTCTTGTCCTTGAAATCATGAGGGGAAGCTGAGGCCTTAGTTCTGGCAGGCATTGTTATCAAGCACCTATCCACTGTCAGGGAGTAAGTCCCTTAAAGAACCATGGGATATGTACGTTTTTGTTCCTGACCCAATTAGATATGTGCCTTCAGGTCGGTGAGGAAATGTACAAGCCAATATGCTACTCAGCTGGCTTTAGCATCCTTGACAACGTGAAACTACCAGGAATATTTTCACATGCTTTTGTCATAGTAGAGGCCATGGTTTGCTCATGACTCCAGTTTCTGCCCGGAGAGCACAGGCGCCATCTTATTCAGCGACTTCCCAGTGAGTTCCTGTGGATCCGCCTTGGATGTTTGAACATCACACCTCCTGACCTCTTCCCGCAAGGAGGTTCCTCCCTCATCTTGCACCCTTTGGCTTGGAGAATGATGAGAGCCAGCAGGGCCCTGCACCCACCCACCGTCATGTTTGCTCTGGTTTGAAAAACAGTCATGACTGACAAGTGTTCAGAACGAGAGATGTGTGAGTGGCAACTTACACAGAAACACGAAAGACTTCGACAGCGAGAAACTCTCCTGAAATGTGAGAGAAAGCATCCGAACAGCCTCTTTCTTCTTTAGGTTAAATGGAAGACTCGTGATATATGAAGTTTCTTTCTGTATATTTTACTTACAGCCATGAAGCTGACTTCAAGGAATAATTGACCAAGACGGAAACAGTAGACATGCTGATCTGACCAGCTAGCCCTCTGCAGATTTCTTTCTTTTCTTTCTTTCTTTTTGCAAATAACAGAGGTGTGTGTTCGTGTCTGCGTGTGTGTCTGTGTATGGGGGTGATTTTGTACCCCAACTGAGAGAGCCAAGTGCATTTGGTGATAACAAATAAGCTCATTATCCTGATTGAGTTGGTGGAGACACATGCAAACACTTGTTGAAAGGCACTTGTCCCTTACTACCCACAGGTGGCTGATTCCAGCAACCCCCGTGGGTACCAAAGTCTGCGAATGCTCAAGATGTTCATACCACATGTTGTGCCGCATGCATGTATTTAGGCATCTCCTCCCTTGTTCTCATAATTAGAACTCCTAATGTGTTGTAAATGTAATGCATAGCATTAGCGAAAATGTATTGTTTAGGGAATGATAACAAGGGGAAATCTGTACCTGTTCAGCATAGATGTAATTATAAAAAGTCTCCTCCTGGTGGGTTGAATTTACAAAGCCTACAGACACAGAGGGCTGACTGTAGACTTTAAGAATGTTCAGTTTATTGCTTGCCAAAAATGCCTCCTTTTAAAAAACATTGTTAAAAGCAAGAGAATGAAGGCTGTATAAAGGGGTAAAACCCAAATTTCTGCTGAACATAAAAAAAGCTGGATACGTATGTCATTTTCAGCAAAACGCATAATTAGTTATACATAATTATATTAATAGGTAACTGAATATAATTAATAATTATTATATACTGATGAATAAGGAAGGAGAATTTACAAATGAAAGGTGTTACAAGAGGTCTATCAGATACAATGTGCACATTTACTTGAATCCAGACTCAGTCAACTCAATTGTAAAATAACATTTATGAAAGCATAGGAAAATAGCATAAACTGAAAGTTTGATAATATGAAGAGACCAGTTTTAAGCATTATAGTATTATCATTGTTTCTTTTTACAGTAAGAAAGTGCTTCTTTTCTAGAGTTAAAGACTAAATTATTCATAGATGAGATGTTTTCATGGCTTCACAACAGTCCAATGTGGCTATACAGCATTCTGAGGAACTGATAAGATTTTTGGTGTAAAAGTAGCGCATTAGGTCATTTCTGAGACGCCTGCATTTTTGAGATGCATAATGATATCAGTACAAATGAAATAACATGATGTCTATTTGCATTTGCTTCAGAATAAACCAGGCATTGTGGGGTTGTGGGTAGTGTAGAGTATCTCTGTTGAGGTGGCTTTCAGACACAGACATTAAAAAAATTCCCAGCAAAGCCAACAAATCCAGTCCCAGGGGGCCCTGCAGAGACTGAGGCACCATTCAAGGATCATGCATGGAGAGGACCTAGGCCCTCTGCACAGATAGAGCTCATTCTCCATGTGGGTTCCCAAGTAAGGTGCTCTTTGATCACTCCATCTGACAGGGCAGCTTTGCCAGGCTACAGAGGAAGAGGGTCCAGGCAGTCCTGATGAGACTTGCTAGGCTGGGGTCAGATGGTAGGGGAGGAGGGCTCCCCTTTCTGAGGACTGGGGAGGGGGAGGGAGAGAGGGTGGGACCGGGAGGAGACATGAGAGGGGGTTACAATCGGGATGTAAAGTGTGTTGTGGATATAAACATGTTTTCGTTTTAATTCCAGGTGTGGGATGTGGGACTGATTCAGATTGTTCGCAACAGAAGACTGTTTGCCTCATGTGGGCTCTGAGAGGAGCTCTTTGCCAGCTGCAGATAGTTTAAATCTTAGGGCTCTGGAGAAAGAGTAAATGCCAGAGCCCAGAGGGTGTTGGGGAGCTCAGAGAAAGAACAAGGCTGCTGCTGCTTCCTGTTGATGCAACTGGACAAGAAGTTGGAGATCTCCTGAAATGAGGATTGGACTGGCTCCAAGGAACCCGACAACCTTAACCAGCAGGAAGCAGGAACTGTGTCCCATCTCCCACTAACCCTTTCTCTCTTCTACCCAGTGTTGGGGTGTCAGAAGGGATTGGGTGGAGTAGGGAGAAAGATATAAGAAATGTAAAAAAAAGGTTTTTAAAACCAACAAAAGTGATTATAAAAAAAGTATTTCAAACAATTCAGAGAAGACGTAAATACACTCCAGGAGAACAAATACAAAGAGATGGGTGAAACAAGCAAGTCAATCCAGGACCTGAAAATGGAGATGGAGTGGCTGAAGAGAACACAACTGAAATGACGCTTGAACTGAAAATCTCAACAGGCTAAATAAAGAAGACTTCCCTGGGAACATTCTACAATGAATCGGTCCTGTAGAAATCAGAGAACCAGGAGTGAAAGACAAGGCAAAGGAATTAGATCATGGCATAAAGGTCAGTGATAACTTTAAAAATGAAATATGAATAGGAAGTGAGGCCTCTGGGACACCTTGAAAAGACCCAGTCTTTAGATTATGGCCATAGAAGGAGAAAATCATACCAAAGTAGTAGAGAACATTTTTAAGAAAATCTTAGAAGAAAAGGTCTAAAACCTAGGAAAAAAGATGCCCCTCCAGGCAGAAGAAGCCTACAGAACTCCAAATTAACAGAACCAGAAGATAAAGTCCTCATGACATGGTACAGTTTAAGTGTTTAGAGCACAGAGTAAAGAATGAGCATTAAAAGCATGGAGAGAGAATAGTCAAGCCATGTGTAAGGGCAGCCCACACATGAAGCCCACTGAGCAGGTGGTGGTGGGCTCTCCTTTCCCCATCTGAGGACCCGGGACAGATAGGTCAGTTCTGCTCTCTAAGCTGAGGTACCCAGCCTAGGCCTAAATCATTTCACTTAAGGTAAGTGCTGCAGCTCCCAGGAACCTTGTGAAAGTCATGGAAAAGCACCTATGCCTTCAGGCAAGACGGAGGCCAAACTGATGGCAGTGGGCTTTCAATCCAGATTCAGAGGTGCTTGGTGCCGGTGGGTACCCCACAGCAAAGTGAAATGGAAACAGTAACTTACCAGACCTTCAAAGAACACCAAGGCTTCTCAGATTATTCTGTAAAGCACAGGGGGAAAATTCTCGCCCTCCTATGTCTCCCAAAGCCAGCATCACTGACACCAAAACTAGACAAAGGCTCATCCACAGCAATAAAACAAAGCGTAGGCCAGGCTCCCTGATGAACATAGACTCATTTTTTTTAAATTGAAAGAAAGTTTTTCCTCCATTCAGTACATTCTGATCATGTCTTTCCTCCTTCCTCATATCCTCCCAGGCCCTCCTCACACCCCAGCTCCTGTCTTCTTTCTCTCTTTAGAAAACAAACAGGCCGATATAAAAACAAACAAACCAGAACAAAACAAAGCAAACAGAAAGAGGAAAGGAGAAAACAAAAACATGAGAAAACACAGGCACGCGCGGGCGCACACACATACACACACACACAGAGTATTGAGTTCTGTTGTGTAAGCTATCTGCTGCTTGGTGTGGGACCTCCCATAACTGTGTCTTGTATACCCAGTAAGACTCCTCTGGCGAAAACTAATTTTTCCCTTGTGAGTAGCTGTCAGTTGGAGACAGCTTGTGGGGTAGGTTTGGGGGCTCATGTCCACTCCCCTCTCAGCCCTGGGACCTTCAAGGCCTTCTGCATGCTGCCACATTCTCTGTGGGTGCACAGGTCTCTCGGAGACTTGTTCCCCTGGCGTTTTCTTCCCTGCTAACTCTTACAAGCTTCCTACCATGTAGGCTTAGATTTTTTTCACCAAACCTGCTTCACTTAGGGTTCTTAAGCACCTTTACCTTCTTTCCAACCCCCTGCAGTTTTAAGTGTGAGATTAGTAGGGAAGATAACATTAAATTTCCATCAATATACAATAATTTAAAAAATAGCTTTTAAATTTCCAAAGTTACACAAAATAACCTTAAATTTCTATCAATATACAATAGTTATACAAAATAACCTTAAATTTCTATACAAAAATAACAAATTTACAGAAAATAATCTTAAATATCTATCAATATACAATACAAAATAACCTTAAATTTCTATCGATATACATTAATCCATACCAAGGTAAAATTGCACATCAAACTACCAAAACATCCTTCCCACTGTTTGGGAATGGGGAAGTCCTGTAAGCAAAGATATCTTTTGGGTGCCTTATGAAAATGTGGGATATTGGCCAAGTCTCAGGAAAGCTATCTGTATCTTTTTCTGTCCATTATCTGTGTTGTCTGTCTAGCCTCTGTGTTGTCTGTCCTTTGGGCTAGCGGCCCCTTTGGAGACGATTTGCATGCAAATTTTGGAAAAATCAATAACTGAGGCAGTTTGTGAGAGTGAATCACCTGGGCTATTTGTTTTGTGAAGACACTTTCACAAAGACAGTCTTGGGTGATAAGAGGTTTTCCCTGGTCAGAGCTAATCTCTGTGCAGTTTTGTTGGTGACCATATGTCGTCATTCCCTGTAGATATGTGAGCATAACCACGTCCCCATCTAGAAACCATTGCAGCTTCCCATTCTGACGTTACCATACCCCCACAGAAGGCTGGCTGTCGCAGTTCTTCAGTTCCTTCTATAACCCAATGTCTCTCAGCTGCTGCTGTTCCTTTTCAACAATATTAGGAAAATTTAGAGTTAACAAAGCATTATTTAGTCTTTCCCTCTTCCTTTTTGTTTAATAAGCATTCTTTTAAGCTACGATTGGCTCTTTCTCCAACTGCCTGTCCTGTAGGATTGTGTTGAACACCTGAGTTGTGCTTTATATTATATATGCAAAGAATTGTTTCATTTTCTTGGATACATATTTGGGAGCATCATCAGTCTTAATTTGTGTAGGTATTCCCATAATTGCCATTACTTCTAATAAATGTGTAATTACACAATCAACCTTTTTAGAACTTAAAGCAGTTGCCCATTGAAATCCTGCGAATGTGTCAATGGTGTGGTGTATATACTTTCGTTTTCCAAATTTTGCAAAATGAAAACCATCCACCTGCCAGATTTCATTTTGTTTGGTACCCCTAGGATTGCTGCCAGGAAGTAATGGAATTTGGTTGTATAGAGAACATGTAAGACATTAAAAAAAAACTTCTTTGGCTTGTTGCCAAGTGATAGGAAATCTCTTTAAACCTTTCCCACTAACATGTTTCTCATTAAATTTGGAGGCTTCTCACACTTTCCCTATTAGCAATTGGTCAATTTCCTCATTTATTCATGCCAATGGACCTGGCAAACCTGTATGAGACTGAATATGAGTAATATATAATGGATAGTTTCTACTTCTTATGGCTTGTTTTAATCATATAAATAACGAGGTTATTTCTGAGTAATCAGGAACAAATTCAGCAGCCTCTGTATGCAAAACAACCTTTTCTGCATATAAAGAATCAGTAATTATATGAAGAGATTCAGGAAAATTTAATAATACCATCAGGATTGCATACAGTTCTGCTTTTTGAACTGAGGTATTTGGGCTTTGGATCACCTTGCTTATTTTTTTCTGACCTATAACCTGGCATCCCCTTCTTGTTTGCATCAGTATAGCATGTTGGTGCCTCAGCAATTGCTGTTGTCTTTACAATACCTGGGGGAATCCAATTAGTTCTTTTTAGAAACTGAATACATTTGCTTTTAGGATGTTTATTATCAATTTCTCCCAAGTAGTTACTACAAGCTCTTTGCCAGTCTTCATTGATCACCTACAATGACATGATCTCAGCATTAGTAAGAGGTACCACAATTTCCAGCCGGGTCTGTTCCTGACAACTGATGTAGTCTTATTCTACCTTTCATAATTAATTCAGAAATATTTTCTATATATGTCTTCAATTTTTTATTTTGTTTATGTGCTAATAAGATCCATTCCATAATACTATCTTCCCTTTGCATAATGAGCCCAGCAGGAGAATGAGTTGAAGGCAGAATGGCCAAAACACAATCAAGCTCAGGATCAATTTGATCCACAATCGCATCTTTCAAGAGTTAACTCTTTTTCTGTTTCAGCTGTTACACGTCTTGGACTGTTTAAATCTGGATCTCCTTGAAATGTTTGAAAGAAATTACTTAACTCATACTCAATCCAATTGTAGGCCTCAGCTAGTTAATATGTCCCATTAATTTTTGAAAATCATTAAGAATTTATAATTTGTTCCTACGGATTTTGTGGTTGAATTTTTTGTTGACTGATTTTATAACCCAAATAACTAAGTGAATCTCCTCTTTGTATTTTTTCAGGAGCAACCTGTAGCCCCCAACCTGACATAATTTGTTGTGTTTCCTTAAACATTTTCTCTAAAGTATCTACATCAGAATCAGCCAACAAAGTATCATCCATGTAATGGTATATGATAGATTGAGGAAATGGCCTTGGACGTGAGCCAAAACAAACACTCCTTCCTTAAAGTGTGTTTGTATTTCTCACAAGATGAGTAACTAATACACCAGGCACACAGAGAAGCAAGAAGATACGACCCGTTAAGAGCAGTGGCTAAGTTACTGGAACCCTACATAGAAGCAGCAAGCATGGCGAAATCGTTGCACAAACACATCAAAACATTTGTAGATATTCGCTTTAAGACCCAGAGAAATGACTGAACATAGTAAGAATAGACAGAAGTGAAACTTCTAGAAATATAAATTTCAATACCTGAGAAGTAAAATGCATGGAACCGGGTTAACCAATGGTCAGACTCGGAAAAGCATTAGTGAACTTGATGACGTGGCACTAGAAATTATCCAAGATGAAGAAAGGAGACTCAAGGCTGGAAAAAATGGTAAGTTCTGGGAAATTGTAAAACAACTTAATATACCTGTAAGTGGTGGAAGAACACTCCTGAGACAGTGAGAAGGCCTGAAGAGAGGCTGGAGAGGCGTTCAGTGTGAGGAGCACTGGCCGCTCGGACACTCAGGTTCAGGGCTCAGCACCCACATGGTGGCTCAAAGCTGTAACTCCGGTTCAAGGGTATCTATCTAATGTCTTCCACTGGTCTCTGTGGGGACCGTGTGTGTGTGTATGCCTCTGCAGACAGAGCACACACACATATAAAAAGAGTATTTGAAAAATAATGCATAAATATCTTGCTGTCAGTCATGGACAAATGAATAATGTTAAGGCACATGGCAGGAAACATACTCTGTACAAAGGAATCAAGACAGACGTGGAATGCTCTGTCAGAAATGAGGGAGACCAGAAAACAATGGAGAAAACACGAGAAGGAAAAAGCCAGTATCTTAAAGTCCCAACTCCACCGTGTATCTTGCTGAAATAAAATCTTTTACAGGCACAGAAGCTGGGGAAAATGGTCACCAGCAAGCCTGAGCTGTACGCAACTGTAAATATGTTCTTTAGGAGAAGGGGAAGAATATTGGCTCGGATCCGGGAAGTATTAACTAAGTATTAACTAAGCTATAGAGGAGGGTTTTGTTACCATTTTAATCTCCCTAGGAGATGATTGACAGTCCAGACACAAAGTATTATGCTATGGAATTAATAATGTCTGTGAAAATAAAATGTATGGCACGGAAAGCCTGAGAAATGGGGAATAGAGGCAGGCTATAGTTCCCACAGGATACATTAAGTATCATAACGTCCCTTGAAGCTAGAGTGTGATAAGCTACATCATAAAGAAGCACCATAAAATAAGCCACAGCTAGTTGGCCAACAATGGCGGTACAATGCAATTTTAATTAAAAATAACCTACTATTATTGTTGCATGTGTGTGCATGTGTGTGTGTGTGCTGGAGAGGGGTGAGTGGCATGGTGTTCATGTGCTCAGAGGATAAGCGTCCTCTCTTCCACCCTTACTTGGGTTCAGGGACTAGGCGCAGGTCTCCAGGCTTGCGGGAAGCCGCTTTACCCAGCCTCTGTGTCCTGTGATGGGGTTGTTTTAAAATGTTCATCTCACTGAAGGCTTTGGAAGAAGGTGGGTTTTCCTCTTTCCTGTCAGATCTGTTTATTTTGGTAAAATTCAAGGTGCCGTTAGCATCGGGAGGTGGAAATAGGCTGATGGAACCAGTCACAGCCTTCTGCAGGGCTAAGACATGCAGCCAAGGCGGCAGGGTTAGCGGCTGAGGCCTGGGATCTACCAGACAGTCGCTGGTTCACGCCCGCGTTCACAGGCTGAAGGCCGGAGAGTCAAGTGTCCATGTCCACATGCGACAGGATGGAGAAACAGCAAACCCGCTCTCCAGCAGTCAGCATGCACACTCACAGGAAACACTTCGAAGGAGCCTCCCAGGGTGATGGGAAGTGGGCAGAAGCCACTCACTGCGTGCTGGGCACATGAGTGTGCCCTATGTCACAGCTGAGGTCTGTCCACGGCATGGCTTCCACGCCCATTCAGCTGACCGAGTGTTAGCAACATTTGGGGGGAAAGGTGTTCATGTTCATAAGTCTCTTTTTACTGATGTCCTTTAAAAATAATACAGTAAGCAAATACTTACATGGGCTTATGCTGTGTTTGTCACTCTAAGCCACGCAAAGGTGACCTGGAGTCTACAGGATGGCTTGCACAGGCTATAGGTCACGTGATGTAAAGGTGTCTGCGTCTGTGGTTCAGCATGTGGAAGAGTCCTAAGGCCAACTCTTTACGGTACCGTGAGATGGCTATATATTTTGGATAGCATTTGTAATGTTTATATCAACAATATTTGATGTTTTAAATCAAAGTATTGAGCAGACGGAAAACTTCAGTAAGATATGTAAGTAAACCCGCAAAGCACAGAAGCCAAGTCTCTGTGAGCGGGTACACAAACACACCCTAGGACAAAGAACGGATAATTAAAGAATGCTAACTGTGGTCCTCTGAGGCATGCAGACTGTACTCACCTCTTAGTTATATAAATCGCTATATGGAAACAGCCTAGGGAACGATGTCTCGGCTGGGGGGATGCGGGGGGAGGGGTAAGGTGAACGCCATGTCAGGCCAAGAGCCGGAGTTCAGAGGCTTAGAAGTTCGTGCGTATGCCCGCTGCAACAATCGTAGCTTCAGACAGCAGAGATGGGAAAAGCTGGCCAGCTAGAGCAGCCATGGGAGGGGGTTCGGGGTTCTCTGAGAGGCCCTGCCTCAGCAAGGCAGGTAGAGGACTGGGCATGCACGTCATACAGTCACACACACACACACACACACACACACACACACACACACACACACGCATACATGTGTTTGTTCAGTTCTTTCACTCCAACAGAAACAGCAGCAGCGATTACCTGTTTAGAATGCAATAAGCAAGGAAGCTCACTCTAGACTCCACAGCACAGAGGAGCCTGCCGTTCTCGGGACTACTGGGGAGCCTGCCTCTACTGCTGCCTGCACCTTCGAGGCTTCTAACTATTTCACATGCCCGCCACTTGGCATACGTTATCTCGTGTAATCTCTACAGCTCTGTCGTCTTGGGACATTCTATTTTTCCTTCTTGTAGCTCTGACACTTTCCCCAAACTCGGACATTTGCCAGGATCACACACCAGTGTCTTCAAAGCCTGGTTCCTCCCCAGTTACCCTCCAGCCTACATCTGCCCTCCCCACTCCTCACCTGGCCCTTCGGGGCGCCTCCTCACTTATACTGCTGCAGCCGTTCTGTACTATTCCCGAGTGTATACTGACCTGTGCTTGCTACACATTTGACACACTCGTGCTAAGCGAATGGCACACTTCCTCCTGGGCCTTCCCGGCTGCGCCCTCAAATCTCTGCTTCTGAGCTCTGTTGTAAGGCCCTCAAGAACACTGGAGCTCCATGTTTTCTCTAGAAGGCAGCCAATGTTCACATTAAGACATTCCAGCTCCTTCTGGCAGAGAGAGAGAGGCTGAGATAGAGAGACAGAGACAGAGAGGGAAGGAGGGGCAGAGACAGAGACACACATACACAGAGAGGGAGGCAGAGAGAGAGAGAGATGGTGTCCCTCAGCATAGACACCATCTTGGCAGCCCAAGACAATTTTCCCTGGAGCTTCTGCATGTAAAGAGCACAAGGCAAGGCCACTGTTTTGGGTTTCGTTTGCTGGTTGGTTGGTTTGCAGGCTGTGGACACAGAGCCCTTTGTCTCTCAGAGGAGGAGCAACAGTCCTTTCTGTTCCACAGAATGACAGGACTCACGGGCTTCCTTTCAAACATGCAAGACCTAGCTTCCAAGTTTCAGCTCCAGACCCATTTCTGTGCCCTTAAGAAAAAAGTCCCACCCCTGAAGTCTCACACTGACTGGTGTGAACGAATAGCAGTCCCAGGGAAGGGGGGTGGAGGTGGCATCGCATGGGCACGCTCACACTGCCCCACCGTGGCGCCATCTGCTCACAGGTGGCAGCCTTGGCTGAGACCACACTTGAGGTTCCAGGGCCTGGGCCCCCAGCCTAGTTTCTTCCCTGACTCCGAGTGAATGTGACCCTTTCTTTTTCTTCTCCTGGTATGAAAGTGGAGTTAGCAGTTTCCGGTTGTGCAGGAGGCATCGTTGAGACAGATGCACTGGGCGCAGCGCCTTCAGACATTCCAGGTTATGGATATGGTGGAACGTTCGGGTTTGAGGACCGGCCAGGGATCCTGGTGTGTGGTTCGCATGTCCTTTGCTGCTCCCTCTCGAAGGACAGGACATTTGTGAAGCATTTACGATGACAGGCACTGGCAGGCAGCAGGGCAGGCCACCTGAACAGACCGGCTGGGACCCAGGAAGCCCCTCCATGGGGACACACAGAGCTGGTGGTTTAAAGGAACGGCTTAGGCCATAGGCCAGCCGCAGACAGTGGGGCAGCCATAACTCCAGATGCTCAGTTCCTTTATCTCTAACACCCGGGCTCTTCTTGCATCGAAGCAGACTGTGCACACGTTTATGTGCAAGCCCACATATGCACCCATCTGCACACAGATGTCCCTTCCTGTCCGTACTGGGTTGGTAGCAGGCAGCTCCGGGTACCCGAGTCCATAGATGATTGGATCCTCTGTGCAAAGCACAGCAATGTTTGCGCACCGCGCTCTTTGTGCATCCCCCTGGGTCATCACATCAGGATGATGTACAATGCCTGCCAGGATGGAAAGGCTGTGGGGTCAAGGCTGCTGTGGGGATCAAGGCCCCACGGTGGGGTTTAGTGGTGGTAGTGACAAGGAGGTGGACATTCAATACAGATCAAACATTTTTCCTCAACCATTTTTTATCTGGGTTGGTTGAATTGAGGATGCAGAGACTGTGATTCAGACACATGTTGGTTTCTGAGGTCACATGAAAGATGGGTTTTCTAGGGATCATCCAGGTAGCTCCGAGTCCCCACGACGGGATGTTTTATACTTCACAGAGTCACAGTCGGAGCTGGAGTGTCCCCTCCAGAGTAGGGTCCAGCGACAGTTCCCAGCTGAAAGCCATCTGTCAGCAGAGACCAAAGGGTTCCTCCTTCAGCAGCCCCACTGGCAGAGTGAGGTCACTCCTGCTAGGCCTCCTCGCAGCTTTCATTGGTGCAGCCTGACCCAATTCACCTAAGCCCTGTTACAAGGAAGCTTGGGAAATGCAATTTTTGGCTTTCCAACGACTAGTGAACATGAACAGTCCACAGAGCATACTCCATGGTGAACTGCATGGTTTAATCCAGTGGTCAGGGCCTCAGCCAGGGGTGAGGAGGAGTGAGCACTCAGGGGTGAGGAGGGGTGAGCACTCAGGGGTGAGGAGAGGTGAGCACTCAGGGGTAAGGAGGGTTGGGTATTCAGGAGTGAGATGGGGTGAGTACTCAGGGGAAAACCTGTTTCTTGTTGTGGTGTGGCTCAGCCCTAGCACACACCTTTAACCCAAGATCTTTCTGTAAACAGGATTAATTAAAGTTGACCCTAGGTCAAGAGGCACAGCAAGCAACCAGTTGACTAAAGAAAACACAGGAAGGAGGAACACTAAGTTGAAGGTGTTTAAGGCAGGATGGAGGAGACCAGGCTCTTTCCTTCCGGGGCAGCCGCTGAGGAGGAAGGTCAGCTGGGATCTTTCCCTGCCCTCTGAGCTAGCAGGCTTTCATCCCTGCATTTAGCTCACGAGTCTTTATTGACAAAATCAAATGGCTGAGATTTTGTTTTATGAACAACATTGTTGAACACGCTGTTAATGTTCTGAAGCAGCCAATGTGTTCTCAGAGTTACCTGGCGTAAGCTCTGATGGGAGTTGTGAAAATGCTTACTGTTACACAGGAATTAATTTTGAACTAGATACTTTGAAAATTGTATACTTTAAAATTGATACTTTAGAGACCAGAACTGCTTGGGACCTTGAAAACAAACACACAAAACTTCTGTGTTGAGCAGATAGGATTATGGTAAGGTTGGGTTTTGGTTTGTTTGTTGTTGTGGTTTTTTTTTTTTCACATTTATTTAGATTTCTGCTAAAAATTTTTATAAAGTTGTTGTTTTATAGACTTCAGGGTAAAAATCCAGTCATTTTCTTGAGCTTAAAGACTATGTCATTATTCAATATACTAAACATACAGACACATTCCTGAACTTTTCTCATCCTGTCTCTGGCGATGCCAGCATGGGTCTGAAGGCCTTGGGTTTGTCTGTCACCAGCCCCTTGTCCACACACTTTGGCTAGGGAAAAAGAAATCCACTTAAAATCATGTCTGCACTAGAGGAGGGGCGGGAGGTCAGCACTTCTGCCCCCTCAGTGTCATTGTGTTGTGGCAGTATTATTGGCTGTATAGCTACACAAATGCCAAGGAAGAAAGTCAAAATGGATCAACCTTGGTTCTGTGCACTTGAAATGGAGTTGGGAGGCCACTGTTGAATCGGGTCTCAGACAGCAGGACCACGAGGCAATGTTGGGTCATAGGTACATGCCCTGAGGCCCACAGAACCAAACCAGTTCCCTGAATCCTTCACTGTCCTCCGTTGACCTTCACAAGCAACTCGGAGAGAGCGAATACATTCTAACTCTGCCAGCACCCGTCATGATCCCTGGCCTACAAACGATGTCCTTTCCTACTCTCCCTGTTCAGAACTGTAAATACAGCCTTCTCATTGAACTACGGCGACTGAGTCTGCGTTTCCCAAGTTTGCAGCTCCGCTGCCCTCAGCTGAACCTAAGCTTCTATGTCCTCACCTAAGTTGGTCCATCTTCCATGTATACTCTTTTTGTGGCGTTAGCATTGCCTGGGCGTTGTAAGTCATCTACAGATGATTGCAAGCACACAGCAAGGGCGCTGGGAAACCATGCTTGTCATTTCTTTCTAAGACAGCGCCGAGAGGTCAGGGAAAGCACTCAAGTCCCAAGAGGGTCAGAGAAAATTCCCCGCTGGGCTAATCCAACAGAGCAGCCAGTCTTACCTTTAAGAGATCTTTCCTTTCCTTTTTTCCTTTGGCCACAGAGCTGTGAGGTTGTACCTGAAGGCTGGCTTTCAGTAGTAACTCTAGCTCCCAGCCCGACCTCGGAGGGCAATGTTAACGCTTTCTCAGCTTTCTCTGTTTCTCACAGTTCACCCTAATTGTTTCTTCATTTTCCAAACATACCGGAGTTCACTGTAGCTTGTGCACTTGTCCAGGTCTGCACTCTTATTTCTTGAAATGATACATTTAGTTTTTTATGTACTGTGTGTGTGTGTTTGTGTGGTGTATGTGTGTGTGTGTGTGTGTGTGTGTGTGTATCAGGCTGTGCATGTGAAGGGCAGAAGACAGCCCGTAAGAGCAGGCTTTGTCCTTCCACCATGTAAGTTTTAGAGATTGAACTTGGATCTTGTCAGGCTCAGCGGCAAGTGCCTTTGTCCTCTGAGCCATCTTGCCAGCCCTTCATTTCATTTCTCCGAGGACAAATGCAGAGAGCCTTGATTCCCTTCTCTGTGTGCAACTGCTTGTGCAGCATGGATGGACTTTAGGCTTTATCCAGAGGGGTTGCTCACAGTCACTCTTGGTCTTTGTTCTCGAACTAAAGTTCCATTGTTAAAAATAATTTTCTGCGGACTGGAGAGATGGTTCAGTGGTTAAGAGCACTGGTTGCTCTCCCAGAGGACTTGGGTTCAGTTCCATCACCCCATATGCTCACAACCATGTGTAACTCCTCTTCTGGAGGATTTGAGAATGACACCCCTCTGTTTACCATGGCATAGCGGGCTTTCTGGAGAAGCTGTAGTAAGGTTCAAGCATTTGATCCATCATCTGTATCCAGAAAGCCACGTGACACCAGGCTTGGGTGTAGTGCACATTTACACACACAGCAAAACATCTGTACACGCCAGGCATGGTGGTGCACGTATTTAATCCTGGCGTTTGGGAGGCAGAGCCAGTCAGAGCTCTGTGAGTTTGAGGTCAGCCTGGTCTATAGCGTTCCAGGCCAGCCAGAGCTACAAAGTGAGACTCTGTCTCAAAAAACCAAACAAACAAGCAAAAAACAAACAAACAAACAAATAACAAAACATCCTCCATACATAAAATAATTTTTAAAGAAAAAGGTCTTCTCTCTGTTTTCCTCTGACAAAATATGGGCGGTGGTATTTGTAGGTTATATGCAAAGACTTGAGCGTTTTATATTAAGAATGTCAGTGTCCTCCAACTTCAGGCCCCAGAGGCAGTTCCCCATGAGAAGCAAGGGTTGCCAACAATTCCAAGTATGTGCTCCAAAGCCTGAGACTCTGTAGTTGGGTGTGTTGCTTGTTTGGGCTCCACACAACTCTGTGTGGCAGCTTGGTCTACAGTGTTGATATGTACATAGTAAAAAAAGGGGGACAAGGCTCCCTGGGGCATTCCCTCTTCTACAGGTGTGCTTTCGGACTGGGCAAGCTCTCCTGTGGCTTTCTGGATTCAAATGATGGATTGAATGCCCAAATCTTACTACAGTGTCTCCAGAAAGCCCACTGTGCTATGCTAAACAGAGGGGTAAGAGAAGACAAGAGACAGAGCAACAAGGCTTTGGAAACGGGGCAGCAAATGGGAGTCAGGTCCAGGAGTGCAGGGCACAGAGCTTCCATGGCTTTCAAATGCAGCATCCTTAAACGGAAAATGGCTGCCCTGGGCACTTCTGGAAGAGAGGCTTGTGGAACAGCCTGAAGAGTGCTGGAGGGGAGTTGATTCCGCCTCCGCCAGCTCTGTCAGGAGGCTGGAGGTTGTCTCTGGAGAAGACACCAGGCACAGCAAAGGGCCAGGGCCCTAAAGGCAGAAAAAACCGTGGGAGTGGGAAAGAGGGCCTTCTTTCAGCCTGCACGTCAGGCAGTCTCTACCTGCTCGGCCTGACGCTGGGAGCTTCAGGGATGGCTCAAGAAGAGACATCTGAAGGTGTGATGTCAGGCTGCCCAACATATGACCAGGCAGATCTTCTCCCTAAGAAGCTGGCAGTCAACCACACCTTCCATCCTGCACCCCAAAGCAGAACGCTCACCGAGCCTTCTCCCTCTGCCTCTTTTCCTACCCCTTCCCCAACTGAGATTGGCTATCAGTCCCAGTGGTCTCTCAGCCCCATTGCTGTCTCACTGTAGTCTAATCTGACCCTCCTGCTCAAGTCTTTTAAGACTTGTCCTTCACTGGTTGGTGCATCCGTCTCTGCAGGACCCCCTGGGCCCAGACTCTTTGGCGTTGCTGTCTCCTGGTGGAGCTCCTGCCCCTCTGGGCCCTTCTATCCCTCTTCTTGTGTGCGACCCCCTGCGCCCCGCCCAGAGTTGGCTGTGAGTCTCAGCTCTGCTCTGCTCCTCTGCTGGGTGGAGTCTTTCAGAGACACCTGTGGCCTCCTGTCCTGCTTCCTCTCTTCAAATGCTTCCAGTGTCTATTCTGTTTGCCCTTCTGAATGAGAATTAAGCATCCTGCCTAGGGTCCTCCTTGTTACTTAGCTCCTTTAGGTCCGTGGATTGTAGTATGGTTCTCCTGTATTATATAACTAATATCCACTTATAAGTGAGTATATACCATGTGTGTCTTTCTGGGTCTGGATTACCTCATGCAGGATGATCTTTTCTGCTTCAGTCCACTTGCTTGCAAATTTCATGATTTCCTTCTTTTTAATAGCTGAGTAGTATTTCATTGTGTAAATGTACCACAATTTCTGTATCCATTTCTCAACTGAGGGACATCTGGGTTGTTTCCAGATTCTGGCTATTACAAATAAAGCTGCTACAAACATGGTTGAGCAAATGTCCTTGTTGTGTACTTGAGCATCTTTTGGATATATGCCTAGGAGTGGTATAGCTGGATCTTGAAGTAGCACTATTCCTAGTTGTCTGAGGAAGCTCTAGATTGATTTCCAAAGTGGTTGTACAAGTTTACATTCCCACCAGCAGTGGAGGAGGGTTCCCCTTTCTCCACATCCTCTCCAGCATGTGTTGTCACTCGAGTTTTTGATCTTAGCCATTCTGATGTAAGGTGGAATCTCAGGGTTGTTGTGATTTGCATTTCCCCCGATGACTAAGGTTATTGAGCATTTCTTTAAGTGTTTCTCCACAATTTGATATTTCTCTGTTGAGAATTCTGTTTAGTTCTGTACCCCATTTTTAATTGGATTATTTGGTTTGGTGGAGTTTAATTTCTTGAGCTCTTTACATATTTTGAATATTAGCTCTCTGTTGAATATAGGGTTGGTGAAAATCCTTTCCCAATCTGTAGGTTGTCACTTTGTTCTGACGACAGTGTCCTTTGCTTTACAGAAGCTTTTTAGTTTCATGAGATCCCATTTATTGACTGTTGATCTTAGAGCCTGTGCTGTTGGTGTTCTGTTCAGGAAGTTGTCTCCTGTGCCAATGAGTTCAAGGCTCTTCCCTACTTTTTCTTCTAACAGGTTTAGTGTGTCTGGTTTTATGTTGAGGTTTTTGATCTTTAGTTTAGTGCAGGTGATAAATATGGATTTATTTGCATTTTCTGCATGTAGGACCATGCATGAAGAGGACCTAGACTCCCTGCTCAGATGTAGCCCATGACAGCTCAGTCTTCATTGTGGGTTCTCTAGTCAGTGGAGCAGAGGCTGTTTCTGACATGGACTCTGTTGTCTGATCTTTGATCCCCTCCTTCTGGTGGTGGGGGCATTGCCAGGCTACAGAGGAAGAGGATGCAGGCAATCCTAATGAGTCTTGATGGGCTGGGGTCAGATGGTAGGGAAGGAGGGCTCCCCCTTTATGACAAATAGGGGAGGGGAATAGGGAGGAAGAGGGAGAGAGTTGGGGCAGAAAGAAGAAGAGGGAGCTACAATCGGGAATTAAAGTGAATAAATTATAAAAAAAATTATAAAATAAATAAAAATAAAAGACGTCCTTCAGATCCATGTCATCAGAAATGTCTTCTCCCTTCATAGACAAATTCCCTCACCTTCTTACCTCTCACCCTACCAAAAAAAAAAACATCTACCTTTGCCAAGGAAGTTGTCAGCTGCTAAGTAGAAGACACTCAGGCACCTCTCTGTTGACATGGCAACGCCCAGAAGCGCTCACCACCACAGCCTTGAAGTGTTCTTGTCTGGATCTTCAATGTCGCTTTGCCAGAGGCCTAGAAGTGAAGGCCTGCTTGTCATCCCGGGCGGCCAGGAGGAGGAGGGACCTCTCAGGGCTGTAGCTGCCTAGGAGGAAGTTGAATCACTGGAGACGGAGGTGCCGTTGAAGGGGACACGGAGACTTGCTTCTCCATTTTGGCCACCATGACGCATGTGGCCTCTCCCCACTGCCGATGTTCCGCCTTCGGAGGTCCGAACAGAATCAACCAACGCTCAGCTGACATCTCTGAAGCTAGAGTCAAAATAAATCTTTCCACACTGGGAGTGGCTTGTTGATGATGGTTTTGCTTGTTTATCGTGGTACCGGGTATTGAACTTGAGGCCTAAGTCTCACACACACTTGCAAAAGGCCCTGCCACTAAGCTGAAACCCTGCCCTCCTTCTTTCCCTTCTTTTTCTTTTTCTTTCTTTCTTTCTTTCTTTCATTCTAAGTGAAGTCTTACTAAGTTAGCCAGGCTCATCTAGTCCTGTCTCTCTGTGTGCGTGCGTGCGTGCGTGCGTGCGGACTCAGAGGCCACGTGAAGCTACTGGATTATTGCTCTATCCCTCTTTACCTTAATCCCTAGAGCTTCGGTGTCTCTCTGAACCCAGAGCTGGGCTGAAGGCCACCAAGCTGCAGAAACCCTCTTGTCTCCCCAGCTCAGTTCTGAGAGTTCAAGCGGCCACGCCCAGCTTTCTGTGTGGAACCGGAGTTTGAACTCAAGACCCTCATTCCTGAGCAGCAGCTTTTACTCCCTGGGCCTTGGCATAGCAATCCTCTCACGAGGCTTCCGGAATAGCTGGGCTCCAGCGTCTGTGTCATCACGCGTCCCTTTACAGGTTATCACGGCATTTTATCACAGCATGGAAGCTAACGTTGCATTCTCATAGACTTTCTCAAATCCCATAGACCTGCCCTCAGCTTCCTTTGCGGCACCAGCCTCCCCGACTCAGCTTCCTGTTTTTAAGCCACCCTGCCTACCCTTCTTGGTTGCTCTTAGTCGTCTGACCCTGAGATGTGGTCTCTAACTCACACCTCTCCCTACGTCAACTTTAGGAGGTCATCCAAGCCGAAATTCACCATTTCCTCTTCAGTTTTGTTCTTCCACAGCCTTCCTGGTCAGTTGCCAACATCTGTTATCCTGAAATTGAACCATTTTCCCCGGTTTCCATGGCCAAGCCTTTGTTAAGTCTTGTTGCATCTATTCTCAAAATAGCTCACACGGTCGCCTCTCGCTCTGCCAACACCCCCATCACAGTCAAATCCCTGCCCATCGTCTCTCGAGCCCCGCCATTTGACCTCTGCTTTAGACCCTCCAGTGATTTTTCATTTTCTAGGGTAGAATAAAATTCTTCATTTGGTCTAGAAAATGTGACCAATCCTGTGTCCCCAGCCCCCATACTTGCCATCCAGGATTTGGGTGAGGCTTTGTCTCCCGCCCCTGGGCCTCACCTCCGCCCCACCCCACCCCACCCATCCCTTCCTCTTCTCCTCCACACTCAGGTCACCTCTCTATCCTTCAGACCTCCCTATGCATCACAACTGCTTAGGTTTCCCACTCACACATGGCACCCTTGTTTTATACTGTGCTCTGTAACACCTCTCACGGTAGCAGTCACTGGGCTAGTACTGATGAGCACCGGTCCTAGGTGACGACACTACTTCAACTCCTGCCTGCCATGACCTGGATATGGTTTCAGTGTGTCCCTGAAACCTTAACATGCTGGACCTTAACCTTAACCTCTGCTCCCCGATATAGGCACACTCACAGGTAGATCACACACAGCTGCCATCTAAACAGATAAATGTGGTTTCCAAAGGACCCCTGGTGGTTCCTGTGAGAGCCAGTCCACAGAGCCTCTCACCCTCAATCCCTCTGGCTTGTCTTTGCACGTGACTGTTTCTTTCCCCATCACAACGCTGTCCCATGTAATGTAGCCAGAAGGCCCTCACCAGAGGCCAACCTGACGGGATCACGTGACACTGGACAGAAGTGAGCGGAATAAGCCTTTACTTCTGTGTTCCTTAAGCAGCTTCAGTCATTCTTACAGCAACAGTAAACGGGCTAATACACCACCACAGGGTACAGCACATAATATGTGGTTGATAAACACTTCTGATGTATGTGTGTGTGCATGTGTGTGTGTGTGCAAGAGGTCTGAGCTATCTTCTCAGCCCTCATGAATTTGCCTGTGTTTCTATGTTGCTTTTTGCATTTTTGGTTTCATTCCACTGCTTCAGAGGAGAAGGAGAAGCAGTCTAGACTGTGTCCCCCATAACGTGCAGTGCTTGTGAGTCCTTAAAATGCTATAGTAACCAGGCCCTTGCTGTGACCTGCCTTCTACTGCACCGTGGAGATGCTGGGAACGTCTCCTTAATGAGGGCTGGCCATCTGGTCAGCCAGTGTCTTGCTGCATGACTTTGTCTCTTTGGTTAAATGTGAGTGAGTTCAAATTAGGGGTGCCCAGGGGACCCTCCAAGACAGTGCACACTATCACCATAGCTCATGATTGCCCATCTGAACTTGATGGTAGGAGCAAGTTGCTGAAGACAGCATGGACTTTCATCAGATGGTACTGGCCAGCACGTCCCCTCCTCTTCTCCCCCTACCCCACTCCCTGGCTTTCAGAGGACAGGAAAGTGCTGTGTAGGCTGCACGGCATTGTGGAGAAGCCAGAGGAGGGGTACCAGAATTCGTACCTAGCTGAGAACCCCCTGAACTACAGTGAGGGCTGGCATGGCAGTATATATCCACGGGTGTGAGAGGGGCGAGAACGTTTTGGGAGCAACCAACCACTTTCTGGTTGTATTTCACAGGAAATACACGCAGGAAGAAACACACGCTTAGCACTTTAAAGCTGCCAAGAACCCATGGTTAGGGAGCTCCCAGGCCCCACGGTGAGTCTGTTGTTCTGCTGAGTTGACATAGAAAGAAGCAGCCCTCTAAATTCGTCCTCTGTCCCTGAGAGTGAGGCAGCTCTTAGACATCCTCAGAGAAGGGTCTGCTTCTGAAGAAGATGGTGGATAACACAGAAACTCACAGCTGGTCAAAGCACAGAGAACACGAGTCAATGGAGTGCTCAGGCCACAGAGTGCTCAGGCCACAAATGACATCTGTGTCACAACCCCTTTTTCCCACAAAAAGCTGTGGTCAGGGAGCAGAACTTCTGGGCTTGATGCGACCACTGTGTTCACAGAGCAGCTATGGCTGCTTGCCTAAGGCCCGTGTGATGTCAAGACCACTGATAATCTGTCGTGGACATGGGAGAAGACAAGTCTCCTACCGGACGCACGTGGTGGCTTCTGGGAGGGAGAGAGTCCGTGCTCTCTTTAAGGGTCAGCCCCTGGTAGGCCCACCAGGCTGCAGTGTATGGCCCTGTGCCCACAAGTAAACAGGCAACACAAATTGGATTTGATGGGCTACCAAAAACGAGGAAGGACCAGGCATGGTGACACATGCCTTTACTCCTAGCACTTGGGAGGCAGGTGAATGTCTGAGTTTGAGGTCAGCCTGGTCTACAGAGTGAGTTCCAGGACAGCCAGGGCGACCCAGAGAGACCCTGCCTCAAAATAAATAAATAAATAAACAAATAAATAAGGACATAGAACCGGGAGGGGGTTGATACATGGGATGCGTCTGGGAACACTTATAAGGAAAGAAGGTGAGTATGATCAAAACACATTGCATGAAATTCTCAAAGAACTAGTGACATATTACAAAGAAAAAACAATTAAAGATAAAAACCAGCTGAAATGAATGGTAGACTGAGAGTTAGACACAACAGGACAGCGGAGAATCTTGTAACGGCCTCATTGTCGGTTCAGATGCTGTGTCTAAAGTTCAGGCTCGTGACTGACAGCTAGTGCTACAAGGCGGCTGTGGAGTTTACTCTGTTGTTTGTCCACTAAGTAGCACAGGTTGGCCTAGAACTCACGCACTCTGACTTGTCCTCCTGAGCTGAGATTGGGGCTGGGGTCGGGGGGAGTGGTGTTCAGCCCTGAGCACAGCTCTGAGTTTACTTTTCTTCAACCCTTGTGTGGTAACCCTCGTTGTCTGTGTAAGAGCTTACTCGGACAAAAGCAGCCTGCTCTTACATTCATCCCTGAAGTAGCAAACTCATGGTTAACCAGAGAAAACAGTGGCTTAGCATGACTTCCTGCATCTGGGTGCAGGGCAGTTGACACTTCCCGTCCTGCCCGGTGCCCGTGTGCCATCCTTGGCTGAGTCACCTCCCTACCATCAGTCCCTGGGCTTCCTTCCAACTTCTCAATGCTGCAAGCAGCAACGACGAACGTTTTCACAGTGACTTCTTTCTTCTAGCTCTTAGGATGCACCAGGTTTGCTGGTCAAAGAGTTTAAGCTGCCATTGGCCTTTATAATCGAGGGCCTATCATTCCTGCAAAAGCCACCAGCACACACCCACCATGCGCCTGCCTTCAGAGTGCCACGGCACTTGAGTTAGCCTGGCCCTGCCAGCACGGGGGTCTGTCACCTCTCTTTGCACGAATGAGCGTGTGTAGCAGGCCTTGGGGATATCACTCCCCTCTTCTCTCCCTGTGGCACTGTCTGTGCCTCCAGGGACAACACGCCAATTCTCGGAAACCCACTGCTGTGCTGTCCAGCAGACCTCTTTGCCTAAAGATGATTCAGCACCAACGTCCAGCTCTTTCCCTGCTGTCAGACACCAAGGTTGTTAGGCTGCAGATACCACTAGAGCTCGGGTGGGGTGGGGTTGCCTGCACAAACCTTGACAGAAAGGCAGGGAAGCGGCCACGTCCCTTCCGAGCCCCTGAGGTCGGTGTTCCTGCAGGCCACCTAGTGGATCCTCCTGGGAAACATGCCCAGGGCGAGGCAGGGGGATGGGCCAGGCTCAGGGGCTGGAGTTCTCACAGGAGGAAGAGCTGCAGAACCCCCAACTCCTGAGTGCGCTCTCCCTTCACTCTTCCTGGCGTGGGTGTGTGGGAACCGGAAAGAATGGGGGCGGCTGTTCCCTCTGCTTACTAACTGCTGGGAGCTGGGGCCCTAACTCTGAACTAGCATGAAATCTGGCGCAGGACATCACCCTGCTCCCCCCTCCCCACAGGATGTAATTCATCTGCCAACTGTTAGCAGAAGCCCCAGTGTGCTCCGCAGACTGAGCTGAGAGTGAGTCTGAAGGGGGAAGATTCAGCTGGGGACCTGGGTGTGGTGCAGGTAGGAGAGTTGTGAGGTCACAAGGTCGTGAGAAACACAGAATCTGAAAGGTTTTCACGAAGGAGGTAGAATTTGACTTTCCACATGTGCTTTTTGTTATATTTAAACAAAACAAAACAGGAATAGGCAAGTTTCTAAAAACACAATAAGGAATGTGCTGGTGTGAAACTGTCCCTGAGTAACATACAACATGTAATATCCAATCGATGCACAGCAAGTGTATATATAATGAAACTGAAAAAAAAAATAAAATAGAAAAAAAATCGAATACATAAAAAGCTCATGGCTCCTGGACACATGCATGCACACCTCTGAGAGCTACCAGTGTGTGATTTAATTCCCGGAGGTAGGTTAAGATAGGAGCATTTTGTCAGTGGGAGAAACAGCGGATCCTTCAGGAAGGGGCAGCAGGAATTCCACACCGCCCTGCCCCGCTATTACTTGGAGATGTCTGTCATGACACAGTCTTCTGTGTCTCAAGGGAGGCAGCCACAGCCAGAACCTGTGGAACCAGGGTCCCTTACAGCACAGGTCATGTCAGCACGGAACCAGCCTGAGTCCACCGGGTGCTTCTCCCATCCTCAGATGCCTTAGACTCATGGTACGCAGGAACGCCATGCTCCGGGGAACCAGGACCAGAGGGGATTCCTGCATCTTCAGTCCTGAAGTTCTTCCCGGAGATTTTTGATCCTTACTTGTTGAAACCATTGGTATGGGAAATCCAGATAGGAGGTTTGATTGTGAAGTCCTGTGATTTGAGTTTCTAGGACTCAGAAAGAGAGAAAGAGAAGGAAAGAGAGAAAGGAAGGAGGAGGAAGGGAGAGGAGGAGGAGAGAGAGGGTAGGAGGGAGGAAAGGAGAGGTGGAAGGAGAGGGTAAGAGGGAGGAAGGGAGAGTTAATTCATTCCAGATACCTGGCTTCCTTCTGTTTTTTTCTGGTTTGACCACAGAGTGAACCCAGGCTGTGAATCATAAGACACTTCATGAACACTCTGTTCCGAGACCTTGAACTCTGAGAACTGTTCGTGTTGCTCAGCTCTTCGGGCAGCTCAGCATTCCTGCACTTACCAGCCATGAGAGGAGGTTGTGTTTCTGTGTGCTTGTGGGGGATGCTTGACTCCAGAGCAGGCCCATAACTCCTGGTGCCGTGACCAGCAGCTGTGTCCTGTGTGGGCCTCCTGGACCAGCTCCATGCCCTTCTTTTGGATAGCGTGCCTTTAGCTGCTCGCTGTCTGGCTGTGTGCCATTCACACTGCTCAGGAAATGCTCACCGGGCAGGCTTGGCGCCCAGGATCGCAAACAGTTGTAGAAGGAAGGACAAAAAACAGTACCATCCTGAAAGAAACTCCGTCTCGTGTGAGTGGCTTCAGAGCCACACCTCTGCCTTTCCACGAGTTTGATCAGGTGGTAACACCCTCAGCTGAGCCCTGCTCTGCACACAGGAAGTGTGAGTTGTACCCACTCTGCAGTGGCCGACTCATTCCGGGAGGAGAGTGAGCAGTCCTTGAGGTCAAACCACACAGGCACAACAAACGTCTTCCTCGGAACCTTTCCCGCCACCACCTTCCCAGACACCCATGACCAACAGTCAGTGCATGCCACAAAACCACCTTAGCTGGAGTCACTCTTGGGCGCATGATGACCCACTTCATCCAGAGCGCTCAACAGTGCCCAGCCTGCTGCAGCTCGGACCTCTTCCCATCTGGCCTCTTCCCTGCCTCAGCTGCTCTGTGTCAGTCAGGAAAGGCGCTGTGTGGTAAAACACCATCCCCCAGCCCTTGGCCACTTGACATCTTCCTGGCACTACATGTTTTGTACGTGTGAGGGGGTAGGAACCTCTCCAGTCAGGTAGGAACCTATGTAGACAGCTCTGCCCACAGTGGCACGGTCACTGTGGCACAGGGATGCAGCAAGGTGGAGACTCACGCAGACTCCCACAACTTCTGCTCGTGTCTCAACGGCCCCAGCACACCTGACAGCCTCGACTGCCTTCCGTGGGCACAGAAGAAGTACGTTCCTACCACGTACCAGGGGGTACAGAGCCTGAAGTATATGAGGATGGCTTTTAGAACCAGCAGGCTACCCTCTAATCGATATCGCATTTGAACATGGGCTGGTGTCAGCTACGCTGATCTAATCTGACCTTTCCAGCTCTTAGATTTGCTTGCTTCTTCCATGTTAACTGCTCACAGTCATAGGAGGAAGCGTCTCTGACTGTGGAAGCCAACCACCGCTTCCTGCCAGAGGAAGGAACTGCTCATCAGCCCGGGAGGGAGATCAGAGTCCCACAGTTCAGCGAGGCGTCCAGAGAATTCCCAGCCACCCCCTTAATCCAGGAAGTTTCATCTGGCCAACCAGGTTAAGTTTCCACAAGTGTGTTTCAGATCCAGATCATGGGCCGGGGACCCCCGAGAGGTCGTGAGGTCACCAATAGCCACTCACAGTCTCTGAGTGAAAGACTCCAGTGGGAACGTGCAGGCAGACATAGTAAAAGGATCCATCCAAAGCAATAACACTGGCAGCAGACATGGACAGGGAGATGTGATCGAAGGTGTTGGATGGACAGAAGTTCAGCAGCAGAGCTGGCAGCAAGGGGAAGGTGTCAGGCCACACTGTTCTCACAAGCCCCCAGCAGCCCTGGCTGCCTTTACCAGACCCGAACAAGATTAAGCCAGTCAACAGTTCAGCATGGATGGGGTGTGGGGCATGGGGAAGCCCCCACCTCTAGCTGAAGAGCTAGTGTTAGTTTATGGGTGATGGGGGAGAGAGATTCAGTTTTACTTTAGGATGTGAACACCTGAAAGGTCAACCATGCATTTATAGTTAGCAAAAATTTGATTCAGTGGGTTTGAAAAAAAAAAGACTGGAGGGGCTAGAGAGATGGCTCAGTGGTTAAGAGCACTGTTCTGCTTTTCCAGAGGTCTTGAGTTCAGTTCCTGGCAACCACATGGTGGCTCATAACCAGTCTACACTGTGATCTGATCCCTCTTCTGGTGTGCAGGTGTACATGCAGATAAAGAACTCACTTACATAAAATAAATAAATCTTAACAAAAAAGAGACATGAAATTGAAAGGAAATTCAGGGTTCAGTTTGGATCACAGCCGTTTACATCTGACCGTAGAGCTCAGACATGCTCAATCAGACATGCTCAATCAGTGCAGTGGGTTAGCAACACAGACATGCTGAGGTGCCCACAGCACAGCCCGTCTGCTGCGACCCAGCCACTGCTCAGAACTTAAACCTGGAAGCGGGAGGGCAGCCGTGGGTCAGCACTGACCGGTTCTGGCCTGCCGGAGCACCAGGACAGCGATAACTGAGGACGCTTGCTAGATTTCATTATCGCCTTGAGGTTACGTTTTCACATCTGCAGGTGTATATGTGTGCACGTGTGTATATAGGTGTGCTCCATGCACGTGACTGCGTGCCGTGGCGCATGCGTGGAAGTCAGGGGTCCGCCTGGGTCGGCCCACACCTTGTTTGACACAGGGCCTCCCTTGCTCGCTACTGCAGGGGCCGGGCTAGCTGCCTGGCTGGCTGCGGGAGATTGTCCCGCCTCTGCTGCCCACGTCACCTGAGGGTCTCGGGGATGTGGGTGTACAGGGGTACAGCTGGCTTTACGTGGGCTCAGGGGTGGCCCTCATGCTCACCCAGCAAGCTCTCCATGCCCTGTTAACACGGCTCCTCATGCCGTGGTGACCCCAACCATAAAATGATTCGCTGCTACTTCTTAACGGTAATTTTGCTAGTGTTCTGAATCATGATGTAAATATGTGACACGCAGGCCATCTCATATGGGACTCCCTCCCGGGGTCGTGAGCCACAGAGCCGCTGCTCCAGACAGTGCCCGCTGCCTGCAGTTGAGGGCTGCCCCCCTCTCATTGTCCTCGGTGAGTGCTCACAAATGGGGCAGCTGCAGAGCAGCCGAGGGGCAGCCTGACCCCACGGCCCTCCACCCCTGTCTTCCTCCTCACTGGGTAGCCTCTTCTTAGGTTAAGGCCACACGCATGCAACCAGACAATTTGGCTAGTCCACGCCTTCCAAAAGCTTTCTGGCAGAGCTTTCGGGGAAGCTGGCCACAATCAGCCACCAACAGAAAGGCTGCCAGGTCCTGTCCAGAGCAACAGCCACGCTGACTGACATCATGTCCACCACAGGAGGCTGCTTTGTCTCCATCTGCCACAGTGTGAGCGTGCTGCTGGGACAGGCCACACCAGAGCAGAGTGTGGCGACATTTGGTTTTTAGGGTCGTAGAGTCTGCAAGTCCAGGCCTGAGCTGCGGCTGCGGTCCCTTCCCCGGCTCTCGGACCGCCCTCCCCCACCGTCCCCCTTGTCGGGAGTGATGGTAAGGGTTGGTCTTTCTCTCCACATGTTCCCCTCACTCTCCATGACCTGACAGGAATTTAATCCTCCCCATCTGGACTGGGGTGTAGGGTGTGAACACCCAACCCACAGCGCCATCACGTCCATGCTTCGGTCAGACTTCAGGTGTGCAGCCTATGTCAGCTCTGTGTCACTGGAACGGACCTTAGAGAGTTAACACCAATGGTTACAGGTAGAACTCAGTGGGAGGCTATTTGCCTAGCAAGCGTGAGGGGCCCTGAGTTCATCCCCCAGTAAACACACACACACACACACACACACACACACACACATGCATAGGAACACGCACACTCGATTCACAAAAGAGAGATTTCATTCTAAGTTTCTCTTCTTTTAACGTTTTAGTTAGTGTGTGTGTATGATTGTGTGTGAGTGCATGTGTGTGCACGTGTGTACACATGTGCACCATGATGTTCGTGAGTTCAGAGGACCACCTGCGGGACTCAGTGCTCTGCTTCCACTGACTGAGTCTCGGGGACCGACCTTAGGTCATCAGGCTTGGCAGGCTTGGCAGCGAATGCCTCACCTGCTGAGCCACCCTGTAACACATACACCCTCAGTTTCTCGTTCTTCCCCGAGTGTGTCTATTTAATTGCGTCATTGCTCCCACTGGTCACATGATGGTCATTTGCCCACATCTGCTTCAGCTCGGGCAGGCTGGGCTTCCCCAACGTTGCACAAGAACACGTTGACATTCGGAGACTCAGTGGAGACAGCATTCACTGGTGCGTACTCACAACTTATCTTCGTGGGCTGCGGCTGGCTAGCCTTGTGCAATTGAGCACATTGCTCGTCTCTAGATAGCTGCATTTCTCAACCCCGGAGCCTGGTGACGCATGAGAGCTCATCTCTGGGCTGTTTAAGGGTCTGCTTGCTGGAATCAGAGCCATTTGTCTCTCAGAGACGATTGCACCAACCTCTGCTACGTCCATTCTCTTCCCATCACTGGAGCAAATTCTTGGCAAGGACACGCTGGAGGAGGCAGGATTTGGGTTAGGAGTGAACAGCCCTTTGCGGAAGGGAAGCCATTTTGGCTGAAGCCAGCTGGCTCCGTGCTGACAGGAGTGTTTCCTATCTGTGTTTGTGGGAACACAGACAGCTCTCTCACACCCAAGGGGCCGAGCAGGACACAGAGAACTCAGGTGAACCCGGAGTCTCTAACCCATCCTCCATCCTCCGCCCTCTATCCTCTGCTTCTGCCAGTGTCTTGTCCCCAAAGTTTCCCAACCCCACGAAACAATGCCACCAGCTAGGAACCAAGTGTTTAGGTCCGGGGGCCTGTGAGGGACATTCCACGTTCAAACCATAACGCACAGTAATAGGAAAACAGGGGCTGCATCCAAAACCTTTGGGCAATATTTGTTTTTCCGGATGATGCTGGTTGGTGACAGTATAGTTAGCCCACTGAGCTCACGGCTTCTGTGTTCTCACGCTCAGCCAAGCAGAGTTTAAGAGAATTCCGTTGATACTGAACACGCACAGACCATTTTCTATCCTCACTCTGTAAAGAGCTCGGCTCAGATGCCCCCTTCCCGGCATGCGCCCTGATGGTTTGATAAGGCCAGGGAGGGCCTATAGAAGGATGGATGCCAGCGCTGCACTGTTTGGCATTATGGCTCAAGCATCCGTTTACCCCAGGAGTCCTGGAGCCAGACCACCCGGATGTTACAGTTTGGATCTAGAATGCTCCCCAGACGCCTGCGTGTCAGAACTTGTTCCCCAGCTTGGCCCTGTGGGGAAGAACCATATGGGGAGAAACATCAGGAGGTGGACCTAGTGGGCAGTCTTGTCCCTGTGTGCATAACCTTGCAGGGAGTGGTGGGGGGGGGCTTGGTCTCTCCCCTTTGCTTCCTGGACATGAGGGAAATAGCTTTGGCTCCCACAAGATTTTACCATGCTCTGTCACCACAGGACCGAAGAAACCAGGGCACTGAAGCCTCTAAAACCTGTGTGCCAAGGTAAACATTTTGCCTCTGTAAGCTGACTGTCTCAGGGGCTGGCTACAGTAACGGCTGGCTGGCCGATGCTACGGAGAAAGTCGTGGTAATGATGCCTGTCTTCTGCTCCTCTCTGAATTTCTGCGGCTGATCAAAAGAAATTAATAAACATGGCCTTGTTTATGTAGATCCCTCAAAAATTAGGAAAAGAAGTGCAAGTTCATTACCTACACCAGTGACCAAACTTCCTGTTTCATCCTCCTAAAACTAGTGTGGGCTCCGAAGCTTCTGTGTGGACAGGAGTTACTTTTCTGTTTCTGTTATGAGACGCCATGACCAAGGCAACTTACAGAGGAAAGAGTTTATTTGGGAGGATGGTTCCAGAGGGCTAAGAATTCACCACAGCAGGGAATCATGGTGGCAACTAAGCAGGAAGCTGAGTAACAGCTTGAACAGGAGGCTCAAATCAGAGAAAAGGATGGGAAGGGAGGAAAGGAGGGAGAAAGGGAGGGAGGGAGGCCGAGACAGAACAAATCAAATTATCAAGAGTTTCTATACTCTCACGCCCCAGTGACACACTTCCGCCAACAAGGTCACATTTCTTAAACTCTCCAAATAGCGTGAGTCACTGAGGACCAAATGTTTCCATACTGCTGGCCATGGTGTCCCATGCCTTTGATCTCAGCACTTGAGAGGCAGAGGCAGGAGGATCTCTGTGAGTTCAAGGGCAGTTTGTCTACATAGTGAGTTCTAGACCAATCAGGGTAACAGAGTCAGACTTTATCTCAAAAGGCAAAAATAGAATAATACACATACACAGACACAAATACACACACACATGCACACACACACTCGAGACTATTTAAGGCATTTCTCATTCAAACTACGTGTATGTGTTGTGTGTCTCTGTGTGTGTATGTGTGTATTCTATCTGTAAATACTTATTTTTTTTAGAACTGGAAACTTTATGAAAAACATCTTTATTAGTTTACTTTTAAAGCGACAACAAGGGCTAGAAAGATGGCAAGTGGTTGAGAGCTCTATGGAGCTCCAGACTTAGGCTCCCAGGACCCACACGGGAGAGCTCACAACTGCTTGCAACCTTTTCCAGACTGTGAGCAACTCAGGCACGCCTGCACATATTTCCTGACACACACATATACACAGAATGAACAAATAAATCTTTAGAACGAGAATGAATCCGAAACATTACTGTGAAAAAGCCAAGGCGCACTGGGAAAACTTAAACAGGGGCAGAGGATTTAGCTCACTGCAGCATGCACAAAGCTCTGGGTTTGCTCCCCAACACTGCACAATAGCCATGCTGCTATAGCCCTGTAATCCTCACACCGGGGATTAGCTGGCAGCAGGAGGATCTGAAGTTCAAGGTCACTCTCAGCTACATGGGTAGTTCAAGGATACCTCCGGACACATGAGACCCTATCTAAAAAGAAAGGAAACCATAGCCGCGTTGTTTTACGTTTTCTGCAAGTCTGTGAAAGCCTGTCTTACCACAAGGCAGCTGGGCCCTCATGGCTGTTTCTGTCCTGGGCCTGTAGGGGAGATCAAACAGCCGCTAGCATTCTTCACAGGATGAAGAGAAAGGTGAAAGGGCAGAAGGCTCCACCATACCGTGAGAATACCTTGACCACACAGCATGGAGGGCCTCACAGCCTGGAGGGCCTCACAGCCTGGAGGGCCTCACAGCATGGAGGGCCTCACAGCCTGGAGGGCCTCACAGCATGGAGGCCTCAGAGGCAGCTCTCCTAACTCCCCTGGCTGAGACCCACTGGCTGGCACACTCACTCAGAAGACCTGCGCTCTCTTCTCCAGTTCCTTCACACATAACCTTAGACTACTCTGGGCATCTCACCTGAGACAAGACTTCTGCCAAAACTCCCAGTGTGGTGCTGCCCCTGGGCTCTGCCATCCTCTGTGCCTTGTCCATGCACAGATCTTCTGGCCTTTCCCCTCGAGGCCTTTTACATGGTCACACAAGTGGGAGCCCAGAGCCAGCCCCAGAATTCCCCATTCCTGCCAGCCTCTTCGTTCACCATTCCTACCTGATCATCAGCTCCATGCTGCAAAATCCAGGCTCTGGACAGAAAAGGCATTCTGGCTTTTCAGGAGGGCACAGCAAATGCTCTGTCTCAGAGCAGAACAAAAGCCAATTTCTCTTTTGGGAGAAAAGAATTGGGACCTGGTTATCGTTGTTGCAGGCGAAGACCTACACACCTACCCGGTCAATCCTAGCAAAGGGCCCTCCCCCGGCTGCTCCCCCAGCCCAAAAGGGCTGTCTGTCATAGGTCCCTGGGAGTTCTAGAGGGCACCCCTAATTAAAGGGCTACAACAACAATGCTGCCCCCCTGGGTGTGTGTCAGTCACACTCCATGTTAAGCCCCGTGCCCAGGAGCAGCTGGTCAACACAAGGCAAACTCAAGCGTGTATTTGTAGATGTTTTGCCTCTTTCTGCTCTTGGACTTTCTTTTTTCTCTTGGTCTGGTTGGTCTTTTGCTTATGTACTTTAGTTTCTGGTTTTGATGTTGTGTATGTATTTCTTGTTTTTGTGTGTGTGTGGTTTTGTTTTTGTTTGTCTGGGTGTTTTTTGTATGTATGTTTTCTTTGTATGTTTTTGTATGTGTGTTTTGTTTGTATGTTTTCTTTTAAAAAGTGAGATGAAGGGCATGGGTTGGGGGAGGGGAAAGGTTAGACAGGGTCTGGCCAAGGTGGGGGAGGGGAAAGCATGATCAGAATATATGAATGAAAACAATTTGTAGTAAAAATAAATAAAAGTAAAATAATTGTGTTTTCTTTAAAGAGTGTACACAGATCGACATATGCCAAGCAGCTGCCATAAACCCAACCGAAGATAAAACATTTCTTTGAAAATGACAGTTGAGGCTGGAGAGATGGTTCACTGTACACGGGCTGCCAAGCCTGGCGACCTGAGTTTTATCTTAAGGACACACACGGTGGAAGAGAACCAAGCACCTCAAGCTGCCCTCCAACCTTCACGTGTGCCTCAGTACATGCCTGTGGGAGTGCACACATACATGCTAAATGAAGAAAACCGTAATGAAATGAGAGTGGTCTGTGTATGCTTTTAGAAGGTAGAAGACGGGGCTAGAGAGGCAGCTCTGTGCTCTCACAGGGACCCACGTGAGGTGCTCAGCATCCTTGCCAGGCGGCCACACCCAGCCACCTGTCATCAGCTCCAGGAGATCCACACTCTCTGCTGCCCTGCAGGGAGCCTGCCATCATGTGCGCGCGCGCACACACAATTGGAAATAAAACGTTAAAAAAAGGAAGGAAGGGAGGGAGGAAGGAAAGAATGAAGGAAGGAGGAAGGAAGGAAGGAAGGAAGGAAGGAAGGAAGGAAGGAAGAAAGGAAGGAAGAACATCATGGTCAAAGGACCAACCAGTTTTCGAGAAAGGCGGAAGAGGAAACCTCATGTCTGTCATTTGGATAAAGCTCAGGAAACAGAGCTTCCTCCAGCCAGCTGGGCTGACATGGGGGAGGGGGAGTGGAAGCTGCAGCACCTGTTGTTTGGGGAGCCAGGGGAGTTTTCCAGCGGCACTTAGAAAGGCAAGGGGGACCACAGAGTTTGTGTTTTGGGTTCTCCTCAATCTTCTTAAGACTGCAAACTCACACTCCATGCCTGAAGTTTTCTTTCAAGGCTGAAGTTTGTCGCTTGAGTTTTTCTTGGCTCTGGACTCAGACTCGTCTGAATCCAGCGACATCCTTTGTGCCCCCATCCCATGCTGAGGAAACCCAGATAACTTCTGGCGGCAGCTGCCTCTGAAGGAGCTCTTGGGAAATAGCTGGGAAGCTGACGGAATTCTCCTTTGAACGTTTTTTACTTTCTTTCATGACATAAGACACTTCAGCTTTGTTCTTGTGGCTAAATCTTAATTCCTGGCATCTCCCCAAACGGGCTGTTAATATCAAAGGGCTTCATGCATTTTTAAACAAAATTAGCCCACTTTCCCAAGCCTTTCTTTTTCCAGAGACTTCAACTTCTCCGAGATGGATTACATTGTAGAAGGACCTCCTGTAACTCGGGATCCAGGGCATCTGACTCCTTCTTCTAACCTCCCCGGATGAACGGACTGTTGCTTTCATTCTCTACTGTTTCACACAAGAGTGTTACCTTTTTCTTTACAAACATCCTTGGAAATTGTTCAGTCTTTTGGTTTTCTGTCAGATGTTTTTTTTCTTAGCTTGCCCTACTTATTGCTATGTAACTGATTTTTGCTTTTGTACCTAAATTTGTTGTTTTATCATTATTCAACTTCCAGAATATGATACCTACATCCCTATAAAAATAACTATATTTTAGAACAATGCCAACTGACACACGCACACACACACATACACACATGACTTGTACACGGCAAGAACTCACCAAAACCAAAATAAAAATTAGGGGGAAATAGTTTCTAACTGAAACAGTTACTGTACAGTCACTGTCATAGGGAAAGAGTGAACAAATGTAATCAGCTCAGGAGAGAGCGGATAAAAGGCAAGCAACAGAGCCAGGAGGAATGGCACACACCTACGGCCCCAGCACAGGAAGCCGGGGTGGGCGACAAGGCAAGATGCTATCTGAAATACCGAAGTGAAAGCTGGGCCACTCGTGAGCGGAGTAACAGCTGGAAGGTAACCAGTTAGTGGCAGCCACGGTGTTGCAGACAAACCTAAACCCCCGTGTCTGCACAAAGCTGTGGGTGGGATGCTCAGGAGCGGGCATCTGTGGTGTGTGGCTTTTCAGGAGGGCACAGCACATGCTCAGAAACCAACACCAGCCTTTCACGGCAGCGATCTGACACAGCACTGAAATTTAAACATGGGGCTGAGAGATGGCTCAGAGGTCAGGAGTTGTGCTGATCTCCAGAGCCCTGAGCTCTGTTCCCACGGAAAGTAGCTCACAAACTCCTGTAACTCCAGATCCAGGGCATCCGACTGCTTCCTCTAACCTCCCTGGCGCTTGCACCTACAACCAAATACACTCACACAGGCACATGCTCATAAAGAAAAACAATAAAGAATAAATAAATAATTTAAATACGCATACTCGTTAACCCAGCAGTTCCTTTTCCAGGAAAATATCCTAGTGACCCGTACAGGGTATAGCTGGCTGTGACTTTTGTCAGTCACTTATTGGCTTATTGTTCTGGGGGGTCAGGAGCAGCAGGGGGCAGGGGGAGGTGAGTCACACACACTGCTTACTGAGCAATGACTAGAAGTTGCCTCTAGAGAAGCATCTGGAAACCAGCTCTAGGGAAGGCAGAATTAACGTGATTGAAACGTCCCCAAACTGAACGGTAAGACATTTCCGCTTTAGAAACCACAGAGGAAAACCTTATCTCAGGGCTGTGGAGGTGACCAAGCAAAGGTCTCACCAAAGCCAGTTTCAGCCGGCATAGTGTCAGTGGGGAGGGCAGGTTCAGAAAGCTCTGCCGTAAGAGACAGAACCATTACTATAAGTGTGAAAAGAACTCTCGCTAAAGTAAACAAGCAGCAAGTATTTATGGAAAAATAAAGTTTGTTTCTTAAGACTGTCTTTAACACAATGCAGTGTTCAGTGAGAAACTAACCCTAACACCCGTGTGTGCGTGTGTGTGTGAGAGCTGGAGTTACAGATGGCTGTGAGCTGCCAGGCATGTGCTAGTAACTACAAGTGATCTCTCAGCCCTTGACTTTTTAATCTACGACTAATTTGAAGCCACAAACAACAACATAACTCTGAGTCAGTAAACGGATTTTGCAGATCTACTCTCGGGAGGACACAATGGCCGTGCAGGCTGGTGGCTGTGCGGTGTGGGCTGTGTGGTGTGGCTGTGCGTTCCTGGGCTTCACAGCTGTATTATGACCATTCCGTTGTTCACTACGTATTGCTAGAGGGTGAGTCGTGGGTTGTGCCCCAGAATTCAGAAGTTAAAGCCTTGATCCCAGTTTCTCGGAATGCACTTGGAACTGGGGCCCTTCAGAGCTTACCAACTTCAAATCAAGTCACCCGGTATGGCTGGTGTCCTCATTAAATGACCAACCCAGGGCCCAGACAAGCACAGAGGGAGGACCACGGGGACAGGAGAGGGGGTGGGAACCACGGTACATAGACCAAGCAAGGAGGCCTGGAAGGCGTCAGCCTTGCCAACACCCAGAGCTCAGACTGTACAAAGCACAGTTCTGATGTGTGTCCTGCACGTGGCATTTCGTTATGGCTTCCCCAAAAAACCGATACTCTCAGCTGAGTCAGCGCAGCGCACCTTTCCTGGCTGATGAAACCTTTTGGGGTTTTGCAGTGTTGAGACGGACCCATGCTTGCAAGGTCTCCGGCCCTTGAGTAAATTCTTGACTTCTTTTTCCAGGAGAGGCTTTACTGGTGTGTTAAATAAACTGGTGCAGTTTGTACCTGTGACCGAGGTGATCTGACATGGCTCACACACACACACTGATGTGTGATTTCAGGGCGGACCGACGCTCTCCCTGGAGGAGACTGTTTCTCCTGCTGTCAGCATGTCTTAGTTGCCTGTGAGTCTCTGTGGAGGCCTTCTGGGATTTCCTCCACCCTCTCTGGCATCGCTTTGCCTGGTTCATGCTTAGGCACTCACACTGGTGAGACTTCGTGGGTGTGGCTTCACAGGAGACACCATCACACAGCACCCTCCCTGGACCTCTGACCTTTCCGACCCCTCTGCAGCAATGTACCCAGAGCCTTAGGTGCCTCGTTGTTTTGCAGATGGTGGTCAGAGCGCCACCGCTCTGCATTTGGATGAATTGTGCATTTCTGTAATAGTCCCATCTGCTGCAAAGAGGCGCTTTCTTGGCGAGGGGTGAGGACTGCATTTCTCTGAAGGCATAAGGACAAGTGTTAGAATGTAGTCAGGGATTGTGCCCCTTCAGGAAAGTCAAGTTTATAGGTTCTCCTCCAAGGTTCTTGACTTCACTAGCCCTAGGTGATTGGCTAGGTTTCCAGTAATGACTTCTTGAATGGTCAGCCCTGAAACATACATGCAGGTAACATTATAGAGACTAAACAGATCATCCTTATGTGTTTAGGAGGATAACACACACACACACACACGCATGCACACACGCACGCACGCACGCACGGAGGAAAAGTACATGGAAGGGTTTGTTGGCAAAAGAGAGAGAGAGAGAGAGAGAGAGAGAGAGAGAGAGAGAGAGAGAGAGAGAAAGAGAGAGAACCTCAAAATATGAAAGAAAGAAATAAGCACACACACCAGTATGCTGAGGCAGGAGTCAAGAGTCTAAGGCTGGTTTAGATTACCGAGTGAGGCCCTAGTTCCTCTCCTCAAAAGAGAAAACAAGGGGGGGACCGAAAAGAAAAACAAGAACGTGACCCAATAACACACTCTCCCTACCGCCTCTTGTTTGGCCTTGTGTCTTCCGTACTAACTTCTGAATTTGCCGCAGTTGACCCCTCATCATCTCAGCAGCTTTTTCTTTGGCTCTGAGCCTCCCAGCGGGCCCTGAGCTAGCCTGCTGCCTGGCCAGGCCTCCTGCAATCCATGCAAGAGTTCTTGATCACAGGTCAAGCAGACCTGAGAGGTTTCCAGTACTCGGTGTCCAGGCACGGGAGAACTTTCAGATCAAATGAAGCCAGGCCCCGGGAGTGCCAGGGAAGGTGGGGGTGTGTCCAGGCTGAAGAAGCTGTGTGTTATGTCACTGGGGCTCCAGAGGAGCGTGACATTGAGTGCTCTGTGTCAGAACGGCTCTGTGATGCCAGCAGACATGAACCCTGACGTGAGCCCTCTGCAGCTCACCTGGGACAAATTTCCTCACTACCCACACACTAGTCACGCCAAGCCCTTCCATACGTGTGCGGATAAAGCCGCCGTTCACTTAGACAGGTTAGAGAACAGGCCCTGTCTCTACAGTAAGAAGGTAAGAAGGCAGTGCCCAATCATGCATGAGGCTGAGCAGCGTCAGGCTGGTTAGTACTTGGGTGGAGGAAAAGTAGGATTCACTTCTTCAAGGCAGAAAGCGCCAACATGGAAGCACCGAGCCCAATGCAGAAATTTAATGGCATAAGGGCATTTGTAATAACTATGAAATAATTAAATAAATTTAAACGAAGCCATTAATTAAGATAATTAACTAACAGCTGGCAGACACTGACTCAGAGGCTGAGTTCAAGCTGCCTTGGAAAGAGATGAAGGAAAGGGGAGACAATAGCAAGCCCCCCTGGGCAGGGCTTGGGACAGAAGAAGAAAAATGACCACGGTTACTCTCCTTAATTCCCAAGAGGGAATGAGCAACATGTATGTTTCAAATGCCTGTATTTGGAAGCTGTGTGAGCTACACGCTCCCTGGGTCAGAGCAACACGCCTGTCACTGTTGAGCAGGGGAGGACATGAACTCGGGGCTAAGAATTCCATCCACAGCCAGCTAATGCCCGCCCTGCACATTGTAGGCCTCTGTCAGGTCACACCAGCATCCAGCCTCTCGTGAGGGTCACCAGAAGAACACTGTGTGGGAGAATTTCCCTTAACTGTTTTATTAACCTCATAAGTAACACACTAATAACAGTCACATGGTACTTTCAAAGATTTAGTTAATTTTAAATTAGTATGTTGGGGTCTGGCGTGTCCTCAAGAGTGTACATGCAGGTTGAAGACTGAGGGCGTCCCAGGAGCTGGAGTTACAGGCAGTTGTGGGCCTCCATGTGCATGCTGGGAAATGAACGTGGATCCCTGGCAAGAGCAGTAAGAGCTGAGCCACCTCTGCAGCCCCCAATTACATAATGTATTTGGAAAGAAAAAAAATTAACAAAATCCTACTTCTTGTGGCCAGCAAGCAGCTCCACAGGTAAAGAAATTTGCAACCTAAGCCTTGAGACCTGAGTTCAGCCCTCAAAATCCACTTGAAGGTACTCATTCAACCAAGTTGTATAATGCTGACCCAAATTCACAAACCATGGCACGTGCATCCCCAACACACACCACGCACACACACACTCACACCACACCATGCATGCACATACAATGATAAAATTTTCAAATACTACAAAACAGTACGATTAGGAAAATAAAGAGGCAAAAAAGTCTAAGAAAGATAAAGATTAGTTCCCCCAAAATATAGGATAATTAATGTGTTTGTGTCAAGAACTATTGAGGAAAAGAAAGAAAAGACACAGACTAACCATGAGTACAACCCTTCAGAGACATGCCAGAAGACCTAGGTGATTTCTCCCAAGTTAGTGTCAGTATTGTACAACTGTCTCAGAGAGGGTATCCCCTGTGGCTTTGCACACCTAGCTAATCTCCGCTTGTACTAGTCACTTTTCCTGTTGCTATGATGATCACCCAGCAAAGGAAGACGTGTGTATTTTGGTTCACAGTCTGAGGGGCTCCGTGCATCGGCATGGTGGCAGGAGATCAGAGCAGCTGGTCCTGTGGCCTCTGCAGCCAGGAAGCAGAGAGCTATGAACGCTCTCTCTGTCAGCTTTCTCCTGTTTATTCAGTTCAGGACTCCAGGCTAAGGACTGGGCCACCTGCTTTCAGCATGGGTCTTCCAGCCTCATGAGCCTGGTCTGCAGAGTCCCCGGCAGGCATGCTCAGACATGTCCGTGGTGATCCTAAATTCTGTCAAGCTGACAGCCTAGATTAGCTGTTACATCTCACCTTAAAATGCTACCATACTGAGGATTTCGTTCCAGCATCCAGATGTGGGTGGGAGAAAAACGTGGTCTATAGCAACAACAGTTCAAACAAATGTATTAATGGCACAGTGTATTGGATCAAGCTGGGCTTACTTCAAAAATGGCAACTAATATGATTTGCTGTGTCTTAGTTACTTTTCCACTGCTGTGATAAATCATCAGATCCAAGGCAACTCTACACAAAAAGATGTTTTTCTGGGTTTGCAGTTACAGAGGGCCGAGAGCTCCTCACCGCCCTGGTGGCGGGCTGAGAGACCACATCTCCAGCCGGAAGCCAAGAGCCGGGAATCGCGCCAGTCTTCTGAAGCCTCGGAGCTCAGCCTCACATCCTGAGCCTCCTCAAGCAGTACCACCAACTAGGGCCCAGGCACCCAAACGGCAGGGACCTGTGTGGGACACCTCATTCTACTACCACAAAATGCTGCCCAGTTTAAGGGAAAAACAGCATGGGGATTTCTCAGTAAATGCAGAGAAATAGTATTCTGCGCTGAAAGTCAATAAAAACTAGCGCATGAGATGGTTTTGAAACTAAAGCGCCACAGAACTGACAAGAGAGTAGGGGGTCACCAAGCCAAGATTCTAAGGGGCGGGTGGATTCTAACACCTGTATTCGGAAGGTGCCAAAAATCTGGCCTCCCAGGGGAGCAGATAAAAACCAGCACCAGATGTGATCAAAGTGGCCTTCGTCTCAGGGGACCCGCTTTTCATAAAGCTAAAATCAACAATGTTTAAGTCAATCCTTAAGTAAACTTCCATCAGAAATACTTTAAGGAACATTCAGTCAATAACGAGCAAGGAAAGTCAGGCTTTCCCTACAGAATCGCCACCGAGAGCCAGCCTCCATGTGGACTGACAGGCCACAACCGTATTTTCTGGGTGGTCTGAAAATTTCATGTTTTGAAGTTAAACGTCATAAGGTCCTAAGACACTAAAGGAGAGAAGCACAGACTCTCTCCAGGAAAAAAGGCGTGCCCTCCGTCTTCTGAGACAGATAAAATCTGGAGATGAACTGTCAGGCGGCCATGCACAGCCGATCACATGCATATGCGAGGTGCCAGATGCTCTGTGCAGCACCCAGAGAGACGGTAACTAGAGAAACCCAGCTGCCGGTGCCCCTGTGTTCGGCTCTGACAGAATCTAAGACAATATGTGCTGCAGTTCTAAAAACAGCCTGTAAAAGGCAGGACGCTCATATTTTCAGAAAATAAGGATCAGATTTTCTCCGGCTATCCTTCAATTCCAAACCCTCCCATCTCAGCCTCTTGAGTGCTTGAATTACGGTGAGCGGCTTGTGACACAGCGGACGCGAACAATGACCAAAAAGAACGCCTACCATTGAGAAAACAGGAAGAAACTGAAAATCTACATGCTGAACAAAACGAGAAAATGTGCGAAAAGAGCTTTAGAGGCATGGACGGCAGGAGCCACACTCCGCTGTCACTCAGCAACAGCTCACAAAGGACAGAAGGGATGTTTAGAGACGGGCTGAGAGTTCTCACAACTGACCTGAGACTCTAAGCTAGAAGGCTGAAGAAATACAGTCATTCCAAAGGAGATGGGGCTTAAGAAATGTACCCCAAGTCCTGTTAATGAGGAACCGAGAGCGATGCAGGCAGCATTAGGACAGGGTGGAGGTGAACAATGAAAAACGTTACTGTAAACAGATGCCAGGCTTCCATGGACGGTGGGAGACGGAAGATGGAGGAGCGGACATCTGTGTGCTGAAGCAGCAAATGCCATCCGAGGAGCTTTAAACCAGTGTAAACGCCCTTCAAGAAAGTGGGTGAATAAGATATACTTAGAAACAAAAACTAAGCTTCCCAAGAATGGATTGCCAATTAGGACGTGGAAAGAGTGAGTTTTCGGTAGTAGGAAGCAATCGTAGACAGAGAAAAAGAGAAACAGAGGAGAGGAAAGTAGACGAGACCATATCTTTATTGTCGACTCTGGGGCTGGGGAAGGGTGGAAATAGATGGGGTCTCAGCCTTGGCAGGTGGAAAGGCAAATGGAATGTTTGTGTGTTTCCACTGTCAGTGTGAGGCTGTTGTACTGATTTACACTTCAAGAGGGTAATGGTTTATGTTGTTGATTTCTGCAATAATTATTAACAGCAGAGAAAGTTATTACTGCCATTCAACCCAAGGACTTTTTCAAAATGAAGCGATAAAAATATTAAATCAATCCAGAAGGAGGTAAGAAAGGGAAGGAAGGTTCTTAAGGCTTTGTTATGAAATCAGGATGGCTAACAGACCGCAGCAGACACATCAGATGGTCCAATAGGCTGGCTTGTGGCTGGGTCCCCACAGGTTCTCCTTGCTGACTGTAGCAGAGAAAGGGGTGAGGCAAGATAGGGCAGATGTTTATCTCACTGACTGCAGGGTCCCCAGGGGTTCCGGCTTCCTCCTAAACATTTGACGACCTCACAAAGTTTCAAATGCTTGTACTAGCCAGAGTTGCTGGTAATTCAGAGTTGCCCTCTTCCAGCTGCCCCAGAAAATGGCTCTGTTCCCCAGGGGAGCCTCACAGCCTTCCTTCCTTGACTGGCCCGTGAGTTCGCGGAGCCTCGGGACCTTCCATCTCCACCTCAGTGTCCCCAGCTGCTGGCAAGGATGCTTCTCGGAAAGGAGAGTGGCCTTTGCTGGACTTGAAGTACCCTCATCCTCGGCTGAGACAGCTTTCTGAAATGAGGGACTTGGGGCCCATTGTGTAAGCTTTCCTGTGCTGAGTCCGGAGATAAATCCAGACTTTTGTTTTGTTTTGTTTTTCTTCCTCACAGAGGAAATCAAATGCAGAGGCCTCTGTATGCCTAGCAGAGCCAACAAAGTCAGGAAATTCAACTGAACAAGTGTCAGCTCCTGGTAGCCCCAAACAAAAGCGCTACCCCCACCCTGAGAAACAGAATCCATGATGGTACAGCAAAAAGCACACGCACACGCACACACACGCACGCACACACATGCACAAACCGTGTCTTGAAGAAAACATAGCTTCTGGTTCTTCCACCTCTGAATAGAAGACTTGTTGTCTTCAGCCATGCAATGAACACTATTTGGCACATGCACATATCTGCTAGCAGCAGGCTAGCCCTTGGCACTGACAAGCAGGGCAGGGAAGCACAGGTGTGTGCTAGAGTCCGGCCTGGGCAACGCTGTTATACACGTGAGCTGCAGGCAGGAGGAAGGGGAGACAGGGAGCCCCTGAAGAGAAGCCATCCTGGGCAGCAAGGGCAGCTCATGCAAAGTGAGCAAGTGTGCGGCCCCTCCAGGCCCAGCCGGTTCGAAGCTTCGGGGAACCTGGCAGGCGTGAGTGAGAGGAGGCCAGAGGAGCAAGTGTTCAAATCTGAGCAACTTCAGCGAGAATATTTGGCATTATGGAGAGGCAAACCAAAACAACAACAACAAAAAACAAAAACAAAACCAAAAAACCCCACCAACTGAAACCAAAACAACAACAAAAAACAAAAACAAAACCAAAAAACCCCACCAACTGAAACCAAAACTACAATGACAAAAAAGCCCCAGGATGTGTAATGAAGTCACTTCTTTATTTTTGGCAAGCTGAGGGTCTAGAGGTGGCAGAAGTGTGAGTGAAGGCACAGACTTGGCTACGCTAGAAACTGAAATGATGAAATGGTACATCTGCGCAAACTGCGTACATGCTCAAGGATCCCATTTATAAAGCAATGGATGAGTCCAGACCCAGGCATGGGCGAGTGCGCCTGTGATCCTCACGCTGACAGGCTAGGGGAGGAGGACCTTGAGTTTGAGGCCAGCTACCGAGTGAGACCCTGTCCAAAAATAAGATAAATAAAATTCCTATTCCATGGGTTAGTAGACATGAAAGTGTTTAGTGAACTTTTCTTTGTTTTGGTGTTAAGGATCGAACTGGGTCACCATGCGGCCTGCAGTGGAGCTGGTCGCGTGCTAAGCATGCCCCCTGCAGTGGATCTGCATCCCAGCCGTGGTGTTCTGAGTGACCGTGACAGGGAGGCAGCATCATGGAGCATTCACATTACTTTTGCTCTGATCTTTATCACCCCAAGCCTGGCAATGGTGAGAGATGGAAGGGGGGATAGGGAAGAGGAGAAACAAGAGGGGGCATGGGGAAGACAGGAGAGTGGGCGGAGAACTCGGCCTGCAGAGCCCCTGCAGAAGGCAGGCGTGGAGAGTGAGGGGGGCTGAGGGCCAGGGGCAGGCCTTTGGCTGGGCAGCAGGAGGATGCCCGAGCAGAAGGGGATCAGCAGCATGCTGGGTGGAGGGGTCAAGTCTTTAAACTCCAGGAGCAAGGACGTCCTTGGTGCCGAGTGTCCGGGCTTCAGAGCATGTTTGCAGACAGGGAAACACGGGTTCCCGTGAGCTGAGAGCGAAGCTGGAGCGTGCGGCTCTGTAAGCTGGTGACTCCGGATGTGAGGCTGGAAGAGAGAGCCCGCCGCAGCCATCTGTTTCCATCAGCTCGGGATGGATGACTGTGTGGGCCCTGCCTGCCACACGGGAGAGGGCAGATGCCGCTGGCACTCTACAAAAAGCGCTGTCGGTGGCAGCACCCACTACAGACGGGGACGTGTGCCTCCCATCGAAGCCGCCTCCTTTGAGACACTACCCTTCCCGTGTGAAAGGGGAAAGAGATAGGATATACGACCTATGGTGTGATACGGCACGTTTTGGCATAATATGATAAGGTATGGTGTAGTGTGATATGATGGCATGTGTGTAGTGTGATATGACATAGTAAGCACAGCGTGGTCTTGTGTACAGCACATCAGACAATACGACACAATGTGGCATCCTAGCGCAGCAGAAGAAAAGCGCCCCCTCTTCTGGCCCTGTGAGCTCACGCACCCCACGGCCCCTCCCTTCCTGCAGCTGCTCAAAAAGCTCCCTCGCTGAGCCTGACTCTTGTCTCCAACTCAGAGGGCGCCCTTCCCTTCCCCCCTTCCTTCCTTCTCCCTTCTCCAAACTGAGGAGTCCCACTCACCTGCCCTGTGCTTCCTCTCGCTGATGTCTGACCACCAGCTGCCTTCTGTGTGTGTTTTAAATTCTTTCACTTGCAGGACCAAGAACCCCAAAGAGACTTGAGATCCCACAGTGGCAAGTCAGAACTCTGCATGTGCAAAGCACGCTTGTCACGGCCCCTGGAGTCCCAGAGGCTAGAAATGCTCTGTAGCCAGAGATGCCACTCCAGGGCAGATACCCTGAGTTGACTTTCTCCTCTCTAGATGTGGCAAGTAGGGATAGAAGCAGAAGGGAGCACGGAGGGAGAGTAGGGGACAGGACATCGTCTTTGTTTTGTTTGTTTGTTTGTTTTTTGTTTTCTAATGTTTTTTTTGAGACAGGGTTTCTCTGTGTAGACTTGGCTGTCCTGTACTCACTTTGTAGACCAGCCTGGCCTCGAACTCAGAGAGCTCTGCCTGCTTATGTGCACATAAGCAAAGCTGCACATTCTTAAGCTGCTAATGTTCATGAGGGTAGGATAATCACCGCCCGAAGGCCACACTTCTTGATTACCTGTCACGAGCGGTAAGTTTCATCACCAAGTTTGGAAAAGGCACATTAAGACCATAGTATGTGTTATGGTTTGAAAGAAAAATGTGTCCCCAGGCTCTTGGGGGAAAGGTTCCCTCAGGCTCATGTGTTTGAACACTAAATCCTCTCCAGACAGTGCTGTTTGTGGGGGTCATGAGGTTTGCTGAAGGCCCCCGAAGGTGTAACCCACTTCTGATGAAGCACACACGTTCTGAATCCTTTCTACTGCTATTTGAGATCATTTATCTGTTTCCTTCCCCTAAGTGTTCTTACCATGCTGACTAGATCTGCATGAGTGATGGACAACTCACAGATGAAGTCACCCCCCCTCCCTCCCCTCCCCCGGAGTGTGAGAGACGGAGGAAGAACTGTAGGGAGGTGGCGGGCATTCGCAGCCACTGTCCTGCCTGTCTGGATCTCTTCCAAAGCTTTGCTGTCTTCACTAACCCCTTGTTCTGTTGGGTAATGCTTGCCCCAGTGGCATCCACGGCCATACACGTATGACTGGACATGGCTGGCCCTCGGGCCCTGCCTTCCTCTCATCTCAGATAATCCTGCTCCTTCTGTGGCATTGTGGGCCCCTGTGGTCCAACTGTCCCCTTGGGATCCCTGTGGTCCTGGGCTGCGTGACCGCTGTTAGGCTGTTACCTAACATCGTCTATTCTGGAGGCATGTTGGGGGTAGCCATATTTTTATCTCTGTGGAAGATGGCAGTTACCATGGCTACCAGTAAACACGCACCCTGCTTCATACCCATACTGGGTCTCCCAGGCCCAGCTGTGCACACGAGTTTCCTGGATATCTGGTGTGTGAACGAATGACAGAACACTGCTCTGCACCTCAGGCCGGTTGAGAGCACCCCAGAACCTTCCCTTTACGGAGAAACAGCAGATATTAGAAGTTCACCCATTTGAAAAGGAAAGCAAGCTTGCCCAAAGGGACTGTCAGTCTGCCCAGAACAGCAAGAAACCAAGCGGTCCTCGCTTTGGGGGGCAGATGGGCCACACAGACAGAGCACTCTCTGCTGTCTGGCTCTCCTGGTCTCCCTCTTACCCCGGCATCCATGCGCAAAGAATTGAGAACTGGGAGCAGGACTTCGTGGTAGGGCAGGGCAAGCGAGGGAAGAGGAGAGGACCAGCGCGTGGACACAGCACGGAGCGGTGTCAGGAGCCCAGCACAGCTAGAACATGTGAAAACTGTTTAAAAAGTTGACCTTGGCAATACCGGCGAGCACACTAATCCAAACGTCAGAAACCCGAAACGGACCACGAGCCAGATCTCTCTGAGCCGTGATACAGTGCTGTGGGTGGACACCTTCCACACACCAGTGCACAACCACTTACAATCAAGCCCAGACTGTGTGTATGTGGTGTGTGTGCAGCGTAAGCAAAATATAAGTAAATTCCTTGCTTGGCCGTGACTCCTGTCCCCAAGGTATTCCATTACGTATCTGCAAATGTTCCAGAGCTAATAAACAAATCTGAGGTCAGAAACTCCTCTGGTCCCACCATTCACTCGAGACTCAGCCTGTATTTACGGCTTGGGCTGGCTTGGCGGGGTCTTAGTGCTGGCAGGTTTATGAAGCACTTTACTGCAACCATCTGCCGGCATCCACTGGGGTGGATTTGCCTTTGTTTCCAGCAGAGCTCAGGCAGATACCCCGGTAAATAATGCTTCCTTCCGGCTTCCTTCTGCCGGGGAATCCCAGTTCCCAAAGGGTAGTTAGCGGGAGCGTCCCAGACTGACAGGAAGCTATCTCGAACACATGTGTGGTTTGAAGCTGCTTCAGTAAAATTCATTTCACGGTGGGTGAGGTCAGCAAGGGGAAATGATTCCATGCGGAGTGACAGGAGCCAGCAGCTGTGGGCCTGTGCTCGTACCAAAGGGTGCCCCAGAGCGTGGTCTGGATCAAGACAGAGCAGCGCTGTCACTCCAAACCCGATTCTGCAAGAGTCTATAGGCCCTTAAAGCCTTTAACATAATATTTATGCTCATCTAAAGGAACAATTTAGTGTGTTTCCCACCCATCCTATTAAAAATTACTAAACAAATTAGGCAAAGGCTTCCATTTTTGCGGGCAGTCACAATTTGAAAGGGCACCTAACTGCTTCCCTTATTTGATGGCTCTCATGCAACACGCTCCCCCCAGCCACGTGAGGAAAAGGAAGCTGTTTCTCGCGTTGCCTGATTTCCTCTCAGCCTCCCAGAGAAGTCCCTCTTCTGTGTCCCGGAGTTCAACTATTGCACTCTGAGTTGCAATGTGCTCTGCATTCTGTGACAGATGAGGTCAGGTTCTTCTCTGGGTTCCTCAGAAGATCTCGCTGTTGGTTACCCCACACATGGCCAGCTCTCCGTGCGGCCTCAGAGACCAGGACAAAGAACAAAGACAAGTGGGTGTCTCTGTGGTGCCCCAGAGGAAGACTGGCAGGAAGCCAGCCACCTGCCTGGACAGTTCTAGCTACTTAGGAGATGAGGCAGAGCTCACTTGAGCCCAGAGGTTCCAGGCTAGCCTGGGCAGCTCAGTGAGACCCCACGTGGAGGAGGGGAGACTGTGAGATTTTCAGTGTTCCTCTTGGTTTCAATTGGGACCACACCCAGAAGGAAAGTGAAGACTAGTGAAAACTGTGATGTGTAGGAATGACTCTCTCTCTCTCCAGAGCGAGTTTTACTTCAATATAACTTAAAAGGCTGCAGCCTGCTGGTTTAAATAGTATCCTGCAGGCCCAGGTGGACAGTGCGAGCTGGCTGCTCTCCGCCACGGTCCCTTTGTGCAACTGGCTACTGCGTTGTGAAGTTTTGGCCCAATGCATTTCCTGTGCTCATTAGCTTTACTTAAAAACCTGTCATTGGGGCTGAAGAGATGGCTCAGAGGTTAAGAGCACTAGCTGCTCTTCCAGAGGTCATGAGTTCAATTCCCAGCAACCACATGGTGGCTCACAACCTTCTAAAATAAAATCTGGTGCCCTCTTCTGGCGTGCAGGTGTACATGCAAATACACACTGTATACATAATAAATAAAATCTTTAAAAAAAAAACAAAACTGTCATTTCCTGGGAGACACCTGGCCCAAGCGCAGAACAGAAAAATTGCAGAACTGGACAGAATGAAGTGCCCAGGGCCATCAGGGGTCGGCAAAGACAATGTGCACCTGCTGCCCTGCTAGAGGAGAGCTGGGACTAACTGGGTAATCTGCAGACCAACAGCCCGAAGGAGGAAAACGAGGCCCATTTAGCTGGAAGAGAGGCACTATCGGAGTCCAGCTGTTGGAGGCGGAATGGCGTTGTGTTCATGAAGATGCAGCTTCATGAACGGGAATTGTATGTGACAGAACATTCCAGCCTCCTGGAACAACGGCACCAGGAGTAGAGGGAAGGTGCTGGGGTCACGCAGAGGCGGAGCTTTTCTAGAACGGGAGAGTTGCAGATCAGGCTGTTCCTTCAGCTACAAGACCAAGTTTCCGTTATGTCAGTGGCTGGGAATCACCCTGCAAGATGACAGTCGTTTAGAGATCTACCTTTAGTTAGCGCCTGGGTAGTTTCATGTTCGGCTCTCATAAAAGCCATAAATATTCTGCTGGTTAAAAAGGCACGTGCCCTCTGCACATTTAGTCCTTCAAGACGGCATGAGCTGAAGGAAAATCTAAGAATGTCACTGCATCAGCATGGAAGTAATCAAAGTGAATCTGTGGCATGCCTGATCACGTGACTCAGGTGGCGTCTGAAATCAGTAGGCCTTTGGGGTGTAGAAAGTGTGAAATCAACCTTGAGGCCTCGTTTCCTGAGCCCTCTAATCAACAGGCCTCAATAGCTTTGGGCTGAAGTTGGGTAGTATTTGTGTTTAATAGCATCTACCATTGGTTGTGACAACTGGCAAAAGCCAATAGTCAACCCAAGAGTCATGGTGTCTCAAGTCCCGCTCCATGCCCAGAGCTCCTTGCTGATTACTGAGGCGAGATCCTGATGACAAGCAGGCACTGGCCTTGGTGCTGCCTGGGTCTCTGGGAACAGGAGCCACACTGCCTGGGCAGCGGGCTGGGCTGATGAGGAAGCAACAGCTGGGGTCGGAGGAGTGGTGGGTGAGCAGGAGCCTCAGGCATCTCTGCAGGAAGCCCTGGACCTGAGCCCTCCAACAAAGCATGTCAGAGGAAGAAGCCTGCCTGGGGAACAGCTACCTGGGGAGTCCTCCCCAGCCCTTCACCCGATTCTCCTCTTGTTGCTAATTCTTCAAGGAGGCTGCCATTTTACCCGCTCTGCCCACTCAGCTGTTTCTCCCAGGTGAGCCAAGAGCAGCCTGTTTCTCTCCTGAGCATACCCCTGGTCTCTTCTGCTGTGAGGGAGGCTCTCTAGAGGCAGGAAGAAGTGTCCCTCAACCTCTTACCCTGAGAACATGATGTACTGTCACTTGTCCCTACCAGAAGGCTTTTTAAATCAGCCCTTCCTAAACAAAGAGACTGAACTGAGAAAACTAATTGGTGATGGTGTCATTTGTTGACAGAATCCACACCTGGAACCTGCCCTCCATCCATCCCTGAAAATTCTCTGGCAAGGCCGAATTCACCACAGGGTAGTGCAGTGTGCCCAAGAAGGCCAGATGCCATCCTGTATCAGTGCCAGGGACACAGCCACAGCTCGGGGAAAAGGCTCCTTCTTCTTGTCTTGCACTTGCTGATCTGGGCTGACGCCAAAGCTTACCCCGATGAAGCTGTTCCTGCGGAAGGAGGCTGCCACAACCGGATGAGCCCAAGCCGGCACTTCTGTGTGCTTAATGAAGTCCTGACCTGCTTTCAGAGTGCTTTTAAATAGGTTGTCTGGGGGCAGGTTGTTTTAAAAAACCGATAGGTATATACCACGTATGTCATTTTACCATTTTTGTTTGAGACAGGGTTTTTCTGTGTACTGTTGGCTGTCCTGGACTTGCTTTGTAGACCAGGCTGGCCTCAAATTCACAAAGATCTGTTTACCTCTGCCTCCCCAAGGGTTGGGATTACCTGCGTGCACCGCTGTACCTGGCTTATTTTAGCCATTTTTAACTGCACAACTTAGTACCATTAAGTACACTCCCACTGTTGTGCAACCATCATCTGTCTCTAGAGTTTTCATCACGCTAGACCACTGGTTTTCAACCTTCCTATACTGTGACCCTTTAATAAAAACAGTATTTTTGTTGGTACTTCATAACTGTAATTTTGCTAGCTGTTAATCATAATGTAAACATTTGTTTTCTGATGATCTTAGGAGACCCCTGTGAAAGGGTCATTCAACCCCCAAAGGGGTCACAACTCCACAGGTTGAGAACCACTGTGGCAGACTGAAACGCTGTCCTGATAGGTATGAATTCTCTATTTAACACCTCCCGACTACCATTTGCTTTCTGTGTGATTACGAGGCATGCTCCATATAAGCAGGGACACTTTTGGGCGTCTCCTCAGTTAGCACATCGGTTTTAAATACTGCAGCAGGAGTCTGAATTCCGTACTCTGCAAGCATGAGTGCCAGCCCAGTGGTTCTGATGCCCCTCATTTTCTTTACCCTGTCTGTCCTTGGACACTTGGATGGCTTTCCCGCTGATGGTGCTTGCTTTCGGTTTCTTTGAGTGTGCATCTAGAGGTGCACTCTAGCTGATCTCGTGATAATTTCACAGTTAGAGGACCAGCCCTACTGTTCCCATAGCAGCGGGAAAGAAGGGTCCCAAACTCTCTACATCTTCATCAGCATTTGTTCTTTTCTGTTTTTTGGAAGTCGTTGCAATGGTACAGCCGGGGCCTGCATCTCCTTGACGTCTGACATGGAGACTCTCTTCAGGCACTTAGCGGGCAGCTGTGTGTCTTCTCTGCAGAAGAGGCCCGTTCACGGCTGTCACTCGTGTTTAAGCTGAGCTTCGATGCTGTATCATTGTGACTGGCCTTTTCATTCAGATGGAGACATCCTTAGGAGACTTGCAAGCAGTGGGCAGCCAATGTCCCCTGCCTGCAGCTGGGTCCTTGATGTGCTAGGTTCAGCCACCTGTTTCCCCGTGAAGGATTTGGATCTCCAGAGGCAGCTGGCCTTCAGTGTCACAAAACAACCACATTAACATCCCTGGCTCTGCAGGGCAAGAAAGGTGCTGTCTGGCTGCAGGCTTGGGGATCAGCAGCCACCTGAAGCAGCCCAGTGGCCTCACCTGGGTCCCGTTACCTGGGCCTCTATTTTCAGCTTCTAGGGCCCCCGCCCCGGGGGTGGTGGTGGGGAACACAGCCTCATCCACAAAGTGGCTTTTCCCACGCCAACTCTCCTCCCCAGGTCCCACTCCGGCCCAGTCCAGTTATACTGAACCCCTTGGGGGAAGAAGGTATTGCACGCGCCTTGGGTTTTTTTGGTTTGGTGTTTCCAGGCTCGATCTGCTGCTCCAAAGCCGGCAAGGGCAGGGAAGGGCTGCGGTGGGGGGAAGGGGGTATGCCGGGCCCCGATCGGGGCAGCTCCTCGGGTGCAGGGCCTGTGCCCAGCATCCTCCTCCCGGGTGCGCCCCGCGAGTCCCCCACGCGCTCCGCTCTAAAGTAAACACGGCCGAGAGGACCGGTGCCGCCTGCTCTCTGTCCGGCTGCAGCCGGCCCGAGCCATGGCGGAGGCGGTGCCGGTCTCCCCTGCGGGCGGCCGCGGCCTGCACCGGGGCATCATCCAGTGGTGAGCGGCGGGCCGCTGGGGGCCGGCGGGCCGGGGCGCCGGAGGGGAGCACCTCGGGCCGGTAGCCGGGTCTGCTGACGGGGTCCCCGCCACACGCGGTCCCGCATCCGCACCAGGCCGGGTTTTCCACCTGGCTGTCCCCGTGGGGGTCACACTTCCCGGGGGAAGCGATCAGCCTGCCCCCGGCGGGGCCTGTCGGTAGGAGTGCTCGAACGCAGGCAGGCGTTGGCCAGGGGAGGAAACGTTATTTTTTTTTTCCCTCCTGGCGTGAGCTCTAGAATGGATGTGTCCAACTTAAAACAACTTTCAGCTTCAGCAATGCATTCCATGGTGTTTGTGAGATTCATTTGTTGGGTATTTAAATACAGAAAGGGGGAGGGGAGAGTAGAAGGAAAAATACCCTCAGCCCTGGGACTGAACTCAAGACTGCGGCTCTTTAAAAGTAGGAAAATAATTGAAGTCAGTCTTCAGGCCTGACTCTATAAGGTGACTATTATATATCGGCCTACATTTTTCTTCGTGTAAGTTTTAAGACATCATTTCTCAGGAGAAACTCCTTTTAAAGAGTCACCCGAGTAAGAACTATATTTTAAAAAATGAAGAATATGTTTACGATTATAGCCATACCTTCTTCCAAAAGAAAATTTATGATCTTTCTTGTCTTGAATGAGATTTTAAAAAATAATAAGGTAACCAGACCCCCTTGCACGGCTTCTTAGCAGGAGGACTCAGTCGGATGCCTTAAATTAACTACTTCAGCCCCCCACTACACTTCTGGGTGTTGAACTTTGTCACAGAGAATTTGAAAGAATGCTTATAAAATTTTAAAATTTGGGCATCCTCCTAGGTGGCTTGCGAGTGGGCGAGGCAGGTGCCCCAAGTCCATTGGGGTGGTAACTGAGGGTGCAAGTCTGGCTCACGTCCTGAGCCCGGAATTTCTCATGCCCAGATCTCCTCTTCCCACAGGCTTCTCAGGGCTGGATGGGAGGAACTTGAACTCATCTAACGCTGGCATTCTAAATACTACGCCAGTGTCTAATATAGAGCCTTGGAAAGGAAGAGACCAGGCTAGCCAGAGGGAGGGACAGCGCTGCCCAAGAGCTGGATGGGGCCCTTGGAAGCAGCTCAAGAGAGAGCGTGGAGAGGCCGGAGCCCTTGTCCCGTGGAAGAAGGCCCTTTCTGCATACTTCACCCTTTGCTTTCCAGTCAGTGGCCTGTGAGGTGGGACATGACCTGTTAGTCAGGTGGAGACCTATCTAGGCCAGCAGTACCACTGTCATCTGCACATGATAAATTATCCTTGGGGTGTTGGCTGGTGTAGGGGACTAGAAGTATGAGGTTTCCATTTCAGAGACAGGAAGAGACCAGTCAGGCTGGGGAGCACGAGAATGGACATGATGCCGTGGACACAAACCCTTGGGGCCTCGTAGGGTGGGGCCTCGGCATCCAACCTCTTCTGGTGGCACGCCGGCAGCCCCTTAGCCATGGTTACCTGTGGCAGTCCCCTGCCTCACACCCTATCCTCAGAGTGGCATGCAGCAGAGGCCAGGCTTAGCATAGCAGGTGCTCCTTGGGGCTGTGCCCTGGGGGCAGTCTGCTAACTACAATGCCTATGGTTCTTGCTTCTATCTGCCTTTTGATGGGAGAGGTAAAAATGGCGGTCCCTGAGATAATCAGGTTAATAAAGAAAATAATTTTCCCTAAGGAATGGCTCCTCCAAGGTTTCAGTCCTGGGTCACCTGGCCCCATTGTCTTGGTGTTCTGCAGCAGGATGGAGCATCATGAAATTATCTCAGGGAAGTGCTACTAATGGCAGCCACAAGGCAGAGAGGAGTGGCCCCGGGGCCCAATATCCCCACCAAAGGCACACCCTCAGTTAGTGAACTTACTTCTGCCAGTCCCACCTCCTAAAAGGTCCATAAAGCTGCTAGTCTGTGGGCCTCTGGGCCCAGTTAGCCCCCACACCACCCTACCTGCCTTGATTCCTTGGCTTTCCACTGTGGTGGTATTTTGCATTTTCCTGGGTAAATAGTCCTCCACCCTGTAGCTACATAGATCTGAGCTGCAGCCTCTGCAAAGGCTTCTCAGACTGCATCTGCCTCTTTTTAGCACACCCTCCCCTCCAATAGAACCCCAAACCGTAACACGTTGACAACAGAAAGCCCATAGCCTGCATTGTGGCCCCAGGGCAAAGGGGATGCTTTCGTTCACTGCCTGTGAGCTGCTGCAGTTCTGTTCGGTGATCCAGACGGGTCGTTTGGTTGGATGCACACGTGCACCTGGTCACTAGTTCTGTCAGAATGCCCTTGCCCGGGAAAACAGCCACCGATTTCCTGTTCCCCCTCTCTCTGCAGGCTGGTTGACAATTTCTGCATCTGTGAAGGGTTCAGCGTGCCTCGCTGTCTTATGTACGAGATTTATGTGGAGACCTGTGGGCAGAGCGCCCAGAACCAAGTCAACCCAGCGACGTTTGGGAAGGTAAGCATGGCGACTCAACAAGGCCGAGGCCATGAGTTCCAGTGTCGCACCTTGGGCTGTCTCTGAGTTACAGCCCCGAAGTTACAGGTGGCTTCAGGATGGAGCTAGATTAGGCTGAACACAGACTGAGGCAGCTACAGTGTCGCTGAAGGCAAAGCCTTCTGGACCGCTGGCTGCTTCTGGGGGAAGCTTAGCGCGTTTGGGTCCAGTGGGGCCTCAGCGGGGAGGGTTGGCTTTGCCCTCCGGGGGCCGTAGCCCACAGCCTCCATTTGTATTGAAAATCTACTTTGCATTTCCACGCTTCACCGTGGTTTTGAGAAAGTTGAAGTACTGTTTTTATGGCAACCCTAACACTGCCTCCCCCCCCCAAAAAAAGAGCTTGTTTTGCTAGGCCCTTACACTTCCATAGAACTGCCAAGGCTCTCAGAACACTGCTCTGATCTGCTCCGGGTATCCAGCAGTGGAGGTACCCAGCCCTCACTGAAGTTGGATTCTAGTTGTCCAGGCTGCTAGGCCTAGGCAGGTATCATCAGTAGTGCTTCATAGTGAGCAAAGTAAAACGAGGAATTATCCAAGCCAACAGCCCCAGGGCAAGGCTGGCAGAGCCAGCCTCCTGAAGCATGCAGAGTTCTTTCCTCTTGTTGATTCCACCAAAACCAAACCAAACTAAACCAAAACACCCTTGAGCACAGAGATATCGGGATCACCTGGTCTGAGCGGTGCCAAGCACAGGAGCCCTCTGCAATGAGGGCTATGGACCTCATACAGGAGCAGGGGCCCTCTCGGGACTCAGGCCTGACTCTAACTGAGCAAGAGCACATTTCTGCAAAGGAGAGAGAGGCATCTCCTCTGGACAAGCACAGCCCGTGCCAGGATCTGCAGTCTGACCACAGGACACAGACTGGTGAAAATCGCTCACTCCTGCCCTGGGTCTTCAGCACAGGTCACAGCCTGCGCCACGTTCCCAAGTTGATCTGGAATGACTGGTGCCAAGACTCTAGCTAGCTCAGGCTGGTGAGCATGGTCCTGGCAGGCCTTGCCCTTCTCCCCCTTTCCTCCTGCCTTGCTAAAAACTGTTTGATTACAACCCTAAAGCTTGCCACAAAAGTCTCTTCTTTATTCGGCCACTTCCTCCTCCCAAGGCTGAATGCATGGTTCAGCTATCAGAGTCTTGAAGCCCAGCATCAAACCCCCCTTTGGCTCAAATAATTAACACGCCTGATTAAAGTCAAACACCTCATCTTCACATGGGTTTCCACTTCACCTTTATGAACTGCCCTTTCCCTGTGGGCCATGTCTGACTCCTCTCTATCTGGGGCAGCCCTCCGTCCCATTCTGAGATAAACACCCCCTGCCCGATATCCCTCGGACTCTCCCTTTCTCCCTTGTGCTCTGTCTCCTGCCTTTGTCCTGTATCCCTGCCCCTTGTCTCTCTGGGACAAATACGGATTTATTCTCCTCTGTGCCAAGAACTTGGTCTTGGGGGTGCCTAGCCGGTACCCACCTCTTACAACTAAGGTGACACGGAGACTTCTCTTAGGGGCCGTAAAGCTGCCAATTCATGCTCTCCCCTTTCTTTGCAAGGGTCTTCATGTGTACAGAATTGGATCAGTTTAGGATGCTACTTAATCACTGGTGAATGTAGGGCCTGATTTTAAAAAGAGCAGTGATAATGATAATCATTGTCGTTATTATCAGCTTGTCTGGATAGGAAGACCAAAGAGCTTGACAAAGACAATAGGCCTTCATTAACCGGGTAGATAATTCTCGGGGTCGGAGGTGGGACCTTGCTGAATCGAGCCTGAGGACTGAGCTTGGATCCCCAGCACCATGGAGAAGCTGGATGCACTGGTTGCCTGTGACCCAGCAATGAAGAGACAGACGGTGGTCCTGGGCCTCGATAGCCTCAGCCAGCTGGTGAACCTTTGTCACTTAGTACTATATGACGAGTTTGTTTGCTCTTTGTGTGATGCCCTGCCTTGTGCGGTCCTTCACCACGGTGGGCACGAGAACTGTTTCCTGAGGTTGCTGCTGTAACCGAGCGTGTGCCTGTGGTCAGTGCATGTGAGGATCTTTTATTAGGCTCGAATCTGAAGAGTGACTCAGAATCTCACAGCGTGGTCATGAACCTGGAGACCAGCTGCTTTGATTGGCTTCTCCTTACCTCCCACTGTAGTCCTAGGGGTGCTGGTGTGCTTTCCCAAACGCTGAATTGTTTAGCTCTGTTCTTCCAGCTCATCCCTCACACCTGAAGCTTCTGTTGCTCCTGGCCTGTTCTGTGTTTCTGAAATGTGGTTGAGTCTTCTCATGTGACAGCTGCTCACACAGGAAGTGACGGCGGCCGTGGCCGAGCTCTGGTCACCACTACTCTTGGCTCCTGAGAGGCCTCCTTCCTGCCCACCCATTCATTCTGAGGACTTCGGTTTCTGGATATTCCCCTTAAAAGTGGCTTCAGGGATGCAGCCCAGTGCCACCTGCTGCCTCTACGGTGCCCTCGGGCTCAGGCGTGCTTTCTCCTTTGTTTGGTTTGGTTCGTTTGTTTTTACTTTCCTTGGGGCTTTTATCTTTCTTGTCATTCTCTTATTTTCACTTTAAATATGTTATCAACAAATACGAGGACTTTTTTTTTCCTCTGCATAAGTCAAAATTAAGCTAGGTCTCCCAAGACCGATTTATAAGCAGTAAATATTCCATGTAAATAAACAGATCAAAACCGAAGAGGAAAACTACATTAAAGGTCTCTATCGCTGCGTTTAGGGGGTGACTCAGGAAGGTTCTCCAGCCTGCTGGGGATTCCCAGCTTCTGTCCTGCAGCCCACACATGCCTGCCAGCGCATCACTCAGAATTTTAGGAAACGTCACCGAAGGCTGTGTGGTGCCCTGGGTAGTGCGAGTGTTCTCAGAGGCCACAGTCTTAATGGCGCCATCAGAGGTAGTTCAGTTGTAGAAGAAAATTCTCTTGTGCCTCTTTTTAAGGTCTAGGGTCCACATAGCTCAGTGGTAGGGCTTTGGCGGAGTGTGTGGAGCTCCTGTTTCCAGGAAAAAAAAAAAGGATCTTGTTATGATGCTGTTTCTCACTGCAGAGCTTTCCAAAGGAAAGAAACGAGTCCCCAGTGTCTGGCCTCTTCCGTAATTTCGAATTCTTTGTCTTAATGTTTCCCTTAGAATCCACTTCCCAAGATGCCAAGGCTCTGACACTAAGTCTGGTTGGCAAGTTGCCGAAAGAATAGGCCAGTGGCATGGGACCGACTGTTGTGACCGTATCCTGCTCGCCAGAGCCGTGGCTGAACGGAGAAGGGGAGGGAAAGGGCTACGAGCACAAAGCATGCTTACCAGAGAAGCAGCAAAACACCCCATTCCCACTTCCTCCCTCCTCCCCCGGGAGCTGAGGCGGTTCCCAGCAGATGATTCCGATGGACATGTGGTGTGTGGGGCTCGTTCTGTGCCAGCGACATCTTCCCCGAATTGGGGAGTTTCCGGGGGTGGGCTTCCTCAGCTAACATAACATCACCAATGTTTTCCTGGTCAGAACAGGATTGCATCTCCCTTGTGAGCAGTGTGGAAATTGGAAAGTGTTAAGAAGGGGAAAATTGTGAGGCTGCCTGTGGCCTCACAATCAAAGGCATAGCTCCATGCACGGTTCATTTGCACACATGCGCACACACTTGAGTGAACAGCGGGAGCCGGGAATAACCATAGACCTCATTCTCAGGTCCCTGTGCTCTGCCGTGTCCCTGTGCCCCGATAAGCTGGTGAGTGGGCAGCAGGCCTCAGAGGAACCCCTGGATGAGGTGAAATTATCACTCCAGTCCAGTGACCTCATAAGCTTAATGCGTGAAATGCCCAGCTTCATAGAGAAAGGGGGGTGAGGCAGGGTTTCACTGTGTCACAGAGACCAGGCTATCCTAGAACTTGCTTTGTAGACCAGGCTAGCCTCAAAATCACAGCGATCAGCCCACCTCTGCCTCTTAAGCGCTGGGATTAGTGCCTAAACTCTGGGTTTTCAAGATAGGGCTTCTCTGTGTAGCCTTGGCTGTCCTGGACTGGAATTGTAGACCAGGCTGGCTCAGAATTCACAGAGCTCCTCTTGTCTCTGCCTCCCTGAGTGCTGGGATTATAGGCGTGCACCACCACACCCACACTCCTAATAGAGCGTTCAGGTGGCAGGCAGCCCCCCCCCCCCGCCTCGGCTCTGTGACTTGCCGAAAAGCAGTGTGGTTCTTATTTCCTGCCTTTCCAGCTGGCCCCTTTGGTGCTGGCTCCTTTGGTGCCTGCCTTTTGTCTTGTTGGCAAGTGTTCTGGCAGAGCCTGCTGGTTCTGCCTGCCTTCTGCACGTTCTAGAACCACACAGGGCAAGTCTTTGCTCTCCCCAACCCTCACGCTCCCACACAGCGCCGACTTCTGGCCTCAGAAGGTGATTGGCCGTTCTAGGCTTGAGCAGAGCCCCGAGCATTTCTCTGCTCAGCCAGCAAGGCCCTCCTTGTCCCACCCACATGAATTCTGGGTTGTCACAAGATGGCACCCGAAGTGGCCTCACAGGACATACTTGAGTGACTGGAACACCCTTCCCACACACCTCACCCCACACTCATGTGTGTGAGTGAGCCCAAGACTTTTTTTGTTTGTTTTATAACTAAATGTCCATCTTGTAACAAACGGCCACAGTTACTGGCCCCTAGGCTGTGCTGTCACACAGCTCTCTTCCATCTGTCCGCTCCATCCTGCTGTACAGAGAGGTTAGACGCAGGCGTGTGGATGGTGGCAGCATGATGGGTAGACAGACGATAGATAGGCGATCGGTACATAGGAAGGTAGACAGACGAGAGACAGATGTGGGTGAAGAGCGACGGTCAGGAAGTCAGGAAGCGGAAGGCCATGTCATTTCTCTCACGTACTGCTCCTGGGAGGCTGTGGAGAGGCAGGCAGGGCGGAGAGGCTGTGCAGAGCGGACATCACTGGCGGTGCTGTGCTTTCTAAACTGTCCCTACCCGCTGCGCCTGTGCTTCCAGCGGGCGCGAGCCCGGACACAGCACCTGTGGCCAAGCTCGTGCCGAGGCAGCCGGCAGTGGGTCCTGTTGGTGCATGGACCGCATGTGTCCCTGCACACAGAGCACATCAGGGGAACCCAGGCCACAGACAACCCTCAGTCCAAGTGGATGTCATGCAACGGCTCAGCACCATTCATTTACAAAAACCTCTGAGATTAGAAGAGGAGGTGGACCGTGACAACAGCTGTGACACCAGGAAAAGAGGAAAGAAGAACAGCAGCCCACGGGCTAGACCCGAGCAGCTGCTGATAATCCGACTTCCGGAGAATCCCGGGATTCCAGGCGCTGGGATAATGATGAGGGGAGCGGACTGTAAGACTGGACACCATGTGAGATGCCAGCCCTTCAGTCCCAAAACATAGACGGCTGAGACGTCAGGGTTCTGTCTTAGGGCAGTGGATCTCACACCGACACGCACACAGTGGTCACGACCCACAGGCGGAGAGCCGCTGTCTTTCAGTGCTCAGGGTCTGAGTCAGCCGGGACGCCAGGGTTTATTTAAATGGCATTTCCCCCTCTGTGACGTATCTTACTTATCTGATGTGTTCTCCTAGTTTTATTTGCATATATACTTTTTATAATCAGCTATAATACTTTTTATAACTCCTTGGTAAATATAGATAAAGTGAATTTGCTTTCAGTTTTCAAATTTCCCCTCCCCCAATTCGGCTTGTTCCTGCAGCTCGTGCGCCTGGTTTTTCCTGCTCTGGGCACCCGGAGGCTGGGCACCCGAGGAAGTGCCAGGTATGGGTAGAACCTCTGCTTTGTTAAGCGGTGAAAATGAAGATGCGGACAGGTGACCGTAAATGATAAAACGTGTGACACAGAATAAGCTGTGTGTGGCAGATGGCACCGTGGCTCAGGCTAAGTCCCCGTGTCTGGGTCGTTAGGCAGCGCTGCACTCATTTGATCCAAACTCTTAAGGTTTGAAGATCATGACATACACTTTAAACATTTAGAAATGTGCCCATCATTAAAACGTTTAAATACTTACACATGTAGAATAATGCCAATTGCTTTAATTACTCTTTGCACTGAAACGTCTTAAGCATTTGGCCAATTAGCCTATCAGTTATATTCAGGAGGCCGGGGCCTAAGGTGACAGTTTCAACAGGAAGGGAAATTCCGGTGCCATCAAGTGTGTCCTTACCACAGTTGCCACACAATTATCATTGTCATTTGTTGTTTGTTTTAAATCAAGACAGGAAATCAAGGAGCAGGGACAGAAGCCAATTAGAGGAAGGGCCAGCTGCCTGTGAAGAAACTGCAGAGTTTGCCAAGTCTAGCCTTGGGCAGTAATTAAGCTGAAGCACCTTGGTTGTGTTGTTAGCCTGGGGGTGTGCTGAAGTCTCCGGGACTCCACAGAGGGGCTGGGGCTGGGGGGAGGGGTCTGGCTGAGTCCTCAGAAGGGTGAAGGTGGCAGGACAGGGGGCGATGAGGAACTTTGAAACCCAGCAGGCAGAGCTAAGCATCTAACAGCACTTCTGTCGGCTATTGTCAGAATGGTCTGATGGGTTGTGGCTTGTGGTGGGTCAGAGATGTGCTGTGCTCACCTAACCTGCCTGCTGTCCTCACCGGGAAGGCCCTGGAGTAGGGCCACACTGCTGGCCAGGCTCACGAGCACCGTCCTACGTGTTACAGCCAGGGAAAAGACCCAAACTCATACTTCCACACACGATACACATATATGTGCACACACATCGTTGTAGGTGTGTGTGTTTGCATATGTGTGTATGTATGTCTGTAGGTGTGTGTGTTTGTATGTAGGTACGGCATCACAGTCAGAAAGTCAAGTATTGTGACTGAGCATTTGGACGGGAGTTGAGGACGCCCTGTGTGTTTCAGGTACCATTATGACGGCATCTACATCAAGAAGAGCTCCTTCTTCTACTCTCATTACTGCTACCTCCTGGGGAAAAAGAGCTGCCACAGGTCAGTGTCTTTCCTGGGCTTCCTGGTCACGGGACACAAGCCTGGTTTCTATGAAAACCATTCCGATTTTACCTGTACCCAACTAAACTCCACAAATCCCTGTGAAGAACACGGGACTTGCAGCCAGCGCACCATGTCAGCCTCCGGCAATGCTAGAGAAGCCCATTTCCAGTTGTTCAGTAGGCAGCTCATAGTAACCACCTTTCCAGCCACCTGAGCTGGTCAGGTCTTCCTGGAAATGTCGTGACCCTCAGGACTCTGCTGTCTGCTCAGAGGGCCATGCTTTTCTGTAACCTCTCCCCTCCACTGTCTGCTCACGGGGCCATGCTTTAACCTCTTCCCTGTAGACAATAGTTTTTTTTAAGTCTACTTTATTTGGGGTTCCTAAAGCCTCTACCTCCCTTCCAGCCCCCCAACCCTAGGTAGAAGAGAAAGAAGGTTAGAAGGGACAGGGGACATAGACCTCTTTACTTTTTCTGGCTGGGTAGGGTTGTCAGGTTCTTTTGGGGGCAATACCAGTCCCAGTCGTCAGGAAATCCATCCGTCCAGGTAACCAGCAAACCAGCAAATGCAGCAAGCAAGCAGTCTTCTTCTTTCCTTGAAGCCTTCTCTCTGTTCGTCTCTTCTAAGCCGCGGCACCCTCCCTCTGGGATCTTGTTTTTATACCCCTCAGAGTCCTCAGAATTTAAATAACTCCAGCTGGCAGAGACCACGCCCCTGCATGAGGCAGTTATCAGCTGTGGATGAACTCAAGGACACACTAAAGTCCCACACTTGGGATTAGAACAAAACATGTTTATGTAACATAGCTGAGGTTTTAAAGAAACCAAGACCCCCAGTAAGTGCGGGCCGTCGTCTGGCCAGGCCAGGACCCTCCTATCTCCCACCTTTACCATTCCTTCCCTCCACTGAGATGACCCCTGGGAACCTCACACCCTGTGCATAAACATCAGCTTAGACCCTCCCTGAAAACCGCCTTCTCTTCTTGACTTCCCATTTGCGAGGCTCACGCTAAGCCACGCCTGACTCCACTGGACCCCAAATCCTTGCTCACCCTTCCCATTTCGGGATCCTGGCATTTCGCTTTTCCCTTGTTATGCCACGAAGAGAGCAGTTAAGGCACAGGCACGGCTTCTCATGCCCGCGGCACGTGAGTTGCTTGCACAGCACATAACACTTTTTGGGGTTAAGTGGTCTGGAGATGGTTTAGAGCACACACAAGGAATCAGCTTCTTGCAGACACTCCTCTGTACGTAAGGGACCTGAGCCCTGGAGGAAGTCTGGGCCCTACGGATGCTGAGGGACACCTGGGTTCCCATGGACCTCGTGAATACCTTCTTCTCAGCCTCTCCCTACTCTACACACAACCACTAGGTCAAGCCTCCTAAAATTCTGATTTGCCTGCCTCATCCCTTCCCAGAAGCACCTGGGGTAAAGTCTACCCACAGGCACTACTGGCAGGCTTTGTGCCCTGCTTTGTATTTCTCCATACTGCCAGCCACGCTGTCAGCCACGCTCGCCTCCCTGTGACTGTGGAGCTCCGTTTCGTTCCCATCATCCTGGCCTCCCACATTCCCCTTCCTCCTTCGCTGCTGGGGTCCTCCTGAAGCTACCATTCATGCTGACATCCCCGAGGACAGCAGGGGACCGTCTCCAACAGTACCAGCTCTAGGTAGCATCTTTCCCCCACCCTTCCACACTGCTCATGGCCTCTCTACCCAGACAGCCTTTCTGCTCAGTTCGTTAGCTGTCCACTGAGCCTTCGCTTGGTGTGAATAGGTGACTGTGTGTCTGAGAAACCAAGGGAAAGTTCTGTTTCTCTTATGGCATGATCAGTACCCTGTTCACTCTCAGAGTCATCTGGTTTTGACGATAACAGGCTTGTACGTGGGGCCCTCTGTGAGTCAGGAGCCCGTCCTGTGGCTGAGACACGGCCCCTTCCCTCTGCTTGTTTGATGGGAGAGCTAAGGTGTGTGTTTAATGAGGTGCAAGTATAACAAAGGTCAGAAATGAACCGGGTCCCCACGGGAAGGAGAACAGATACTCTGATGTCACGCCATGGTCAAATGTTTCAAGAAATAGCAAATAGAAATTTTTTTCAAAGACAGAAATAAATAGTGCCTTGTTGTAGATACTAAGCAAACTCTTCTGGTGGTCATGGTGACCGTTATATCATAGGTACTTTATGTAGGCCTCCTGTGTGTTGAACGCCTCTTAAAAATTAGGTCTCAAGCTGAAAAGGAAGTTCAGCTTTGGAAAGGAGTAGGACAGCTACACTTCACCCCCAATTCATCTATTCACTCAACAAACATCTGAGTCCCCACAGAAAATCAAGCCCACTGTCACGTCAGGAGTGAAAATGTGGCTATGCCCTCTTCCTCCTACCTGTGGAGTCAGGGAGAAAGAAAATAGAGCAAGAAGACAAGGTGTGGTCCAGGGCGGTAACGCAGTCACTGCAGGTTCCCGAGGCAGTGTGGTCTGAGTGAAAGGTCAAAGAAATGGTTCAGCTGAATTGAATTCTGGGACAGCATTCCCGCAGAGAAAAGAGCCCGTGCGGAGGGCCTGAGCTAGAGAGAACAGCGGAAGAGTCTGAGCTCTGAGCTGGGTGGGTGTGAAGGGAATGGGAGGGCATGGGGAAGACAATCCGAAGACGTGTCCAGAGCTCCACTGGGATGCTGTCTACTGAAAAAGCTCCCCTCACCCAAGGCAGCTCATCGTGCGATGCTATGTCGCTATATGGACGTAAGGACGCCAGCCGCGGGCACGCCAGCCGCGGGCACGTCAGCCGCTCTCCCGCTGTGTGCTCTCAGGACACTCACTCGACTTGTCTGTGTCCCTGTGTCCTCCTCTTCCGTGGATTTCTGCTTGTTGGGATGTTGTCAGGACCAGATGAGTGCACCCACCTGGGAGGCTGTGGGTGCCCCTTGACCTCAGGTGTTCTGTCCTTGGCCTTTACTTTCTCACGCCTGCATGCGTTTCCATGGCATCCCGGCTCTTCACCCCAGCTTTTGTATTTCAAGGTTCCATAGTTTCCACCTCGTTCTTCCCGCCTCCATGTCAAGGGATTCGTAGTTCCAAGAGCTTTGTCTAATGGTGCCTGGAAGTCCTGCTGGATAGTGCGTGTCTGTACTCGTCAGTTCTTGCTCCTCATCCAGCGTCTGGTACTTGGGTTATGGTGGGGTTCTGCATGGCCTGGGCATTTGGTATGGTCTGAGGAGACTCCTGGTCCTGTTTGAATCATCTATGTGGGAAATGAGCCCTTCCCCGCCCCCCTCCCCCTTTAGACTTACCTTGTAGGTTCTGACCTGCTTCTGTGAACTCTGGTCCCAATGGCGGTTTAACTTCCTGAGCCCCAGCACACAGCATCTATGCACAGGTTCCAGGGACTTGGACCTGACTGAGGTGGTTAGGGAATAGGGAAAAGACAGACACACGGACAGGAAAAATGAGGTGTCAGGTGAAGAAACCTTACACCCCGGAAGCTCAGCGTGTTTGTTATAAAGAGCTGGGCAGGGATAGTGCACACAGCTGAACGAGAAGGCAGAGGTACGGCACACAGCTGGATTAGGCGGACAGGTTGGCTAACCTTGGTAGGAGGAGGCTCCGTGGGGTGCAGTCACAGGAGCAGGGAGACTGTGGCAGCCTTTCCTGTGCCCACACACCTACACGTGGACAGAGGGAGGCGCTGCAGTTCCTCTGGGAGTCCCGGACATGTCAGTGCCGATGTCAAGAGCATGTTTACGTGGGACCTCACTCCCCCAGGAGCCACTTCCCGTCCCTGTGTTTCGCCCCTGGCGCTGGCCCCCTCTGTGGGCTGTAGGTCCTGCAGAGCCTGCCAGCTCTCCTTGGCCCGTGGGTAGCAGAACCGTCCCATTTGGTGTCTGAATCAGCCAGGGGGTCACCCCTGGATCGGGGTGGGGGCTGCAGCCAGCATGGGGAGACTGCTGCTGTGGGCCGCTGGGCCTCGAGCTTGTCCACCTTCCTTCACAGACCTAGAGCTTTTACAGTGTCCAGCATCTCCATGGTCAGGTGTGTCAGGGCAGAAGTGAGGCAGCATGAATCTGTGGAAGCTGAGTCCCCTTATCACCTGGATGAGCCGCCTCAGACCCTTCTAGAAATCAGGCTGCCTCTACCTTGTAAACCAGTGCTGCTCATTAGCAGAAGGCTTAATTACCCCATTGTGCATAGTAAATTTAAACATGCTTTTAATAGGGTGGTCGGGATCTCAGGTGAAACAAGGGGCAGTTACAGACTTGCATCTCCGTGACCCTGGAGACAAGAGCGACGAGAGGGAGATAGCTGGAAAGGAGAGCTGGTTTGGGACCCCAGGACTGTGGGCCAGCACAGGAGCAAGGCACCTTCAGTCCGCCAACCTTACACCAAGAAGCAGCACTTCCCAACAGCCTCCCAGCGACAGTGTAAGATTTTCAAGTTCTCTCTGACTCTTGGGAGTTAAGAAGAACTCTCACCAAAAAAATAATCTATCCAGGCAGCGTTTTCCTTTCTCTGGGAGTCTGAGAGACTTCTTTCCAACCAAAGAAACTAAGAACTGTGAGCTGGTCTGTCCAGAGAGACCCAGTTTCCGTAAGCCTCCTGGTCTAGCAGCCTACTGGCCCCACGGCCCAACTCCGTCATCCACAGAGAGCTGGAGCAAGTCAGGAAGATGAGCATCTCCTCCTTCTCCTTTTCCTCCACCTCCATAGAACAGGCTGTGGAGAAAAATCCCCAAATCCAGCCTGAGCAGCCCCTTCCCCACAGCGCTAGCAGGAACCAGCCAAGTCACTAAGCAGCACGGAATGGGGAGCCTGAAAAGTAAGCCTTTGAAAACAAAACAAACAAACAAAAAACATGGCAAGAAATCCTGAAGTCCATCCAGCTGGATGTGACCTGGAACAGATTCCAATGCCTCCTTTCTCATCCACGCCAGGAGATGACCCATAGTCCTCAAGAGCTGAAGGGAAGGGACTGCAACTCCAACCTCTGTGCCCACACAGTCGCCCTTCAGGAGTTGGAGGGATGGATCTGTGCTGCTCTTGCAGAGGTTCAAGTTTGAGCCAGAGTCCTCATTGGAAGGCTCACTCCCGCCTGAGCTCCAGGGGATCTGATACCTCTGGCCAACTTGGACATCTGCACGTGTGCATGCACACACACACACACACACACACACACACACACACACATACAGAGAGAGAGAGAGAGAGAGAGAGAGACTTTAAAGCTTTTCAAAAGGAATGAAGGGAAAAGAAAAATAACTTGCTACTAGCCAACTCACTCAAAAAGGTGAGCTAAAGGAGATCCCTCAGAGCGCGAGGGGTGAAGAAGAAGGAGCCCGGGAGATGGGGCAGGAAGAACAATGGTGGGAGCGGAAGCACACAGCACATCACACACCGCCCTCTTCCTCCGGAGCAAGTCAGGTCGGTGCCTTAGCAAAGACGGGAACCTTATAGAACGACATGTTAAAGCGGGGAAGGCAAGCAGCCCGCAGTTCGCGTGAAGTGTGAAGCTGGGAGCACCGGCTGTGGGGAGAGATGGAATGTTGTGACCAATACAGCAAACATCAGGAGAACAACTCTGACGTGGGCCAAAGCCGCTGTAGTTAACGCAAGGTGGAATCTTGTGCTTAGAGGGGCACTCAGAAGGGGCGAGAGTGGAGAAGCAGGACCCAGGACCCAAGGAGACAATTAGAAACAAGCCATGTAAAGGGAAAATTAAGAGCTGGCATCCCAGCAATTACCTTAATTATAATTATCTACAAGCACCGATGGGAAGATAGAATTGCACAGAGGAGTTGAAAAGAAGACAATGATTCAGATTTATACAGCCAACCAGAAACGTATGTCAAATTCGATAACAAGTTGAAAGTTGTTTTTTTTTTCAGGTGAAAAAAAAGGTAAATAACATAGCACGGGGCAGGAAAGATGACGTGGTAGGTAGGGGCACAGGCTGCTCCTTCAGAGAGGCCCAGTTCAAGTCCCAGCACCGGCGACAAGTGGCTCACAAGTGCCGAGAACACCAGCTTCAGGGGGATCTGACACCTCTGTCCTCTGCAGGCACCTGCATCCATTCTTGAGTGCGCACGCACGCACGCACACACACACACACACACACACGGAAACAGCAAGAGTGGAGGGGATTTCTCTGCCGTTGCCTGCGCCATCACCTCCTCGGCGAACAGAAGGTAGCCGCCATCTGTGAGTAATGCTTCTTGCTCTGGGGAAGCACATCAGAGTCAACATTCAAAGTTTTTATGGGGAGTGTGTCCCTGGGGTCCCCTCTGCCCAGCCAGGCACGTCTAACCCCAAGGGAAGCAGGCATTCCTCAAAAGCTCTGTTATTTGTGATCTGCACACGGGAGCCACTTGCCGGCAGCCCGCTACTGGGAACACCTGCAAGCCGAGTTCCTAGGCTGTAGCCAAGGGCCAACCCCGCGACGTCCTAAGCCTAAAGGCCTGCAGGGCAGCCTTTAATCTACGCGGTTCTACACATCTGTGGGCATACCGAGAAAGTGTTGAATCTCTCTCTTTAAGTGACTGAGTTGTGTCTCTTACTGAGGTTTTTTTTTTTTTTAATATCCCAGCAAGATTTTTCTCTTAGCATATAAAAGCTTATTCAAAGGCCTCAACAAAGCATAATAGCTGAAGCACTCCATCTTGCTAAGTGCTCCGTGTGGCTGCCACAACCAAGGTCTCAGCTCTCAGTGGCGGCACAGGGACACGGCAGAGGAGGGACTCTGGAAATGGACTCACCAAATACGATCGACTAGTTTTTAGTTAAAAAATATGTCATGCTGTTTGTTATTAGGTGTGCATGGGTACTATGGCACGTGAGCGGAGGGCGGAGGGCGACATGTGGAAGGAGGCCTCCTTCCGCTGTGTGGTCCCCAGAGGTCAGGCCTGGGCTCTCGGACCCGGCAGTGGGCGCCTGTGCCCGCTGAGCTATCAGCAGCCTACAGGTAGCTTAAGAGAAGACCAGAGAGTTTCAATGCTTAGAGAGCCACATGCAAAAGAATAAGGAACTTCAACAGATGCTTGACAACGGTCATGAAGAGTATCTGGAGCTAGATCCAAGGCTTAACCTTAAAATACAGGGGTAAGAATAAAGCTGTGCCCGACATGCTGGCACACGCCTTTCATCCCAGCACTCAGGAGCAGAGGCAGGCAGACACCTGTGAGTGAGAAGCCAGCCTGCTCTATCCAGTGAGCTCCAGGACAGCCAGGGCGTGGAGAGACCTACCTGAGCCTCTCCCCAGAAGAATGAAGCTGCACCCCAGCTGGTCAGGAGGCTGCAGTTCCCAGGTTACACCAGGTAATGCTAGCACAATCTATCTCATCACGAAATTAGCAACAACAATAAGCCAAACAACCAAAATATATCAGCATTTAAAACTAGAGTAAGCTTGATGGGACCTATGGTTAGGCAGGGAGTTCCCAGGCCCGGGGCCAAATGCCTGAGCCATAGAAGGAACAGCTTAGTCAGACTTTTTCAGAAGTCTTGCAAAGGGGAAGGAAAAGACACAGACTGACTGAAAGCAAATGTGTGCAGTCCATTGCAAAGTCCAATCTAGAATTTCTAGATTCTAGATTCAGACGACTAGAATCTAGAAGGAGTCTGTAAAGCCCAACAGTATGAAAACTCAGAGCAATCCTAGCAAACGGACAGGAGACAGACAGCTCCCGAAGCAAGGCCTTTCTGCAGCTCTGCGTGCCTGTGAGACGGACGGAAGGAGCATGGGCCCCTCTGAGGGTGCTGCCAACCTGCACTAACGCCACATCTCTGTGGGGAATGCGAACCCATTGTCACCCTACAGAAGCTTTTGGCGGGTTTTAGTAACAACACAAGTACCGTCTAAGCATCCGTGACCTCCTAGACGTTTGTCCCTGAGAAGTGAAAACTGATGTCAGCATGCATGCCCACACTAGCGGTTCACGGCACTCACAGTTACACCTGGAAGCAGCCCGACTGTGGCCGGTCACCTGTGGTACGTCCATGCCATGGGACGCTACCCAGCAGAGAAGAGGAACAAAGCACCGACAGACATCAGAACTTGGGTAAATCCCTGTGGGACTTTGCAATGTGAGAACAGCCCCAACCCTAAGTCATTCCTCACAGAACACGTTGAGGCGATGAAGGGAGGGGCAGATGGAGGCTGGCAGAGCTGAGTGGTCGGGAGGTGAGGGAAGCCGGGCACAAGAACAGTGTGGAAGCACAGGCCCTCCGCCTCCCTTCCTCCCCCACTTGATTCGTTTCTCTATCTTAGGCATTATCCCTTTGCTGTTCGTGTGGTTTGCAAATATTTTCTTGAATTCTGTATCTTGTTTTTCCATCCTTATCCCATGGGTTTCCTAGAACAATATCTCATCTGTAGTGAGAGATAAATATACTGACAAAAAATGTTTACACCCACACACCCACACATATGCACGCACACACACACATGCACAGTTTAAGTAAAACTGAAATTCTGAGTAAGATGGTTAAGTTGTATCCGTGGCCGTATCTGGGCTGTGATATAACACAGCCGAGCCCTCTGAGGCTTCCACGGTCTTACACTCAATCAACCACGGGCGGGAATTATTTGGGAAAAAAATTGTCTGCAGTCGGTGAACACCTATAATCCCAGCATTCTGGGAGGCAGAGGCAGGAAGATCTCTGTGAGTTCGAGGCTGGCCTGGTCCACAGAGCCAGTCCAGGACAGCCAGGCCTATAACGGGGAAACCCTGTCTCAAAAAACAAGAAAACAAAACAAAACAACCCAAAAAACAAAACAAACAAACAAAAAAAACCCCAACCAAAAATGTCTGCACTGAACATAGGAGCTGGTGTTTCAGCGTTGTTTCCTAAACAATCCAGTGTCTGGACTCTGTACGTCCGAGTGCGGTGAGCCGAGCAGAGCCGACGCTGAGCGTGCGGGCCGTGTGCACGCTCTCTGGGACCTGGCAGCCGTGCAGCTGTGTTTCCTCAGGGCTCGGAGGGTTCTGGAATCAGCGCCCTGTAGATGTGGAGGGAAACAGTGCTACAGTTTCTGAACAGTGTTACCTCGGGGCGGAACTGAGCCGAGCATAAAAGGGGTCTCTCAATTATTTCTTACAGCTATGTATAAATCGATAATGACATCAGTAAAAAACTCAATTAAAAATAATAAAGCAGGCATAACTCCATAATCCGGGAGAAAAGGCAAGGTGGGCGCCTGAAGGCTCAGGGCAGCCAGGGGTCTTGGGGCTTAGTAGAGCACCCCCATGCCAGTCCTTGCTCCCGTTCAGTGCTCTCTTGCCCTTCTCCCCGGGTGAGAGGTGAAAGGATAGTGCCCAGACGCGCGCTGCCTGTGGCTAACAGCTTTCGCTCACTCTCAGGGGGAGAGCAGCGAGGGGCACCTACCCTGCCCACCTGGAAGCCATCAGCGGAGGGAGCAAGGCTGGGTCAGCTCCCACTCGCCCGGGTCTGCTCACACTTGCCTCCCCAGGTTTAAAACCCAAGGGAGAGCCCTGGGCAAGGCCGCACACGAGAGTTTGGGGCTCCTCCAGAGCCTTCTGCCTCACCCAGGCCAGAGGCTCCTTGTGAGCTGAGATAATGGCTGATGTATAGCTCTACAGGGGGAGGTGGTCAGAGGGCCCCCTGGGGAGCAGGCTTGGGCTGGCAGTGGAGCTCAGCGGTGGACACACGGGAAGTCCAGGGTTCCAGGCTCGCGGCTGGAAGAGAGATAAGCATTTCTTTTTTTTTAAATATAATTTATTTAATTTTTATTTTATGTGCATTAGTATGAAGGTGTCAGATCCCTTAGTGTTACAGACAGTTGTGAGCTGCCATGTGGGTGCTGGGAATTGAACCCGGGTCTATTTGGAAGAGCAGACAGCACTCTTAACCACTGAGCCATCTCTCCAGCCCCGAGATAAGCATTTCTTACCAGAGCAGTTTGAGACAGAGCACACAAGCTCTCTAACGCTCCTGGCTGGGGCCCTAGCCTATGCTGTTCAAGAGTCTGGCTTACCACCCCGCCCCCATACACAGGAAAGCATTAGCACAGAGATTTGGCCAAGAAAAGAGAAGCGACTTTCGGCATTATGTCCCCAAACCCTCCACAGAGGCACAGCCTAGCTAAGATCTGTTCAGGGTCAAGGCAGGCCTGTTTGTCTGCTCCCGCCTGCTCAGATGGAGCTAGCCCGTCAGTCTCCACACCCTTCCTCCATATCCAGACGTAGCAGGAGGCGTGGTTCCGTCCCAGGGACCAGGACCCAGATGTGTGCAGAGGTGGCAGGGCCCAGAGCGGCTGGTGTTCGGGAGGGATGGTGTGGGCACTCAGTCTCCTCCACGAGGGCTCTAGGTCTGAACAATTGCTTGGGCTTTTGTTTGCTCTTAGTGAAAATGGCTGTAAAGTGTGCACCACGTGAGGCAGACCCCTCCACAATTCCCTCCTCTGCACCTCCTCCAGGCTAGTGTGACCTTGCAGGGAGCAGGCCTCCCCAGACCCCGCTTTCCTCAGGCAGCCACATGTGCCTGCTGTAATGACTGACCGAGCAGCTCAGACTGAGGCGACGTGCAAAATGCTCCCCCGTTTGCAGGAGTGGACTGTGTGCTTGCGTACATGTGTACATGCGCACACGTGTCTAATCCTACCCGAGGAAATAACCCTGCTTAACCTAAATCCCAAGGAAATACATTTTAAAGACAATTTCTGTCCTATTCCATTCTATTTAATATAAATTCCAAAAAGGATATAACAGAACTAATCTTTGCCCTCCTTCCTGCCATCACATACACACATGTTCGCTCGCGCACTCGAACACACACACACATGTACACACATACATATATGCACATACAAATACATATACACACATATGCACATACATATACACAGAGACATACACATAACACTGACACACACAGCGTTTCCAGCTTAGCAAGCTAAAGGCCTTTGACAGTGTCAAGCTGTCCTTCAGCCGCCGCCGAGCCTTTGTTCTTCCGTTTCTTTGTTCTCCTGCCAGCTCATGAGCTCAGGGGGCTGCCTCGGGGTGGCCGCCCGCGCCTGTGGAATGCAGCTGTGCGCCCACAGCTGGATCCAGGTACCAACAAAGCACAAGGCGCAGAGCGCCCGGCTCCAGTGCCCACTTCCCGCTTGGGGGCAAGCCAGCTGCAGCCACCCGAGGGTGCCAGATCGCAGCCAGTGAGTCCCCGGCCCAGTGAGGGCCCCTCTGCCTCCTGGTTAGCCAGCCAGTGTGCAAGAAGGGGGAAGATGAAACAGCCTTTGCGGCCAGGACCCCCCACAAGACGGCTGACGAGTCTCCTTGCTAATGAGCTGTCCAAGTTGCAACCAGCTTTTTGGCCCTGTCCACCCTATGGTTTCCAGAGCTGGTTGGAACTTGTTAAACATGTGCATTACTCAGTTGTTCTCCACCTCTGTAAGAGGAGCCGTGCCCCGGGTGACACCCGGCTCCGCAAAGGCTCTGGAAGCCCCCTGACAGCCTCAGGAACTCCTCATTTGCTCCAAGCACCCCCTCCCTGGCCCTGCTCTGTGGACAGCCACCTGCAGCAATGCCTGGTGAGATCTGCTCTCTGCCTGTGAAACCTGACACACACCACACACACACACACACACACACCACTGCCAGAGGCCGAAGTTTGTATCAGGAGAGTGAGTGTGGCCAGCTTACACTCTTGACACCTACAGAGGCTTTCCTGCAGGTTGTTCTTTTGCAATTAAGTTGTTCATTAAATCTAATGGGTCAGGAGACAGTTAAAGAGTTGAGTGACAACCTCCCCCATGCAGAAGACGAGTGAGCTCCAGTTGCTGCCGGCATTTTTCCCAGTAGCATAATTCTTGAACATTTTTAGTTTCAAAACACTATGTGTTTTGTGTGTGTGTGTGTGTGTACATATCTATGTCTGTGCTGGGAGGGATGGAACGTGTGTGTGTGTGTGTGTGTGTGTGTGTGTGTTGTGTTGGGAGGGATGGGATCTTGAGCCCCAGGCATCGGGTACTTCAACTCAGCTATCCCCTCAGCCCCTATGTTAGGACTAACTTGTCAGGCACACGTGAGAACAGGGTGATAGGTAATGACTGTGAACTCAGATAAGAATCTCCTCTGAATTCTCCTCCTCTTGCCCAGTCTACAAAATGGGATAACAGTCCTTAACTGCCATCTTCACTGGGTGGTCTAGGGGTCAGGGTGAATGAAGTACAGCACCAAACAAGTGAGTGATTGGTGTATTTTAAAGATGCCTGCAATTAATGAAGCAAAACTGCACAGATTTATAGTCCTGATGTAATGGCATGTCTCTGTATGAATGCATGTTTACATTTTAACTTCACATCCAAAACTGTCTCTGAGGAGTCTCTTCCAAAGCCAAGTGATGGTCTCATACGTCGGGGGCACGCTGAAGTGGACTGGAAGACCACCTGAGCCCACGCTGGGCAAGCACGGCCTGCGAGCTGCATTCATTACGTTTTTATCCTCCTACATTTGTAATTGCTTTAAGTTGTTTTCCCTGCTGTTAGAGTGATGTGCAAGGGAGATTGGGGTGCCAGAGTGAGGTAATGGACGTCTGGATTAGTGACAGTGATGTCAAAGCCCAAGAATGTGGAGACGAACCAGAGCTAGAGCTCACACTGCACTTGGAAGGCTGTGTGGATGCCTGCCTGCCTGTCTGTCTACTTGTCTGTCCATCCATCCATCCAGTCTAATTGTTTAGGATGCAGTGTGTGTCCTAGAAGTATATCTTGTTCTCCTTGGTGCCAAATGATTATGAAAACAGATTAAAACAATGTGAGCCTCATACTACATAGAGCAAGCAGGCATTTGTTGGTCCCCAAAGAAACAAGGGTCCCCTGGGTTTTCTCCATGAAAGACTCAGAGAGAATCTCCCTGTAGCTGGCCTGGAAGGAAGTCTGAGTCCACGCATCACCAAATACTTAGAGCTCTGGACCTCACAAGGCCTGAGAGTCTCCTGACCCTGTGCCTTTCCTGACACGGTCCCCAGAGCCCAAGTGTATCTCTGGAGGAAGTGTAGCCCTCTGCTGCTGCAGCAGGACATGGCCTCTTTCCTCCCTGGTCTCCGGCTGCCCTGGCCTCATTGTTTATTAAATAGCCTGGGTGAGGCCGCAGTGGCTGAGGGGGTAGGCCACAAGGTCCCCACGTCTTCATGGGACAGGCCAGCACAGCCCACTGCTGGGCCACAGCTTCCTCTGTCCTGCTTTGGTGACTGGAAACTGCTGCAGGCTGCAGACAGACATGGAGGACCTGGACCTTGTCCTTCAGCAAGGCCGGCTCTGAGTACTGTGCGTGGCTTCCCTGGGGCCATAGTATAGCATGACTGTGCTTTGGCCCAGGGCCTAATAAATGTGCCTGTGGTCTGACTCAGAACTGCACTGGGGAAATGACACAGGGGCCAGTGAGCCCAAAGGCGCAGGTCTCCTGCCACCCTGTGCTCCTCCCTCTAGACCGCCTCTGACCTCATTCTCAATGTGCTTGCTCCTGGGCAGCAGCAGACTCCAGTACAGGAAGCATGGAACTCGTGTCTGCCACAGCCTTAGGTGCTAGCCCAGCTTTCCAGGTTCTAGTACAGCCCATGTCTGCAGTGTTCTCTGCGTTCAGTCTGCCGGGTCCTCACTACACCAGCACTTTTGACTGAGACCTCCAAGCTCCCTCGCCAGTTCTTTGTTCATGTTCCTCAGCATTGTGGCCCAACTGTATTGTCTCCAGTTCAAGTCCTAACTCATGCTGAGTTCTTTATTTTTTGACTAGCATACGCTAATTTTTAAATGGCCTTTAGCTGGGCAGTGGTGGCACACTCCTTTAATCCCAGTACTCAGGAGGAAGAGACAGGTGAATCTCTGTGAGTTTGAGGCCAGCCTGGTCTACAGATTAAAGTTCTAGGACAGCTGGGGCTACTCTGAGAAACCCTGTCTTGAAAAAACAAAAACAAACAAAATAATAATAATAATGGCTTTTGTTATGTCTTGATCACAACCATGCCTGACAAGAGCTAACAAAATGCCTGTCACTGGGAGACGTTTAACACGCATAGGATGACTGAATGAGGAGCAGATAGACAGAGAGTCAGATGGATGAATGCTGAGTGGGTGGATGGGTGGTTGAACAGAGGAGAAGATAAATGAATGGGCTGGAAGGTGATTCGATGGAGGGACAGTTGGATGGATAAATACACTGAATAGTTTCATACTGTGTCCTTGCATTCACTTTTACATAGAAAAGACACAAGGAATTCTTTGTCGGTACAATGTAGAAATTAGAGAGAATTGTATGTCCTCCTTCTTCATTGAAAAAAAAAAAGCTGAGGGCCAGGCATGGTGGCACCCATCTTTAGTCCCAACACCTGAGAGGCAAGGGCAGGCTGCTCTCAATGAGTCTGAAGTCAATCGGGTATTCAGTGCGAGTTGTAGGCCATCCAGCACTGCATGAGACCTTTTGACACCCTGTCTCAAAAAGAAAAAATGAAAAAGAAGAACATGTTATTAATGACTCTTAGGATGTCTCCTAATGCTGACTACTGTGTTTTGCTCGTTAAGTTCTTTCTCCTTTGTTCAGTGAATGTTCACTTCAGATGTTTCCTTCTGTCTTGTTTTATTTTAAGGATTAATTAATTCATAGTTTATGCATTTTTATTATTATAATGTCCCAGAATCTATATGTGTTGGTTATGTTTCTTGCAGCCGTGCCTATAAAAGGCAAAGCAGGAGAGAGGCTTTATCCTGGCTCACAGTTCAGAGTAACACAGTCCCTCACAGCAGGGAGGTGCAACAACAGGCAGCTTGTCTTTGGTGCAGGCCAGGAGGTAGAGAGTGGAAAAGCCTGATGTTCAGCTGACTTCTGCCTTCTCCCTCTTTATTCAGTCCAAGCCCCCATCCCAGGAGATGGCACCCCAACATTCAGGGTGGTCTCCCCTCCTCAGTCAGGGTTCTGGAAACACATTCATAGACACATCCAAGGTGAGCCTCATTCATGACCCACGTGTCCCTAAGGCTAGTCAAGTTGGCAATCCAGGTTCACTGTCTTCAGCCCGATAGCCAAGCAAGGCATTTCAACCCGTAAAATTCTACCTTGGCCCCGTAGGCTCAGGGCTGCCTCATAACCCAACGTGCATGCATTCCAAATCTTCATAGTTTCAGCACTGTTCAAAAGATAGGTCTTTTCCAAGACCTCGAGGCAGTCTGTTATGTGAATGGCTAGGAAATAAAATGCAAGTAACAGTATAACTACACACACACATATACACAAACATATACACACATATACACAAACATACACACACATATACATAAACATACACACATATACACAAACACACATATATACACAAACACATGTACACACACACACATACACACAGTTCTATCTCCTTTGAGGCTAACCCTGCCAGATATGAAGGTGGGGACACAGCTCAGCCCACAATACAGGCCAAAAATGAAATTCCTGAAACATTTCCAAGTCTCCATTTTCCATCATTAGTGAGCTGCCTCATGTGTAGAACCTGTTCATCTGTATCTCTGGGTTATGTAGCCCACATCTCATGAGCTGATGTTTTCACAACAGTTCAAACTAACAGATGAATGGTGTGACTCCCTGAAGGACCTCTGTCCAGGCCGTCAGTCTGTCCACTGCACTTGGGGAGAGAGCACTGTGTAGACTCATTGTCAGATGCACGTCCAATACTCTGCCCGGGTTTTCGTGACTCGGATGGGAGGACAGAACAACACCACAACACAGCCCTTTAGAAGAAGCTCCTGGGGCTCCCGGGGACAGAGACGGCCAGCGCTGGCCTGCTGCCCAGGGGCCCACCGGACCGTGGCCTTACACTCTCGGCAGGAGGATTGTGGTGACTTGGGTAGATGAAGCTCCCCAGCCATGCCTGTCGCTCAGCTCAGCCGTGGCCCTGGGGAAGATGACACCCTCCTTGCACACACCCAGAGACCAAACATTTCCTGGTGCAAGTGGGAAGCCCTGTGCCCCATTTTGCACACCACAGCAGCAGAGCTAAGGCTATTCTCCACTGAATATGCCTCCCAAGCACAGCAGCCCAGCAAGCACGGCGAAGGAAGCACGCAAGCTGTCAGCGCCCAGCTGCCTCCCTCTGTGGATGGCATTCTCGTGTCTGGGCTGCAAGTCAGAAAGTACTAAGACCCGTTTTCACCATGGTTTTTCTTTTCCCGCTGGAGGGAAGTTGTAACCTTGATGGTACCATGACCTTGCTTCTGAAGGGAATAAAAACTTTAAAATTGAAGTACAAGATTGTCCCAGATACAGAAATAGATTTTTTAAATCCCAAGCATGTGACAATCACAGTGTGTGCATGGAAACTTGGAGGACAAGGTTTTGTTGTCTGGTTGTTTGAGTTTTTGTTTGTTAGTTTGTTTTTGATTTTTGAGACAGGGTTTCTCTGTGTAGCCCTGGCTGTCCTAGACTCACTTTGTAGATCAGACTGGCCTCGAACTCACAGCAATCCTCCTGCCTCTGGCTCGCTGAGTGCTGGGATCAACGATGTGCACCACCACGCCCCACTGGCAAGTTTTTGATAAAGAGTTATATCCCAAACAAATAAGCTTGCTGCAGTAAAAAAATTCCGTTCCTGTGTTCAGAGACAGGTATCTTAGTCACGTGACTCTGCTGTCTGTTCTTCCACAGTGGCAACGTTGTCGCCTTTGGAAAACCTCCTGATTATAACAGCGTTATCCAACAGGAAGAAACTGTGAGTATGGTGTAAAATGGCTCATGTAACAGGCCCACCTGCACCCAGGGATTACAGTCCTTTTCCAAGTACAGTGTCCTGGGCAGTTTGATCTTACTGTTGATTGTGCAGCATACATCATGGTCAGCCAGGACAGACCGGCCCTGGCCTGGAGGACCACACTGCCCAGCTGCGTTTCTTGAGGTATCATTCTAAAGGGCCTGTAGGTGCTCCTGACTAATTTGCCTCTGTGTGCCTCTGTGGTACCCTTTCAGCTCTTAGAGTCAGGACAGCAGAGCTGTTACCAGCTAATCGGTGACACTGTGAGTTGAGCCTTGCTTTAGTTGGCCAAGACATCATGACAGGACTGATCGTAGCTCAATTTGCTAAAGCAAATTACTCCGAATTTAGCAGTTTAAACACTGATTTCTCATGGTTCTGGGTGGCTCTGGTGAGGGCTCTTGCTGAGCTGTGGACAGCAGGCCACTCCTCCTGTTTGTGGGTGGCAGAGCCTTCTCTGGCCTCTTGTGTGTGAGTGGCCCCATTCATGAGTGTCCCACTCTCCTGAGCCAACACCACCTCCCAACATCCTGCTTCTGAAGTCCTTCACAGTTTGGTTACCATACCAGCATAGGTATTTGAAGAGACAAAACATCATCCCTAGCAGATACAACCCCACAAGCGACAGGAATCACTGTTTGAACATCTGTTTGTAACCAGCACTGTTGAGGGCTGCATGGGTATATCCCGACAGTGATAGAGACAGACTCTCAAGGCCACGTTCTTGGGAAGCACTGTGCGCAGGCGTGGAGCTGCGGCAGACACGGGACAGTGTTGAAGGGCAGCAGGTCCGAGATGAGTCAGAATGGATACGAGCGCCCTCCTCCTAAATTCCTGCTTCTAGTCTTGGCTCCTGTGTGCTGAGGAGTTCACCCAGGATGCAGGCAGACAGAGCAGGCCAACAAGGGGACACTCAGCCGCTGGCTAGGCAGCAGCCACACTGAGAGCGAACTGAGCTGAGGCAATAGCGAGCAGTTGGTGTCTGGACTTGGGGTGTTCTTTCTCCCCAAGGAGACTGGGGCGGTCTCCTTCCTAGTGCAGGCAGAGGCTTTCTTGGAACCAAGCCATCCCTACCCACAATTCAGAGTGTCTGTCATGGTTAGAGGTCAGAATACATTTAAAAGTCTAACAACCCCGGGTTGGAGCGACAGTTCAGCAATCAGAGCACCAGCTGCTCCTCTAGAGGACCGGGGTTCAGTTCCCAGCAGCTCACAGCTGTGTGTAACTCCAGTTCCAGGGATCCATGGCACTAGGTGTGCGTGTGGTAGAATGCTCACACACAGAAAAGAAAGTAAATAACCCTTCATGAAACTACACATAAGACTGAGAGGCTAGCTCTGGGAAAGGGCACAGTGCCTGGGAACCTCCTGCTGTATCTGTGACGAGGGTGGGAGTGGCTAGAGACTGCGGGACTTATTTCAACAGTGTCCTTGTTGAAGGATGTGCTGTGTTGGTTTCTTATGCCCCACCTCCCTTCTGCACCTTCTCCTCCCAACCCCTGCCAACACCTCAACACTAGGGAGGCGAGGAAGAAGGTTGTGGGATTCGTTGGGCAATACCAATCTCAGTTCTCAGCATGTCTAGCAGCCCAGAAAACCAGCAACAGCAAACACAGCGGAAGGATGAATTAGCCACAGCACAGGGAGAAGCAGCGCCTTCTTTCTCTGAGCTCTTGCCTCTCTCCCTGCTCTGGTATTTATACCCTCTCCGAGTCCTCGGAATTCCACTAACTGCAGCTGGCAAAGACCATGGCCCTCTCTGAGCCACGTGAGGCAATTATCAGCTGTGAATGAGCTATAGCACCCCATATCCCACACTTGAGGTCAAAACAAAAACATATTTACATAACAGAATTTTTAAAGAAAGTAAAACTTCACCACAGATCCTTGTCCTTCCTCTTCTCTGGCCAGCTTGGCCTTTTCCCACCCAGCTGCAAGCCTTTCAATTTATCTTCCCTACAGTATCCCTCTCCTGCCCGGGCCCTTTAGTCCTGACATTCATTTTAGCTGTGAGAGATGGCTGAGAGCTTCACAAAGGAGATGGCTGCTCTAACAGATTAACGCAAAGTCAGCGGCTTTGAACAACACAAAGTGATTTTCTCACGTTCTTACCAGTTCTTATCAGTACAGGGCTGCGCTAACTGCAGGCTCTGGGACAGTCTCCCAGCTTCTAAAGTCTGCCTGTATCCCTGGCTTACCGCCCCACACGCTGTCCTCAGAGCCAAGACACTGAGCGAGAGAGGGTACCTGTTTCCAAGGTTCCTCGTGCCTGGAAAATAGCAGCGACCCAGGATCTGGAGAGCTGAATGTGGGCATCCTAGGGCACCATAGTTCTGGTAAAATGTGGCTGGTCTTAAAAAGGATTCCCAGAATCCTTGTCGGGAGAGTACTCATCTTGGGGTGTAACTTGTAGCTCTTCTGGGAGGTGGTGTGGGCAGTGTGGAGGCATCTCGGACTGGAGAAATGCCATGAAGAGCTTGCTAGTGCCCGGCCGAGGGATTTGTATCTGACTCGAGGCTGTGGCACACCATCAAACCTCTTCAAAAGGAGGGCAGGGTATATTGGGGTGGGGGATGATGGAAGATGTAGAAAGGAAGAAAGGCAAGCAAGAGAACTTTGCTAAGTGTAACTCGGGAGAGGCAGACGATGCCTGGGGGATGTGGCAGTAGAAAGATGGCTTCCCTGCTGTGTCCTCAGGGAAGATACACAACCACAGTATTAGTCAGCTTTCTGTTACTGTACCAAATACCTGCTCCAGTCAGGTTAGAAACTGAAAGGTTTACCTTGGCTCACAAGTTGGGAAACTGCGTAAACCATTTTGGGTTTGTCCCACTGCTTGTGGGGCTGTGGTGAAGCAGAGTATCTTGGAATGGAGTGTGCGCCTAAGCAAACCTATTCACCTCATGGCTGTGACATGAAAAAGAGGAAGGAAAAAAAAAAAAAAAGAAAAAGAGGAAGGAAAAAGACCCAGGCTCTGTACATTGCAGGCACTCACGAATTTTCCCTTCGATGTCTCATGACAGTGCACTTTTATATTTTTATAATCATTTGTACTTATTCATAATTAATTCTTTGAGTATTTTCTACATGCACACATTACATTTTCATCATATCTACCCCACTCCGTCTCTCCAGCTCCATCCAGATAGGATGGAACACCCTCCCCCCCAACCCCCCAAACCTCGTACCCTCCCGAGGCCAGTGTGCTCTGTCCAAACGCATACAGGTGTGAGCCAGTCCCTGAAGCGTGGGCAGCCTGCCAGTGGCCACGTGGCCCCTCCCCAAAGTGACTCCTCCTCTAGCCAGTGGTGGGGGCAGGGCCTTGGGAGCCCATCCCCCGGCCACACGTGGACCCTTGAGCAGCTTCATCTTGTGTGGGTGTGTGCAGCTAACATCAGCGGCTGTGAGTTCCTGAGTGTGATGCCCTGTTCTATCCGGAGGACAGCGCCCCACAGCCTGGCTCCGACACTCTTTGGAGGTGTTTCCGGAGCCCTGCAGGTGTCGGGGTGTGTAGACACGGAAATCCAGTCTGGGGCTGAGAACCATTCAGTGTCCCGACACTACGCTATAACATGATTTCCGAGTGACAAAAGAGTGATTTGTCATGTTGTAATAGAGAACCTCAGTGGTCTCAGAAAGTAAGGAAAGAGGGAGGGACAGAGTAAGGGAGTGGGAGGGAGGGGAGGGAGGGAAAAGAGGGAGTCTGCAGGGCGGCTGGGGTGATGGCTGGGTGAGTAAGAGTGCTTGATGAGGGTGTGATCTTGAGCCCACACACCCACAGAGACAGCCAGGCGCGGCTGCACATGCCTGTAAAAGCGGCACTGAGGAGCAGAGACAGGTGGGTTGTCTGGCCGGGCAGCAAGCCTAGACAGAACATGAAGCTGCTGGTCACTGAGAGACCCTCTCAAGGAAATAGAGGGAGGTGCCTGACATGCTGCTCTCACCTCCACACGGGAGCTCACTGTGTGTGGCGCACACAGCTCCCTGCCTGGACCACAGCTCCCCACAGACCTGAGAGCAGTGAGCACTGGAGCATCCATAGCGAGACGCCTTGAGTGTCACACTCCGCCCTGCTGCCCTGTGTGGGTCTGGACACTGGCATCCTGTCTTTCCAGAGTCCTCCAAGAGCCGTGTTGTTGCAACACATGGGAGACGCTTACCTCGCAGCCTGCCTCCTGCTAGTTCAGGGTCAGGAGCTTTCCAGGCTCAGGGCTCAGCACCTCTGGCTGTCCCCAGCTCCCCAGCCTGGGTGTGACCAGGGAGCACAGAGAAGGGGCGGCCCCCAGGGGGTGTGTGGTATTGTGGGTGGCACCCTGAGGGATGGTGGCCAAGCACACACACCCTGCCCTGAGGAAGGGTGCCCAGGAGTCAGAGGATCTGCTGACCGTCAGGAGCCAGCACACAGCTGAGTGCAGCCGTGGGCATGTGGCCACCGAGGAACCCAGGGCAGGAGTGTGGACTTCTGGCCCCGAAGCTGCCAGACCTGTGTGTCCCTTTAAGATGGAGAGAGGAAGAGTCAACTCGCAGCGGTTGACTTTGCATCAAAAGTGCAATTAGTGGGGCTCACTTCAACCCCTTCTCCTATAAGGAAACCATTCAAAGACTCTGAAGAATTCCTTTCAAATAAAATGGGTGCATTCCGGCCGGAGCGGGTCCCTCCCCTGCTCCCCTGGTCATTATCGGTCATCACCATGAGCAGGTCACTTGCTTTCTGCCACACCCTTCTCCCCTTCTGCTCCAGCCTGAAGAGTGCTCTTCAGGAGGGAGACCAGTGGCCCTCACTTTCCTGTCAGCCTGGGGTTCCTGGTTCAGCTCACTCTTCTCACAGCTCAGCCACCAGGAACCTGACAGCTTCCATTTTATTTCAAGGAGCAGCAATTCTGTAGATGAAGGCTCTAGACGTGTACGCTGACATCAGGCTGCTCCTAGATGGCATTTCTATTGGACATGGCTGTTTAGCTCCCGACTGTACCACAGAACCCCAGGGAATGACACGCATGGGTGATGTGTTCAAGCCCCGACCCCCCTGTTATCCATTGTCCTTGTACTGGAGCGTGAGGGCAAGTTACAGAAACTCATCCAAGACTGATAGAATAGCTCAGCACAGCCTGTGCTGTGACGTGGTTTCTATGCCAGAGAATGCATTTTATTTTAAAATAATAACTGTGTCTAAATGACTTGTAGTGTGAAAATCACTCACCAATAAAGCTGGACCTGATGAGCTCGCCAGTGTCTCCATTCCGAAGGTGCCCGTTCTGGGAGCAAGAGCTGGCAAACAAGTACTCCTGCAAGCTGGTAAGTTTGCACCAGTGGGCTTCTCCCTCTGCCTGTGCTGTGGTCCTCACCCAGGATGCCGGCTCCGTCCTCACACCCATGAGGATGGGCATTCCTCCTGGGTCTGAAAACCGAGGTCTGCCCCCAGAGCTAGAGCAAGGCCCCCTGGGACTGCTGCTGTCCACCTTCTAAAGTGAGCTTCCCCCCCCCCCATGAATGAAGGGGCCAGAAAAAGAAAGCAGAGACCCGGATTCTCCGGATTCTCCGGGAACGGGAGCTGGGAAGTAATGCAAGGGCGCTAGGGGGCGTCGGCAGCATGGCTGTCAGTAAAGAGCCACACAGGCATGCACGCCAGAGATCAGATCCCAACAGTGCCGGGGTGATCCAGTGCCGGGGTGATCCAGTGCCAGGGTGATCCAGTGCCGGGGTGCCTGAAGGCTTGGGGCTCACTGCAGCTCACTGGCCAGCTAGTCCAGCAGTCAGTGGCCCAGCTTCAGTGGTAACGCTGTCTCAAAGAGTGAGACAAAGTGACAGGGGGGCCCAGTGCCCTTCGTGGGCCTGTGTAAACCTGTACAGGTATAAAGCACGCACACACACACATACACACACACACACACACACCACCATGACCATCACCACCTCCACCACCACCTCCACCACCACCATCACCACCAATACCACCATCACTACCACCACCATCACCACCTCCACCACCACCATCACCACCACCTCCACCATCACCACTACCATCACCACCACCACCATCATCATCACCACCTTCACCACCACATAACCATCTCCACCACCATCACCACCACCATCACCATCACCATCACCATCATCAACACCACCATCACCACCATCACCAACACCACCATCACCACCAACACACCACCACCATCAACATCACCACCATCACCACCACCAACAACAATAAACCTCAAAAAGTGAGCGGAGCCCTGGAGACTCAGCAGGTGGATGCCCTTGCCACCAAACCTGACAACCTGGGTTCAAGCCCCAAGAGTCACACACTGGAAGGAGGGAACCTCCTTTGACCTCACACACGTGCTGTGGCATGCATGTTCCCCTGTGTGCCCCCATGCTTGACTATGACCTCACACTGCTGTGGCATGCACATTCCCATGTATACCCACATGCATGAATAAACACACATAAAAATTCATTTAAAAATGTAGATATCTAACATTATAGATGGAGACACTAGAGTCACCCTCTGGCCTCTGCACACACATGTACATGCTTGCACACACATATGTACACATGCATACAAAACACATACAGAAACACAGTGCACACCTTCAGAAGTTGTAATACTCCCACCTGGGAACGTGTGCATTGCCACGGCGAAGCTCAAGCTCCTTGAGCTGTCGGCAAGCAGGGCTGACCTCATGCAGACAGAGCACAGGCGTGGGAAAAGCCGGGCTCATGCCGCGTCGGGGGTGGCCTGCCCGCGCTCTCGCCGGCTGGGCTGAGGGTGAGCTCACGCTCGGTGCCTCCCCAGGTGGTGTTCCTGGCGGATGAGTACTGCAGCTACTGCCAGGACATTTTACAGAGCGTGAGGAACCAGGAACTGGAGAAGGTAGGCCTCCGCGTGACACCCGAATGGTGACCGGCTGTGACTGCCTGTGACTGGCTGTGACCGCTTAGCTTGCTCCCTCACCCCGGCGGCCAGAGCTGCCCCAGAGCTACCTACGGCCTCAGCACCTTGGCACGGAGCTGCTGTGGGTTGTGGGAGGTGGCCGGCTCTCAGCCTAGTCGTTTGCAGTCTCCGCGGCTCTGGCGCGGGCATCCCAGCGCCTAAGGAGCATACTCAGTTGTGCCTGCATTGATGAAGTAGCAGCCGCCGCCTCTTGCCCAGCAGTGCCCACGCCACCCTGTCAGCAGGAGAAACAGCCAAAGAAACAGGCCATCTGGCATTCTAAACCGGCGTGTGGCCTTGGTGACACAGCCCAGAGACACACCAGCTACCTATAATGAGAAGCTCCAGGACGGGTGTGAACTGGCTGCGGAAAACACTTAAAAAATGTGTGATCCAGTCTCGGTGCGAACATGACACACTCATGAGGTCAGGCAACATTTTTAGGAGCCAGCTCCGCCCTGCCAGCCTGTGGGACGCGGGGACAGAAGGCTGGAGAGCACGCCTGGCCGCACGCTCGGAGGTTCCGTTCTCGCTCCTGGCTTTTACTTTTCTAAGGACGAGACAGAAATCCAGGGAAACAGCGTGTGCAGACAAGTTTTCTGATGCGCTTGGTCCCCAAGCAGTTCAGTTGTGACAAGTCGCTCAGCGCGAGCAAGCGTGCCGTGGAGCCATGTGGAGCCTTACAGTGTGGCAGAGGCCGGCGAGCCCTATGAACACATGTGTGGAGCCATGTGGAGCCCTACAGTGTGGCAGAGGCCGGTGTGCCCCGTCTGGCTCTGCGGAACCGAGATGCCACACCTCTCAAGCGTCCTCACTTGCTCACTTGCTGAAATCACGTCCTGTGACTGGCTCCATTTCCAGGACGAGGAAGGCGCTTTTCACAAGGCTGAGAAGTTGCAGTCGGGTAAGGAAAGGAGCAGTGTTACACACCACGCCTGAGGAGTCCTGGAGTCTTCATCAGCCCCTTTCCCCGACCAACGTGTCCGTCAGTTAACTGCACCGACACTCCAGAGAGGAGAGACTGGAAGTGAAGGGCGCTGTGCTCATCTGTGGTGTGGAGATCGGGCCCATGTTTGGTGGGCGTGGGTGATCCTTTGCGCCTGTGAAGAGCAGAAGGTGGAGGCAGGAGGGGGCGCAGAGCAGTGCTCCCGGCTGAGACTGGGTGAGGGGCCAGGCTCTCAATGTCCTCTTGAGGCACAACCTTTGTCCTGGTGTGATCTGCCGGCGCCCCCTGGTGGCTGGGGACAGCTTCCACCTAGGAGCACCCTCGGAAACCATGGCCCAGGCCGGCAGGCTGCTGAAATTGTTTCCACTGGAGATGGCTCAGGGTGAGGGGTGCTGGCTGCTTTCCCAAAGGACCCGTGTTCAATTCCCAGCACCCACACGGTGACTCACCACTGTTCGTAACTAAGGGGATCCAACACTTTCACACGTCCATGCCACAGCCTGAGTGTGTGTGTGTTTGTGTGCATGTGGGTATGTGTGTGCGTGTGTGTCATTGACTGTATGGGGCTGAGGCCTGCTCAGCACAGCCTGGGTTTCTGACAATGTTCTGTCATGTCAGGTGGAGGACTTAATCACATCCTTCTGGAAATCTCTGCAGCAGGACACCGTCATGCTCATGTCCCTGCCTGACGTGCGCCAGCTCTTCGGGTGCTATGACATGCAGCTGTACAAGGTGGGTGGCCCTTGGCTCCCCTGCACCCCTTCCAGAGCCAAGCAGGGGTCAGGTTAGAACAGCACCCCAAACACGCCGGCCCAGAGCACCCCAATACACACCAGTTCAGACACCCCAGTACACACCAGCCCAGAACAGCCCAGTACACACCAGCCCAGAACAGCCCAGTACATACTAGCCCAGAACAGCCCGGTACACACCAGCCTACACCTACCCAGAACACCCCATCACACACCAGTCCAGAACAGCCCAGTACACACCAGCCCAGATAGCACCCCAATACACACCAGCCCAGAATAGTGCTCCCAACACATACTACCCAAGAACACCCCAACACACACACAGAGTCAGCACCCCAACACACACCAGCCTAGAATAGTACTCCCAACATACACAGAACAGCACACCTCTAGCACATACATCTGTATACGATGGACAGGGACCTTTTGTTCCTTTGCACTTCCTCACACAAAGAAAACAATGGCCATAGTTCAGAAGTTAGCCAGCTTCTGTCTCTCTGGACATACCGACCAAACATGTCTGTGGTTGTTCCTTGGAGATATATCCAATCAAAGCTGGCTTTGAACTTCCAATCCTCCTGCCTCAGTCTCTGGAGTACTGGGTTATAGGTGTTCCCAGGCCAGTTTTTTAAAAAGGCAGTTTGAGGGGGGTAGAGAGGTGACTCGGGGGTTAGCAGCACCGGCTGCTCTCCCAGAGGCCACAGGATGGACTCCCAGCGCCCTGTGTTGGCTCACAGCCTTCTCTAACTCCAGTTCCAGGGAGCCCAGCGCCCTCTTGTGGTCTGCGCTGACAGTGCACAGACACGCATTCAGGCAAACACTCAAACGCATAAAACAAATAGCATTTCAGAAAAGGAAAGGTGGTTTTAAGTGCAGAGCATGGTTACTCTTTTTTTTTTTTTTTCTGTGCTGAAAGTGTCTTCCGCCAATCTCGACTCTTACTGTCAAGGTCTGACCAGTCTAGGGCTTCTCCTTTCTCTCACAGAAGACTAAAGGAGCTGACCCAGCCCTTTGGCATTTGGCATTGACACGCGTGGCACTAGCCAGGGTGGTGGTTTTGTTGCCTGGGGTTTTGTTTGTCTGCTTTAACTGAGTCAGGGGCTAGGGTGTGCCTCAGTGGCATAGCATTTGCCTGGCTTGCACAAGGTCTCAGGTTCATCCACAGAATTGGGGTGGGGGAAGATGCCATTATCAATATTTGAAGTGAAGATTCCAGTCCTGGCACAGCAGGGTGGCGGGTGGCAGCGGCTGCCGCCGGCATTAGCAACCTACCCGGTCCCTGTGGCGCCAGCACCAGCAGGCCACGTCACTCTGCTCCATTCTTTGTAGGGCCTGGAGGACACACTCCTTCCTGACTTCCTGGAGGATGTCAGTATCCAGTACCTGAAGTCTGTGCGGCTGTTCAGTAAGAGACTCAAACTGTGGCTTCTCAACGCTCTGGAAGGCTTCCCGGCCATCTTACAGCTCTCCAAACTCAAAGGTAGGGCTGCACGCTGAGCACAGGCCCTGTGAGAGGCCCCCGGGCAGCTCCGCCCGCGGGCAGGTGGGCCCTGTCACTGCCTGTGACAGTGATGCACTTTGCCCATCACCCACGAAATGGGGCAGAGCTGGTGGGCCTCTGGCTCTGTGGTCAGAGCTTCTCCTGGGTTCTTGGCCGGGCCACACTGGTGGACACCGCCTGAGTGTCAGGTGAATGGAGGAGGAGTTCCTTGCTTCAGCGGAGGAGGCTGAGGGCGAGCAGCTGGCCTCCCCTCCCGGCCTTTCCTTTGATGGTTGTCTTTAGAGAGATGAGAACGTTGGGGTCTTTGGAGCTCCCAAGGGAAAAGTCTAGTCTCCTCAGAATCTAGACTAAGCTACCCCGGTTAGCTCAGGCTGCTGTCGCCCACGGTGCCCTGGCAGCTCACAAGCATCTGAGGCTCGTTCTTGGGGTGCCTGTGAGGAAGGGGTCCTGTGCGGCCAGACGTCCAGCATGAGGGTGGGACTGGTCTCCTCAGGACACAGTCTGTAGGCTTTGCCTTCCTGTGGGGGAGAGGTGAGGAGGACCTCCCTTCAGGAAAGTGCCTTGTTCACACAGGCTTGGCCTCTCAGTGCCATCACTGTGGGTCAGTGCTTCACCTTGTGAACAAGGGGTGATGGGAGGGGTGGTGGAGGAGGCCCAGCCTGAGGCAGTACAGCCTTCCTGCTAGGCCTTGGGTGCCTCCCCTCCCCCTCCCCCCACACAGAGGAGCCCCAGTGGGCAGCTCCAGTAATGGCCCTGTGTGTTGCTCTTCACAGAAGTCACTGGATTTGTCAAAAGACTCAGGAGAAAGACATACCTTTCCAACATGGCGAAGGTACGTTGCGGCTCCCTGTGTTCCTGAGGCGACACTCCATGCCTGGCAGTCACTGCCTGTGGGAGGGAAGCCATTTCACCCCACTGTAAGCAGAGGGCAGACAGGAGAGGCTGCTGGGCGCAGCTGGGAGGCCCCAGGCCCCAGGGTGCAATGCGGGAGGCCACCTGCCCCTTGCACAGAAAGGCTGCAGTCACCTCTGAGCCGGGCCCTGGAGACAGTGCCCAGCAGCATCTAATAGTCGCAGGGGTAGTGCTGCCCTGGGGCTGCTGGCCTGTGCTGGCTGAGGTCCGGTGTGACAAGGCTGGCAGGCAGACAGACAGATGCCCCCAAACGCCACATGCCTGGGCTCCCAGTCTCCTCAGTGCTGAGCATTCGGTGATCATGTAGCTGACATGCTGGACTCAGAGGTTCTCAACCTGTGGGTCGCGACCCCCATGCAGTCACATGTCAGGCATTTACATCACGATTTATAACAGTAGCTAAATCACAGTTTTGAAGCATCGTAAAGATGATTTTATGGTTGGGGTCGCCACAACATGAGGAACTGTGTTCAAGGGTCACAGTATTGGAAGGTCGGGGACCCCTGCACCAGACGGTGGTGACACAGTCAGATCCTCCTGGATCTGTGGGTTCCGTCCACAGGCTCCACCCACCCCGGGCTGAGAACAGCTCCACGGCCTTTGACAGTTACATCTGTGCTGAGTGTGGCAGACATGCCTTGTCATTGTTCCCTGGACACACCACACAGCAGCCACACACAGCACGTACTGGTGCCCAAGTCCCATGGACGGTCTAAGCTCTGTGGAAGGACTCTGCGAGGGGCTTAGCCCCACACAGCCGGGCATCCACTTCATCCTCCCCCCCCCCGCGACAGGAAGCTCTGTGAATGGGGGTCGGTGAGCAATGGTGACACGATACGAGTTAACCTCTCTCCCCGACCCCCTTCAGACGATGAAAATGGTCCTGAAGAACAGCCGGAGAGTGGGCCTCTTGAAGTCAGACCTGCGCGCCATCATCAGCGAGGGCACTCTGGATATTTCCAAGAAGGTCCTGGCAGGGGACTCGGGCCATGAAGAGGAGCTGGAAAGCCACACAGAGATGAAATGTAACCCTCTCTCACACTCACCGTTTAGGCCAGCTCGGCCATCCTTAGGAAGGCCTCCCGCAGCAGAGTAGGGCTTACCTAGTTGGGGGCACTCACCCGAGGCTTCCCAAGCCAGGAGACCCCCGGTGGCAGTGGGCCTTAGCCCTCCTGAAGCTGCCATCTGTAACCCTCACGCGGTGCTGACCCTGGCCACAGAACTATTTCCTTTGCTCCTTCATAACGGTGATGTTGCTCCTGTTATGAACTGTAATGAACTGACGTGCAGGCTACCTGACCAGTAACGCCCGTGGAAGGGTCGCTCAGTCCACGAGGGCATCGTGAGCCACAGGCCGCAAAGCCCTGAGTCAGGCCATGTCAGCGCCGGCGAGTTTGCGGCGCTGCTGCTGACGGCAGTTCTTTGCAGACGGCCCCTTGGGGGGCCCAGGGGAGACTGCTCCTGGTTCCGCCTTGTGTCTCTTCCCCTCTGTGTGACAGGGTAGCATTAGCTCCTTGGCCGCCAGGTTCTGCCGCCTGCAATTCAACAGTGCAGGGGTGGGACTGCCCCCCCGGGGGTGCCCCACAAACACCCGACACCGAGTGCCAGCCAGCGGCTGCATCGTTCTATAAACCGACATGTAATGAACACGCACAACTGTAGTCATCTTCAGGGAAGGGAAATGCCTCTATGTGAGCAGGCCCGATCTCTGGTGACACAGTTCATTAGCAGGGTGGTGCAGGACAGAGTGGTTCAGGAGCCTTCCCTCAGCACCTCCAAGAGGGGAGTGCTGGAAGAGGGCACAGGGTCCCGGCTCCAGCCATGCCCGGATGCCCCGGGAAGTCCAGCCGATTCCCCCTCAGCCCCCCTCCCCTGCTAATGATGCTAGAGCAGAGGAGCAAACCCCTGCAGTGCTCATCTTGGGCGCCCACGACGCACCGAGCACATGGATGCACTGACATGTAATCATGTGTCCTGTGACTGTGAGGTAGACTTGGCCCCGCTGTGGCTATGTAGTCATCAAGCTACCAAAATACACCCTGGTGTTTGGTACTAGTGTCTGTCAATCCCCTTTCACTTGTCCCTTGTGTCCCCTGTCCCAAAGACCCTAGCTGGCCCCAATCCAGACAGCCCCTGGGATGTTCCAGTTTCCTCAGCCAAACAAGTTCCACCTGTCTATCCCCAATAGCCTTGAAGGGCTTCCTTCCAAGGACACTGGCTTCCCTGGAAAGCCCAGGTGGACATGCGCTCACCATTCTGGGCCCCAGCCACCCTTCCCATAGAGTCCAGAGGCCCTCAGCCTTCCTCTTGGCCTGCGTAGAATACACGTGTGCTCCCATCATCCCTGAGTGGCCCTCAAGAAGGGTGCCGAGACCAGCCAGGACCCGGCTGGCCCCTGCAGGCCACAGGCCCGCTGTTTTCATAGACCGGCTTGCCGGGCAGCTGCCGGGGAGGGAAGGCCGTTCCTTGCTGTTCTTCCTTCAGCACTGCTCCCTGGGACACCAGGCCTGACTTCACACCGGCAGGAGTTCCACCTGTGTGAGCACACAACCCCGGGCAAGGCACTCGCTGCCTTTGATGCCCCTGTCATTTCAGTGACACTGATGAGGCAGCTCGTTTGTGAGCCCGTCAGGGATGGGTGAGGTCATGTCTGCACAGCACAGTGAGCTCACCTGAAGCCAGACTCCGGGTAATTGCAAGGTGGAGCTCCTGTCTCAAACACACCTTTCCATTGCAGCGAGTGGCAGAGACAGGACTGCCATTTCCAAGAAGGTGGCCCTAAGTGGTGGGCCCAGCCAGAGACCTGGCCCTTTGTGTTCCAGATGAATGTGGGCCCCTGGGAAGGCCCGCTGCGCTGTCCTTGGGGTCTGTCCCCCAGGGTTCTGACATGGGTGCCGAGTTCATGTAATATGATTCATCCTGCTCTGTCTCCTTGCAGGCTTGGGCTGTTTAATTTCTTTGCTGGAAACCTCAACAGACCTTGCTGAGCTACTGAACTGTGTGTCTTCCAATCTCCAAGCACTTGTCTTCCAGGTACAGCACTGAATTTTCACAGGAGAGAAGTGGGTGTTGATCCTTCTAGCTAAATTTTAGCCTTGGGTACCCACCACGTACCTGTGTGCCTCTGGCCCCGTGACCACAGAGGTAGTAAGCTCAGCTCAGAACCTACCCTTTGTTTGCAAAGGGAGCAGGCCTCTGGAGAATCCCTCTACAGGACTGTCTGTCCCTGGGGGCACGAGAAACTGGCTCTCTGCTGGCCACGAGCGTGCCAGGGTAGTGTGGGCATTAGCACAGGGACATGGCCTATCACCTTTGATGAGGCACAAGATGGAGAGGTGGCCTATCACAACGTGTGCGTGTGTGTACTGTGAGTTTAAGTGAATGTGGGCTACATACATGTGTGTGAGTAGAAGTGTGAAATGGGAGAAAATAAGGTACGTGGCTGTGCATGTGTTTGGGTAAACATGTACAAGTTAGAATAGAGGATGTGTGTGCACACACAAGTGTGGGTAGGTGTATACACAAGTATTTGAAGGAGAGTTAGAATGTGGTGAGGGTGTGTGCACCGACTGAACTGTTGGGAAGGGGGAAAGCTCCACCCGTGGGAACAGCAGTGTCCAATTGGGTGTTTTTACGGACATGTCCAAATAGCGTGGCTTGAAAAAACTCAAGGAGCGGTGTGGGGGAGCAGTGCTTGGGAAGGAGAGGCAGGAGGATGTCTGTGAATCTGTCCTAGCTCCAGGACAGCTAGGATGACATAGAAAGACCCTATCACAAAAAAGGGAAGGAGAAAGGGATGGAGGGATGGAGGAGGGAAGAGAAGGAGGAAAGGAGGGAAGGAGGGGGTAGGAAGGGAGAGAGGAGGGAGGAAGGAAGGGAAAGGGGATGGAGGGAGGATGGAGGAAGGAAGGGAGGGAGGAACTGAGCAGGGACGGAGGGAGGAAGGAAGGGAGGGAAGAAGGGGGGACAGTGAAGAAGGAAGGGAGGGAAGGAAGAAGGGAGGGGGACAGAGGTAGAAAGGAAAGAAGGGAGGAGGGAGGAAGAGGGAGGGGAGAGCGGGAGGGAGGAAGGAAGGGGGTGAAGGGAGGAGGGAGACGGAAGAGGGAAGTGGGCTGCGACTGTGTACAACATAAGCTTAGCATGTGTAAAGTTGAGGCTTCTACTTCTGGGACCAGGTAGATGGGGCTGCCCGTGGCTGTGACTGATTGCTTTCATGGCAGTGCGCCTCCAGGGGCTCCTTTCACTGGGGCCTGTTCTTGACTTCCATCACCATCCAAGTGGGCAGCATGAGAAGCCAAGAATGCCATGGGAGACCCTCTAGGCCATACCTGTGGTCCCTGTTGAGTGGGGACCAGAACTTAGGTGGAATCCCGGCACCTTCGCGTTGACAGAAGGCCTTGGGGAAAGTGAGGGACATGTGAAAGGTGCATAGCATAAGTCTTAGCCGAGAGAGGGGCAAAGCTTTGGGGAAGGGAACACAGGCACACATGAGCCTATCAAGAATGATGAATAGAACAGCAGGCCAGATCCAGGACCCAGAGAGCTGGAAAAGGGCTTCACACGCTGTCCTGCCCCCACGTCCTTGTCCTTAGCTGCCTAGCCTTCTTGGTAGCCCTGACCAGAATCTCCAAGAGATGAGCCAGAAAAATGCATAAGGAAAAAGCCAGGAGTCTTTTCCAATTGTTCTTCCCATTCTTTGCTTCTTATAAGATAATTGCCCAAGCTACGTGAGGAGGGTGCACACCTATGATTAAGAAGCAGAGGCAGGAGCATCATGAATTCAGGACTAGCCTGTACCACTAAACCAGACCCGGTGTAAAACAAAATGTAATACTAATTGTTCCAGCCTCTGTACTGGTGTTGTCGGCCAGGAAGCCGAGGTCTTGCACCGGGTCAGTGATGTAGCCTTCAGGGCTCGGTCCCTGTTTCTGCAAACTCACCCAGCGCCACCTTCAGCCAAGAAATCTTTTGTGCCAGTCCCGCCTCTAAGCAGGCAGACTGACTCCTTCACACTCATGACACCATGTGACACCAGGTGCCCCTGGTCTCCGCCACCCTCTCTGCAGCCTTCACCAATGAGCCCTGCTAAGAAAAACGACGCTGTTTCCTTTATAAAGGGCATGCCTGGGAGGGCTTGTTACTGCAGTAGCTCACCAACTCTGAAAACTGCAGACGATTCTCACTAGAAACAGTCGGTGGAGCCTTGGGCTTGGCAGGGGTGACTAACAGCTTTGGTTGTTAGCATCCGGCAGGAGGCTGGCCGAGGAAGATGGCCAACTCTGCTCCCCACTCATGCAGTTTGGGCCTGAGAACACTTTCTAAATGTAGAGGCAGGAAGTGATGGTGGCAGTGGCAAATGGTCACGGGTGCTCATGGCCCCCAGAGCTCCTTCTGCTTGCCTTTAGGAAGCACCCCACTGTGGACCGAGGGTGTGGCTCTGTTGGTTCTTGCCCAGCATAGATGAGGTGTGATCCCCAGCACCCCATAAAGCTACACCTAGGGTGATGTGCACTACACCTAGTGTGATGTAGCACAGCTGTAATACACCTATATCACACCTGTAACACCTGTGGCACACCTGTAACACTTGTAGCACACCTGTAACACCTGTAGCACACCTGTAGCACCGGTAGCACACCTGTAACACCTGTAGCACCTGTAGCACACCTGTAGCACACCTGTAACACCTGAAACACCTGTAACACCTGTCATCCCAGCCTCCAGAGGTGGTGGGAAGACCAGAAATTCATCACCAAGCTCAAGGCCAGTCAGGGTTACATGAGACCCTGCTTCAAAAGTAAATAACGGACAGACGACAGACAGACAAACAGGCAGATAACTGTACTGCTGTGTTTTTATAGTTACCCTGTTCCTCACCCTCACTCTCGCTTCTCTCTTCACCGCCCCTGGTCACCAGCGGGAGCCCCCCTCCCCTCAGAGGTGAGAAGTGTGGTTTTGTATGTGGGTTTTCTGTGGAAAGAGAAGACGGTTCACTGTTTGCAGCTGAGCTTTTCCTCAGAGGTGGGTAGTTGCCAGTCGTGCATGGGCCGCAGGGCACTTGACTAAGGCTTGGAAGAGACTCAGGGACGCTCACTCACCCAGTGTGCACCTTTAAAATTCACAGCACTTCCTGGTGTGGTTCGCATGTGACTCAATGCCTTTCAGTGCACACAAACACCCCAGTTACACATGGCAGCACCCTACTGCAGCCAGGCTAGTGGCACCTAGGCCATCAGAGGGCCAGAGTTATGCTGGGCACAGGGCAGGGGCTCACCAACCCTGGACGTTGAGCGGTGTGAACACAGCCAGAGCTGTTTCCCACACAGGCCCCGTCACGCCTCAGCACTGTGGGTTCTGTCAGTCATGGCATCAGACAGTCTGCAGTCGCTGCCAGCAGGAGCTCTTCTCCAGGGCGCGGCAGCAAGGCTGCTGCAGCTCTGCCATGCGGCACTGTGTGTGGACAGGAAAGGGCTGATAAAGAAGAGATGGGGATGACGAGGCAGCAGGCCATTAAAGGCCACACAAAGCGGCATGGCTGGGAATTGTGGGCTGAGGATCTGGCTAGCGCCCCTCTTCCCCCTTTCCTCTCCATCTCTCTTCATTCCCAGGTCAGACAGAAGCCCTAGTTTCCTCTTGGTGACAGAGCTTTTGTGTGACGGAATCCGTAGGGTCTGTCAGGAGCAGAGCTCAGTTCCCATCCACACCCCTTCATGAAGTTTTCTTAATACGCGTCACAGTTGACTTCATATTAAAAATAGTGTGCGGATTGACAATAAATCAGGCTGGTTCCTACCTGCTTCTCCCCGCTCCTCCAAATGGCCCTGCCCCACACCGTCTCCACAGGCAACAGAGTGAGCTTGCCGCCACACTGGGAGCTAGACTCCATTGACCCGAAAGAACCAGGTCTGGCCAGGCAGCCCACAGAACAGATGCCAAAGGTGGGCCTGAGCCAGAGCCCTTGATGCTCTTCAGAGGACACACCCCGTTCCCAGCACTCATGGTGACTCCATGCCTGTAACTCTTGCGCCAGTGAATCCAGCGCCCTCTGCCAGCACCCACAGGCACCTTGACCACGAGAGCATGCACACGCGTGCTCACGTTTACGTGCATACACACATGTGCACACACCAAAAAGATGGGACTAGCCTCCTCAGCCCTGTTTTAGGATTACCAATTGTATAGGGATTATATAGACTATATAGGGATTATTTAGGGAAGGGGCAGAACTAGATGGTGAAGGATGGGGGGCCGTGGCTGAGAAGTGAACATTGGTGATCAGCCTCAATCACGATGTGGTTTGGGCGGGGTTAGTCCCGCATGGCGTCAGTCGTAAGAAAGTTGCTGCTGTCTGTGGGAAGAGCATGAGTCCCGTCTTCTCTCAAGAGCCTTATCCACCTTACATGCTGGACGAGGCAA
>CM053756.1:3708543-3758675 GCA_028658305.1 Pachyuromys duprasi
ACCTTCTCCCGCCTCCTCCCACCCCCTGCCACCTCTTCTTACCTCCTCCCTCTCCCCTGGGTCCACTCCCTTCATCTCCCTTCAGAAAAGAGCAGGCCTCCTAGAGACAGTGACTAACACAGCAAAACAAACACAGGAAGAGGAGGCCAAAGCCTCGTCGCCTCATCTCCCTCTTCGTCCTTTTTCTTTGTAAATGTCTGCTCCTGACAAATATGTGCATTTCCTTGATTTTATCATAAACACCATTTTTTTTCCTTCTTACACACACACACAAAACAAAAATAACAGCCAAGCAAGAGCAAAGAGGAGTTCATGAAGCTGGCGGCCAGCTTCCAACTAAAATGGAATTTCCTTCTCACGGCTGTGAGCAAAGCCATGACCCTGAGCCACAGAGACAGTTTTGGTAAGTCCAATACCCAGAGGCACTTCCAAAATGTTAATATAACACGAGGGAGGGGTGGATTCCACAGGGAACACTGTTTCATGTGTGCAACTGCGAGTCCTAACACAGATAAGCAAGCAAAGAAATAACAAAGCTACAGACAAATAAATAACGACAATGCTTTATTAGGTAAATGTTAATAAATAGATAAGTAATTAGGTAAGTAAATGATAAGAATGTTACCATAGCAAAGCTGTCATGTTTCTGTGTGGAATCTATTCATCTTTCTCTTAATGTTTTCTATAACGTGCAACATAGACACAGAAAACCGTGGCTCTCTATTTATCAGTGGCGAGGTGATTGCCCACTGAATAAGCAGGCTGGGTGTCATTCTCACTCCCTCACAGCTGGCCACACAGAAAGACTGACCCTGCTTTTGAGTCACAAATTGTGACATTTTGAGGAAGATGCCCAGAGACGGAGGGGAGGCATGTTCTCTGAAGCAGTTTCTAACTGTTAGGAACAACGGTTGCCAAAACCCCCACCGTGTGGGAAAGACAGAAGGATGAGCGCACTGCTGACTTCCTGCCAATGACTGGCCCTCCTCTGCTGAGGACATGATGCCACTGAGGAAGATAATGCATCAGGGGTTGTGGGGAGGGACCCTTTTCCCCCAGTTTCCTGGAAGAATCATTCGGGGAACAGATATTGCTACTCCCACCCCAACCTGCAGTGTCCCGGTGTTTCCATGGGCACTCGGCAGGCAGCATGTCAACTTTCCTGGATTTAGAATGTTGCAGGAGACTGGTGAAGCACACTTCTAGGTGTGTCTGTGAAGGCATTTCCAGAGCAGACTACCTGAGGAAGCATGGGGGCATGACAGAATAAAGGTGAGAAAGGACCGTGTACATATGGCACGAACTGCTCTGCTCCCTGCCTTCCCTGGCTCAGAGGACTGAACCCTCCAAAACTGTGAGCGAAACCCTCCCTCAGGCTGCTTCTGTCAGTGTTTAGTCCCAGTGATGCTAATGTAGCAGAGGGAAGATAAAGCGTCCACAGTCTCTGCAGCAGGCAGGCCGCGTCAGCCTTGCCCCGCAAGCTGCCTGGTGCCCTCACTCCATGTAGACAGAGCGGGGAGAAGGCAAGCCTTATTCTGGAGCAGTTGGCAAACACCCCATAGATCTTTGGAGGCCTGCTGATCGAAACAGCCATGCGGGTGACACCCACTTTTAGTGAAACACTCCCTTCTAATGAGGCCAAACTTCATGCTAACACTCGTCCCAAGCAAACAAGTAGAGCAAGGCCATGCGTGACCACAGAAGAGCGCCCAGTTCTGAGAGTGTCATTCCCTCTCCCTGTCTCCCTTCTCTGCGTATCACTCAAGATCATTCACACCAGCACTTCCCCTCATCCTGTTCACAAGGTTTAGCAGGATAGGTGTTGTTGACCAGCTCTCTCACAGGCAGAGTCCATCACCCAGAGTCCATCCAGGATCGATGAACAGTGGAGAGGGAAAATTGTGAGAGCTTTGAAACAGAGAAAAACATCAAAGGAAAATTCCACCAAGATCTCAATTCTGAACATCTGTGCCCCAAATACAAGTGCATCCACATTTGTAAAAGAAACATTATTAAAGCTTAAATCACACATTAATAGTGGGAGACTTTAACAACCTACTCTCACCAAAGGAAAGGTCAGCAGAACGGAAGCTGAGCAGAGAAATGATGCCATGGACCTAACAGACATCTACAAAACTTTTCACCAAACACAAAAGAATACACCTTCTTTTCAGCACCTCACAGAACCTTCTCCAAAATTGACCATATAGTTCAAAGCAAGCTTCAATACATACAAAAAGATTGAAATAATCCCTTGTATCTTATCAGACCACGATGGACTAAAGCTGGACCTCAATAATAACAAAAATAGCAAAAAACCTACACATGCATGGAAACTGAACAATTCTCTAGTGAATGATAGCTGGGTCAGGGAAGAACAAAGAAAGAAATTAAAGACTCCTAAATTTAAAGGAAAATGAAGGCACAACATATCCAAACTTATGGGACACAATGAAAGCAGTGCTAAGTACAAAGCTCATAGTACTATGTACCTTCATAAAGAGATTGCAGACATTTCATACAAGCAACTTAACGGTATACCTGAAGCTCTTGAAAAAAAATAAGCAGACACACCCAATAATAATGAAACACAGGGCTGAAATCAATAAACTAGAAACAAAGAGAACAATTCAAAGAATCGATGAAACCAAGAGCTGGTTCTTTGAAAAAAAATCAACAAAATAGACAAACCCTTAGCCAAACTAACTAAAAGGCTGAGAGACACTATCCAAATCCACAAATTCAGAAATTAAAAGGGGGACATACCAACAGACACTGAGGAAATTGAAAGAATAATTATGGCCTACTTCAAAAGCCTATACACCACAAAATTTGAAAATCTAAGCAAAATGGACAATTTTCTTGATTGATTCCACTTACCAAAGTTGAATCAAGATCAGGTAAACAAATTAAATAGTCCTAAGGAAATAGAAGCAGTCATCAAAAGTCTCCAAAAAAAGCCCAGGACCAGATGGTTTCAGAGCAGAATTTTACCAGACCTTCAAAGAAGAGCTAACACCAATACTCTCCAAACTATTCCACAAAATAGAAACAGAAGGAACATTACCAACTCATTCTATGAGGCCACTGTCATTTTAATACCTAAACCACATAAAGAAAGAACAAAGAATTTCGATCATTTTGTCTTATTAACATTGATGTAAAAATACTCGATAAAATATTCACAAACCAAATCTAAGAACACATCAAAAATATCATCCACCATGACCAAGGCTATATCCCAGGTATGCAGGAGTGGGTCAATATACGGAAATTCATTGATATAATCTAATATATAAACAAACTGAAAGAAAAAACTCCACATGATCATCTCCTTAGAGGCCAAAAAAGCATTTTACAAAATCCAACACCCATTTATGTTTAACGTCCTGGAGAGATCAGGGATACAAGGCACATACCTAAACATAGTAAAGACAATATACAGCAAGTCTATAGGCAACATCAAACTAAACAGAGAGAAACTTAAATCAATTCCACTGAAATCAGGGACAAGGCAAGGCTGCCCACTCTCTCCATATCTCTTCAACATAGTACTTGAAGTCCTAGCTAGAGCAATAAGACAACAAAAGGAGATCAAGGGGATACAAATCAGAAAGGAGGAAGTCAAAGTGTCACTTTTTGCAAATATATATGTATATGATCATATACATGAGTGACCCCAAAAATTCTGCCAGAGAACTCCTTCAGCTGATAAACACCTTCAGCAAAGTGGCTGGATACAAAATTAACTAACTAAATAAAATAAATATAAAACAAACAACAAATAAAAACCTATAGTCCTCCTGTATAAAAAAGACAAATGGGCTTCTTAGCCCATTTCTTCTTTCTCAAGAAACTAGGGAAATAGCACCCTTCAGAATAAGCCACAAAAAAACCCTATAATGTATGTGGTTTTAACTCTAACCAACCAAATGAAAGATGAAAAAGAAACCTTCAAGTCTCTGAAGACAGAAATTGAAGAAGGTATTAGAAGCTGGAAAGACCTCCCATGCTGATGGCTTGGCAGGATTCACGTAGTGAAAATGGCCATCTTACCAAAGCAATCTACAGATTCAGTGCAATGCCCCTCAAAATACCAACACAATTCTTTCCAGACCTTGAAAGAACAATTCTCGATTTCATATGGAAAAACGAAAAACAAAGAATAGCTAAAACAATCCTGTACAATAAAAGACCCTCTGGAGGTATCTCCACCCCAGATCTCAAGCTGTACTATAGAGCAACAGTAATAAAAACTGCATGGTACTGGCATAGAAACTGCTTGGTGGGTCAATGGAATCAAATAGAAGACCCAGAAATAAACCCACACACTTATGGACACCTGATATTTGACAAAGAAGCCAAAATCATACAATGGAAAAAAGACAGCATCTTCAACAAATGGTGCTGGTCTAACTGGATGTCTACATGCAGAAAATGCAAATAGATCCATATTTATCACCCAGTACAAAACTAAAGTCTAAGTGTATCAAAGACCTCAACATAAAATCAGAAAACTCTAGGGAGGATGTTTACTTCCCATTCAGAAGGGCAAATAGAATAGACACTGGAAGTGGTTGAAGAGAGAGTACCACAGATGTCCTCTGAAAGACTCCATCCAGCAGGGAATCAAAGCTGATGCTGAGACTCATAGCCAAACTTTGGGCAGAGCACAGGGAGTCTTATGGAAGAAAGGGTATATAGAGGGGACAGGAGCCCCACAAGAAGACCAACACAATCAACAAATCTGGACCCAGGGAAGACTGCAGATGATGCATCAACTAAGGACCGTGCATGGAGAGGACTTAGACTCCCTGCTCAGATGTAGCCCAAGGCAGCCCAGTCTCTGCGTGGTTCCCTAGGAAGGAGAGCAGGGGCTGTCTCTGGCATGGACTCTGTTGCCTGCTCTTCGATCACTTTGCCAGGCCATAGAGGAAGAAGATGCAGCCAGTCCTGTGGAGACTTGATAGGCTGGGGTCAGATGGCAGGGGAGAAGGGCTCCCCTTTCTGAGGACTAGGTGAGGGGGGATAGAGAGGAAGAGGGAGAGAGGAAGGGTGGGACTGGGAGGAGGCAAAGGAGGGGACTACAATTGGAATGTAAAGTGAATAAAATTTAAAAAGTAAACTTAAATTTTAAAAAGGAAGAAGATGGAGTCCATGTTTGTGGAATATAGTTTCATTATTTTACAAGTCTGTAAACTGCAGCCAACTGGAAACCCAAATACTTCCCGCTCACACTAGCACACTTTGCTGGTGTTTTCATACAAAACTGACTGCTCTCTGCCCAGAGGACAGATGATACCTGTGTCTAGTGAAACGCCCTGTCGCCAGCCCCCACTGCCACCCTGTGCTTAGTAATTCTCATCGTCCTCCATCCTTCTGCACCATCTCCTTCCCTTCCCCAGCCACTGCTCCGCTAACAAATAAACCCCAGATGAGCCACAGCTCTGCCTTTGTTTAAAAAGCATCTTTAAAGATGGCACAAGCCAGGTCTGTGTCTCGGGCAAACGTCAAGGGCAGCCCTCTCTGGAAGAGCGGAAGGGACAGCAGCCCTCCCCTATACTGTGTGCTTTTCTCTGTCTCACTTCTTCCTTATGGAGTCAGCTTGAGCCTTTGGCCCTGCATGAGGACTGGCCAGCAGGGTTCCCCAGTGTGCACTGATTCAAATGAGGAAAGTCCCTTCCCACCAATCCCCCAGCCGTTCAGTCAATTCCCTGGTAGCAGGGAGTTAAGAGCCATGTTTCCTAGAGACTGACTTATGCCCGTCTGTCTGCTGCCTGTCTGCCGTCCATCTCTCCTCTGTCCTATGTTCATCTCTTGTGTCATTGAAATGCAGGTGCCTGGCATCTGTTCCACTTGCTGCTGTTGGAGTATGTGATTCACATCTTGGAGTCGTGCATAGAAGAAGAGGAGGAAGAGGAAGACCTGGGGAGTCTCCAGGACTTGCTGTCAGATGACCAGTTTCTCACCCAGCCAGACCAGGCCCTTTTCCACCCTCTAGATTCTTTGCCAACATCGGAGTGTGCAAGCCGGAGTGTGGAGTCACCTCAGGTGACACTAAAACACATGAGCCAGAGCTGTAGTCCCATGGGGGCCGTGGGCAGCATGGTTCTCCAGGTGCTGGGCTTCCTGGTGGACACCGCCACAGGAAATAAGGTAGATGCACCCACACACATGCGCGTACACACATACACAGACAGACAGACACACACCACAGAGACAGACATGCACACAGGCAGAGAGAGACAAACATACACAGAAAAGGAGAGAATGAAAGGCAGGCAGACAGACAGACACACAGAGGGAGAGAAAGAGAGGAAGGCAGGCACACACACACACACACACACACACACACGAGCAGAGTTAGTTAAAAATGCAGAATACTTAGGGAGCTCATAAGGATCACATGGACTGAACAATGGCGAGGGGTCCAGAGCCCTGTTTGTCTGCAGTCTCTTTGTCAGGGGCTGTTATGACAGCGTGTCTGCCCTTGCTGGTCAGCACAGGTGTGGTCAGCACCATGGTGTGCCTGCTGTGACGAGAAGGGTGAAGTCTGTGAATGCTGAGTTTGGTTCACAGAGCCACACAGTGCCACACAGAGCCACACAGAGCCACACAGTCCCACACAGAGACACACAGAGACACACACTGCCACACAGTGCTACACAGTGCCACACAGAGACACACAGAGCCACACAGAGCCACACAGAGCCACACAGAGCCACACAGAGACACACAGTGCCTCACAGTGCCTCACAGAGCCACACAGTGCCACACAGTGCCACACAGTGCCTCACAGAGACACACAGAGCCACACAGTGCCACACAGAGACACACAGTGCCTCACAGTGCCACACAGAGCCCATTGTCAGGTCTCCATCTCACTGATAAAGGAATTCAAAACCAGACAGATGGAAAATGGAGAAATGATTAGAGTTACAAGGATTAAGAGTGTTCTGAGCTTAATGGTATGGATAGGGCAGGGAGATCTAGATTAAAAACATAAACTCCAGCACTCAGGGAGGCAGAGGCAGGCAGAGCTCTGTGAGTTCAAGGCCAGCCTGGTCTAAAAAAAGCGAGTCCAGGACAGCCAAGGCTGCACAGAAAAACCAAACTAACCAAGCAAACAAACAAAACCCATATACTCAAAATAACAGTAGAAAAGCAGGGGCAATACAGCTCCCCAAGGCAGAGGAAGACCTGGGGCCCAGAGACTTTGCTCCTCCTGGTTTTACTGATGGGAAAGGGATTCCCCTCCTCCCAGGGAGGTGTGGGTCTTGTGTTGTCCATCATTTTATATTTATCATTGATTTATCTTTTAGTTAATGGTGATTATTCCTAAACCATCTGTACACCCAAATCACCACACAGAGACTAGGATTTATTTAATTAATCTAGAGCACAATGCTGGGCACTAGTTACTCCATCCTAAACCTCCAAGCCTGCATAGCATCCTCCCGTTCAGATCTCCCATATTATACTTGCTTTTAGTCGTATCTTAGGTCTGGTTCATCTCTCCTCATGGTTCCAAGTCCTCTCCTCTCGGATCTCTCGTCTCTGAGTCATCCTACTTGCTTCCTTCTCCTCCCCTCCGGACCAGTATGTCCCACCCTATTCTCTCCATTGTTCAGCATTGGCTGGTTGTTTTATTGAAAATACAGGAAACAACTGGTGGCATGTTTCCACAAACTTGAGACAGGTGATCTTAGAATAAACATCACAATGCAATGTCCAGACTGAAACCAGAGAGTGGGGTAGAGAAATCAGGATTTGAATGAACAAGGATAAATTGTGTACATTCCACAGGCATAGTATACCAACAGACTTGGGTAGGAACACAGTCCATCATTGATACCAACCAAGGAGGAAGTATTTAACCTCAGTTACTTGGTTCAATCTGTGTGGCCTAGAACCCAGGTGTGTCTAAGACAGGGTGAATAGTCTCTAACTTCACTATTGCTCTGGGCTAGGAAGGAATCAGAGGCTCTGCGAGGCCATGCCATTGGCTCACTTTTAATGTTGCCCTTAGATACAGGCACAGACAGGCTGGTGCTGGTTTCTTTTCATTTTGATCTAGCTATGGAGGGAGGCACTGGAGGTCCCTCATTGTGGTGTCTGAAATCTGCCCTTACTTTTTATTTTTTTGTGTGTGTATGCGTGTACATTTTTTTCCTTGGGGGGAAATTGTGTGTGTGTGTGCGTGTGTAGGTGTAGGCCAGAGGTCAACTTCAGGTGTCATTTCTCAGGGGCTGGCTCCCTTTATTTTGAGACAGAATCTCTCACTGGACTGGAATTTTAAGTGAGGTCGACTGGCTAGTGAGTCACGGAGCTCCACTGTTTCTGTCTCCCCGCCTGGCCTTTTTTGCACTCATGTACAGAGGCATTTCCACAGCCCTGATTTCTCAACTCCTAGATGCATCTGATGTTTACTCACCGTCCCTAGTCTTCCTCTGGCGCTCACAGGTCTCCCTTCAGAGTGGCTGGGTTTCGCTTACAGACCATTAGAAGCAAGCACTGCCCATGACCCCATCAGCAGTGGCTATGGATATGGCTAGAAAAACTGTTCACACCCAATAATCCCCAGAATGCAGCCTTCCACGAACCCTCTCTGCAAATAAATGCTTAAGCGGTCCAGGGCGAAACTGCTCAAAAGGCAGCATGCTGTACAAGTAATCATCTACGGGAGCCGAGGAAATGTGTCCTTCACATGGCAGTCTGTCTCTGCTTAGACGTCGCTTCATCCTGGAATAGTGAGTTTTCCAGTCCAGGTGTATCTAATGGTCTGTGCCATTCCTGGAGTGAGGTGAGGGCTGATCACCCTCCAAATGGCCAACATTCAGGTGGACACTGACAGAAACCAGGCTTCTTCGAGGTCTGGTGTCTTCAGAAGACAGGAGCTGCGGGCCCAGAGCTCTGTCCTGGAGGGGCTGGAGTGCTGAGATCTGCGGTTGGGGGCACAGAGAGGAGCTGGGCGGGAAGGCCGCCTCTGAGCACATCGGCACCATCTGCCTGTTGCCCACAGCTATTTCCCTTCTTGTCCAGAGTGCCGCGGTGGATCTTAGCCACCGTGGCCCGGCTTCTGAGCTTCTTTCAGAACAAATATCACTTTTCTTTATGTTAGACTCGCCAGTCTCCTGCTCTGTGTCAGCTGAAAATGAAAAACTAAAGATTTCAGGGTGTCATAGTACATTCTTGAGTTTACCAGAAGTCTCAGGTTCTATAAAGCTAAGGAAAGATTTGATAACTTAATTTAGGTGGGGCTTCTCTTTAGAAAATGGGGTGCCCGGAAAAAGACAGGCTGTGAAAGGGCTCGGGAGAGGAAGCAACGTGGAGAAGGATAAACAGTAATCCCCCAAAGACAATGCAGAAGGAGCCATCCTGGTGCAGTGTCTCCCTGAAAGAGGCATCTTCCTGGTGTGAGTGAATGTAGTCAGAGAGTCAGGAAGTAATGAATGTCGACCCTCAAGCCAAACCTCCTCGGATGCCGAAGGGCCACAGCCACTGTTCCAGCAGTGTTGACAGAAAGAGCCCCAGGCCCCTGAGAAGAAGGGGATAAAGAATGGCTCTCTCCGGACAGCAGCCTTCTGGAAGATCTGTGCAGGCCCACCCGATACTATAGAATGCGCTGTAGAACCCACAGGAGCCCCAGCATCAGTCAGAGGATGGCCGGCAGCGCGAGAGTTGTTACAGAACAAAAAGTAGCTGATGGAAACACGATGAGGAACACTTTATTCAAGACCATGGTGGCTACAAGGACCATTGAGCAGCGTCTTGCTCGACTCTGAAAACAGCGAGAGTGTGCAAGGCTGGAGCAGCCAGTGAACGGAAATCACTGAGAGGGGCAGGAGACGGCAGGATGGTGCTGGGTCCGTCTGCCTGGCAGGACTGTCCTGAAGGTAGACCGCGGTGACCAGATCTCTCCCGGGGACTGGCGAAGGTTGTGGGACCATGCGGAGTGACGGAATTCCAGAGGTGGTGAGATCTTCCCAAATTACCTGAGATTCCACCAAGTGCACAGTGGTCCTAGAAGAAACGCCAAAGTTAAGTTTGGCCAGGCAGAGAATCTTGTCAGAGTTTGCCAGCTCCCTTTCAGTCAGTGAAGTGTCACCTCCTGAGCCACAGGAACAAGATGGACATCACCACCAACTCTGTGGTACGGTGACGTGACTGAGGTTTGCGGAGGGTGGACACTTCCCAGGGTCACCTCACTGACAGCAAGCCTGGACAGATGGACGCCTTTCCCAGGGTCACCTCACTGACAGCGCAGGCTGACCTTCCCAGCATCCTCTCTTCGCCGATGGGATTAATTCTAAACTCAGGGACTTGGTAAGTGTGCAGTTTCTGCACAGAGATCCCAGAATTTCACTCCACGTGTTACCTGGGAACCCAGGGCAGCAGCCTAATTCCATAGGGCTAAGATAAGGGTTAAAGAAGCCAGTCGCTGAAAAATGCTTTTAAAACTCCTTAAAACAACGTCCGACCAAGCGTAGTCATTATTAGTCTCCTACCAAGCATCGTGCTCTGAGCACCTGCCCTTAACTCTCCCCCACCCCACAGGTCCCGGAAGTTCATTACGATGGGGTTAACTTACGTTTAATTGGCAGAAACAATAGAGACGATATTAAAAACTTAACTGAACATCGTCTACAGCAGCACAAGCAGATGAGCGGCAGATAATCCATGGTAATGCGCATTAGAGATTAATTAAAGCCGCTCCGCTTCTGCACGCCTGCTGAATTAGCAGTAATGGCTTAAACGAGCCAACGCTGGAAAGCACCACACCTCTAATTTTCATTGCACTCATTATTCGGCATGTGCAGTCGTCACCAACAAAAAGGGCTCCTCCCCCGGCCATCTGCTCAGAGTCAGCGCCCTGTGCACTGCACATCTGTGTCAGCCGCGCCTCGTTCTTGGAACACTTCAGCGCTGCCCTGCTCCAGAGACAGCCGCCGAAGTCAGCATTCTGGATGGACACAGTAGTCTAGTGCCCCGAGGCAACATTCCAAAGGGCCCGAGATGCCAGGGCATGTGGAAAGAAGAAGTCAGAGGCAGCACCACATACAGAGAATCATTTTAAAAGACCAGCTGTGCTTTTTACTTTCATTGTATGTGTGAGAGAGAGACAGACAGAGAACCATATGGATGCTGATGGTTGGTAGGACTGTTATTTTCCTATGTGTGTGGGTAGTGAGCACGTGCAGACAACTTGTGAGAGTTGACTCCCTCCTTCCACCATGTAGATGTCTGGGATCAAACTCATCAGGCTTGATAGCACCCATCTTTACTAGCTGACAGATTTTTGAGGTCTGTGTGTTTGAGGGTGGGTATTGGCAGTTGGAGAGAGATGTTTTGTGAGCCTTGCATCTAACATTTCTCATGTGCACATTGTTAGAAATATTCACTTCTAGGGATTTGTTGATGAAATGAGACCAGGGATGAGATACCCGGGTCTCAAGTCATGCTCAAAGCTTTGCAAATCTTCCAAGTCCCCGGGGTTGAGGGGAACATGCCTCCCTATTCCCTGTCCCCTGGTGTGGGCAGGGAGTACACAGCCATCTCTGAGCCCATGGACCTCTGCTATCCTCTACTGACAGTCTAGTGCCTGTTCAACCAGCAGGGGGCGGCGGTTTTCCCGGCCCCTCACCAATCTAACGCTGTTGACGAAGGACAGAGGGGCCCTATGGGATGGTGCCTGCCCCAGGGTGTTTCTCTAAAATTGCAGACCCCTACTCCTCCCTGAAGGCGCTTGGCATGAGCCGTCTCTCTTGCCTCGTCTCCAGACTGGGGATTCTCCTGAGAAATTAGGACCCCCACCCCCACCCCAAGCAGGAGCAAAGTAAACATGCACACTTCCCATTAGGTCTGAGTGGGTGGCTTCTGCAAACAGGGCTAGTGTAACGCATCCTTTTGTCCTTTCCTTTCACTTTCCCCCTGCAGCTCATCCAGGTATTGCTCGAAGACAAGGCCACCGAAAGCGCCGTCAAACTCAGCCTTCCTGTGGGACAAGAGGCCCTCATAACCCTAAGCAATGGACAGAGATTTGTGATTCACATATCAGATGTGCCCCAAAGCTCGGAAAATACTTACTGCAGGAAAAGCAACTCGAATATGCAAAGTGGTTTGTTGGAATAAGGTTTGAGGAAACAGGCTTGAATTCTTAAAATATGTATTAAATTCTAAAACTTTTGTATTGATCTGAGATTTTATGTATATAATAGATGAAGCATTTTATGTTTGTATTATTTTGAGTAATTGGTTTTAATCAAACTATAAACACTTTGAAAAATAATTTTTTTTGCCTCTTGCTTTTCTTTTGGATCTTTTTGTACAGTTCTCCTTGGGGAGAGAAGAGAAGACCAATTGAAGAAAACTCATTAGGAGTAAGAAATGGTTAGGCTTCCAGAGAAAGATACAGTTTGAAGAATACAAACTGCTGTTTCTCTTCTCCTTGCTTGTGACCCCATCAAAGCAAAGCTTGTAGAAAACTCCATCACCCTTGAAGAGCAGGAGGAAGCTCATTCAGTTCTCCTGTCCCGCTCACTCCCTGGTGTGGCAGAACGCCAGATTCATTGCCCCAGTTTCAAGCACGAGGTAGAATTATAAATTCAAAACTGTCTACAACAGGTGCTGATGTTCCTCTTACGAAGCACACTCGTGAACGCTGTTGAGACTTTGGATACCATTGCTGTACAGATATGTTTTCTGCCGCTGATTATGTTTAAAATGAATTTTAGAATTCGTGATTAATGTAATTTCTGGTGTAAATGAAATGGCTTGGGAAACGTTATTGGTCTCTTATTGTGTGTGATGAAATGAACTAAATTTCATTTAGTTCTGCATATGAAATGAATTAGATTTACCTACAAAATTAATTTAATTCCCTATACACATAGAAGTGTTAAGAAGAAGGAACTGGGTCACACTAGAATTTTCCATCCTCAGGGCTGGAGAGATGGCTCAGCAGTTAAGAGTGCTTGCCGCTTCTTCAGAGGACCCCAGGTCTGTTCCCAGCACCCATGTCAGGCGGCTTGCAAGAACCCATAGCTCAAGTTCTGGGGAGCTGATGCTTCTGTGTTCACTTTGCTCGTGTGCACAAGCCCATGTTCATGAAGGATCCATCCTAATGGTTTTGAAGGTAATCATAGGTCTGACACGTTGCAATTACACAACCCCGTTCTTAAGCTCTCTGGAGGCTGAGATTCCTAGAGACTAATTCAAACGCTGACACTCTCCAGCCATCCCAAGGCTCCTCCTGTCTGGTTTGCTCACATATAAATAGATTGGTAGTGGAGTCATGGGGGGGGGGGGGGGAGAGCTGCAACAAGGGCTGATGAACCAGCAGGTAAAGGCACCCACCACGAGGCCGGATGAGCAGACTTCAATCCCTGGGATCCACATGGTGGAAGGAGACAAATGACTCCCGCAGGGGCTCCTCTGACCACCCCCCCTCCGCACAATTAACTAATCAAATGTATGATGAAAAGTGTAACGAATAATAATCAGAGAAACAGAGGCATCGGCGGTTTGGTCAGCGATGCAGCACTTGGTTGGAGTGTACAAGATCTTGGGCCCCGCCTCCAGTTTGGGAAATTAACTGATCAATTACTAGGATGAATCGCCCCAAGGTGCCCGGAAGGATTCCAAGAGAACATAAGCTGGGTTTGAAGCGCCGTGAGGGCGCACGTGCAGGGCAGCGTGGACAGGAGGACCCCGCCCCAGGGGAGTGGCGTGGTTCAACCCTAGCGCCCCTTTCTGTTGAGCCAGGCCAGGGCTGGGGGTAGGGGTAATTACATTAAGCTACCTCTGCTGGCCGCTGTCACTGTTTGTGGAGAAGGATGGGTTGGTGGTTCTTACTCCCCGAATGGGAATATGGGCAGCTCCCTGTTGCTTGATCACAAAGGGGAACAAGAAGCCTCTCCACCATTCCATTGCTCGGGTTTGGATTTTACCCAAGGCCAGGGATCATTTACAGAGGTCCTGCAGCTCATTTCCTGCCATCACTGTGCACTGCTCTGCCGCTCCGCCTTCGCTTGAGTCCCCGGGGTCCACAGCAGCATGGGTGCACTAGCCTCTCTGCTGTGGTCCCTCGCAGACTTGCTGGGGCTGGCCGGCTCAGGAGAGCCCTGGTTGGGGTGACTGGATCGCCCTCTGGGGAGCGTCTAGAAAGTTCTCCTTGCAGAAGAAGGCGGGGGGGGGGGGGGGAGGCGGAGAGCAGAGGAGAAAATGCACAAGCATGGCGCCTTTGTTTTGTTCTTGTGCCACTGGCCCAAGCGGGTCAGAGCTGAGCTCAGAGCCAGGGAGGAAGCCGCACTAGCAGACTGGGCACGCGAGGGCGTGGGGGCAGCCTCTGGAGCTGCTGCCGCCGCCGCTCCACCTAATTGTCTGGTTAGGCCAATTGCTCCTTGAGAATAGCAGACAAGGCCCTGGCCTTCTCAGACACCATGTCTCAGCTGGGACATTCCCAAACATTTCTGGTGCGGCAAAGGGACAGGCCCCTCAGGAATGTACGCCAGCAACAGCGCTTTCTGGAACAACAATTGGGAACGGGAATAATGATCAGACCCTCACCGACAGGAACGTTCCCACGGCACACCACGCTTGTCAGTGTGGAGCTTACACAAAGAAAAGCGTCTCACATCTCTCTGGGGTAATAATAGCTACACCCACAGACGTCTCGGAACATAAATTTTCCCTCCTGATGATAAGTTAGAAACCCACTAACATTCTGGCAGCAGGCAGATTTCCCGGAAAGGGATATTTGATTTAAATTTTATAGCAATATGTTCCAAAAATTAAGTGTTTGTCATAGATTCATTCTTTTCCCAGGTACCATGAATAAACAAGCAGGCAAGCCTCTGGCCCCATGAAGCTTATGTACCAGGTAGGGAAAGGCAGCCACTGAACCAATGAATAGATTAAAGCAGACTATCTTACCCGGGAGGAAGTGTTACAGTTAAAATGCCATACAGGGTACCAGCAATGGGCGGAGGCTTCCTTTTCGGACTTTGGAGCCCCTCTCACAAGGTGTAATTTAGATCAGATGTGAGGAGGGTAAAAGGAAGGAAAGACTGGGCTCTAGAAGGAATGAAGGGTGTAACGAAGTGGACAAAGCACCTTGCAGTCCAGGGTCACCATGGAAGCCAGCAGCTATGACTTTGAAAAGTGTAGGCATGAGATTGTGTAGTTGAAACGCAAACTTCTGTACCCCCGTATCTGGTTACAATCCTTGTTCCGAGAATCTCCTGTCTCAATGGTGTGTAAACTCTGCTCCTCAATTGGTCCCTGATATGCCAATAAAGCAGATTATAGCCAATCGCTAAGCAGGGGAGAGAATAGGGCTGGACTTCCTGCTCTCCGCGGGAGGAGGAGTTAGAGGGAAGAAGTAGGGGACTGAGACAAGGGCAAAGGTCCTGAGACATGAGGATGATTCGACTGAGCAGGGAAAGCCGTGAATTGTAAGCATCTCTGGGGTTTTGGGCAAAGAGAGTCAGACTGACCTAGAGGGTTAAGAATAGAATAATTACTGCTCAGTTGCTGTGCTGTGAAGTTTGTTGAACAAATATAATAGAATCTGAATAATTTGGATTATAGCAGGGTTAAGAGAGAAACTGAGACACAGACACAATTTTATAAAAATAACTTTAACAAAAATGATTTCTGGATTGCAAATCAGTATTGATTTCTAAGGGAGGAGTTATGCAGTGGTAGAGCACTTGACCTGTACACGGAAGAGCCTGCGTCCTGGGCTCAAGTGGGGGAATTAATCAAAACAGCTGAAGATGGGGCTGCTGCTTCCTTCGGTCCAGGAAACCCTGAGTTTCAGTTTTGATGTCCCCAGGAAAAACGGGCAAGTGTCCAAAGGTCAGAACCAACGTGGGTGTGGACTCCACAACCTGCACGCCTCTGAGCAAAGCTACTGTACAGACGCTGTCCTGAGAAGTCTTGACAAAAGGCCTGCAACAGTGCAGATTTTAAACAAAGTTTTGAGACACAACATATGCTCAACAAAATTCTTCCAGTGATCACGTATGATCAATGTACACGTAAAATAGTCTGTTACCATCATGATACAATTTTAGGGCATTTTCATACCCCTCAAAAGAAACTCAAATGCATGGGCCATCATCCCTTCTTCCTGCTTCCAGCCTCTAACTGCCCCTCACAATAGTCACCGGTAGGTATATTCCACCGTGTGGATTTACTGCTCTGTACCGATCCCTACGTCACATGACGATCACATAAGTAGCTTCCTGTTTGAGCTGTGATGAACAAAACTTCTATAAACAACCATGTGACAGTCTTGTCTTCACACACAATTAGCTGTAGAACTTATGGCTGCTACAGTAACAACTGTGTCTAACTTTTAGAGCAACTGCTAAGCTGACTTCCTAATGCTGTCACCATTTGAAGAACCGTCAGCAATCCAGGAAGAATCCAGTTCATCCGCAGGTTCCTCACAAGCCCTGCCTGTTTGACAGCAGCCACCCTAGGAAAGGAAAGTACTAGCTTGCCTCTAGTGACTGAGGCTGAGCACCTTCTCATGTACTTGGTGGCCATTTGCTTATGTCCTTGGGAAGCTGGTTGCTTAAGTTCTCCTATTTAGAACTGGGTTGTTTTTTTTTTTAAGATTTATTTATTATTTACACAACATTCTGCCTGCAGGTGTGCCTACACACCAAAGAGGGCACTAAATCTCACTATAGATGGTTGGGAGGCACCATGTGGTTGCTGGGAATTGAACTCAAAGACCTTCAGAAGAACAGCCAGTGCTCTTAACCTCTGAGCCATCTCTCCAGCCCTAGAATTGGGTTCTTTATTTCCTTGTTGTTGAGTTATAAATGACCTTTGCATATTACGGATATAAGTCTATATCAGATATGTAATATGCAATTATAACAGTAAATGTTTTAATAAACCTATGTAACAGAATTTCTATCTAATCGAAACCCATAGAAGAAACAATGTTATCTAATAAGCCTATAGTTACAAAGAGAAAAAAAGCAGAATGTTTAGAGATGAAATCATAGTACCAAGCAAACAAAATTCAACAGAGCAGTTCAGCATCAGGTCTGATCAAGAAGCAGGAATACTAAGCAAACCTGAGGACAAGCAGGGGAAAGTGTGGGGTGTTCCCTGAATACCATGAAGCACCAACAAACGCATGGGAGGACCCCAGAAAGAGAAGAAGAGGTACATGCGAAGCTTACTTAGATGATGGCTGTGGACGGAAATGAGCATCGCACTTTAAGGTGCCCACTGGACTCCAACCCCGTGAACCTGAAGAAGCCCTCTCCAGGACACGTCACTGTTGAACTGTCAAAAGAAAAAAACTGGAAGGACCAAAGGAATTGAATTAAGTAAAAAAAAAAAATGCCTCATCACATACTGGGGAAATTTGTGTAGAACTGTGGCAGCATCTCAGGAAGCACCACAGAAGGGAGAGGGACTCGGCGCAGAATAATAAAGGAGAAAACCGAAAAGGGATATACCATATCTGGGAAACCGCCTTTCAAAAATGAAGGGGGAAGAAGATTTTCCCAGATGAACAAATCCAAAAACCAAAAGCGTTTTTTGTAAGAGTTGCCATGGTCATGGTGTTTCTTCACAGCCGTAGAACAGTGACTGGGACACTAAGGTGAACAGAGCACACAGACAACTATGAACTGTGTCACCAACATCTGACTGCTCTGGTGCCTTCTTTGAGTTCAAACAGAGACACTGGCGGGACAGCCACAGGAAATCAGACTGAAGTGCAGAGCTTGTTAGCCAGGTGTGGGGACTTGAGCTCACTGAATGCTCGGTCATCAGGGAGAGGTTCTGCTTGTCAGGGTTAGGAGGTGTGGCCCTGTTGGAGGAAGTGTGTCACTGGGTGTGGGCTTTGGGGTTTCAAAACATCCAGCCAGGCCCAGTCTCACCCCCCCCAACCTCTGTCTCTCTTCCATCTTCTCTCTCTCCTACCCTCTCTCTCTCTCTCTTTCCCATCCTCTCTTTCTCTCTCCCATCTTCCCTCTCTCTTCCATCCTCTCTCCCATCCTCTCTCCCATCCTCTCTCTCCCATACCCTTTCCCTGCCTCCCCCCTTCCTCCCCCATCCTTCTCTCTTCCTGCTGCCTTGGATCCAGATGTAGAACCCTCAGCTACTCAGCACCATGCCTGCCTGTGTGATGCCATACCCCCTACCATACCATAATGATAATAGAGTAAACCCCTGAACCTGTACGCCAGCCCTAAGTAGATGTTTTCTTATATAAGAGTTGCCGTTCATGGTGTCTCTTCACAGCAATAGAACAGTGACTGAGACACCAAGGTGAACACACAGACAACTACAAACACTATGATAGTGGTATGGTGCAAAAGCCACGCTTTTGGGGGAACGGCTCGGTTCTTAAGAAAACTTTCGGGAAACCTGAGTTTGTCCCAACACCCACAGCAAGCACCTGCCAAGCTCCTGTAACTGTGTGGCCGAGGTCAGAGGATGCAAAAGAGAAAGGTGTGTGAGCACTAAAGCAAAAAGTTATCACGAGTTTGAAGTGGATTGACCTACAAAGAAAATTAAAAAATAGTCAAAGTATGTCAGGACTGAGAACGAAGAAATTCGAACTACAAAAGACAGCAAGAGATGGTAAGAGGGACAGAAGCTCCAAGACTGGAAGCAGCCAAATGGCCACCACAAGGCCTTCTCCACTGCTAACAGCTTAATTAATACTAATTGGCTTAATTACACTGTCCAGTGGAAAGACTTGGAGTGAGTGCAATACTGAAGGGGGAAGTCTGACTAGACTTTCACACAGGGCGTGCTTAGACTTCAGAACATGCACAGACTTGTAGAAAAATGGAGAAAGATACCCTTGGCAAACGGTGACCCAGAGGACACACTGTGACCTGGACATTTGGGGACAAAATAGACCCTTTCGTTCCAGGCTGCTTTGGCCAGCGTTTTGTCACCGCAACAGAAAGCAAACTAGCATACCCCTCGAGTTGCTTTTGGTCAAAGCGTTTTTCACATTAACAGGAAGCAGACTAGGTCAAAGCGTTAACTTCTAAAATAAGTAAGGGACCCCTACAATTCAACAGCAACAAAAATAAAGCCTGATTTTTTAAACGGGCAAAGAACCTAACCAAACTTTTCTACAGAGAAGACACTTAGATGGCCAGAGCACACATGAAAAGGAGCATCAGTGAGCACCAGAGAAAAATAAACAAAAATTGCAGTGATATATCAAGTCACACCGGCTAGGATGACCATTGCTCAAAAGCGAACAGAAACAAAACCAGAAAATAACCGGCCTTAGAGATAACATGAGCAGATTCAATTCTAAGACCCAGAGGACCAAGAGTCTGCTGTGTGACTGTCTCCTAGGACGACACGGAAGCTTCGCCTACAGTGCCACAACTGCCTGTCCATCTAAGCAGGAGCTGGAGAGGCATGTCAGTGAAGAAGCACAGCAGCTAGCGTGGATGTGTGAGCATGGGCAGGGAATCCCACAGGGCCCCACCCGCAGACAGAGAACTGTGGTCACCCAAAGACTGCTGGGCCAGAGAGAACAGTGTCCTCAGGGAGGCGCCCCTAATGGTTACACAATAGGGGCTGGTGAGCCCTGAGGTCACAGACACACAGCAACACTACATAGGCAGGTTGCATCTCTGTGTTTACATAAGTACCAATAATAAAGACAATGAGGCCATGAACTGAGAGGAGGGGAGGCCAGGGGAGGGATTGGAAGGAGGAAAGGCAGGAGGTAAATGACATAAATATATTCTAATTAATTATTTAATGTAAAGGGGAGGAAGAAATTAGAACAGCTATGGCTATGTAGATGACCCGGCCTGCAGGTCTTGGCCTGGCCGCAGGTCTGTCAGCGTGAAACCTGGATGGGGGTGTGGGAATGGGATGTAACAGTAGACGCGAAGAATGGAGACAGAATTCTGATCAAGTCTCGGTTTATTGTTCTTTAGGTTACAGCTTATAAAGAGTAAGAATGGACAATTCGGGGAGGAACTAGTTTCAGTGAAAATCTCAAAGCAGGATCTTCTCAAGGAAATTCTAAAAGCAGAGGTGAGTTCTCATGCCGAATACCTGCCAAATCTAAACGGCTGAACAAACCTCTACAAAGCTCAAAGCAGCACCTGCGGTCCAGGGATGGAAACTCACTGTACCGTGCAAGGCACACTGTGCATCACAGATTCCAAGCAGGCAGCAGTCAAACAGCCATGCTATGGCTCCACACATATAGAAAGATCCTGTGTCAAAGAAAAACACTTCAAAACAAAATCACCGTAAGACCCACTGGTCATCAGGCTAAAGCAAAGAAATTAATGAGTAACTGTCATTGCTCCTCTATTAATCTGCCAATAGTCTAAATAGATAAGAATGCAGAAAAATAGGAACTCTCATTCTCTGATAGTGTAATTGCTGTCTAAGCCAGTTTGACATCATCTATCAAAGTTATTCACATGGAGTTAACTAACAAAGTTAAGCATACTCCTGTCCATAGCTTTACCAACTAGGATATTGCCTCTAGGCCCACAGAGCAGTCTGTGAGTCTGGATGAATGCGCTGTGTCCAGCTTCCCATGACTAACCCAATAGGCCTGGACCCCACAGGCCTTCGAGAAACCTGAGGGGAATTATCTTCTTGAGTGACAGGCCTGGCAGAGCCCCGGAGGCCAATGACACAATCTACTGCCACGTACTGGCTACCTGCCGGGTCCGGGCTGACGTTCTCCTCAGATCTGCTTTGAGTCTGGGTCTGTTTGGGGCAATAAAATACAAGAATCAGAGAGCACGATGGGGTTAATGAGAAAGTTTACTGGGAAATGTCGACCAAGCAAGATTCCTGCATGGTTCTACAGTTAAACTCACTCTAGCCGTCACAGCTTAGCAGAGAAGCTGCTCGCCCCTGCACAGCTGGCTGACGGAGCCTTCCGAGAAAAGCCAAGTAGGAGCTGAGGCCACCTGTGCAGGTCCACTTCCCAGACTGCTGCATTAGTTCAATCCCTTTTCCCTTTCCCTCCAAGCAAGCAGAGCAAGCACTCTCCCAACACTAGACATCCAAAACCTGGCGAGGGATAGGTAACAGCCTCCATTTTGCAGATAAGACAAAGGCAGAAGTGTCAGGAAACAGGCTGCCATCCCACAAACAGGACACCATGGAGCAGGATCTGGATTGTTTTTAATCTGGAAGGCATATTTTGGGGAGGAGGCGTTGTTGGTTTTTCTGTTTCATCTTGAGATGGTATCTCGTGTAGGGCTAGGCTGCTCTCAAATTTGCTAGCTAGCTAAGGATGACCTTGAACTTGTGACCATCCCGCCTCCACTCCCAAGTGCTGTGGTAACAGGTGAGTGCCCTCGTGCCTGGCCGCAGAGACTGGTGTTGCAATGGCTAACCATCCTGCCTCTCTAGAAACGGGCACACATGTTCCTGGGAACAGAGGGGGCGGGGGATGAGAGGCTGCAAGAGTGCCAGGTTAGGGAGAGAGCAGCGGCAAACAAGATGTCTCATCACATTGGAACATCCATGTTTCAAAGCAGACAGAGCAGGGTGGGAAGAGACAGCGCAGCCAGGGGCAGCCTCGAGAGAAAAGAAGCCCCTCCCCCATGCAAAAGGGAGAGGCCAGCTGCTCCAATCTGGTAGGATGCTCTGGCAAGCAGGCATGCAGGAAGAACGGCAGGATGGGGCGCGGGAGGTATCACAGCCGGGTACACTGGGGACATGATGTCAGGAAAAACTCAAATCCTGTAGCAAGGTATTTTTCATGGGACCAGTTAGCGCAGGACTCGTGCGGTGCAGGAATGCAAGCTATAGAAAGTGTTTTCTGGTGGGGCAAAGTCTGGGTGTCATTAAGACGGGGTAAGATCATAATTAATTTTAAGTTAATTTGCCATCTGTCAAACTCCTTACCGGAACAAGGTGCTTTTGCAATGCGCCCATAGCCCGTGTTTCTAATGGCAGGCCGCCAAGGACTGGCGGGGTCTTCAGCGTCCAGCGGAGTTGCTGACTTGTGACCGCCCACCCTCTGGCTGCAAGCCTCGCCGTCCTGCGGAGACTCGAGCCAACGCGTGGCACGCCTGTGCGCGCAGCCGGGGTGGGGGGGCGCCTGGTCCTGCCGCAGACCTCGCTCCTCACGGGGCTGTGGGACGACAAGGGCACCGCCCAGCCCCCGCGCGGGGGCTGCTCGCGAACCCCCACCCGGGGGAAGGGGCTCGGGCGCGCGCTCGGCCGCCGGAGGGCGCCCCTGGCCGGCTCCCCGCCCCAGGGTGCGCGGCCTGCGGGAAGATGCCGCTGTCCTGGCTGCTGTGCTGCAGCGCCCTGCTGGCCCCGGCCGCCGGCTACGTGATCGTGAGCTCCGTGTCCTGGGCGGTCACCAGCGAGGTGGACGAGGAGCTGGACAGCGCGTCCACCGAGGAGGCGCTGCCCGCGCTGCTGGAGGACTCGGGCAGCATCTGGCAGCAGAGCTTCCCGGCCTCGGCGCACAAGGACGACGCGCACCTGCGGCCTCGGGGCTCCGGCCGCGCCAGGCCCGCCCCGGCCCCGCGCGGCATGTTCTCCTACCGGCGGGAGGGCGGCCCCTCCGCACCACCCCCCGGTCCCGGGGCGCGCGCCGCCACCGCCCGCTCCCTGGCGCACGCCAGCTCCTGGGGCTGCCTGGCCACCGCGTCCACCCACGAAAAGGTAAGCCCGAGGCCGGGGTGCGAGGGCGGCGCGCGCCTCGCCCTGGCCGCGTAGTTCCCGGGCTCCCCTGGGGCGACTCGGGTTTCACGTGCGTAGACTGTGGGTGCCGTTTGAATAACGGAGTGTGCATGAGTCGGTTCATCCGCCAAGAGCTTGTGAGCGGGGAGGAATGCGACGCTGGGAAATGGTCTGGTGGTTAGAGACTGGATCCCTGTCTTAAGATGGCCAAAGAGATGCTCAGATAATCGGCGACAAACCGGAGACCCGCAAAGCACGCGGCGTCGCCTTTGGAATATCAGACGAGCCGCGTCCAGCCCTGCGGTCTCCCTCAGCGTCCTGCAGGCAGCCTCCGGCACCGCCTCCCACACCGAGTGGGCGTGGGAGAAAAACGCCATCCGCGCACGGTAGAAATTTACACTTACAAAGAAAATGGGACTCGGGCTTTTCAGAAAGACCACTTAGGCAAACCGAACCTGCCTGAGGGAGCTATCTCGGCGGCACCCCCCTCTTTCGGGCCACAGGGCTGTCTGTTAACTGCCTCCGCCCAGCATGGCGTGGAGTGGTCCTGAGGCAGCGAGTTCCGGAAGGATAGCCTCCAGAAAGCTTCTGGTCCTGACAGACGGAGGTGATCTGAGATCCCGTTTAATTTGTGCACGGTAGGGCTTTAGGTCTGGTTCTGGCATCAGTGCTGCTCTCACTAACCCCAGCTTGGCCAAAGCACCCTGCTTTCCTGTCTATAAAACCAAGCGATTCAGTAGGCAGAGCTTCAAAGGTCTGTTTTATCTTCTTAAATTATCTAATGACAACTTTATCCTAGTAGCGACAGTGGTCACGTGCGCTTTCTGCGTCAGAACCTAAGCCAGTTCTGTGTCCCAGCACTCAAATCGTTTTTACATTTCTGACATATACCTTAATGGAATATGAGTTTTAAATATGAAGTTAGAACAAATCATTGCAGACAGTTGAAAATCTACTGCCTGAGGGCTAGGGAAATGGCTCAGAAGCAGACAGCTCGAGGACCTCAGTTATTCAGCCTTCAGAACCAATGTTTAAACAACAACAACAAAATGGTGATGGCGCTAATTTGTAATCACAGTGATGAGAAGGTTGAGCCAGGCAGCTCTTTGGGGCTTGCTGGCAAGCTAGCCTGCTTGGGGGTTCCAGGCCAGCAAGAGACCCTGCCTAAAAACCACAACAGTGATGGGCCCTGAGGAGTGACCCCAGGCGGCGGGGACGCTGATCTCTGGCCTCCACAGATACACACTGTGTGCATGCGCACCACACACTCGGGCACACGAGATAAAAGAAATCTGGCACCAGTCAGGCTTGGTGGCCCACCCCTATCTCCCAGCAGTAACCCAGCTAAGGCGAGAGAGTTGTGAGTTCAAAGCCAGCTCTGGCTGCTATGGATGTCCTGCCTACAAACACAAGCAAGCAAACTAGAGAAGGCATCTGCTGTCCTCAGATTGGCGATACCCTGACCTTCGGCAGAGGCTCTTTTATTAGCGTCCTTAGGCCTTCCCCTGCCAACATTGACTTAGTAAAATCAGAAAACGTTTCCATGCACGCTGGGCACTTCGTGATCGCCTGAAATAGAATCTGCGGGTGACATAATATGACCATTTGGAGAACTCGTTAAACTTTTATATTTCTAAATGACTAACACCCGTCCTTTCAGAGTCTTGTCTACCATATCAGGGATGCAGAAGCAATGGTGGCCTCATAGACAAGACAGTTCTTTGGAAAGAGCAAGGCAGGTGTGGTGGAGGTTGGGGAAAGCCAAGATTTCAAGCTTTTGTTTAAAGTCACATAAAGACATCACAGGATGAGCACAGGGAGAGATCGGCATGTCATGCTTCTTCGACTCCCATTTATGCTAACAGGGTGCCTCACATATCATCTTCCCATAGCATGTTCACGTGTATCACTGAAGTTATTGATCACAGTGTAACATAAACTTATAATGAAATGTTGCTCCAACTGAAGCAATATAAAATATTCTTGTCCTCCAAAGACCAGGCAGCTTATTAAAATGAGCTAAACTCCACCCCTAAAGTTTAAAAAGAACAAAGAGCAAGACAGAGGCCGTGGGTATTTTAAGAGGAACGTCTGGGGGCCAGTATTGTCTTCTTCCTCACAGCCTTTGCTGTCCCCAGCATTATCTAGGATAATCCTTTATCCTCCAGACAGGATGCTCTTACCTGCATCCCCCCTACAGAAATTCTGAAGCCATCACTGGGTGAACTGCTTAGATGGGACCACGTAGCTTGGTGTGCTTCTTGTCCAGTCCACGGAGGCATGGGGTGGGCCAAGCCCCCATGCTGGGCACTGTTTGCCCCAGCACCTGTTCCCCAGGGTTCTGCCACTGAAAACCCTTTTGTTGTTTCATTTGCTAGATCCCAGGACTGCCGTTTGGGAGCTGCCTGGCCATCAGCGATGGCCCCTTACACAACAGTACAGGGACCCCATTCTTCTACGTGACGGCCAAGGATCCTGCAGTGGCCGACTTGGTGAAGAACCCCATAGCCTCGCTGATGCTGCCGGAACCTGAAGGAGAGTTCTGCAGGTAGAGGAGGGAGGGTTTGCGCTCACGTGCTTGGAAGGTGGAAGGTGGGCTGTATGGTCGCTATCACAGACCCTCAGGTGTAAACTGACTTGCTTACTCTTAGACTTCTCCTGCAGATCAAGCGGTATGATTTGGAGCAAGCTACCTCACGTTTGTTCATCTGTAAAATGGGAGGGGGTTCACACGGACTTTGACCTCCGCTGGGGCCACGTGGCCGATGAACCTGTTGGGAATGGAAGGGTCTGTCAGTTGGAGTGTGTGTGCCTGCGGAACACCCCAGCTCAGCTTAGCATGCCCCAGCTTCTTTCCCAGTGCTGACACATCTTAGGTGCGCAGAGCCTTCTAACAGAAAGCCCGTGTTACAGTAAAAGCTTGGCAATGTGCTTTGTTGAATACTGTACTCAAAGGGATAAAAGGCTTTCCTGGACCCACAGCCTAGGAAAAGAGCAGAATCCATAGTGTGGAGTTTGCCGGATGTGTATCACTTTGAAAGCAGCATGAAGATGAAAATTCATAAGCTGAGCAGCCACAGATTGGCATTCATTATCATTTCTACCATACAGGAGGTTTGTGAACCTGCTAGGTGCAGCGTACTTTCTGTGGGGCACTTTTTTCCTTGAGACAGGGTCTCGTGTAGCCCAGGCTGGCCTTGAACCTGGTGTAAGCCAAGGGTGCACCACGCCTGGTTAAAGCAGCTCTGGGGGATTGATCCCAGGGCCGAGTGTGTACTAAATTAGCACTCTACCAAACGTCCCCAGCCCAGGGTGCCTTGCTGGCCATCACGGTGGGCAGGTAGGAGCGCCGGCACTGAAAAGGGCGGAGTCGGCCAGAGGTGAAAGGCGGGAGGTGAAAGGCCAGAGGTGAAAGGCGGGAGGTGAAAGGCGGGAGGTGAAAGGCCAGAGGTGAAAGGCCAGAGGTGAAAGGCGGGAGGTGAAAGGCCAGAGGTGAAAGGCGGGAGGTGAAAGGCGGGAGGTGAAAGGCGGGAGGTGAAAGGCAATCCAGTCGTGGGCTCCAGGCACACGCAGGCTGAGCTTATTGTTTTCTCAATTCATTGATAGCCCCTCTCTCCCCAGGGGATGCGGGTCGCACATGCCAGCACCCTTTAATAACACTGTCCCAAACACTCTCCAAAAGAAAAGCCTTCGAAGACATTTAAGCAAGAGCAGAGACTCCATTCAGATACCATCATCTAAATCCAAAATGCAAAGCCCCAAATCATTTGCTGCCAGGGAGACACTGCCCGGAGCTCCTGTGGAAGCCCTTTCTACCTGGGAGGTTAGCAATTGTTTCCCAGTGGGTGGGAGGGAAGGGCAGGGTAAGCCCTGGCGCTGTATGTATGTGTGTGCGTGTGCATAAACACCACCTCCCTCTCCCCTCACATGCCATGCTGAGTTAGAAATAAGACAGCATCTGGCCCAACGTGCTGATTCCAGGGTCAAGGGCACATCTGTATCCCTATGTGTGGAAAAGCCATACCCACTGGTCCCGTGTCCAGAATCTTCTCACAGAACCGGTTCCCAGAACTGCCGCTCCCTAGCGCTTCTTTAACTTCTGACACGCTGAAACACGAGATAGATGAAGTTTGCCTTAGCAAGGGTCACACTTCCAAGCAGGCATTACAAAGTGAGGCTGTACTTCCTATCGAATGACATAAGCCCAGAGGGGAGGGTCACATTCGGCACTGCATTTGGCGTTACTCTCGAAACCTGGAATGTTAGTGCCCTTGAGAACAGGGCTCAGTAAGCACAGCCTGCATCATAACAGTCAGACAATTGCCAGAGCCCCCAGATAAGCAAGCTGAGCAGAGAGCCCCTGGCCCACCAGGCCACAGAGCAGCATCTGGCAGAAGCAGCTACCAGAGCTGTATCCCAGACAAGCAGCTGGGTAGAGCTTAGAAAGACCAGCGAGCCAGCTCCTGCCTGTTCCAGGGCCTAGAGACATCACTGCTGAGACCAGGGTTCACCATCAAGAACTTCACAGCAATTCTGGGGCCTGGGGAGGGGACTCAGAAACCTCTAGTTCTCTTTTTGTGTGGTTGTTGTTTTCATTTGGTTTGGGGTTTGTTGTTTTCCTTGTGATTTTTTGAGACTCTCTGTGTAGTCTCGGCTGTCTTGGACTCACTTTGTAGACCAGGCTGGCCTCAAACTCACAGAGATCCACCTGCCTCTCCTTCCCCGAGTGTTGGGATTACAGGCGTGCACCACCATGCCCAGCTCCTCCTGTTGTCTTAATGGTGATAATATAGTGAAGGCACCAGTTGCTTAGAGAGACAGCTTCGCCTTCGAGATGTGAAGAAGCATCCTCGGGCTGAACCTTGCAGCCTCGCTGTTGCGGCCCTGTTGGTTGCACGTTCTGCTCAGTGTCCTCTGCAGCTGTGCGCAGGGGGCAGGTGTAGATTTTCCCCAAGCAGAAGACAGGACCTCACAGGACCCTTCAGCTGACACGTCCTCAGGCCCGCTCAGGCCTAGAGGAGCTGTTAGAAGAGGGACCACAGGCCAAGTTCAGAATGGAAGGGAAAGGCTGGCTTTGTAACCATCTCCCGGGCCCCTTGGTGTGGGTCTCTTCGGCTGCTGGCCTACCTACATCTTTATGGGGGTGTTCCCTGATTCCTACAGGCTCAGGGCCAGCACAGTCTGCTGAGCTCTGTCTCCACCAACAGGACACAAGGCAGGAGAGGAAGGGCATCAGCCAACAGCGGAATGGAAGTTTGGGACCTCCACAAGAGCAGGTTAGACGGGTCTCTGCACTTTCAGAACTCTGTTTGGTGAAACTGCACAGATAACGCACGTGCTTTTTAAGCAGGGGACAAACAGACAAGTTAGCCAGCATCATGTTGCAGTCACAACACACCTGTGGCTTGATGTTTTATAAAGAAAAGGAGTTTGTTTACTTCACTGGTCCAGAGGCTCAGTTTGATATTGGCATGTCCTCTGCTCTGTGAGAGCCGCCTGGCTGCATCACACCAGGGCAACTGGGATTGTGGCAGAGGAAAGACCACATAGCAAGGCAGGGAGCAAGAATGGTCCAGCATGCTCTTTTTTATGGAAGGAAGGAAGGAAAAAAGCAGTCCCAGTCCGACTAGACCGGCAGCACTGGCCCTCTCTCAGGGTGGTGTCCCATGACCTGGTGACCTTGTCTGGGTCCACAGTCAAAGATTCTGCCCCTCAGCACTGCTTCACTGGGACCGAGCACGTGAACCTTTGGGGACCTGTTCAAACCACCCCCAACCCGGAGCAAACTGGTGGATCTCAGAGAACATTCACTTGAGCCGGCCACAGCTGGCCTCCCTGCGTACCCATCACCGCCTTGAACTAGTGCACCCTCAGGTGCTGGCACCCTCTGCTAAACTCTTTCATGGAGGAAATTAGCAGAACCCTCCCGGGCCCTACATGGCCAGGCGTTCGCCCCTCAGAACAGATTGCTCTGCCTGCTGCTTCACTTTGCCAGCTCTCTTAATATTTTATTTATATCCAGTTTTACCAAATTAAGAGTCTGACCCGAAGGCCCGCCATGATCAAAGCTAGCAGAAGTGATTTGGCAGGTAGCTACAAAACACTTTCCACTTGGTAGCCACCCAGCCTGCCCCTCAAGACGGCATCTCTGTCTATTAGCTGCTGTATTAAAAGGTTCGCTCTGGGCTGGAGAGATGGTCAGTAGTCAGGGACGCCTGCTCTTGCACAAGACCTGAGTGTGGTTCCCGGCTCCCACGCTGGGCGTTCACAGCCACCCATAACTCCAGCCTTGGGGTTCCAACACCCTCTTCCGGCCTCCACGGGCACCTGTTCACATACAGCATACACGCACACATACAATAAAAATCCAAGTGTAAATGGGTTGTGGAGATGGAGGATCCAGGTTCCAGAGGCTCAGGAAATGAAACTGTGAAGAAAATGCTGCATGTGTGATCTCTCTAACGAAAGGAGGAAGAATCTGGCAGCTGGGAATGGAGAAAAGAACATGCGCTCCTTCCTGGGAGGCAGGTGTGTAGGGGCCCAGAAGGATTCTTGTTATGTATGTACACATGTGTGTGCAGGTGCACACGCCTAACCATGTAAGGCCAGAAGAGGGTGACAGATCCCTCAGAGCTAGAGTTAAGGCACCTGTGGGACATCTCCATTCCCTGGGTGCTGGCGGCCAAACTCCAGTCTTCAAGACTGTGCCGATGCTCTTAGCTGCCGAGATATATCTCCGCACCAGCAAGGAGTTCTAAACGAGAGTGTGAGATGAACCTGCATTGTGCCTTCTCCTCTAGTCAGATATTTTATCTTTTTTAAAATTTATTGCTCTCTATGGTTTAATGTTTTAGTAATGGCACTAAGGTTTGTTGAGAGAAACTGTCCTGGACAGGGCATATTGGTTTGAGAGTTTCACCCGCATCTCTAAGCAGGACATTCAGGGCTTGAGAAATGACCCAGAGGTTAGGAGTGCTGGCGGCTCTTGAAGAGGACCCATGATTGGCTCTCCACACCCACATGGCAGCTCACAGCTATGTCTAACTGTAGTTTGAGGGATTCAGGTGACCTCTACTGGCCTACTTGGGCACTGGCTTGTGCGCATGCTCATGCACACACAAATGCACATAAAAATACATAAACATATTTAAGAGAACGTTCAGTGCTAGAAAAGTGCTACAGTGATCATTTTGATGCATTCGTGTGGCTAAGAAGAGTTGCCGCTGGGACAGAGTTGAAGATACTGCCTCATCAAACTTCCTTTGGCATGTAGCAGAATATGGAGCTGAATCGGAGGGCCTTTGAGCCCTCGGCTGAATAGACATTTCTGTGCAAATTCTGAGAATAGCCACCTAGGACGCTGAGTGTCATAAAGCAGCACTGTGCTTCGAGGTTTTCACACACAGATTTAATCAGCTGCAGAAAAAAGTGTCTGTGCTGAACATACGTGGGCATTTTCTGTCACCCCTGAATGCTGAACTACACACTACCGCAATTCTCTGCATCGTATTTCTGCCGATTAGGTATTATAAGGAACCCGAGACAGCTTAAAGTATGTGAGGAGTGCAGTATGAGACACAGATAGGATTTCTACTAAAATGCTTCCGGGGGCCAGTGGATGGCTTAGAAGAGGCAGAGGCCTACAGCTCAGGTTTGTGGCCTAAGGCTGATCTCTGGGTGCCATATGGCACTGGGTGAGAACTTAGTCCCCTAAGTTGTCTTCTTATGTGCACACGTGCTGTGACATGCACAGACGTGTGCACGTGCCACGTGAATAAAGTATAATGTAACACTTGTACTTTCTAGAGGACCTTAGGCACCTGCATATTTTGGCATCCAAGGAGCACCCTAAACGTAATCCCCCAGGAGTCCCAAGGGTTAACTGCGTGTGTGTCCTACAGAGGTTGTACATTATGAAGTACAAGCTCCCAAAACTTGGGAGAAGAATGCCTTTCGGGCACAAAGACAGAAGAGACTTAGTAATGACAGCCGTCTCCCTCCCCTAGTCCAGGCACCTCAGGGAGTGTGAGGCTTACAGGCTGCAGGTGCTCCAGGGCGGGCCTGAGGCCTCCGAAAGATGGAGACATTCATGAACCTAAAATCCATTTCTGAGGCTGCCCGTGAGTGACTGTACCTCGGCCCACGTGATAGCTCGGATTGAGGAGAGTCCGGGAAAAAGAGGAAATGCTGTATGCGCTCACATACATGTGGAATCTAAGGAAGGCGGGCTCACAGAAGCAAGGATAGACTATACAGAGAGAAATGGGCGCCGGAAAGCACAAGCACTCAGCCCTACCATGGTCTGGAGCCAGCGTGCACATGCTAAGAGAACTTTCAGCCCTACCATGGTCTGGAGCCAGCATGCACATGCTAAGAGGACTTTCAGCCCTACCATGGTCTGGAGCCAGCATGCACATGCTAAGTTGACTACGATAATGGTGACATCATGTACGCACACAATGAGCGAAAGCACTGCATGCCTTCAATGTGTTCAGTCTGTATTCAACAGTTAGATACTCTAAACGGAGAGGATTCAGCCTGAGAAACAGCACAAGGAGGGCTTTCTGCCTGCCAGCCATCACAACCTTTATAATAACCATTCGTTTATTTCAGCAGTTTTATTTAATTAGTCTGTTTACATTTGGGTGCTGCAGTTTCTTCATTGAATTAATTAAATGAATTAGGGCCGGGACTCTGTTTCCCAGCCCAAGTTAAGATGGTCGGTTGGAAAAGTCTGCATCTTCCAGAGACCCTGGCAACCATCCTCCCTTCACTTCCTTTTCTAGTCAGCATAGACATGCACATATCCGCATGGGCGGGCGCCCAACCGCCGAGGGGAGTCACACGCAGACACTAGACGCGGCTGTGTGAAAATGTCATCGGTGTTGACTGAGGGGATCTCAGAAGCAGAGGTTCTGCTGCAGCACGCCTCCTGCCGTGGGGGACTGAACTGTCAGCTAGCAGGGCAGCGAGCCTCCGGACCAGGAAGGGCCCGTCATGATAGTAAGTCCGTTTTCACCTTGAGGATGCGTATCCACGGAACCGAAAGAGTTAATAAGTGCTTCTCCTGAAGTCAAAGCACCCTGAGGGAGATGTGGACGAACGCCAGCAGAGCTCGACTGGACCAGCATCAACAAGGCTTTGGAAGTGTTTCCCTCCTTCCCCAAGAGGTATTTGATAAAAAGGGTGTCACAGGCTGCCAGGGCTTGGAGGCCCCTCAGTCCTGACCGATGGAAGCCTCAGTTCGGCCGGTTACCAAGTGCAGCTCTGCGGCACAGCTCCGGAAGACCCGCTGTTCGCTCAGCGGCTCTCTGGACAAGCTTCATCCGGTGAAGGTACCGACAGCATGAGCCGGCAGCAGCGTGGTCGCCCATGGCTGTGATGACCCTTCCTCTGGATGGTTGACTCCACCAGGGACGTGACGCCCATCTAGAGCAGAGCCCTAATCAGACTCGGAAGCTGAATCCCGTTTCCCTTCCGCAGTCCTCGTCCATGCCTCTTGACACAATCGATAAGTCCTGTAAATAGGCGATCCTCTGTGCTGGTCTGTCCTCTCCTCCCCTCCTTCATACCTTCCTGTGTTGCTGAAGCTAAGGTCACCCCAGGAGCTTTCAGAAGGGGGCGCAGGGACTCTGCAGAGAGGACGCTTGATGAGAGGGTGTCTGGGGTTCTCCTCCGTCTTCTGCTCACTTTTGCGCTGCACCTCTTAGCAAACCATAGCCACTTCATCTCCAGTTCGGTCCCCACGGTTCCCAGGTAATTGTCATTTCATCAGTGTTGTACTTCCTCTGTCAGTATACTGTCTTCTGTCTTAGCGCTCCTCCTGTCCCCACCTCATCTAACTTGAATTAATTTCCCTGGATCCAGCTATCCAGGACCTCCAGGACACAAGTAGGACCCGAGTCATCTAGCAAGTAGGCCACCATTATCTGTGTACCAAGCTCAGGCGCCTTTGCTGCTGGGCTGCAAGCATCAGGGCCGAAGCATCCTGCCTCTCCTGAGCCCCCACAAGTAGCACAGAGCTTTTAGCCTGAAGCGGGATACGGTGATTATTGGTGGAAGGTGTGGAATGTTTGAGGTGGGTGCTAGAGAACAGCGGATTCATTTTGTGTTATCAACACAAAAGTTTGGGGCTTGAACAGCAGGCTTATTCTAATCTAGAGTGCGGAAGTCTGTAGTGAGCCTTAGAAGGCCACGATCAAGGAGTCCATGGGTTCGCTCCCTTCTGGAGGCTCCGAGAGAGAGTTCACGTCCCTGCTTCTCTCAGCACGGAGAGCACACAGACCTTGGCTCAGAGCCCCACACTTTCATCACTGCTTCTGTCCCCCAGATCCTACTGCCCACCTTAAGCTCTGCCCCCTTCTGTGAGGCCAGGGCCATCCCGTTCCCTCTCAGGATGTATGACCTAATCGCTCCTGTGGAATAAGATGCAGCACACACATCCTGGGAGTTTGGATAGGAATGTCTCTGGGGGAACTGTGAATTTAACCTATCACAGATGTGTGTGTAAATGAGGACAGAGACACAGAGATGTGCTAACTCATTCTGATGAATGCAGTGCCTGCCTCTGATATTTTGGGGGTGTCATGATTGTGTCTACTTATAGTCTAAGTATTTTAAAATACAGAAGTTGGACTGGGGAAATGGCTCAGCACTTGTCACATAAGCAAGTGGACCCATTTGGATGCCATGGGTAGGTCAGGGCGGCGAACCGGTATTTCCAGCTGCAGGAGGGGGAAATGGGCAGCTGGTGAGTGACACTAAGCCCTTTCCAGCGAGCTCTGACTTAGGCTGACAGACCCTGCCTCAAACAGATGGAGAGGGATCAAGGAAGACTCCTGACTCAAGCTCAGAGCACCCAGGTACCTGTGCCCACACCCGAATGTTCACACACATGCACATGGGCTCCTCCACACACAATTAAACAGGCAGAGGGAAGTGAAAGAATGAAAACTCGATGGACCTCAAGGTCGATCCAAGGGTGTTATTTGGAATGAGAGAAGTGTGACAATTCAGCAGCAGATAGCCACAAGGGAAGTATGGTGACCTGCCCCTCACAGGAGAGTGGCTTTACGTGCCCTCCAGCCAGAAGTGGTTCCCCTTCCAGCTTCTCCTGTTGGGTCCTGTGTGTGTGGCTGTCCAGTGTCCGATGGATCACAAGACTTGACAAGAAGTGAGAGAAGATTCTAGCCCCAGACAAACAAGGAAACGTGAGGAAACACAGTTTCTCCTGAATATGCATGCCGAGCTTCGGAGCCTCTCTGTTTAATGCCAAGAAACTCAAAGAATTCGTAGATAGGAACTGTGAACCGAGCTGTGGAAACCGCAGCAACAGCCTGAAGAAGCCAGAGGTTGGGAGGGGTCTGTGGTCAGCAGAGTGACTTTAAACAGTGACTCCGTGGTAGGCTGATGAGGAATTTACCTCCTAAGGGGAGGATGCCACCTCAAAAGGCCAGGCCTTCCTTCCATAGCTTCCCAGGGACCATCAGGAAAACATTACTTTCCGGAGCTCCGGTGTTTTGTAAATCAGCCTTTGTAAAGAGAAGATCTCATTTTAAAAAAGATTTTATTAATATATGCTAATTATACACAACAATGGGTTTCCTTATTACCTTCGTGCGTGTACAGAATGTATTTTGATCACGTTCTCCTCCCTGCACTACCCTCTCCTCCCCCTCCCACCTGTGCCTAGTACCTTACCTTCCCAGCAGGATTCCCTTCTGTGTACAAGAGCATGGGGGAGGGGCATTTAGAGAAGATAGACGGTTACCGGTGGCCACACCATGGAGGAAAATGTCTCCGTCTCTGGCGTGACTCTGTCTGGGGAAGTGTAAACAAATGTCTACTCAGCCCAGATAGGAAACTGACAACAGAGCAAAGTACAGATAGCACCTAAGTCCAAGAGAGCACATAGCCAGAATAGCAGGTTTCTAAGGAGCATGAGCAGCAGAGAAGGGAACCATGAGCTGGAGACGGTTGGGGTAGGAGAGGAGGTGAGAAGAGCTAGGGTGTTACCATGAACTCTGCGGTGTGTAACAGATAGGTGTGGTGCTGACAGAGCCAGGGGGCCAGCGTGCACTTTGCTATGCTAATAAGGAGCATCATGGAGAGCCATTTATTCTTTCTGCCAGTGAGAAGGGAAAGGGCTCCTTGGGCAGAGGGGAACCGGTTCACAAGTTCCCAGGAATACTGGTTTTTGTCTGACCACCAGAACTGGGAGAAATGGACTTTCCTTTGCACTCGACGCTAACTTGGACAGCATGAAGCCTTATGTGGGCATGCCCTAAAATAAAAGTACATTAAAGTAAAACACACTCTCTAACTGCGTCCCTAAGAGATCGGGGCAGAAGGGCTGTGGGCATGATACACAACCTGTGTGCCCTTGGCTAGGATGTCAGGGTCAGTTCCAGGCTTCGGAACTCAGCAGGGTATCACACATTAATGAAGAGCAGCCAGCCCAGGTAAAGACAGTCTGAGGAACAACATCTGGGCTTCCTGCAGACGTCTGCAAAGCCAGACAAGCAAAGACAAAGTAGGCATGCTCCTCCGTTATCCCCAAGGGTAGAAAGCAAAGCACAGAGCCAACAGTTTCCTGTGTAACTCTCATGTTTACCTTCAGCGTCAGGTGTATCCATTCTACATGCCCCTCTGAAACATTCTCTGGCTTACTCCCAGGGCCATGTCACAGGTGTGCCACCAAGTGCAACACACCCACACCCTCCATTCCGAGCAGCTTCCTGGGGTTCTGACAATCTATCTAGAACCATTCCCTGGAAGAGTGACCTGTACAAGGTGCTCATATTCACGGAGCCTGCCAATCTCCTACACACGTGATCATCTCTCTGTCACCTAACTCCCCTTTCTTTTTGCCCAGGTTAGACCTTGTGGTCTGTTTTTATTGTCACCCTGAAAAGCCTGGGACAGCTTCCACCCCTTTTCCTTCTGAAGTAGGGGCCTGCTTTCCACCCTGTTCCCACTTTCTCTGCTCCTACATTCAGACAGTGTGCCCCAGCTGAGGCAGACTGGACAGACGGGAAGACGGTACCTGCATCGCCTCTCCGGGCATAAACAGGACCCCCAGGTGTCTTCTCAGCACTGCTAGGAAATCGCATTCTCCTTCCCCGAAAGCCCCCTTTCTTGCCGTCACTTTCACACCTTCTTCTCGGTTTTCAGAACAAATTTAACCATCCTCTCCCAGTGGTAGATGGCATTCACACTTCTATAACAAAGTATGAAGGAACACAAGACAGCGCGCTCCTGTTCCCTGCTGAGTCTTCAGATTTATCTGTGACTGCACAAGTAGGTCTCCAGCAGGAGGGAGGAGGATCCCGCCAAAGGGGAATTCTGCAGCGCCTAGGAATAGTTTGTAACTTGGGTAAAAGGTAGGGGATGCTACCAACATATTAGTTGGTAGATTCAATAAGAACTGCCAAATATTGTACAAACTGCAGGACAACCCTAAACACACCCATACACAGCCACACACACAAATGCACACACAGATACACACACACTCACCAACAATTAACAGCCCAAAATGTCAGTAGTGTTGAGGTTAAAACAAACAAACAAATAAACAACAACAAAGAACCCTACCTCTCCTTTACACCATTCTTTGCTCTGCCTGGCTGATATGTCGAGCAAAGCCTGCTTGCCCGCTTCAGTGGGTCCTTGGCATTTTGCTGGGACACTTCAGCGTCAGGTTAGCCCATGCAGTGTAGAACACAGGCCATCACTGGTCTCTTACCCACTCAATGCACACAGAGTCCTTCCCTACCTTTGTGACACCAGATCACGGCTTCTCAGCTGCCTCGCGTGGAGAATCCTCTGCAGTTGAATACCTCTGTGCGGTGACAGCAATTTACAGTGACAGGGCTGTGCTGCTCAGTCTGTTGAGATCTCTGTCCTTGGGGATCCAACAAAAACAAATTGTCTTTTTCTGAATTGTGAAGAATGCAAATAGGGCTGTTCTGCTGGTGAGCTCACAGCAGCTGTGGTTGTTAGCACAGACCATCGTAAGATCAAGCCAGTCAATACTGCAGCATGGAAAGGGGGCAGGGCTTGCAAGGCCCCAGCCCTGTCTGGCCAGTGAGGGAGGGACAGTTTTCCTCAGTGTTAGGACCTGTGGTAGGTTGCCCATGAGCCAAGGGATGTGGGGAGACGGAGTACAGAGACACTTGTAGGAGGGCAGTGGAGGGACTTAGGATCTAAATACACTGTATTTGTGTCTGAAATTACCAAGGAAAGGTATTTTAAAAAAGAATCCAAATGATATTAAATTCATATTTTAATTTGTTTAATATATTTGTATGTACTGATAGAACTTTCCAAACCCCCAAAGATCACGACATATTCTTTCCTATAACATTTTCCTTCACTTTAATTTTTTTCTTAACACAAACACATAGAAACAAAAACGGACTGTTAGATATACTAACCTCTGGACCTAACGTTTGGGAAGGCGCGGCCTGTATTCATTAGGACAGCCACAACCCTGCCGAAGCGTGAGGTGAGAATACAGCAGGATTCTGAGTCAGGGGAGAGAGGAGCAGATGATGAACACATCTGAGATGAGAGGGGCAATGCTCCCCCTGCCCTGTTCATGACAGCAGCTGCTCCTGGGCTGCAGCGGCCCACTGGTGTCCCGTGGTACCCAGTGTCCACCCTCCTAACTGGTACTGCATTTGCTGGCTGTTTCAGAGGCAGCAATTGCCAGCAACCACAGGGCCGACTGCAGCCAAAGTCCTGTGCGTGATTAGTGCTGGCCTATTGCTGCCACGGCTCAGCGGGTTACACAGCCAGAATATATAGTGCTGGGATCAGGTCTTGTTAGACTAAAATCTAGGTGTTTGGGGCTCCGTCCCTTTCTCATGAATCTAGGCCACTCTCTTAACTTTCCTAGCTTCTGTGGCTTGTGTCTTCCATGCCTTGTGCCCTCTGCTGTACTTGAAGCCAGGAATGGTGGCCAATTCTTTCTCATATCCTCTCCCGTCAACACTTCCTCTTACCTCTTTCCCCTACCTGAAAATTGTAACCTACCGTGGTGACTTATTTCTTTAATCCCAGCACTCAGAAAATTGAGGCCAGAGGATTGGAACTTCAGGGCCAGCCTGTGTTAGGTAGTGAGACTCTATCAATAAACCAATATGAAAGAGAGAGAGAGAGAACAAAGAGTCTTGTGATTATCTTGGACCTCGTCAGACAGCGCGGGAAAACCTCCCTATTGGAAGTCAACCTCAATTCTCTCTTGCCACCTCAGGATCACATTCACGTGGTCCAGAACTGAGACTGTTTGCACCTTGGAGGGCTCACTAGTCAGCCTCTCACAGAGAAGGAAAATGATGCCAAGATAATCTGGGCTTCCTACTGTTCAAGCGGAATGTTCTGAACTTACATTAAATGCATAATTTCTTTTTTATTCTGTATCAGCACCACCAGTAGAGAAACAATCCCTTTTTAAATAGAACATTTTATTATTCTGTGATGACTTACTTAAGAGGGCTAATTCCGTTGCTCCGTTTGAGAGATTTTGTTGAAGAAATTGGCTTTAATTGTGAACAAAGCTGATGACGTTCTTGCCCAGACAAATTCTAATTACTTGCAATGCACACGAAGTTGTTTGTTGTTTGTTGATTGTATTTATTTTCTCGTGTGTGTCCCGGGGTTTGTTTGTTTCAGCAAAGTGCTGAGCAGATCTCATTTTTCTTGTGATTGCATTCTGCAATGCCTTTTTATCTTGCCCCATGAGAAAATATTCCCAGCTCAGCAACTAGACTTCTGTGGTGTTGAGAACGCCACGGAAGATAACACTTTTGGATGGAACCCAATGTTCTCCCGTGCAGCAATTTGTCTGAATACGTGGGGGTGGACACAGGTGCCCTCTCTTGTGAGAACTCAACAGCATGACAAAGAAAAGCTCCCAGGCAGGTACAGACAAGTTCTTTAAGTCTAAGCTGAACACGAATGTGGCTTGACGAGCATCTTTCTCAAGACTTCAGCGTAACATAGTGAATGAGAAAGAGCCGGGCTGAGCCACGCCATGAGCTGTCAGGAATGTCAGAGATCTTCTTGGTCGGGTATGTCAGAGTCGTCCGGCTCCCCAGGCTCAATGACTTACTAGAAAGGACTCAAAGGCTCATGTACCATACAGATTGGGATCAGCAAAGGCACAAGGTGTGCGCCATGAAGTCCAAGAGAAAGCAGATGTAAGCTTCTCCTCCTGCCGAGGAGTTGCATGGGGCAAAATCAGTTTTGCAAGCAACGATGCCTAGAAATGTGTGCAAAATGTCGCCGACCAAGCCTCTGGACCTGGGTAATCTGGGTTTCAGTATAATCTGGTCCTGTGCACGCCACGGTGGCTATATCTTAGACTTCAGATCTCCCAAGGAACCAAATGATGTGGCTAAGGCCCTTAGACACACACACCAGTCAGGGCAGTCAGAGGACTAGCGGGGTCACCCGGGGCTGTCGAAGGGCCAGGATGGACCGTTCTTAGGTTATGCTGGGTTTGAACAACTCAAGCCCTCCAAGTTACTACTCTGCTGACAGGACTGCTGCTGGCCTAGGTACATTGCTATATCAGATGGATACAATAATCCACGAGAAATCGTTATACCTGACTAACCAACCCACTAACTAGGTTAGGAGGTTTGAACCAGTCCGCCTATCCCACAAGATCCAGCGTGGTCTGATGTGAGTGGAGCTGGCTGGCAGATGCCTGCATCTCTATTGTCATTTCCCTGGTGATGAAATCCAGGACACCATGATTGATCCTATTAACAACTGTAAAAATATAAAACCTATTTTCCCATGTGCCCCTGGGTTTCCTGAAAGATCTGTAACACAGCCAGTCTCCACTAAACCTGGATATTTAAAAAAAAAAAACGCTTTCAATATTTTGCGTAGACTGATACCTGCTCGCACTGTGTGTCATTTACTTCCCCGTGATTCTGTCTCCTCCACTACCACAACCACCGCCATTAGCACAGCTGTGCCCCGGTGATGCAAGGGGGCATCTAAAAAATGGAATTTGGAGCTGGAGAGAGGGCTCAGCAGTTGGGAACACTGACTGGCTGCTCTTCCAGAAGACCCGGTTTCTGACTCCTGGCCTGGGACGCTCCCTGTTCACAGTCACCCAGGGCTACCATTTGCCCTCCAGTGACAACCCTGGCTGTATCGGAGCTATGGTGGTACCGTTTTGGTTGAGTTTCTGTTTCTAATTTTTGTCTAGTTTCTTACTCTCCCTGTACAGGCGGGAGCAGAACTCAAAGCTGGCACCTTTCAGCCCTGTCTCTGTTCCCCCGCGCACACCTGCTGTGAGTATGGACAGGACATCAGCCTCCTGTCTGCTCAGCCAAGTACAGTTAGGGTGCCAGGGATGCCTTCCGCTGCCTGTCAGCCATCATACAAGCCTCAGTCCTGGCTTCCTGCAGTTGGTGAGACCTTCTAATGGCCGAAAGATTAACTATGCGCTGTGAGCTTCCTGCCAACCCACTGGCACTCTGCTTTGCATGTTTAAATTGTTAAACCCAGTTAGAATTGACTTGTTTGCAGTATGTATGTGTGTACATGAGCGCGGAGCCGGGAGATAGCATGGCAGGTGGTCCCCTGGGTGCCGTCTGCCAGCGTGAATACAAATGTAAAATCAGCGAGACCATCAAGAGAATAGAAATTACATATCAAAATAGTTCACACAGACACAGAAGTCCAAAATAAGTCATTAGCAAGCTGCACCCACAATTCTTAGCCGCCCATCTGGATTTGCAGAGCTGTGAGTGAGGAAAGGAAGTCTGCTCATATAGCTAGAACATCAGTAGACCCTGAAAAGGCTACAGAAAGTATGTTGTTATGACATAAATATTGGTATTGTGTGTCTTTATTTGCTTGATTTAGTTGTCACACCCTCAAAGGGTGGATTTGGGGGAGGGGGAGCAGGGTGTCCCTGTGTAGCCCTGGATAGTTTGGCTCTTCCTGTGTAGAGTAGGCTGGCCTTGAACTCAGAGATCAGCTTGTGCCTGCGTTCCAGGTTCTTGGATAAAAGGGGTACACACCACCGAAGCCTGAAGATTAGGTTTTTAAAGATTTAGTTGGGAGCCAGATGTGGTGGCAGATAGCTTTAACCCCAGCTTTGTTACGAGAAAAGTTTACGCGGTGTGTGTATATGTGTGTATGTGTTACGCACATGTGTTTGTGTGGTTGTAATATGTACTCCTGCATGCTCACACGGAGGCCAGAGGAAAACAAGGGTTGTCTTCCTCTGTTTCTCTCCACCTTCTTTTGAGAGACATGATGCTGGGATCCATGTAAATGTCTAGATATATGGAGACAGGGTTGGAATTATGAGCAAAGAAAATCAAATGGGCAGTGGACATGGAAGCATGGTATATGTTTAACCTCATGTACAATCAAGGAGATGCAACTAAAATGCTACTGAAACTTTCAGTTGGAAAAACTTTATTCTGTGACTCGATAGCCACAAGGTCCTTCTTTTTTTTTTTTTTTCAAAGATTTATTTATTATGTATACAGTGTTTTGTCTGCATGTACACCTGTACGCCAGAAGAGGGCACCAGATCTCACTATAGATGGTTGTGAGTTACTATGTGGTTGCTGGGAATTGAACTCAGGATCTCTGGAAGAGCAGCCAGTGCTCTTAACCTCTGAGCCACACAAGGTCCTTCTTGCTTAGAATATAAATTGCAAAAAACACTTCTCAAAGCCAAAGAGATCGTGCCAACCAATGGCAGTTCTCAGATGTAAGCCCAGGGCGTCACACGCAGCAGAGACCACAGCAGAACCAGTTACCACCAAACTAGAATGAAAATGGAGCAACTAGAGTAGAATGAAAGAATACATTTGATAAACGTTTTTACCGTAGACTACTACAGGGAAGGCAAGGATAACTGCAGTAGAACTGCCCGCTGTCATCGTAAATCGAGTAGGACACTTCAAGTTGCAGGTTGTCATCTGACAGATGCACACTGGCTAAGGACACAGAGGGCAAGGTGCTGCTGATGCCGAGTAACAGCACACAAAACATGTCTAGATGTGAAACACTAAAGGTGACTTTGAAAGGCAGAGAGAATGACGTTGAGGTTAACGCGTGGAGGGCTTCATTGCTCATGCCATCCTTTAAAAGAAAAAAATAGGAAAAGGAGGAGGAGAAAAGGGAAAGAAGGAAGGAAGGAAAAGGGCAGAGATTATGAACCTTTACGATCCGACAAGATTGCATGATGGGTATTATTAGAATAAGTCAGATACAGACTAGAGAGAGGGAGACAGAGACACACGCGATGGGGAAGGAATGAATGACACTTCCCTGAGCCTTAGAGATCTGCTCTGGACAGCCACACAGACACTGTCTGGAACCGAATCTTCCCAGAGAAACACTTCTCTGGAATCTAACAATGCCTTTCGAGGCCTGAGAAATGCCAGAGCGCCGAGTTTCCCCTCCTAACCTGGACATTCCAATGCAGTGACAGAATTCAGTACCACCCTGATAGGGGCAGCTTCCAAGCGCTGAACTTGAGAGCCGCTCAGGCTCTGCTGTAGCTGATTTATACACAAATAAAACCGGGTTTGCTTCCTTTAACCCCTTTGTTCCTTGCTTTTGGGTGTGTCAGGCTGATTTTCCCCCCCAAAACAGGGTTTCTCTGTGTAGCCCTGGCTATCCTGGAACTCACTCGGTAGACCAGCCCGGCCTCTAACCCAGAGATCTGCCTGCCTCTGCCTCCTGAAGCCGGGATTAAAGGTGTGGCCAGCTCCTCCTTGGACGCCGCCTGGCTTCAGGCTGGTCTTTTCCGTGCCGGCCACAAGGCTCATGGCTGACCCCCAACAACAGCAAACGCTGTAAGGTCAGGACAGCGTCGCGTGTGTTTATTCAGTTTTACATGACCCAGCAGCCTCATCTGACTCAAAGGCCCAAGGTAAACTCCCCACGCTTGCGCACGGACAGCAGTTCAGGAATTTTCCGATTTCCCTGAGACACACCATGAGCTGTCAGACAACAGTGAGAGGGGGCGCCACCCTGCAAAGCTAGGTCCCCTCCTCCTCTCTTCATGCCGCTGTCATCTCTTGGTATCACGGAGCTAGGGACCAAGTCCTTAGCACATAGGCCAAACCTCTGCAGTGACAGTGACAAATGGCTCTTCCCACAGCACGAGCCCCCCCAGCCTAGAGCACGTGAGCTGTCCCCTGGCTACCCTGATGGTGCCCAGCGTAAGCACAAACCCCACAGTGCCCGAGACAAAGCATCTGAGAGTGCTTACAGACAGTATGACAGTCAGAGGGGGTTACAGGCAATGCTGTGACTGCCATCGTGTTTGAGGAAGTGGCGTCCCGGGTTCCCAGGCCAGCGTTGCCTTCACACAGTGCTGCCTTCTTCCTGTGCAGGAAAAACATCGTGGACCCAGAGGACCCCCGCTGTGCCCGGTTAACGCTCACTGGCCGAATGATCACCGTGCCACCAGGGGAGGTGGAATTCGCCAAGCAAGCCATGTTTTCAAGGTATGAGGGTGCTTTAAAATGGACGGCCCTGAGGCCGGGTGTGGCAGCTCAGGCCTAGAGCCCCAGCATTTGGAAGGCTGAGACAGAAAGATTAAGAGTTGTGAAGCCAGCCTGGGCTACATAGTGAATCCAAGGGTAGCCTAGGCTACATATCGAGACCCTGTCATACAAAATCAAATGGTTTGTCCCCAAAGTAGACATGAATAAATGGATGTCAGAGATCACGAGGGATGCCACTTACTGCTCTGCTCCTCTGCTTGCTCAGTTTGCTCTCTTATACTCACACCTTAGGACCAAGCTACTTAGGGGCGGTCCTGTGCACAGTGGACTGGACCCTTCCACATCATTAGTCAAGAAATTGTCTGTAGGTCAATCTGATGAAGGCATTTTTCTCCATGAGATTTCCCTGTTCCCAGATGGCCCTGGCTTGTGTCAAGCTGACAGAGGCCAAGCAGCACACGTGCTTTACGACGAGAGCTCCTGGGCTTTCCTAGCCCTGCCTGGGACTTGGACATGCTCAGGCATCTCTGCGGAGACCACGATGGCATTTGTTTGGCTACGGAGCTTCTTCTAGTTTGCTGTTGGTCCTTGGCTTGTGTTTATAGTGTCTTTAGAGGTGGAGGAGATTTTTATCTTTATAAAATGTTACAAAACAGATCAACTGCAGCCCCAGCCTCCAAAGATATTCCAGTGTATTTGGAAGGCAGCTGTCTGTCCCTGCTGCCTGGCTCCCAGCTTCCCGAGGGACTGGAAATCTCATGAGGAGACACATTTCCCAGGCTCGCCATTCTGTTGCTGTTCGTACAGAAACACACATGGTCCTTCTTTGTGTCTCCCACTAGTAGTCATATGCATGAGCCCTGGCTAGAACTGAATGGGGAGGAGCCAGCCATAGGCGCCTCTGAACTCATCAGCAATGGAGGCGGGCTTCACACCTCACAGCCTGGCCCCAGAACTCAGCTCTCAGCCGCTCTGCTCTGTGTAGAGACTACAGCGTCCTGCCTTCCTAAGGCAACCTCAGCCCTACTCCCCAGCTCATCAGCTTCTCCCTCTGGCCAGGTTGAGCAGCTCTCAGCTCAAAGTAGGCCTAGATGGGGGGTGGGGGTCCCCCGGGACTGGCTGAGGTGCGCCCACTGAGGACTGAAGGTTCACTGTGTTCCTGCCTTGCTCCCACAGGCATCCCAGCATGAGGAAGTGGCCCCGCCAGTACGAATGGTTCTTCATGAAGATGTGGGTAGAGCACATCTGGCTTCAGAAATGGTATGGAGGAGTGTCCGACATCCCTCGAGAGGAATACTTCCAAGCGGCCCCCAGAAAGGCCTGACGGTCACACGGAAGTCCTGGGTTCGCACAAAAATGAAGCGAAGAAGCCAGCCAGTCTCTGACTGACTGTCGTCTCTTTGAAGGGCGCCTCATGCCCCATCCTCCTAGCAGAATGAGAGAGGGTGAACAGGGAACCCTGGGCTAGCCTTCGGGTTCATCGGGGCCGTCCCTTTGCAGAGACACCATCTACACAGGCGCTTCACATAGAAAGTTTTTGTTTACACTGTGCTCAGTCCAGACACACTCATTTGTAAATCATGGTTGTCAAAATGGAAGTGGTGGTTGCTACTCTGTTCTTAAAAAAACAAAAACAACAACAAAAAAAGATGCCTGTACGTAACATGCTATTGCCTTGTATCACGAGACATTGCATTGCTTATGTCCACAGGCAGTGTCTCAGATGGAAGCCCACTGCACAGAAAGTGCTGGCCGCGCATTGCACAGCGTTGCTGCGGGTTCAGGGCAAGGTGGAAGGCCTCTTGTCTGGAGGTTATTCAGCATGTCACTGAATGGCAGATGTATTTTCTAGAATGTACTGCTCACTTAGGCAGCCTCCTCCCTGCCCTATAGTGTGGCAGGTGAAATACAAACGTGCAGCTCTATACATAGCCTCTTCTGTGTAAGCAGACTACAGCAGAGCGTTAGCAAGAACGGGGCAGTGTGTCATCGGGCTTCCCAGATTTCCCACCATTAATATTTCTGGTAGAAAGTACCCCTCTACCATTCAGGAGATGTGGTGTTCAAAATAAGAAGCACCTCCTTCCACATGACATAGCACATTGGGGCAAGAGTGCAATCAGGAAAGCAAAGGTCGCGTGCGAGAGAAGGGGCTCCCATGGCTGGCCTTGGGCCAGACTCTCGACAAAAGTCACCCCACCTGAGCCCTACTCAGTGGCAGGCGTGTCCTAGTGTGCCTGTCCTGACGGGAGCCTGGGGCTCAGGGAGGGCCAGTCAGCATCCCAGGCTCAGAGTCCTGACTCACTGCACGTGATGGATGGGGTGTCCCTCCTTGGTTTCCAGTTTTTAAAATGAAAGAGTCACTGAAATGCACAGGTGGGCCTCAAGCAAGGACTGTGACTGTGAGGGAGAAGTGACCAATTTGCCTGGAGGTCATCTGTCACTGCTGGAGTGCCGGGTGCCAGGGCAGGGAGCATGAGCTGAAGTTTTTCAACAAATCATTGACAAGAGTTTCTGGCATTTGAAAGATGCTGGACTGGAACTGTGTACATAACTGAGGCCTGAGTGGACCAAAGCACCCACCGCCAAGGCCAACTTTTCTGTCTTTCCACGCTGGGTAGAAACTCTCTTCAGTGGACCAGGTACGTTATATAACATTAAAACACATCACATGTAGAAAACATACACATCCTAAAATAGTTTTGCTTAACAAAGTAAGACACCAGCAGAATTTGTGTTGTCCAGACATATTTAAGTGTTTATTACTAGATGCCTCGTTAGCTGCAAAGTTTATTTTTCTTGACATAGCCAATTCACCAGAGTTCCCAGCAATCATTATTTCTAATACACAGTCGTAGACTAGCTCTGCTGGAGGTAATTCCTATTTCTAGAGGTTAAAATTCTTGCTACTCCCAATTTAGGCAAAGGTGGGGGGCTGGAGGAACAAACCACACATTAAAGGCGCTCCGGAAGCCCACCTCAGACACCAGCCCTTCTTGTGTCACCGTCTCCCAGTTCGTCTTACGGATTCCTTTCGCCATGTTACTTATTACTTAGCTCCTTGAAGGTCCCTGAAGCTTCAGAGGCTGTAAAGAGTAGGTTTCAATTAGAAGCACTAAAGACTCATGTCAGCTATTTATCAAAATTACAAGAAGTGAAATCTGAAAAGGCTAGAAGGCAAGAACAATATAGAAAGCTAATGGACTTCAGTCAGATGGGCCCTATTCAGGCAAATGCATTTTAGCAAATTTCCAAGAATTTACATCTAAGTATAATTTGTAGGACTGAATTGGAAGTTTTAGACATAGCAATAAGATAAGAAAAAGAAATAAAATGCATACAAATTGGAAGGAAAAACCTCAAATTATCCTATTTACAGTAACATGACTATCTACACAGAAAATTAAAAATAATCTACTTTTTAAAAGTCAGCAATGACCTCTAACAAATGTGACTGGGCATGTGAACCCTAAGTTAACGACAGACCTTCTAGAAAAACTAAGTCAGAAGAGCTCGTGTTTGCAAACATATTAATGTGGAATTATAATGCTATAGAGAGAACTAGAAAACCTTTGGAACAAGAGCTCAGCAGGGTGTTTTTGATGAATTAGACCTCATTAAAGTATAAACATGCGCTTATGCAAAGGACTCTGTTAGGAGGATGAAAAGACACACGGCAGTGACAGACTTGTAGACAAGTCGGGCAAAGTTCTAGCTTCGGGAATGTATACAGATGACAGCAAAGTATGAAGGAGGCAGATGGTCACATACTGCGGCTGGGAGCTTAAAACAGAACAGCCACTGGGAAGCCACTTGGCTGTTTCCTAAAACATTAACTATCCAACTGCCTACCAAACAGAAACTAGACATTGATCCCAGGGGAATGAACACTCATGCTCACACAAAGACTTACGTGTGATGGGGCCAGCAAAACAGTTCAGCCAGTGAAGACACTACCAAGCAACTCTGACAACCTGAGTTCAATTCCCAAAACCCACCTAAAATGGTAGGAAGAGAGAACTGACTTCACAGAGATTTTCTCTGTGCTTTGTATGCACATGGCATAACATGCATGCACATGCACACACAATTAAGAAAAACATGCAAACTATCCTTAGCATTAGAAAACTGGAATCAGCTGGGCATGTTGGAGACATTTTAAATCCCAAAACTCAGGAGGCAGAGGCAGGCAGAGCTCTATGAAATCAAGGCCAGCCTGGTCTACTTAACAAGTTTCAGACAGCCAGGGCTATGTAGAGAGACCCTGTCTCAAAACTCTCTCTCAACCAACTAGATGTCCTTTAATCTGGGGCTGGTAAGACAACTTGCGGTACATCTATGCCATGGAATACTATGCAGCAATATAAAAGAGATAATTATTGCTCCCAGCAGCAGCTTCAGTGAAAGTTATGCTAGGTGATTAAAGCCATAAGAGTGTTCACATTATATAATTCCACTCGTGGAAGCTTCTGAATGTAAAGTTTAGGAATGAAGACTGGGTTGTGGGCTTTCAGGAAGGAGGCTGCAGAATGAGACAGGTGAAGGTAACCGAAGGGTGATAATGATGGATTCTTATGGTGACGGCAATACCAGTGTCTTGACCTAAATCAATAATAAATTGGAAACTGGGTAAAACGAACACAGGATTTACTCCTAAAACTGCATCCACAACTGTCTCAGCATCTGCATTGCCTCAGAGGGAAGTGGTTAGTGGAAAGTCTCACGTAGATAAGTCACTTATGCCAGCTTGCTTTTGAGTCACCAACAAAATGAAGAACTGAGCTATCTATCAGAAGGAGTCATTTCTTTTGTCGATAACTAATACACACATTTGCGGAAGCCATGCAGCCCTCTTTTTAAATGCTTTCTAAGTGTTTTCAATTTAATGCTGAACACAAATGACTGAGAACCTGGCAGGGCCTGGGGTACAGCTCAGCAGTGCACCCCCTTAGCTCATGGGAAGCACTGGGCATGACTCCAGCACCGCGGAAAAGAAGCCTGCTGGATGTGCGGGTACGCTGTGCAGATTTTCCATGGGACGTTGAGAAGAGATGAAGGTCCTGAGTGTTCAAGTTCTGACATAGGAGTGTTGAGTCTAACTAACTGGCTCTGTAAATAAGGTTTTCTCACTGTCTTCCCGGTAATTGTCCTCTGAATATCAGGGTAGGGGTAGTCTTTGCTGTCTGCTAATGAGATGTGTAAAGTACACCCAGACCCTGTATACTTGTCACGGCCTCCCACGACCATTGAAGCTCGAACGCCGTGAGATCCTGCGGTCCCTGGTGTGCACCTGCCTTGGTGTATCTTGGCTCCTGGTAACTGCTGTTTTAGGATTGAAATGTGCTCCTGAAATTGTTCCCGGAAGTCCTGTGCTTCATTTTCAATGGCACAGCTGTGGCTAGTGAAGTATTTGTTGATGGTAAACTTCTCTAGGATAACTTGACAGTAAGTCACTTACGGGGAGGCTAAATTGTGGTTTGTCTGTCCCATGCGATGCATGTGAAGGATGAAGTCTGTTCTCACACTAGGCGTACCTGTTTCGTCAGGAACTATTCCGTTCCTAGTACAGCTTCTGTGCTTGACTGTGCGATCCTAACCATCATGGGATGGGTCTACATTGCCGTTTTTTGTGTGCTGTTATGACTCAGCATTATTAGGTTCCTAAGAAAGCAGAGGCTACTACAACACGCCTCATGAAAGCGTCCAGCAGAAAGAACGAGCACGTGCCTTCCGTTGCGCTGTGGTTCTGCTGAGACCAGCCTCGCTGTCTTGCCAGGTAGACCCTCAGGCTGCAGCGATCCTTCAGAGCGGCTGGAACTCACGAGGCTTGCCATCCATCATGGCCGCCATGTCTTCGGGGGTGGGGGCTCTTGGGTGTATGGGATTTATTTGATGACTTAGAAATGCTGTCGTAGACCCCAGCCCACCTGCAGCAGGAAAGGGAGCGGCCCCGATGCTGGGGGCAGTTGACTGTAGAGGAGGGAGAGTCACTCTTCTTGGGCGCGTGGCCCCTGCTTGCACCCACAGCCGTGCATACACGGGCAGCACTAACCAGGCTTAGTGGGGTTTTGTTTTAATTAAACTAGGGGAAAGAAGAGGGCATGAATTGGAGGGAGACATGGGGGTGGGAACCCCAGGGGAGACGAAGGGAAACAGGGATGGGGGTATGTCGATATTTCTTTGTAAACGCACACTAAACTGTCAAAGAATGAAAATATATAAATAAAAAGAAAAGCAGTTGTAGCCACACTTTAGGCTTTCCAGTCTTGAAGTAGCTACATATTTTGTTGTTTTAATTGTGTGTGTGTATGCACACACTATAGATAGCCACGTTTATGTCTACATGTCAACATACAGCTGTGCATGCCTGTGTGTTCGTTTGCAGGACCAAGGTCAACTCAGGTGTTCTCCTTAAGTGCTCTCCACCTAAATTCTGTAAGTGTGTGTGTGTGCACACGCAGAGGTCAAAGGAGAACATCACGTGCTCACTCTGCCGTCACCATGTTCCCCTGAGACATGGTCTCGGTGGCGCACAGCTGGACTGGCTCAGGTGGACTGGCAGCTGAGTGACGTTTGGTTCTCTACAGAAACAGGGTCACAGGTGTGACTCCTGAGCATAGCCGTGCCCAGACTTTTACATGAGTGCTGGAGACTTGAACTCAGGTCATTATGCTTGCAGGACAAGTGCTTTCACAGGCTGAGCCATGACCCACCCTCCTCCATGACTCCAGCCCCCTCCATGGCCCAGCCCCCTCCATGACCCACCCTCCTCCATGACCCCAGCCCCCCCTACTTTGTTTTCAAAGACAAGGTCTCTTGTTAAACATGGGGCTCAGGGATTTGGCTGCACGGGTTGCCCACTGAGCTCCAGGAGGCAGCCTGTCTCTGTTTCCCAGTGCTGGGATTACTGGCAGTGGGCTGCTGTAGCCCAACTCTTAA
>CM053756.1:3759175-3780393 GCA_028658305.1 Pachyuromys duprasi
AGCGCAGGAAACAATAGGCTGATTTACGTGTGGAACAAGCTCGTCTCACAGCAAACGGTAGCAAACAACTCGCTGAGCTCCACCCCAAGCACAAAGCACATTTTTAGCAGACTGCCTTCCAGTAGATTTTTGTGATGAATTTGTTTGTGTGTGTGTTTGTTTTTTTAGAGCATTTTTAGATTAGCAGGTGGCATGGAGCCCCTAGCTCCTCCTCCTGGTGTATGCACAGCCTTTGCCATTATGACACCCCATCAAGGCAGAGCATGGGCTACAAGTGCTGCACTAGGCCACCCCGTACAGAGACGTCTTCATTACCCTAAGTCAGCACTTCATATTTGAGGAGAAAGCACCCACCATCAAGGCACTAGAACCTAATTCAGATCCCAAGAACCAACATGAAATGCTTAGCATAGCGGAGCATGCAGGCAATGCCAGCGTGGACAGATGGACAGAGGCTGCCGGCAGAGATGTCAAATGAGAGCACTTAGGGGTCAGGTCCTCGAAGATCCTCAAGCCCACTGGCCAGACAACCTAGCCAAACTGACGAGCTTCTCAGTGCGACACTGTGTCTCAAAAAAGTTGGGAGAAGGCTGCGGACGAAAGCCACCTGCTGCCCACCTCAGACTTCAGGATGCACACGCACAAATGTACACGCACACCCCGCACACACATGCACACGCTATACACATATATAGCACTATACACACACACAAGGAAAGAAAGCAGTTTCCTAAATAATTAATATATCAAGTAACTTATTAAAAGGAAAATATCAAAAATACCCTGCAATGAACAACAACAAAATGAATAAGGATGGTGAATGTGTTTGTAATCCCAGCCCTTGGGAGACAGAGTTAGGAAGATCCCAATTCAGTAACATCCTCAGCTACATATCAAGTTCAAGGCCAACCTGGGCTACATAATGCCCTGTGTCAAAAACAACATAAAGAAAATGCCTTACAATGAATAAAACGACAACACCGAACTATGACAATTAAAGCAGTACTTAATAAGAGATTCATAGCTTCAAATGTTTTAATTAGAACATTATCAGCAACCTAACAACTCTTATCTTAAAAAATATAGAAAAAGAGCTGGGTGTCATGGTACAGGCCTTTGATCCCAGCACTTAAGACCAAGAAGCAGGCATATCTCTGAGTTCAAGGCCAGCCTGGTCTATAAAAAGTTCCTGGCCAGCCAGAAACACTCAGTCCAAAACAATTTTAAAAATAAAGAAAGAAGAAAAGCAAAGAAACAAACTGCAAAGCAAGCAGAATGAAGGACTTAGCAAAATCTACAACAGATGCCTGCCTGTGGTGCTCAATGTTAATCCCAGCACTCAGGAGGCAGAGGCAGGAGGATCTGTGAGTTCCAGGTCAGCTCGGTCTACAGAGTGAGTTCCAGGACAGCCAGGGCTACACAGAGAAACCCTATTTCAAAAAAATACATAAAGAAAGCCTATGATAGAAATAAGGGAATCAGACAAGAGGGAAAAAAAACCATAAAATCAGAAGATAAACCTTTAGCTTTTCTAACAAGAGGAAAGAATTCATCACTAAATTATCACTGGAAGCATGATCACTAACAAACTTACAGAACTAAGAAGGATTTTAAGGAATAGCATGAGCAATTTTATGGCAGTAAGCGAGGCATTCTGAGTGGAACAAATACAATTTTAAGACATTTCCATAGTGGAGATGTATTTATCCGTCTGGCCTTAGACATGTGTTCCCAGAGAGCTGGTGAAGAGGAGCAGGCGTGCCCTCAGTAGTGACTGGTGACAGATGAAGACGGGTCTCTGCTTGTCCTCCACATGACTGCCCGCTGACTTCCTGCTGAGCGCGGCAGTCTAACCCAAGCGGTTGCTTTCTGTCTTTTTCCCCTCCATCTCCCTTCCGGCTGACAGAGGCTTACGGCTTGATTGCTCTGCTGTTTTGCTCTCAAACTCATGAAATTATCCTTGGGATTAGAACAACAATTTGAAAAGATTCGTGAAGTCGAATAAACCTTGCCCTTTCTTCCGGGCAGCCACGGGACAGTTGCGTGAGGATAAGTGAATGAAGATGTTGTTTGTTTCCGGGTCAGCCACGCAGTTCACAGCGTCAAGGGAAAGGAAGTTTCCCAGCGTGGCACTCATTGCACAAGGCTTTGCTAAGACAACCTGTAATCAAGCCGTAGATGACCTAAAGCGCTGAGCTGAAGGATTTAACAGATTATGGACCCCCGTTTATGAGCTTCTAGCAACCGTTGTGAACTCTGCACCTTTAAGGGTTATGTGGGATGTTATCGCCTTGTTTCACAAGGATGGGGCAGTCTTTACCTCAGTAAGTGCCCAACCTTATAATCAACAAAATGTTTATGGATCCGCTTTGGGCCATTCATTGGAGAATCTTGTTTTCCACAAGTAGAGGGTACAGATAAATAAAAATCTTAGGAGCTAGGATGACTGGTGCTGGAAGGAAAGCTCCAGTCCTCGGCACATGTCGGAACACTTCTTTTGAGACCCAGCTTGTGTGGGACACGGCCAAGCAGCTTCTCCTGTTAAGAAGGCTGCCTGCATTTGCCTGGTCCTGCCTCCGTAAGCCACATGGGGCTGCTGAGTACGTGAGGTGAAACCTACCCTAACAGGGGTGTGCTGTGTGTACAAAACACGTTTTAATGCTAAACAGTTACTACAAAGAAAGGGTAACGATCTCATTTTTTTAAATATTGCACACATGTTGATATATTTGGGATATGTTGAGCTGAATAAAATGCATTGCTCAAGAGCAAATTTCATGTATTTATTTTTGTGTTCCCGTGTGGCTACTAAAAACTTAAATTACAGCCGGGTGTGGTGGCACACGCCTGTGATCCCAGCACTCAGGGAGGCAGAGGCAGATGGATCTCTATGAGATCGAGGCCATCCTGGTCTACAAAATGAGTCCAGGACGGCCATGGCTACACAGAGAAACCCTGCCTTAAAAAACAAAATCAATCAATCAAACAAACAAACAAAAAAACAACTTCAATTACACAGATGGCTATATTATCTTTGTCTTGGCTACCAATGGTCTAGTCTTTATCACAGACAGCTATGCAAAGGAAGAACACTAATGAACATCGTGGATATGGGGGCCAAAGGGCTCAGGTAAACCAGAAGAACATGGTAAATATGGAGAAGTTGTGCAGAATGGAGTCAGGGCTCGCCACAGTTTCCTTTTCCCCTTTCTCCTTTTTCCTATATCACTATATCACTAGGTAACCTTAAACTCTCTATACATAGACCAACAGGGCCTTGGACTCACAAATATTCTCCTGCCTCTTCCTCCTGAGTGCTGGGATTAAAACCATACACCACAACATCCAACTTGTTACTTTTTCTTCTCTCTCTCTCTTTTTTTTTTTGTTTTGTTTTTTTGTTTTTGAGAGAAGGTTTCTCTGTGTAGACCTGCCTGTCCAGGAACTCGCTCTATAAACCAGAGACCCACCTGCCTCTGCCTCCCAAATGCTGAGATTAAAGGTGTGCACCACCACGACCAGGCCTACCTCCATCATCCCTTGACACAGGCAGTGTTCATAAAACTAAAGAATTGATTAGCAAGTTAAAAAATATATATAGATTACTATGAAAATAGTTGCCCAACCTTGGACCTACCTAATTATAGTTTGATTCAATCCCTCCAACAACACGTTTGATAATGTCCCAGTTTCAGGGCCACCATTACCGAATTACCCCTTCCTCTGACTCAGGTATGGCATTCATGAACTCTTTTCCTGGCACTTCTTTCAGACAGGGATGGGAGCAGTGGAGGACCTCTCTGTACCTTTCCTGCGTTAAGGTCCAGTCCATCTGGACCCACTGAGGACCTGGAATTCGACACTTGAAACGAGTCTTCTCAGGAAGCCACCTAGATTTTTCTGGTTTCACTGTTCTCTTCTAACACCCTGCTGAAGTCAGATGGTCAGAACCTTTGCTGTTCGCTTTGGCAGCCTAGAAAGGCAGGATCTCTGTCCTCCCAGACGTCCTCTGCTCTCTGGTCCTCCCCCAGTTCATACTTACACCAGTCTACCAGTCTACACTTTGTCTAGGTGTGTTATATTGTTAGAAAAAAAAATCCTATGAGTATATTAGGTGTCCAAAATAGAAAAACAAGCATTTTAAATGTGTGTAAAACGAAACTAAGCTCAGAGTAGGACCAACATCATCAGCAGTGACTTCTAACAACTCACAATAGTCACCGAAATCCTCCTGTTAATGGATTTGTGAAGGCGATTGTGGTTTTCTGCTGTAGTAAGTATTCACTCCTTTATCATTGTTTTTGAGGACACACAAATCTAAAATCTATCCCCCAAGCCACTATGAAAGTACCCTGCCTAAGAAAATGGATTTTAAGTTCATTTATAACCACCTTTTCCTTCCTCAAAAAACAAACAAACTCAACAATTTCTAATAAAGTCTACATATAAATGTGATTAGAGGCATTTATTAGTAGGAACCAATTTTGTAATCCTAAACTGTTAACAGTAACTTTGAAACACAAATTTGTTCTCCCAGAGCCCCATCTTCCCACACCTCTTCCAGCCAGGGTTGTGGTGAGCCATCAGTTTGCCTGAAGGACTCTGTAGAGCAGACAGCACAGACCATGAAAGATTCGTCCATCCTTTGAAAGGGCAGGGTTGCCAAAGGCTGGTCTGCCCAGGAACCTGGGGCTCGTTAGAAGAGCGCCCCATTTCCAGCTCACAGAGGAGGTCCCAGAACCTTCTAACAAGTTCTTCAGTGAATGAGTGTGCACTTTAAGGTGTGGGCATCATGTGACTGGAAGAGAGCTGAGCAGAACACCCTGGGAAAGACAAAGAGAAGAACTCAGCCCAGAGGACTTAAAGCTCAGAGTTGCTTTGTGAAGACAGATGTTGGGCCTGGTGGGGTGCTGGCCATGGGAGCTACCACTGACCTCCATCCCCTACCAGAAGCATACTCAAATACTGAAGAATACACGTTTTTTTCTCAACAGCCCATGGAACTTTTTCCAAAATCGAGTGCATATTATGAGACAAACCTGGTCTCAACAGACATAAGACAAAGACAAAGTAATGTCCTTCATCCTATCTGACCACCATGAATCAAAGCTGGATACAAACAGCAGCAGAAACAGCAGAAAGAACACACACCCACACAAGCTGGCCAGTCCACTACTGAATGAAAATTGCTTCAAGAAAGGACTTAAAAAAAACTTTTCAGAATGGAGTGAAAATGAAAATACATACTTAAGCCTGTTAGATACAGTGAAGGCAGTTGAAAGACACAAGTTCAAAGCAAATAACGCTGAGTGCTTCCATCAAAGAACGGGAGAGATCTGAGTTGAGTAACAATGACACATTCACAAGTGCTACAAAAACAAGAGGAAAAACACCCCAGAAGAGTAAACTGGAATAAATAACTATTACTCGGGGCTGAAATCAATGAAATAGAAACAAAGTGAAATAACGAATCAGAAAGCTATTGGGTGTTTTGCGTTGCTTCAGAAAATCAATAAGATTGTCAAAGCTTTAACCAAATTAACTAAAAGTAAAGAGAGAAGATGCAAATTAATAAAATTAGAGGTGAAAGGGGTGACGTCACAACATGTACTGAGGAGATGCAGAAAACCATGAAGATATACTTTAAAAGTCTGTATTCCACCAAACTGGAACATGCAACAGAAACAGGTGGATTTCTTCATATATACAACTACCAAAGTTAAAACAAAACAAAACTGAAACCGATGGTTCTCAACTTGTGGGTCACAATCCCTTTGGGGGTCACATATCAGATATCCTGTGTATCAGACATTTGCATCACCATTCATAACAGTAGTAAAATTACAGTTATAAAATAACAATGAAATAATGTTATGTTTGGGGTCATCACTACATGAGGAACTGCATGAAAGGGTCACAGCATTAAGAAGGGTGAGAGCCACTGATTTAAACAAACTCATATCCCCAGTGAAATAGAGGCAGTAACTAAAACTCCCCCTGCCAAAAAAAAGATATAAAATAAAATAAATAAAAGCCCACGACCAGATGGATCTAACACAGAATGAATTCTACCAGACTTTCAAAAAAGTCTGTCAGTCTTCCTCAAATTAGTCTACAAAATAAAAACTGAAGGAATATTTCTTAGTATTTAGTTATTTAGTTTGTTGTTGTTGTTGTAGCCTTGGCTGTCCTGGAACTCGCTCTGTATACCAGGCTGGCCTCAGACTCACAGAGACCCTCCTGCCTCTGCCTCCCAAGTGCTGGGATTAAAGGCGTGTGCCACAACTGCTTGGCTTCCTAATTTTTTTTATGAAGCTACTAGTACTCTGTTGCCAAAACTGCACAAAGATACTCCCAAGAAAACCATATACCAATATCCCTTACATACAGATATGAACATTTTCAGTAAAATAGTTTCAAACCAAATTCAAGAACACATACAGAGATTACGCAGAGAGCCAGGGATGGTTTCATTCCAGAGAGACAGGGATGGTTCAATAGAGGTAATCTACCACATAAACACTGAGAGACAAAAACTTCACGGCCATCTCATTAGTGGAAAAGGCCTTTGATAAAATCCAAAATCCTTTTAGGATAAAAGTCCTGAAAAGACTAGGGATGCAACTTAATGAAGGAGATTTACAGCAAGCTCAAAGCTAAGCTCATCCTAAACAGAGAGAGATTCAAAGCATTTCCACTAAAACCAGGAAAAAGATGAAGGTGTCCTCTCTCCCCATACCTCTTCGATTCAGTACTTCAAATCTTAGCTAAGACAATTGGAGAAGATCAGGGGGACAAATAAGAAAGGAAGAAGTCAAAGTAGTCTTGTTTGCAGAGGACATAATTTTATACACTAAAGACTTCACCAGGGAAACTTCTACAACTGATAAACACTTTCAGCAAAGTAGAATAACAAACACGCAAAAATAAGTTGCTTTTCTATATATAAATAACAGACAGATTGAGAAAGAAATCAGGGAAATAATAGCCTCAAACAATTATCTTTGGATAACTAGCCAAACAAGTAAAAGATTTGTATGACAAAACTTTAGACACCAAGGAAAGAAATTGAAGAAGACACCAAAATATGAAAAGACCTTTCATAGCCATGGATTGATAGGATCTACAAATCCAATACAATCATCATCAAAATTCCAACACAATTCTTCCCAGAAATTGAAAAAAGATATTCAGCTTCACATATAAACACAGACACACACACACACACACACACACCACATACAAAACCCAGTAGAGTTAAAATAACCATGAATAATAACTTCAGGATATTTCACCAGGTTTCAAGTTGTATTATAAAGCTAGTAGTAAGAACAGTATGGTCTTGAAATAAAAACAGATACGTTGATTAATGGAATAGAAGTGAGGACCCACACACCTTCCGGACCTGATTTTTTGATAAAGAACACAAAGACACACAATGTAGAAAAGGCAGCATCTTCAACGAGTGGCTGTGGTTAAACTATATGACTTCCCATAGAAGAATGCAAATAGATACATATTTATCACTCTGCACAAGAGCCAAGTCCAAACCATGGACCACAGACCTCAACATAAAACCAAATATCCTGAATCTGATAGCACTAAACAGTTAATAGATGGGCTCTCACAAACCTAAAAAACAAAACAAAACAAAAAAAAAAAACAAACTTCTCTACAGCAAAGGACACCAACATGAAAACAAGGCAGCAGCCTACAGAATGGGAGAAAAATTTTTTACTAATTATACATCTGACAGAGGGTTGGTATCCAGAATATATAAAGAACTAAAAGCTGAACAATAAAAAAAAATAACCCAATTTAAAACCCACTTTAAAATGAGGTTTATAACTAAACAGAGAACGCTCAAAAGAGACAAAACACACTTTGGATGAAAAGCACTTTAAAAACTGTTCATCATCCTTAGGTGGCAAGGAAATGCAAATTAAAACTGCTTTGAGAGTTTACCCTCCTGCCCTCAGAAGGGCCAAGATCAGCAAGTGCCAATGGCAGCAAATGCTGAGGAGGATTTGGGGGAAAGGAACACTTGCCCATTGCTGATGGGGGTGCAAGCTGGTAGAGCCAGCATGGAGATCAGTGTGGAGGCTCCTTGGGAGGCTGTAACTAGACCAGCCTCATCGGGCATATACAGAGCCATCACATCTTAGCACAGACACGCTTGCCCATCCATTTTCCTTACTGCTGTATTCATAGTAGCCAGAAGCTGAAATCAGCTGAGGCGGCTGTCAACTCACGAATGTATAAAAGAAACAGGTTTCTGTTATGTTTATACGATGGAATATTATTATTTAACTGTTCAGAAAAATAAAATTTAGAGGTAAGTGGATATATATCTAGAAACAATTATTCTGAATGAGGTAACAAATATTGTAGGTTTTCTTGTATATGTGGATGTCAGCTTTTGAGCTTTAGATGTGTGTGTTTCAATCAAAACAACCACAGAGGTCATGGGTCTAAGAAGAGACCAGTGGTGAGGAGGGAGGGACTCCTCCAAGGAAGGGGAAATAGAATATAGTGTTACCAGGAGATAAAAAGAACTAAAATAGGAGGACTAAATAGAAAAGGAAATGGAAGGGTACAGTAAAGAAGGGAACACAGGGAGGAAAAACCAACACTAAAAGCCCTTTGTAAATCCATATGAAAACCCACTATTTTATAAGCATCTTTTTAAAAACATGCATGTATGAGAGAAATTCAATCACTGTATAATCAGGGAGAAAAATCCCCCAACTAGAAATCTTATGCCACCAAGCAAAACCTTCAGTGTCAGGAATGAGTTACATCTTGTTGAATTTGGTTGGCCAAAGGGGTCTCATAGGCCTCTCCCAAAATACTACAGGCTCCTGCCAAGGCTCCTAGTTACTCTCCACAACCTAATGGTAAGGCCCTATTAGCTGAAGACACCATTAACTTGTGATTTTTGAACCTGGAGAAATCAACTGGCACCCAACTAGAAGCCTCACCCCTACTGACTAGTGTTCATGTTCCTTTGCATGCTACTGGAGGAAAAAGGTAATCATCGCTACCACCCAGCTACAGGCCCTGAGACCTACAACAGAAACCTAACGCAAGCGTGCTGGTGGGATAGCGCGGCAGATGTCAGGGGAGTCACCAACCGCTTTGCTATCTGATTTTAGGTCCGCTGCGGGCGACAGAATACAGACATAACACTGCTAAGCTGGCCAAGAACCTGAGACCACGTCAGTCGTGGACCGTAGGGGAAAATCTACCACTATTATTGTGCTAAAAGGACTCCTGATGATATATTGCTGAACCGACGGATCGGGCCCTCACCAGGGAGGTTTCTCTTGCAGTATATGGTAATTAACAGAAAGACCCGCAACTGGAGAGCAGGCAGAGAGCGAGAGCGAGAGACTTCAGAGCACTCGGTCCTAAACGTAACCTCTTTATCAAACCCCCCTTAAGGCTCAATCTGTGAGGAAGAGGAAGTAGAAAGGTCGGAAGAGCCAGAGTTGATGGATGACTCCAAGGAAACAGGATCTTCCAGACACAACGGGACTGAAACACGTTTAACGTCGGAAAAACTGTGAAGCACGAGTAAGACCTGTACAGGTTCAAATCAGCCAAAAATCCCAGAACTGAGAAAAAGGTGCGGACATAAAGCCCTATCATAACCAAGAATTATTTGCCACTCATACCTGCTAGAAATGGGAAAAACACTTTTCCACAATGAGGTATCACTGGGTATATTAACCGCGCATCAAGCCAGACCCCGTGCCCACAGTAGTTGGCCAACACAACAGACTTCATATTTTGTGCGATTTTTGTTTTGCCAATTTTTGTCTTACTGGCTTTGCTTATTTGTTTTTATTTTTATTTTTTGTTTTTGTTTTGAGAGAGAAAGAGATCATGAAGTTGGGTGGACAGAGAGATGGGGAAGATCTGGGGCAAGTTGGGAGAAAGAAAGAGCATGCTCAAAATATTTGAAAAAAATGAAACAAATGGGCTGGTCTTTTCTGAAATACAAAGCAATCTCTTACTTTGGAACTCTAGTAAATTTTGTTTAAAGAAGTTATATACTTTCAACATATGAGTACACATAGTAAACATTCTCACTCCAGTACTGGCAAAGCAAGGAAAGACAGGATAGAAGCAAGACTGAAACCAAGCAGAGAAAACACTGAATCCTAAAGATCCCTGTCCAGTGTGTGGGGCTCAGGATGGAACCGCCTGGGCTTGGTCGTCTTAACCCTCCAGTTCTGCTTCCCATAGCACCTGTAGCCTCTCTCTTGGTGTAGCTCTATTTAGGGCCTACAAACGTTTTCTGCAAACATCCTTGTTCTTGCCATTCTCAACACAATTGGAATTCCATCGTGATTTGGGCTTCATCTTCTCAGCCTTATGCCTAGCAAGTCTTCCTTGCAGGGACTCTAACCAGACAGCATTGCCTTGTCCCGCCGAACTAGGTGTAAGCAACTACAGCCTTGTTACTTTGTATCTTTCTTGACTACAAAACAAACACTTAGCCAGACCTGCCATCTGCTTGAGATGTATGTAGCTCGCCTTGCCTCTTGGACCGAAGCGGCTGTGCCGCTTGTATGCCTTCCTGGCTGGCCCTGGGGAAACATTTGGGGGCAGAGGACTGCTATGGTGACACCTAAGATCAGGCTCTCTTCTTTCTACTAACCTACATTTCCACAATTTGGTGTTGAGTGTGGTCTTGCCACACTTTTCCTACTGCCCCAGGGAAGAACGTGGGGTTGCTAATCTCATTGACAATTACACATGCGTTGTCTGCAACCTCCTCGTCCATGACTTTGAATTCCTCGTTTGTTTTTCCTCACCAAACTGTGTATACATCGTTCTGCTCTCGCTGAAGGCCTGAGTGAGAACAGTGCGGAGCAGCCGCGCCGGAGCCTGACTGCTCTGCTGTTCTGCAATGTCTTCCACCAAACACTTGAATTCAGCCTCATGTAAATTTGAAGAAGGGGCAGAATGAAGCCTGATTCTCGGCTGGAGTATAGTACAAAAGCCTTCTAGCCCGGTTCCTCGCAGGCTTTGTTCCCCATGAAACATTTTTTCCCCTCAGCATTCTCCTAACTCCCCCACAAGCCTGCCGGCTGGGCTCAGCTTTCAGCATTCCAGGGATCCTGGAATTTTTTTTTTAAGCTCCAGACTCTTCCACGTTCCTCCCACAGAGGGTCAGGCTAATCACAGCCGCAGCTGCACCCTTGGCACTGCCCTTCTTTTGACGACAAGGCTTTCCCAGTTGCTGTGACAAAGGCCACATGAGACGTGAAGGGTCGACTGTGGCTCACAGTCGGAGGCTTCGGTCGTGGTGACCAGGAAGGGAGAACGGTGCTCCCGTGAGACCGCTAGCCATACTCCATCTGCAGACAAGAAGCAGAGAGATTAAGTTTACTGTTGGGCTTGCTTTCTGCTTTTTTTATGCGTTCTGGGATCCAGGCCCCTGGACGCTGGCACCTTATTCAGTTAAACCTTTCTGGAAATACGTCACAGACATGCTCAGAGGTGCGTTTCCATGGTGATTCCAAATCCAGTCAACTTAACAAAAATAACCATCATGGGCACATGTTAGAATTATTACAAAGATTGGAGGATGTCTGGCATGCCCTTTAGAGTAACGTAATAGAAGAGACAGTTACGCGTCGGTCTAAGCTGATGGCCACGTGCCTGTCCTTCTTGAACCTGAGTGAGGGGAGCTTCGGGCTTCCTTCTGCTAGTTGCTCTACTCTGAGAACTGTTTGCAATTTTCCATACTAAAAAGATTAAAAGGTAAGGCTAGCGCTGTTCTGACAAGTCCTGCTCATCTAGAGAAGGGAATTGGAGCAGTTCAGTGCATAAGGGCTCAGAAGTGTGAGCCAAGGGTAGCAGTTAAAAACAGCTGAGGCTCGGTCCGACCATGAAAAGGTAAAAATCTGCTGGGAGGTGGTGGCAAACACCTTTAATCCCAGCAGAGGCCGACAGATCTCTGTGAGTTCAGGGCTAGCCCGGTCTACAGAGTGAATTCCAGGGCGGCCAGGGGTACACAGAGAAACGCTGCCTTGGAAAAAGAAAAGAAAGCATAAAAACCAAGAACTTGTGCTGCTCCAAGAGCTCAACAGCAAGGGACGCCCCGTTCGCCCAGTGGGCTTTTTTGAGCCAGTGTTTGATTAATAATAATACAGTCCTTTATTGTGGAATAGTAAAAAGCTGCTTCACCATGAATCAAGCACAACATCCTTCTAGTTGAGGTAGGCATGTGAAAAGAGCAGCCGAGTAGTCCTGGCCTTTGTGAAGGCCCCAAACCCTACTTGGAAATCAGTATCGGTAGCATAAAAACAATGTATGTACATGTTATGCACGAAACAAAAAGATCCTAAAGTCAGCCAAGACAGCTCTTACAGAGGAAACAGCTGAGGGGATGGCATTTTAAGACCAATGCAGTGTTTTCCAGAACAAGAGGCAGAAGGTCATTTCAGGAAGAAGGAAACAATGCCTCAGACAGCATGAAACCACAGTGATGTGTTCTGGGAACAAGTATTTGCACTGCTAGAACATAAAGTCAGGGGTTCTAGGGATTGTTCCTCAGGCTGCAACACACAATCTTTTTCTGGATATCAAACACGGGAAAGGCCTTAATCCTGAAATCCTATTGGCCTTTAACAATTGTTTTACTGGGGCTGCAGGACGGCTCAGTGGTTACGAGCACTGCTCTGCAGAGGACCCGGCTTCGATTCTAAGCACCTACATGGTAACTGACAAGTCTTTCACTCCAAGTAATAGGATATTCACGGTGCACCAAACACGCATGGCATGCAGAGCACAAACATATACAGGGAAAGCACTGCTATACATAAAATAAGAATAAATAAGTGGGGATGGAGAAGAGATTCAGCTATAAAGCTACTCACAGCTGGAACTCCGGCTGTGTCTCAGACCACAGACACGATCCAAAAGGCAAAAGAGAAACAGGTCCAACAGAAAACACACGGTCTGAGCAGCAAAGGCCAACTTCCTGTAATTATAGACCCTTGTACGAAGAAGGAAGACAAATGAGTCAATCAGAAATCAAAGTCCTGAACATCTTTTCCAGTTCCTTAGTGGTTTGTTTGGTGAAAATAAAGAGATGAACAAAATATGATTTCACAAATCACACAGCCTATTGCTACATGATGGGAACTTTTGCCTTTTGCTCACACTGAATAAAGAGGGAGAATAACACGAACAAACCTCACAGGGAACACACTTAGTAGAAGTGGCACAGCCACATGGTGAGTTTTGAAATCGTGGGTTCAGTTGCAACATCAGGACAGAAGCAGGTCTCTGCTGAAAGCCCAGTCTAATTAAAGACTTGGTGCACCTTATGTACATGGTTCTCAGGAGAACCTGTTTGACCAGCAGAGATCTGTGAGGGTACCTGAGGCTCCTCAGAGCTATAATGTAAGTCAGGCTTGGGAGACACGTTGTAGGTCTGTCACAACATACACCTGTGTGTGTGTCCTCAGAAAAGTGCCCAGCAAGGTATAGCTATGCCATAGGCTCTGAATGTGCACAATTCTTAGCTCTGTGTATTTTGGTATTCAGGAGCTCTTCTATGCACAGGTATTTTGAATGTGTTTTGATATTTGTTAACTCATATATGACATGTGACGCCACCTCAGCAGGAAGGAATCTCACCTACTTACTGGGCTCCAGTAAGACTTCATAGTCTTCAGAGGAAAAGGAAATACCTTTCAAGCGTGGAGTGGGGGAATGCTGTCCCACTGAGCATCTCAAACCTCAGCTCCGGGTCCCCCCGAAATCCCAGTTTTTACCAGAGCAAAGAGTTACCGTACACGTATTTAACTATGTTTAGTGTGTTCCGGATCATTTCATGGCGTACACACACACACAAATACCCACGCACCATTCTATCATAGGACTATTTATCAGCCAGCGTTTATTTCTGAACAAACCATTTTCTCCTTTTCTTTCTTTTGATATAGTGCCTCGCATTACACATAAACTACGGACAGGGTTGATGCGAACCTTGAGAGAACAGCAACAGAGAGTTAAACCTATTATAAGTTGGCAAGCAAACGCAGCAGCAAAACGCGAGGGCGGCTTTGGTTTTTTTGTTTGTTTAAATTTTTAAGTGGTTTAGACAGCCCGGCCTTTGCCTTGTGCAGTCAGCTCCACCCTCTGAGAGATTTTACACAACCGCAGTCCCACGCCGGCCGGCCCGAACCGCACCAACTTCCCCAGGCTCAGCGACACTGGCCGCCCAGTTGCACAACACACGCCTGCATGCGCACGGCCCTGGGCAGGGCCGCCCGGCCCCCACCGCAGCCCAAGGCCTCGCGCCTGCGCACAGCGCGCGGCCGCGGCGGGCCCCGCCCCTTCCGCCGCCCCGCCCCCTCAGGTGCGCGTGCGCCGCGGGCCCGTCCCCCGCCGCGCTCGGCGGTGCGCAGAGCTGCGGGCCGGCCTGGCGCTGGCAGGCTCGCTCGGCGCTCGCGCTCCTGCTCGGCGGCCCTGCCGGGCGGCCATGGCGGCGCGGCCGGCGGTCGGCGTGGGGGCCCGGCGCGCGCTCGCGCTGCTGGCGCTGGCCCTGTGCGTCCACGGCGTGGGCGGCGGGGCGCTCGAGTGGTACTCGGCCAAGGTGGGCATCGAGTACGTGGACCCGCGCTGGAACCGGACGGTGCGGAGCGAGTCCGAGAGCGGCCGCTTCGGCGACAGCTCGCCCAGGGAGGACAAGCAGGGCCTGGTGGGCATCCCGCGCGCGCCCGGGGACGCGGAGGGCTGCGCGCCCGACACGCGCTTCGTGGCGCCCGGCGGCTTGGGCGCCGCGCCCTGGGTCGCGCTGGTGGCGCGGGGCGGCTGCACCTTCAAGGACAAGGTGCTGGCGGCGGCGCGGAGGAACGCCTCGGCCGTGGTGGTCTACAACGAGGAGCGCCACGGGAACGCCACCGAGCCCATGTCGCACGCGGGTGAGCAGGCCGGCGGCTGCCCGGCCGCTGTGCAGAGGGACGTGCGTGCGCACGCCGGGCTGGAGCTGCTCGGGAAGGCGAGGGGGCAGGGAAGCGCCCCCGGCCGGGGAGTAGCCAGGGAAGTCCGCGGGAGGACGCTCCTACCGCGTGCCAGAAGTCTCCGGGTTCCGGATCGCAGGTCGCCCGAGCGGCGAGTGGGTGGGAGGGCACAGCGGCATTGTCCCTTCTCCCACCTAGGGTGATGCTGACCTGGCGTATCTGAGTGCTTTCCAAACCCTGAGTCGGAAATCCTCGGCTTTCTTGCCGTGGTTTCCCTCGCGACACGTGTAGGGAGACCACACTCGCTCCTTGTGTTTGGTTCAGACTAAATCTTTTTACCATGCTCATTGAAGGAAAGGCCGCACCGCCTCCGTCAGTCCTAAGTACACTATTTCAGGGACAGCGGGTTGCACTTCAGATGAGTTTGCAAAATAACCGTGTTTGGGGAGCCTTCTGAGAGCAATCAGCATCACACAGGTGACTCATTCTGAACTTCCTGTGATTACAGTTTTTGGCTTAAGTTTCTGCTGCCACTAAGACATCCTTTTCCCCTGTGTTACATTTTTGTTGTTTTGGAGTGAATGCCGCACAGAATTTATTTTAAAAGACAGAGAAATGACATTGGACTTGGCCGTTTTTATAGATGTTTGGAAATGATGGCCATTTGGTGGCAAGGAAGTGCTCTCGGCTTACAGGTCAACTCTTCTTTGAGAAGGTTGACTCTAGATGAGCAGAGGAATGGGCACACGTTGTAGGGGCATCGTTGGGTGGTGTGGGAGAAGGTAAGGGGTGTCTGAAGTCCCGTGAGTGGAATCTGCCGGAATGGAGACATGCCTGAAGAGGTTGGGTCTTGGGAACACAGACAGCAGTGGGTGAGGATGAGTATGGCTGTCCTTGATGCAGTTAATCCTGTGTGACAGCTTAGCCTGATTGTCCACAGGACTCCGGAAAGAGTCCGGCATGACACGTGCACCCATGTGCAGTGGCCCTGAGCTGGGGCTGTCGGTGAAACCAGTGGGCAGGTCTGACTCCTAGGTGTTGGGTGTGTGTGTGTTTGGATGCACACACATCTTAGTGTAGACTTTTTCTTTTAAATGACAGACTCGTCACCCTACAATTTCCTAACTCTACCCTACTGCATTTTTTGATAATGACATAAACATCCTCCCAGGCAGACAACACTTGTTCTAAACAGGGCTCAGCAACCTTTCTTGTTTATATTGTGGACATGTAATTTATCCAGATGCAGAAAAACACCCCAGTCGTGTTAATTAGAATCCTGGGTGGAGGGACACTTCTTCCATTTGTCTGCCTTTCTATCCTTCACACAATAAAAAGTCAGAGTTTTGTTTTGTTTTGTTTTAAATTTAAGGGAGCATTAACACCTTTGTAGAGTGTGGAAGTACCCATACAGTGAGGGGCCCGAGTCTTCCTGAGGGCCCTTTCAGGTGGATCCCTACCTCCATAGTTCCAGGAAGGAAACAAACTTAAAAGCATTTTAGAACTTGGTCGAGGTTACTTGTACTGTACGTTTACTCATACTGTACGTTCGGCTGCTCTCCCCGCATTCTGCTTTCCCCACAGCTGAGACAACCAGCAATGCCTAGAGATTTTGCCAGAACTTCAGGGAGCAACAAAGTTACCTAGCATTTTGAACCACTGATCTCTAAAGGAAGATTAATTTGTTAGCAGTGTGAATGATAAACAGGGAAAGCTGGAGACAAAGTTAGACTCTAGGTTGGCTCTCATAGGACTTGTCCATTTGAAAACCAGGACTTGACAATACTGTCACTTTGAGAAGAGTTAAGATGGGAGAAGCCAGCTTTGGCTGTATTTACAGCCACTTAGGCTGCTTAGGCTTAGGTTGGTTTCCTCTGTTTAGTCAGAATGTAGCTGAAGCCGGGAAACCCCACCAATTTGGCTGTTCTTAGTGCTGGTGCGTAACACCCGGTTTCTGTGAAACAGGTAGAAGCGTGCTTCTGAAATTGAATAGCCTTCCTGAGTTGTGGAGAATTTTTCCAGTTCTGAAACGAATTGTTCCTCTCACTGGAATTTAGCACTGGCTAGCGTTTACATTTTAAGTCATTACTGAAGTTGAGGATTTTAAAGCATCATTGCTTTAAGATTGTGTTCTCTCAGAACAGCAGTTAGGTCCTGGCTTTCTGGGTTTAGCAGACTTAGGTTTAGCAGCCGCTTTGGGCCATGTATTGTACCTGCTTAGAGTCGGAAATACCTGAGACGGTGCCTGTCTGTGAAGGGCTTCTGGCGTGTCAGTAGTGATAGCCATAACTTCCCAGGCCAGAAGGGCTTACACTTAACTGAATTCTATACATGGAGCTTAGAAAGCTTAAAGGGTGGGCGTTGATTCTGAAAGTTGTAGAAATTATCTTGACCAAGAAAAGTAGATAAAAGCTGAATCTCTACAGTCTTAGAAATGCCGTTACTATGGTTGTTGTCAGTTAATAAGTAACATGCTCCCAGCCGAAATTTTAAGAATGGCATTTTACATTCATGAATGTTGTTTATGAAGTGCCAAACACCTGACAGAGGGCTGGAGAAAGGGTTGGAATTGCAGGAAAGCCAGGGGGATTTCAGAGATACAGAACACCAACCTAGCCAGCCAGTTAACTTGCTTACCGGAGTGTTTCCAAAGACAGGTAGAAAAGGCTGGAATAGCGACACCACATCACAACCCTAAAGACAACTCAGGGCTTTTATGAGCACTGAAAATGGCCACAGTATTGCAGTGATGGGAAGCATAAGACTTTTAATCAAAATCTCACTGTGACTAGTTGTTAGAATTTAGTCTTGGGAAAAAGGAAGTGCAAACCCCAACTTTACAGAAGCCGTATATTGAGATACTTTTTTTTGTACGGGCAGTGCTTGCTGAATGGTCTTTTATTTGGAGGTAGTCATTATTGATTGTGTGTAATATTATCCTCTCAAATGATCTACAACTTCACATTGGAATTTAAAATATAGTTTGGTGCTATAAAGAGGCAGAAGTGGCACCCTAACAGCCTCGTAGAAGATGGGGTCACTAGAGCCGGTCCCCAGGAAGACTGATTGTTGATTGGCAGGTTCAGGATGTTAGGGTGTGTGTGTGTGTGCGTGTGGTGGTGGGCGTTGGGCTTGTGTGTAGTAACAGTATTGTTGCAGAAGGCTCAAAGGTCTGAAATGAAGTGACAAGGAAAAACTGCAGAAGAGTTCTCAGTAAGAGTGTTGTGTAGCCTTTTCAACAAATCCATTTTCAGGGGCCGGTGTGGTGGTAAAGTTTTGTTGTTGACTTTTGATATCTTGCTAAGTAGTTCAGGCTTTAACTCATGATCCTCTTGTCTTGGCCTCCCAATTGCAGGGATTATAGTCATAAATCAATGTGCTGGCCAGAATCTTTTTAATTTACTTTTATTTTGTGTGTATGAGTGTTTAGTCTTCATGTACCACATGCATGGCTGATGCCCATGAAGGCCAGATGAGGGCACTGGAACTAGAGTTATGGAGGTGTCTAAGTCATCGTGTGAGTCTGGGAGTCATCAGGCTCTGCTAAAGAGTGTTCTAAACCCCTGAACCATTTCTTCAGGTCTCTTACCATTCCCCCCCACCCCCAAATTTTGACAAAACCAAATGATACAAAATATTTATAATTGTTTAGAGTAGTGTCCAGTTGGGAGTTGTGTCCTTATTCACCCTAGCCAACCATACAAAAATTTCTGTTTTGTATAACAAGACATTTACATTCCAGATTATTCCCTGTCCATAATTCTCATTTCAGCTGTAGTCTTGGAAGATAAGACAGTTTTTCAAACTCATTCATTCATGAAGAAACCTTCTATGGGCTGTTCGTGCCCCATGCCACAAAAAAACCTCATAAATTGAACGGGTAGTACTTGTCTAGGGAGGAGAGACCTATAAAGAAATTAGCAAATGTGTGAAAGGAGACTTCACTGAGGCTGGAGAGATGAGATGGCTCAGTGGCCAGCAGTGAGCACTGTTTTTGCAGAAACCCAGGTCCAGTTCCCAGCACCCATATTAGATGACTCACGGAGCTGTACTCCCAGCTCCAGGGATCTGATTCTAGCCTCCTTGAATGCATGAATGTGTGCTCAGCAGACAGTTAAAAATGAAAGTGATAACAGTGACCACAGGGAAGGCAGGGGTCACTGTAGAGGCTAAGCTGAGTTTGCCCTACAGTCTTGGTTTTGTTGAGGATTCTCCAGGAGAATAGAAGTGACTAGAATGTGGCAGTTTATTTATAAAAAAGAAAACCTGAAAGTTCAGGAAATTCTGTTACTGGAACCTCAAGATCAATTATTACTGCTAAATTAGTTTTCTCTACCAGAAATTTAACCTACTACTTTAAATATTTCAGTAGTTCTTGTCTTCAAGACAATACTGAAGTAGACTTTATTTTCCTTGGGAGGAAAAATGGTACATTACATCATATGTCTTGATACTAAGTTTTAAAGTTATTGTCCAAGGGCAAATTCTTTACAAATGTGTTCCTTTAGTTTATGACAAAGTAACAAGAGGAGCAGAAACATTTGAGGAGGAAATGAATACCATTTTGATTTTTGGCATAGGAAAACTGAAATTCTGTTACTGGTAATTTGGCTTGCTAAAAATACTGGTCTCTCCTCAAGAAGGAGGGTTATGATGATGCTGTGTGTTATGACGTTGTGCTTAGCCTAAGACATAAAGTAGAAACTGCCTCAGGGACCTGTGTTCCTGAAGTAAGGTATAGAGATTACTTTGTGGGTGAGATTGTGAAAGATGACCTTTTTAGTCAAGCAGGAAGGATAGCAACATTAAGCCCTGGGGGAGAAGAATTCCAAAGACTTGTTTCTTCTGTTTCAAGTCTCTGTAGTCCTGTGAAGAGGTTCACCTGTTCAGCTAAGATTTCTTAGTTAATACAGGCAGGCACAGTTGTACAAAATTAGCAGAGCAAATTAGCTCTTTTGGATTGGACCAGAGAACCAGTGATCTGAAGGAAGCAGAGTTTAGGTGATTTGGGTGGGGGTGCTTGGCATTCCTTAGCTTATGGGTGAGCTCAGGGCAGAGCCAGCTCTGCTTGCACGCTTTTAGAATTGTTTTTGGTGTATTGATCAGGCTGACCTTGAGAACTGGCCTCCTGAGTATCTGATTACAGGTGTGGGACACGCTGAAAATGTTTCTGAAAAGTGAATCCGTCACAGGGTAGAAAAGGTCGTCCTTGAGCTTTATCAGTTTAGACTAGGTGCTGGAAGCAGGCTTGGTGCTCGCACTGTTGCACAAGCAGCCCCAGGGGCGCCATTCTACAGGCCACAGCTTTTAAACAATTCACTTCCCTCTTCATTCAACAAAATGCCTGTTTGTAGTAACTGGCCAAGCTAGACTCATCACTGTCTCAAATATAATTCTTTTAAGAATTATTTTTTTTATTTGAGTTTCTGTTCAGAAAGGGCACTGAATCTCCTGAAACTGTAATTCTGTAGATGGTTGCAAGCTCCATGTGGGTGCTAGATTTTAATCTGGGTCCGCTGGAACATGAGAGCCTGTGTTCTTAACCCCGGAGCCATCTTAGTACCTCAAATAGGGTTCTGTGATGGTTTTATGATCTAGAAAATTTCCTGACTTTTGATTTGTAAAACTTTTTCTATTTTTGAAGATAAAAAGTAAAAGTGCCTCTCAGGGAAAGATTTTCCTTCACTCCAAACAAGATTATTCCTTATATCCATAGTTCTTTGTTGTTTTGCTTGCTTACTCAGTAAGTGGCAGCCCAAAGAAGAATCATTCTCACACTAGCTTAAAACAAAACAAACTGAAGAAACATTCTCAGAGAACAGTTTGCTCAGAAACATATACCTCCCCTCTGGCAGAACAACAAGATGAGATTTGAACCCAGATCTGGCTCTGTACCTACGTACTGTATGGAGAAAATATAGGGAGTGAACACTGCCTTGGAGATGACCTTTCTGACCCTGAGAGCCAGCATTTCCAGGTGGTGTGTGATACTGAACAAATCCCTGAAAATTTCTCAGCCCTCAGCTGTAGAATGACAGTATTTCTGCTTTAAGTGAGAAGTTCAGTAATGGAGGTTGTTCCCCAACACACGGCCGCACACACACCTCCCTGCACATTGTCACAAAAGGAATGTTACCATTTGGCACCAGAAATGTAGCAACTGGTAATTGTAGTCTAGAAGCCACTTGGGTTCTGTGTGAAAGCTTTTAACCATGATGGCAGCATTATACC
>CM053756.1:3780493-3816875 GCA_028658305.1 Pachyuromys duprasi
CCCACTCCAAGTCCACCAACGGGGGAGGACCTCCTCCCCTTCCATCCAACCCCAGCTCATCCTGTCTCCTCAGGGCTGGCTGCAATGTCCTCCACTGGGATCCAGCCAGTGTGTCACTCCCTGGCTTGTATGGGGGAGGGTCAAAGAGTCAGCCATCAAGTTCAAGACTGAAACAGTCCCTGCTTCCCTCACTAGGCCCTCCAGTCCTACACCAACAGCCAGGACTGTTAACGCAGAAAAATCTTGTCTTGAAAAACCAAAACAGAACAAAACAAAAAAAGTGTTGTACCTTGTCATAATGTCAGATGTGTTATACTTGTGTCCTAGTTGTTGCTATACATGTTTCTGGACTGCTGAATGCTTATTTTCCTAAAGGTGGTCAATACTTGCTTCCTGGTATGTCTTCCCAGTGACAACAGGGTCATTATTGCTCAGGAAACTACAGTTTCCTCTAGTTAGACTCAAATTGGTTCCAGTGTCACCTTGCATACAGAAGCCACTTTAGAAAGGTGCCCTTCTGGCATTTCAGTAACAGTTCCGGTGGCTAAGATCACAGTGGAAATGTAATGGACTATATGTCTCATTGAGATAAAAATAGTCTATGCTTTGTTTTCACCCAATGGGGTGGGGAGATACTGTAGCATGTATAAGATAAACACTTTAATTAAATTTTAAACCACTGAATAAAATATCTTTACAGGCATTCCATCATATTTATGTATGATTACATCTAAGTTTCTGGATACAGATAATACTGAATTTCAACTGAATTTCAAGTGTTTATGGTAGCCATAGTTTCCCATATAAGAGTAATTCATCCTCCCCATTCTCACCCCCTGCCATGTACACACACAAACAAGCTGACTGGTGTGTGCCAGTGGAATATATGAAACTTTTCTCTCTGCTGATCTTACAGATAGCTGAACCGTCTTCATATATTTAACACTTGGTTACTGGGGTGACTGCTGACGGAGGGACACATCTGTGACGGAATGGTGCGGAGTTAGAGGGTGGTGGGTGTCAGTCAGGAATGGTGCGGTTAGAGGGTGGTGGGTGTCAGCCGTCAGGCCCCTGGCTGTGCTGTAAAGCAGGTGGTTTTGTGTGTGTGTGTGGTATTTGAATTATTTTCTCAGGAAAGTAGCTATTTTTTAAAACTTACACTTTTCTAAAAATTAATTTCCTTTTTTTATTCTGTTCTCTTTTAAAAAACTAGTTTGTTGCCTGGGCAGTGGTGGTGTATGTCTTTAATCCCAGCACTTGGGAGGCTGAGGCAGGTGAATGTCTGCGTTCCACAACAGCCAGAGCTACACAGAGAAACCCTGTTTCGAAAAAACAAACAAGAAACTAGTTTGTTGTGTTTATTATATCTATTCTTCCCAAATCAGCCATTTGTTACTTTGTCCGTGACTCTGAAGAATGTTTTATGTTCCCCACACCTAGAGGTTGTAAGAACCTCTAGGCAGATTTTTGTGATTGAATTTTTTTCTCTCATAGTACATATTGTAATTCTCTTTTGGATTTTGTATGTTTCTTTTTCTTTACACATTTAACATTTTTGATTTAGTAATTTATTTTGGCATACACTGTAAGAAGAACATACAGATTTTCCTCCAAATAAAATGCCTTGGCCTTCATCTAGTTTTGAAAAGTAGTTCATTTCCATTATTGACTTCTGTTATCAGTTGCTGTCTACTTTTTGTGTTTTGGGGTTTCCTTTTGTCTTATCCAGTTCCGTGGACATTCACCGGCCACCACCATATTGTTTTACTGCGTTAGCTGTAAAGGCCAGCACAGGTTCATTGTGTAAAAAGTGTTCCTGATCATTCCTTACCCTCGATATCATTTTAGAAGGGAGTATTTTTTATTTGTTTTTTAAAGTTTTATTTGTTAATATTTTGTGGTTGCTTTACTAATTTACAGCTAGAGTTATAAAACTGAAGATTTTTGCCTGTTTTCTCTTTATTTTTGTCTCAGGTCTGCTCATGTCTTCAAAGCAGTTTTAAATAGTAGTGATCACAAGCTAGGTGGAGTAGTGTGCACCTTTAATCCCAGCACTTGGGAGGCTGAGGCATATGGATCTCCATGAGTTCCAGGACATCCTGGTCTACATACATGGTGGGTTCCAGGACAGCCAAGGCCCCGTAGTGAGACACTGACGCAGGAGAGAACAGTAGAGGTCACAGTGGAGTCCTCGCAGCCTCTTTTTCTCTGTGTCGTCCTGGCGATCCTCGAACTCACTCTGTAGACATATTTTCTAATTCTGACGGCCGCGTTTGAAGCATTTTACGTTCATATTCACCAGTGAAATTATCTGTGAGATTCTTTTACTTGTTACTACCATGTTTGGTTTTATAATCCTGGACAGACATCTTTATAGCTCTGGAGTTTGAACTCAGGCCTTGTCGGCGCCAGACAAGTACTCTCCATGAAGCCACAGCCACAGCTCTTGGGTTTTGTTTTTTGGGACAGTGCCTCACAGTGTAGCCAGGCCGGCCTTCACTTACTGTGTAGAACTGAGAGTTCTCCTGTCTCCGCCTCTGGATTGGGGGCTTTCGCCACGCCTGAGGCGTTCCTTTTCTTCCTTTTAATTAGCTGCAGAATAGTTCAAAACTAACCGGTATTTTGTGCTTCTTTAAAGGTCTGATAATAGATTCATCTGTGAATCTTAAAAGGTGTCCTACATTGCGAAGAACAGTTCACAGTGATTTTCCTGCTTCAGTCAGCCTATTTTCTCTTTTGGAACAAGTTTTAGCAGTTGATGTTTTTCTAAAAATGAACTCGTTTGTATTGAAGTTTTCAAATGTATATGTTGATGACCATGCTCTTTGTCTGACCTGACTTGTCTCCTTTATTCACTTCTTTGTTCTTTTGTGCAGGAACAGGAAGCATAGTCGTCATTATGATTAGCTACCCAGAAGGACGAGAAATTTTTGATCTGGTGCAAAAAGGCATTCCAGTAAAAATGACCATAGGGACGGGTACCCGCCACATGCAGGAGTTCATCAGCGGTCAGTCTGTGGTGTTTGTGGCCATCGCCTTCATCACGATGATGATAATCTCGTTAGCATGGCTGATATTCTATTACATACAGCGCTTTCTGTACACTGGCTCACAGTTCGGCAGTCAGGTAGCTATGGATATATATCCGTTTAGCTTTTTAAACAGCAGCTCTTGAATGCAGTCTATATTCTACTCATTTAGCCACACTAATTTCAGTTTACTTAAGTATTCATATGACTTTGATAAAATTTTTTGTTTTTTGTTTATTTTTCTAGACAGGGTTTCTCTGTGTAGCCTTGGCTATCCTGGGCTCTCTTTTAGACCAGGCTGGCCTCAAGCACACAGAGATCTGCCTGCCTGTGCCTCACCGAGTGCTGGGGTTACAGGCCTGCGCCACTGCGCCCGGCTCTTCCTGATAAAATTTTTAATTGGAATGTATTTTTAAGTCTGGGTCACTCTATATGTTTGGTTTCTGCATGTACACATACTCTCTTAGTCTTTGTTGTAGACAGAGGGGACTAGCAAAAGGGCATGTGACAGCAGGAACATATGTAACCCTGTTTTCTGACTTGGCATAAGAATGAGGAGCAAAGAGGAAGTGCCTGCTCTGCCTGCCCTGGAGTAGCTGATATTCATGAAGGCAGGCCTTTCCTCATGGCTGCAGAGAGAAGAGCCAGAAGCTCCAGCTGGCTCGCTCCATCCTGAAGCACAGTAGGCTTCCTGGCCTGGAAACTAGGCTGAACTCTTAGCGACTTGATGGGAGTGGATGGTACCTTCTTCCTGGGCATCATCACCTTTGCCAGTGTTCAAGTGTAGGAATTGTTTTCTGGAAGTTGTGGCTAAATGACATCACGTGTTTAGAGTGCTAGAGTTCCTCTGGGTTCCATTTCAACTACTCCTGGGCTGGAGATCTACCCCTGAGGTGGGGTATTTGCTTAGACTGTGAGGCCTAGACTCACTCCTACTATTGCAAATTAGGAAGGAAGTAAAGAAATACATTCTTAGCTGGGCTTGGTAGCTCATGCCTGTAATCCTGGGTTGCTTCAAGCTCAAGGCCAGTCAGGGCTTAAGAGTGAAGCATTATCTCCAAATGATGATAAATCTTACCAAGTAGCTTATAATTTATATGGCTTTTTTTATATGTTAAAAGTTAAGATTTTTTTTTCTAAATTATTTTCATACATTGTAGTGTGTGGGTTACTTTTAAAAGACTATTTAATACTACTGTTTTCCTCCCCAAGAATCATAGAAAGGAAACTAAGAAAGTTATTGGCCAGCTTCCACTGCACACTGTAAAGCATGGAGAAAAGGTAATATTTTCATTGTGCTTTGTCTGTTTCAGACTGGAGGGTATTTGTGTTTGAGAAGTATTTGCTACACTGTTACAGTTCAGTCATAACAAGTATGAGTTTCTTTGTCAAGCCTTCATGTGTGTGTTTCACATTGTGAGGACAGTTGACAGGTGTAATGAATGAAGAGGCCACTGTGGCAGCCATTAGTCATATGTAAATTCGGTTAATACAGGCTGGGTCTGCAGCTCAGTGGAAGAGCTCATGCTTAGCACGCGTGAAGTCCTGGGTTGACTCCAGCACCCCACCTCCAAAAGGATCAATAAGTTTAACTTGATTTAAAGAGAGTCACTACACTGTACATGCTCAGTGATGATAAAATGCCAAGATTCATGTCTTTAGAAGTCCCTGTAGGCCAAGGTGAATGATTGTAAGAATGCCATGCATTTAAAAAGTATATGCCTGGAATATTATAAATTCATTCTGTTGAAGATGAGTCTGTGTGAGCATTCTCTCCAAGCCCCTCAGTTACAGAGAGAAAATACTGAGCATCTGTAGAGGAGAGAATTTTCCAGACTACACCTTTGAAAAGGAACTGCTCTGACAGGCTGTCAGAGATTTAAAGCATTTAGGGAACAGCGTGGAGCCTGACCTGAGAAGGGAACTTGCTAATGCAGGAGCGTGTGTTCCGGTGGAGGCTCCCTCCGCAGCGCCAGGCTGCCTTGTGGCTGTGGCTGGCTTGGTTGCTCCTGTGGTGCCCATTTTAGCTCAGTAAGCTTTGAGGCCCCATGTCTCACCTTCCAGTCTCCACTTCCGTTCCTGAGAGGAAGACTGAAGAGATACTTCTTAATCTCTTCCTCTTCCCTACTTAAGGGACTTTTCTTAAAAGACAAAGTATAGACCTTTGAATTTTAAAAATTGAAATCTGTTATTATTGGTTTCTTTGTGCTTAGGGTTAAGATGTGCTTGGATTGTTTGGGTGGTTCACTCCTTCCCCAATAACTTGGTTTGTTTTCCAGGGCAGGGTTTCTCTGCAGCCCCAGCTGTCCTGAAACTCCCTCTATAGCCCAGGCTGCCCCTGCCTCCCCAGTGCTGAGATTACAGTGTGTGCTTCCACCGGCCACACTGTAGCAGAGTGGTGCACACCGACCAGAGGCTAGTTAGTAGCTAGCTGTGCAGAGGTGGGCAGGCTTTTTCAGAGGTAGTAGCAGATTCTTCTGGTAATTTATAAATTAGATGCTGATCTTAGCTGTGAGAATTGATTTCTAAAAATTTTTTTTCGTCGTCAGTTCATTTGCAGGAAGGAAATCAGTCCTTTGTACAGACTATTAAAAGTCTACTACTTGCAAGCATGTTCCCTCCTTGCAGAAAAGCTCACCCGTACATGTAAGAAGACAGGCTCACCTGTGCAGCCTACTGAGCTACGCCCCTACATACGAGTAAATGGGCGTTGTTCTCTCCTCATCCCTGCATTTAAAATGTTTTCTCTGATACCAGGAACCTGTTTTAAAATTGTCAAAATAATTTTTTAAAATATTCTTTTTACATTTAAAAAAATGTAAACATTTTTACATTGTAAACTGACACGGGAAAATGAATTTTTTTTTTTAATTTTTGCAGTCTACTACTTATCCAGTTCTGGAGACAAGTGATTTTTTTTTTTTAAATTCTTGTGGATTTATTTATAATAATGTATAAGCTTATAAATTATTAAAGAATTTAAAATGGTTTCTTGTATGCCATCTGATATGTGAGTAGAAGCAATTTGTCACAGCAAGTTAACTTAAGGGGCCAGAGAGATGGCGCAGTGGTCATCCACCACCCCTGACTGCCCAGCCTCCGCTGCTTCTGGCCTCTGAGGCTTCATGCACACACACAGTGCATAAATCTATGCAGGGACACTACACATAATAATAGTAAGTAAATCTTTTTGTAAAATATCACAGCATATGCCAGAGCTGGCTCCATGGGAGGCCGCCTGTTTTCCAAGGAGAAGGGAGAGGGGTATGCAGGAGGAGGAGAGGGAAAGGAAGGGATGGAAGGAGAGGAGGCGGGGAAGCTGCGATACGGATGTAAGTGAATTAATGAAAAAACCAACGTAGGATTTAAAATGCTGTTATAAAGTTAATTTTAATAGTCTTTGGCAATGGCATGTACATACAAAATCAGGTTTTTACTGCTTCCTCATAATTGCTACATACGGCCAAAGGTATGTTTAAATAATAAGTCAAGGTAGTGTGGCTGTGTTCCAGAACATGAAGTTCTGCAGCCTCAGAAGTGCACACTGCTTGAGTTCCTGAACCCCTGTCTCAGAACCCCAGCTTGGCCCTCCCTGCTGGCCTGGCTGACTAGTGAAGCCTGCGGCCTGTAGACCCAGACATGGAGAACTGTGGCCAGCTTACTACAGCAGCAGCTTCTGTTTCGTTATACCTTTGCTCCTTTATTAATGATTTTTGTTTTATGTGCACTGATGTTTTGCCTGCATGTGTATGTGTGAGAGTGTTGGATGCTGAAGTTATAGCTGTGAGCTGCCGTGTGGGTGCTGGAAAAGTAGTCAGGGCTCTTAACCACAGGCCATCTCTCCAGCCCCCTTTGTTCATTTTGTATTCAAAAGTGTCGGCTCATTCTAGTGTGGGGGTGGGAAGGTAACAGCAATGAAGATTTCAGGTATGAAGCTCTCTGTACACTCTCTGAGTTGTAACTGTTCTTTCAGAGGTACAAATTCCTTTTAAATAATTCAGAATACAAATAGCTTCTTTGAATACTCACTCTCTCTATAAGTTTTATACTTGAAAATATTTCATTTTATCATAATAGTAGGCATGGTTGGCGTATAGTTAGCTTTGTAGAATGTAATATAGCATTGGTGAAGTTCTGAATTCAGTCTCCAGCCCCATATAAACTGGGCCTGGTGGTTCACAACTGTATTCCAGGCTTTTGGAAGGTGAAGGCAGGAACATCAGAAAATCAAGGTCATTGGCTACACAGTGAACCTGAGGCTCGCCTGGGAACAAGGGGCTGTCCCTGAAAAAGTGTGTGTGATTGGCATTTCTGTAGCTCTTAATAGTCTAATGTTTCTTCAAGCACTGTTTTCCCCATTTCATTCAGTTTCTTTAAATAACTTCTGACAGTGAGAAAAGAAATGTGTTTCAGGATTGGGTTGCTCCAGCATAGAGTAAACACCACTGTTGAGTCCGTTTTCTCTTTTTGATTTAGTGTTGTCTGTGTCATGGATGTGCAGTTCTTCCTCTCTTTGCAGGGACTTGATGTTGACGCTGAGAATTGTGCAGTGTGTATTGAAAACTTTAAAGTCAAGGATGTTATCAGAATCCTGCCATGCAAGTATGAATACTTTCTTCCTACTAAGATATTAAAAGTTACTTAACAAGTCTCAGTATTCTGATAAGAGTTCCATGCTTTTCTGACAGGAAGTTCTTGGGATCTTTGCTTGTCTCATCTTTCATTGCTCTACTTCAGAAACTTGCAGGTGACCACCAAGAGCCGTTGTATGTCTTTGTTTTACATTGGCTTTTGGTCTTACAAGGCTGGTTTAGACTCCGTTATAATCCTCGTGGTGCAGGGCATGTGCTGCGGTGAGGAGAGGCTGAGAGCCTTTGTGCCCTGAAGTGGGTTGAGGCGGGCAGTAGGTTTTTTGGTTTGTTTTTGTTTTTTTTAGGAATTGCTGATTAGGGGCTGGAGAGATGGCTCAGTGCTGAAGAACACTGGCTGCTCTTCTAGAGGGCACCATTGGTTTAATTCCTAGCACCGACAAGGCAGCCCACAACCATCTGTAACTTCGGTTCCAGGAGATCTCACACCCTCACACAGACATACTTGCAAGCAGAATGCCAACGCACATAAAAATTTAAATAAGTAATAAAAGAATTGCTGATTATCCAGGCAGCACAGGCCTGTGATCGTAGCACTCTGGAGGCAGAGGCAGGCAGATCTGTGAGCTTGAGGCCAGCCTGGTCTACCGAGCGAGTTCCAGTATAACCAGAGCTACACAGAGGCCCTGTCTCAAAAAACCAGCCCTTCCCCGTTGTTGACTAGCAAAAAGGTTTGCTTTATGTGTAGAAAATAGATTTTTTAAAGTCTGATAAATTTCAATTATACTTTGTGTATTTTAGACTCAAGTTACAAATTGGTGTATCTGCTTTTTTAAAAAATATTTTACTATGCATATGGTACATGTTAGTAGATTGAATTCTTGATATCTCTGTTGAGGAAATTAAAAAAAGGGGGAGGGTTAAAATGGTTCCCTGAGGAAAGTATCTGGCTAAAGTCTGTCAGCATTTACATACAGTCAGCGCAGTGGATACCTGATGAGTGAGGCCAGTACAGGATGCCGTGTTCTACAGAAAAGCATTGAGGGTAGAATTTGAAGCTGCTTTTAGAGCAGGTTTTTCTGACCAGAGTGATGCTCAAGATTGCATACAGAGGCGGGAGTTATGTGCCGATGGTGCACTGACCTTTGCACATACATTTTATGTGCACATTCCAAGGTCTCTTTGTTGGGGTTTACATTTTGTCCACTTTTCTCCTGAGCACTATATTAAACATCCCCCAGCAAGACAGCAAGGTTCTTTCTTTCGTTTTGAGTATTTCTTCTGGGTCAGTCAGCTTCAGTCTGAGGCTGAATGACAAGCTGGACTGGACTGTTACGTTGTTAAGAATTACTATCTTTAATGGTACTGGCAGCTTTTTATTTAAAGACAAAGTCTATGAAAGGGCAGTGATAACGAACGGTGTGTTGTCGTCACTATAGTGCAGAGATTAGGAGATGCAGCTCCTCAGCATGCTGCCTGACACACGATGGGCTTCATGTTACACATCACATGGGAGGGACAGAAACTGACACAAACCAGCAAGACAGTGTGTGTGTGCCTCTGTGGTAGCAGCAGGTGCTTATTAGAGGGTTTATAAAATGTGCAAGAGGAAATGACTTTTTTTGGCCACTCACCTGTGAGTATTCTGTATTTCCACTGGGTCATTTTGTAGAAGCCACTGGCAGCTTAGGGTCAGCCTGTTACTGACAGCTTATTTATGGCTGTCCTCGCCTAAATGGTCCAGATGTAGTCTGCTAAGGCCATGCAGACGGCTGGGCACTGTAGTATGGAACACTGTCCTGGCACTTGGGAAGCAGGGGTGTAAGGAGTCTACGCTCAAGGCAATCCTGCACTACGGAGCGCATTCTAGGCCAGCTTGAGTGATATAGCAAGACCCTAATCGAAAACAAAGCAACACACACACACGTGTAACTTAGTATGTGGTGGAAATAGATCCACCCTGTTTTTGTGTAACGAAGAATCTTCACTAAAAAAATTTCAAGTCCAAAATCTGTTAAAGTGGAAAATAGACTAGAAAATAACTTCGATAAGTACTAGACTACAGTGTGATGTATTGTTGGCTAATTTTTGATAAAAGGATGTGTTGGTAAAGTGCATTATTTCCTTTATAAGATATGGAAACATTTATTTTAAGGTATTAATACATACTTAATTTTTTTAGGCATATTTTTCATAGAATATGCATTGACCCATGGCTTTTGGATCACCGAACATGTCCAATGTGTAAACTTGATGTCATCAAAGCCCTGGGATATTGGGTTTGTTACATTTTTGTTTATATTCAATCTTTGCCCAGTTCTTCCTCAGTATCTCACTTTTACTATACTACTGACCAGAGGCCAGAGGAATAGATGAAAGTCTCCTTCTGATGTCCGTACTCTCTTCTAAGAAAGTTTTCACTGTTAGATGAATTCATGGAGTGGTCCACATAGATCAGTGAGCTGATAGCATGCTACGTGTCCCCCAGGATGTAACTGCCAAGACAGTGTAGTTCCGTTTCCTCTGGTGCCCTGTGCCACGTAAAGCTGAATCATAGACTGTAGGGAACACAGATGCCTTCTACATGCTCTGGCTTCAGAGAGGCGGTTTACACATACTAACCCCAGCAGTTTTCACATCTGTTCTCACTGTTTCTGGGTTTCACAGTTAACTACTATGGGCTAAAATTGTCCTGCATTAAATTTTGCCTATTATTTTGTGATGTTTTGATTGGCAAGGACCTCAGGAGTAAAAGATTGTAACAGTAGCCAAGTGTTTGGTCTAGGCCGTAAACAGCGCTATTTACTCTTCACACCTCTGAGAGGCATTCCAAGAAGCTTAGAGCTGCTTACTTTTCATCTAAGGTCTCACAGCCAGCTGATGAGGAATTGATTTCAAACATAAGTTATTTCTTCCTTACTTAGTGGAAGACGTAGGGGAGTTCTTTTTCAGTTTGTTGATTGTTTTTTTAGATTTCCATGTGAGCTATTATGCCTCCAAATAATAGTCTGTCTTAGCTAAGAATGTTTGACGGGAGTATAGCCTGAGTGCTTGCTCGCTTGTGCTGCAGTGCCAGATTCAGTCCCTGAGTTCATGCGCTGGGTGAGCATCTGTGCAGCTCAAGCCACGGTGTCCCGAGGAGCTGCCTATGGATCAGGTCTGGCTGCAGGGCTCCCTTCCCCTCCAGCTTGTCCTCACTGCTGACGGGCCCTGGGGAGTGTGCCACACAGCTGCCTGGGACACCGGTTACAGCCCCTCAGGCAGAAAAGGCTCCACTGAAGGAGCGCTGCGCCTCCTGCTTTGTCCCGGGCGCGTCTTCCCTAGAGAGCTCCTCAACTCCTATGCTGGCATTTTCTCATCATCCTCCTTTAGCTGAGATAGCATGCCTCCCTGAGGGCTTGGTTCATGTTCTCTACTGTAGAAACTGCAGTTCAGCAAGAGGCTGAGCCTTAATGGTTCAGAATTTTAAATGAGAAAACACAGAGCTTGATGAATGGTTTTCCTGAGGAAGTTACAGACTCCCACCTTAGGTGAGCTAACAGGCTTTGCTAAGTTGTCTTTGTTGAGTGATTCTAAACCAGCTTTTCCTGGCTGGACACTTAGGTGAAACCGATTTCTGTTCTTAGCTAAGCAAAAACCTGCATCCTCCTACATTTTGTTTAGAGAGTATGTGTACTTAACATGTGTTTGAGGTCAGTCTTCATTTTATAATAAGTTGAGTTAGTTTCTTACTAGAATATAGAGAAACAAAGTGTGTGACCTACTTTGTGAAGGACAGAAAGCTGGTGTAATGTCAAAGCTAAGGGTCTTGCTTGTAATGTTTCCATTTTTAGAGGTCTCTCTTTCCTTATCACAAGTAGAGTCACAGTGACCCGTGATACAGACCCGAGAGAAAGACAGACAGTCCTTTGCTTTGTAGCCGTGTCCCCTGTATTCATTGGGCAGACACTGTCAGAGGAATGTTCCCTAAGATGTAAAATTGGACTTGGCCCAGAGATAAATAAGGTCCAGTCTCTTTGCTACAGCAAGGATTCTTGGGAATTATTCTTCCAGGCCAAACAGGGCCAGTACATACCAGAGATGTATGCACATAGCAAGGCCATGCATAGCCACCTAGAAAAGAAAGGTTTTCTGTTACCTGTTAGATGTGGAAAGATGGAGGAGTGTGACTGTCATCGCAGTTCATAGCAGGTGAGCTGCTGTACAGGGATGTGAACTCAGGCAGCGCTCAGTGGGGGGTTAGGTCTGGCAGCTTTTCTGAGACATAGGTTGGGATGAGGCTGAAAAGGAGTTGGCATTGTGAGTTAGGAGTTGGTGTCAGCACAGACAGTTACCGGTGAGTTACTACTACTGGTCGGTAGGTACCAGTGAGAGAGGAGGGGGTGGTTTTCAAGTGTTCCCAGAGCAGACAGAGATGTTTAAGAACCCAAGGGGGCTGAGTGCCTGTGAACCCCACCCTCACAGTCTACCAAACCTTAGTCTCTTGCCAGCACTTTCATCTGCCCACGTGCAGCTTTGGCTCTTAAGTTAGCCAAAAAGAATGTCTGAAATGCCCACCCACTGGTGTGCAACCTAATGTAGTGTTGCTGGGATCTCTGACCGCCTCTCTCTTCCTTCAGAGCAACAAATAGAAGATGGGGAAATTGGGGACAAAGCACAGCTGAGAGACTATACATAAGGAAGGAGGCAGAAGTGATTTTTAAAGCAAACAGAAACCTGAAGCCTTTAGCTGTTGAGAGCCTGTTTGTCTCTGATACCCTAGTGTTGCACTATAGAATAGCCCAGGGCTGTCACTAGGCTGCTGGCTGCCTCTTGGGAGCAGCAGTGAGGCTTCACAGGTTCTTAGGCTCTGCAAGAAGTTAGTTTTAAGACAGACCCACTCTTTAAATAGTTTAGAAGGGGAGATGCAACTTGGATCAAGCAGGGAAAATGTTGTAAGAGGAAGCCAAACTTGGTAGGTCTCATGACACTGGATATAGGAGGTGGTGTGCTTCCTGACAGGTTCCCTGTAGAGTGTCAAGGGTGTCTCACGTGAATTTACTAGCAAAATGACCCCACACTGTGCTACTGTCACTGAGAAAGCCATTGCCTTCTGTCTACCTCTCAGGGGGACCCTGAGGATGCTCAGGAGCCACCCATTCCAGAAGTTTCCCCAGGAAGTGTTTCTGTTGGGAATCTGAGTTTGACATCCCAAGATGAGGACCGGAGTGGTGAAAGCAACCTCCCATCGTCTTCCTCAAGCGAGTCCGGGCCCCACCGCCCCTGTTTTAAAGAAGATGCAGGGGAGGACACAGCGTTACTAGGTATGTGGCTGCAGGTGTAAAACCGTGACATTACCAGGGATGGAGTGCAGTGGAAAGCAGAGACTAGAGTCCCACACTTGGAGATATCATTTCAACCTTTGGATAAATAAATTCTCAAGCACGTATATTTCTCAAGAATGGAGGAATATCACATAAATCCTGTTTAGTAAACTGCTCTTTTAATTTATAATGCTCCTTCTGAATCATTTGCTGTTTTTTGTGACTATGTTGTGTTTTTAAATTTTCTTTTGAATTGCTCAGTTCATCTCTCTATTTTCTGTGAGCTTTTTGTTTTTATAGTTTCATAGTATTGTGTAACATAGCATGGCTCACAGTCATCTTGCCTCTGCTTCTCAAGTCATGCTAATTCTTAGTTCAGGCCCCGCCTCGGTTGCTCCTCTGACGCTGTGACAGCGCACCGTGAGCTTCATGGCCTCGAGCAGGCAGCAGGCCCTGGAGCAGTAGCGGAGAGCTCACACCTCAGCACCCTTAGAGGTACACAGGGAGAGCCTGCGCCTGCTGCGGGCTCCTCCAGTGAGGCCACACTGCAGACTCTTCCCACACAAGCAGACCCGGTGGCTGGGGACTGAGTGCAGCAACATGTGAGCCTGTGGGGCTGTCCTTACTCAAAGCATCAGCTTCAGAGAAGCCTTGTTTTATTTTTATTTTATTTTTTAGTGCATTGGGGCCAATCAAACCTAAGGCTTTGGGCTTGCCTGACAAGGGTTATACCTCTAACCCTTTCTTAGAAGTTTTTAAATTCAATATTGAGCTGGGTATGATGGAGACACCTTTAATTTCAGCAGGCAGAGGCAGGAAGATCTCTGTGAGTCTTGAAGCTTGAGCTACAAAGGAATTCCAGGACAGCCAGGGCTATATAGAGAAACCCTGTTTTGAAAATAAATACAATACAATACAATACAGTACACAGAAAGAGAGACAGTACAGATCTTTGTCATATATTTTATATCCTCTCCCTTGGTTCCTTGGTTTCTTTATTTCTTCTTGGTATTGGAGACCTATATTTTGTAAATATTTGTGGGGTTTCTTTTTTTTTCTTCAATTCCTTTTTGAAACAGTGTCTTATATATGCAGACCAGCCTCAGATTCTCTAGCAACCTGAGGATAACCTTGAACTTTGGATCCTCTGACCACTACCTCCCAAGTGTGAGATTATAGGCATGTATCACCACATTGCTTGTGTGGTGCTTGGGGTGAAACCCAGGGTTGCGTGCATGCTAATTAAGCAGGTACCCTGCTACCTGAGCTGTTTATTGGGATGTCCAGGCATGTCATCTTGCGAGTGTTGAGGTCAGTGCCCTCCTTCTACCATAAGGCCCAGGGATCAAACTCAGCTTGTCAGTCTTGTCAGCAAGCCTGTACCTGCTAACAAGCACCTTTACCATCTTACTGGCCTCTCTTCTGCATTCTTTAATAAGCTAGACATGGTGGTGCACACCTTTAATCCCAGCGCTTGGGGAGGCAAAACAAGCGGATCAGTGTGAGTTCGAGGCCAGCCTGGTCTACAGTGAGTCCAGGACAGCCAAGAGAAAACCTGTCCCGAAAAACCAAAATAAATAAGTAAATAAATACTGATTATGAAATTATTTTGAGCCTGGTGTGATAGTGCATGCCTCTAATCGCAGCAGAGGCAGAGGCAGGTAGATCTTTTGAGCTTGAGGCCAGCCTGGTCTGCCTAAGGCGTTCCAGCCAAGGCTATATAGTGAGGCACTATTTCCTAACAAAAGGGGGAGGGGGTTAGAGATGGCTCTGTGGTTAAGAGTACTGGCTGCTCTCCAGAGGGCCTGAGATCCAGTCCCAACCCCACATGGTGGCTCACAACCATCTGTAACTCCCATTCCCTGGGAATTTTATACCCTCTTTGGCCCCTATAGGCACCAGACATCCTTATGGTATACCTATATACATACATACATACATACAAACAAACAAAATACCCATGCTCATAAAATTATTTTGTCATTAAAAGAAAATCCCACTAATATTTTATTAAAATTAATCTAGATTATTTTAATTGAGAGTAATTGATGCTTCTAATTTTGAATTTGGCTATCCTGAAAAAGATTTCCAAAACAGTAAGATTCAAATTAAATCAGTTTGTCTTTTAACATGTTTAGGGAAACTTACAGAAATGTTAGAACTTCAGTTTTATTTTGTATGTAAATGTGGGGGGATGGGGGGCTGCACATGTGTGTGGTGTGAGTGCAGCTGTGCACACGTGTGTGTAGACCAGAGGTCAACCTCAAGTGTAACGTCAGGGCATCATCTACCTCCTGCTGGCCTGGGGCTTGCCCGGTAAGCTAGGCTGGCTGTCTGCGGAGCTGCAGGGACTCACCCTCCACTTTCCCTAGCCCTGGGGTTACACGCACACTACACACGCAGCTGTTTTGGGTGTTTGGGGATTGGGCTGAGGTAGTAAGCACTTCATGAGCTTAGTATTGCCCAGGCCCCTAGAACTTAGTTGTAACCGATCTTGGAGGAACAGGAATACACTGGTGGTCACGGGGTCGTAACGCTGGACCTTGATCCCACCAGTTCTTGGCTAACACTGAACCAACTGCATTACAAAGCAGTGTATTCAGCATAGTAAGGAATTCTGCTTTTCGGAATCCTGTTGAGTCAAAGCGCAACTGTGACTTGAGTCCAGAAAGATAACTGAATTTCTTTTCTCAACAAATGACCCCACTTGTGGAGTGCATAAACACAGAGTCCTTCAAAGGTGAATGTTACATGGGTAACGCTAGAAAGCCTGCCTGCCGTGCTGAAGGCAAGGCTATTTCCATGTTTCTTTTACCGGCTGTTTTGGAAATGGGTTGTCATTTTTACAGGTGAGTTTATTAAACTGTCTGTAGTTTGTTTCTTGAATTATTGTCTCCACACGTGCAGCTGTAAGTTGGGCAGACCTACTGACCCGTGGTGGCTTCTGGTGCTTTGTTGTAGGAGGCGGCAGGAGTGACCCTCAGCATGGAGGTTCCGTCTGCTAACGCGCCCACCGAGAGCTTCGCCGCAGCCTTGGCTTGAACTACAGGACATTTAATTTTTTACTCTAGGGTATCGTTTGTATACTTGAAAACAGTGGATATTATTTTACTTTACCTTTCAGATTCAGGTTTGATATACAAAGGGCTGAGATATTTTATTCCTAAAAGACTTTGAATTAGCCTTCATCTATTTATCTACTAAAGTATGATGTCTGTCCGATTTTGCTGTGTCAGACTGTCACAGATGCGTGTGTGGGTTCTGAATACTAGACTAGCTTCTGTGGTACTGTAAGACAAGACTCCGAGTCTCAGGCTTTACACAGAGCTCGACAAGTTGAGGTAGGATTGTGTAATGTCACTCGTGATTGATCACGTGGGTTTTCCCTGAAGCAGGGACTCTTAGAACTTATGAAATAGAAATCTTGCCATGTGCACACCTGTAAACCCAGCACTCAGGAGGCTGAGGCCTGGGGCTCTTGAGTTCAAGCCAACCCTGGCCTATGGAGCAAGATTCTGTCTCCAAGAAGGGGCTGAGAACTCAGCTGTCTTGCACTACATTGTCCGTGGAGACTCCAAAACCAAGCATATGTTTTTTATTATGTGAAATTGTGAAAAGAAGACTGGAAAATGTTATGAGTTGCATTTTTACCCTTATTGCCTAATTTCTTTTCACAATTGGAAGAAGGAAATTTACCCAGTTTTTCTACAAATTAAAAAATGTTAAGAATACCATATTGCATGTTGAAAGCATTAAAATAGTAATTCATTAAGAAAATCAGGTAGGCATATTGTTTTCAAATGATTAGTGTATTTCAGTGGATTTAATCTTTACAATTAAAAATTTTAAATTAAAATTTTGATTTTGTTGTTAGACTAAAATAATGTTTTCCTAATGAGATTTTAAGCTAATTCAGTGCTGTGACTTTCCTCCTTCTTCCCTCTGCTTTATGTCCTCAAAAGTGAAATCTTTGAATACTGTTATCTGAGTTCTGTGTAGTTCTCAAGTGCACTTTTACGAGTGAGCAGTCTGTTGATCCTAAATTTGTGTTGCATGTCTACTTTGTAGACAGAAATAAATGCTTATTGACAAGTTTTATTATGTACCAAATTTTATTTGGCATATTCAATCCCAACATTCAGCATGAAACAGAGGATAACGTTCCAAAGGAAAGAGAAAATATACTCTTGATTCAAAACACTCCACCCTTCAGCGAGTGCTTTTCTTTTTCTTAAGTTTTTCTGTGTGGGTGCTTTGCCTGTATGTGCGTCTATGCACCGTCTGCATGCTAGTGCCAAGGGAGGCCAGAACAGGGCATCAGATCCCCTGAAGCAGAAGTTACAGCCAGGTTGTGGGTCTTGTGGGTACTGGCTTTTGAACCTGGGTTCTCTAGAAAGGCAGCTCCGTGCCCCTCCGTTGCCCTTCAACACTGGAAAGAAGGCTTTAAGAAGCCTGTCCCTATCTGACAGCAGAAGTCAGAGATCACCCATCTATGGTCTTTCTTGCTTTTTGCATTAATGCCCTCAGCTGAAACTGCTTACAGGGCAGGAGACAGATATGCGTCAGGAAGCATCCAGGTCCACTCTCCACTTCAAGGCAGAGAAGTGAAAGACAAGTGCATTCAGTTCACAGCCCGTCCTCTGCAGACAGACGCAGGAATAAAGTCACCGCCATTTTCAGATCTATTTTCCATTTTCTCCAGAGCAAAACTTTGTACTTCATCTTTCTTCACAAGATCTGTTTTTTCACCATCAGCTACTTCTTGATCTAAGTGTGGCCATTTCTAGTCTGCAGTGATCTGTTCTGGTCTTGAGCCCTAACTAGGTGTGATACAGTTTCTCCCTCTGCCATCTGTTTGTCTGTCTGTTAGATGTTTGGATAGCATCCTCAGTGATTGCTTCCTCTCTGGGACCAACAGGAGTCCTGGGAGCCCAGGAAGGGTACTGGGAACTTGTGCATGTTGGCCCACTGCTGGGCAAGGATGGCCAACGGAACCACTGGGAGTCGGGAGGAAGGAGTACAGGGATTCCACTTTGCACGCCTGGCTATAGGAGGACTTTGATGGTCCTGTTTTCAGGTACAAGGGATAGAATGTAGAAATGACCAGATGGAGAACACTGAAAAGGTCCTCCAAATACTGTAGCCATGACCTAATAAATAAGCTCCAAAAATCTGACTGTGGGTATTCACATAGGTATGGAAGGAATATGTTCCCATTTTGAACCACATGTCTTGTTTAGTGGTCAGTGAACTAGTGAGCTTAACAAAGTGGCATGATGACCGTGTCCAGCAGCAGTAGATCTATTAGAAAAGCATACCTGCTGCAGCCAGAATGCACAGGAGCTGTTGAGCAAGGTTAGTGAGTTCCTGGAACTGCTGTGGGTAGAAATGCGCCCAGGACAATTCTGAGATGAGCCTCTGTTTGCATGTGGACACTGTCTCCTACGGCTGCCTGTGGGTCGGCACCATGCACCATCTTCACAGGTGGAACGTCAGCATCAGGGCTGCCCCAGGTCTCCAGAGAATGGCAGAGGCTATCCCAACTGGAAGCCAGTGCCAAGCCATCTCTAGGACATAAGTAATGCTTTATAAAGTCTTACCACACTGTTTTTCTACAGTTTGACTGTAGTTGCTCATAGAAAATACATGGTGAATTTTACTGAAAGGAACGTACAACTGATGAATATGAGCAGGTAAAGTAGAAAGTCTGTCTTATTTTGAGCACTTTCTAAGGAGTCTCAAAGTTGGTTTTAAAAGTTCTCACTAGTCTCGCTGTGATCAATTCAAATAGGAAAATATCAACTCTGTATCAAATAGATTACTGCTCTGTCTTTTAAGACATACCAGGGGAAATGCTGTAATCATTCTAACAGCTAAGGATGCTGGCGTTAATCAAGGATATCATGATAGAGCAAAGTGAAGTGTTTTTAATCATTAGCCACTGCAGAATTATTTTCTTAAGGCAGGGTCTCACTGTTTGATCTGAATTTGAATTCATCCCGCCCTTCTGCCTCAGCCTTCTCATTGGTGAGATTACAGGTGTGCAGACCACTTCTGACTGAATAGTGTTTTGAAGATTGGAGGCCATGAAAGAGGCAGTCCGTGACACGAAGGTTGTTTGCTGTGATTCTGCTCTCCTGGCTTTCACTCTGCAGTATTGATTTTTGCCTCTTCCAGCAGAAAACCAGAGTTGTGACCACAGGTCTCACTTGGCAGGTAATTGTCTCACATGCTGAATTGATTGGGGTCTTGACCGTTTATTCCCAGATGGTTGCTTCCTATGGCTGCTGAGGAATGATGACAATAAAAGGCCGAATTGCAGTGTCTCCATCAACAGTTTGCTCTCTATGTGGGCACACGATGACAAAACCTCCTGAAGCGAATCACAGTCTGACCTCAGTGATGCCAGGGTGGAAGCTTCCTGCCCTGCTCAACTTCCCAAATGGGAGGGCCAGGAAAGGCCTTTCTGTGCTAAGAAAAACAATCAGCACCCTATCAGTGTTCCTTTAGGTACACTTACCAAATCAAATACTTGTAAAAGTAACAGCCCTTCCAGAATAAGATAGCAAAATTCGGCAGCAATTTCTTTGAAGGGTGTTATTTGATCAAGGAAGAATAAGGCTTAATCAGTGTGCATCTGTTATTAGCTAGAAGTCGACATTGTTTCTACAGGTCAGGAAAACACTGCTTGGCAGTTTCCTAAGACTAGATGTGCCCTGAATCAGCGACAGCTTTTAGGTATGATATGATGCTGTGCCTCTCTGAAGACCTGTGCCTTTTCCAGCTCAGTCCTATTCTAAGCCTTAGGAAGCCTGTCAGCTTTTATCACTCAGAACTGTGAAGTGGCTGCCATGCAGCTTCTTTCGTCCAACTACAGCAAAGTTTAGAACAAAATCAGGAGCTGACCTGTGCCCACTCACTGACAATATGAGCAGCAGCTGGGTGTGGTGGCACACACCTTTAATCCCAGCACTCTGAAGGCAGAGGCAGGTGGATCTCTGGAGTTCGTAGGCCAGCCTGCTCCATAAAGCAAGTCCAGGACATCCAGGGCTCTGTTAAACAGAGAAACCCTGTCTCAAAACAAACAAACAAACAAAAAAAAAACAAAAGAAAAAATGAGGACGTCCATCTTTTTGACAAATGGTAGGTTGTGTGCTGGGCTGATGAGAAGCCTCGGAAAAACAGGACCCATTGTAGTTACCAAACCTCAGACTTTTGTAAGTCTTGGATGTTCCTAATATAGACAGTAATTACAGGAAAAGATCAGGAGGAAAAGAAATTAGATTTAGTAAGCAGTTACTAAAATTTAACAAATATGTAAAACTTTTCTAATTAGTAATTTCTTAAATTCCTGTTACCAGGAGCTACTTAAAACTGTCCAGACTTGCATAGATCAGACTGAGATCCACAATTACATGGAAATGTTAACTAGAATGTATAAAGTGTGCTACTTAAAATTAGGTGTAAATGGGAACATGCCCTATAAACTTAGTGATCTTGTTTCTGTAAAGTTGCTTAAATCATTAATAAATGCTGTTGAGATTTAAGTGGTTGTATTTTGGGATTCCAAAATGTTTTTTATAAAACTTCTCTCAGCTGGGCACAGTGGTGCATGCCTGTAATCCTAGCACTAGGCAGGCAAGCGCAGGCAGATCTCTGAGAGTTCAAGGCCAGCCTGGTCTACAAATTGAGTTCGAGACAGACAAGGCTACACAGACAAAGCCTGTCTCAAAATCAAACAAAAAAAAATTCTCTTTATTGCTAATGATTTTTGTTTTGTTTTGTTTTTGAACAGGTGATTTGAAGACTTTAAAGGTGGACTAAAAAACTTCATGAAGTTATTTAACCTGTTAAAAATAAACTCATTTAATTATACTTAAAAGTTGACCGTGATTATTCACCGACTCTCAAGATTATAGTTTTTTGTTTGATTTTTGAGGTAACTGGTTGCCCAGACTGCACTTAACTTGCCAGGTTTAGGCAAGTTAAACCTTCAGGCTCCCCAGACAGCTGGGACCACAGGGCTGGCTGTACTAGTATGTGTACCCTGTCCTTGAAACACGATAAACCAAGAATCATCTATGGTATTATAAACTCACGCGTATACAGACACCACCTTCCTAATAACACCAAGACAGCATTCTTAACCTTCCTTATTGTAGGGTCCTTATTGTAGAATTTTAGTTGGAATTCCAAAATAAACAGGGACAATTTGAATTTTTCCTGTGTGTCACCACACAGCTTGTTTTCTGATAAGAATAAGTATGAGATTTTTGAGTTGCTTGTGCCTTTCTGCTACAGCTTTCACTGTGAGGGTCCCCTCCAAGCTTGCACCGTATTAGAGGATATTGTGTTTGTCTTGGCAATTATATTTTTCATATATCTGTGTTTGTTTTTCGAGACAGGGTTTCTGTGTCCTGGACTCGCTCTGTAGACCAGGCTGGCCTCCAAGTCACTGTGATCCACTCGCCTCTGCCTTCCCAAGTGCTGGACTACAGGCATACACCACCACGCCTGGCTGGCAATTAAACTTTTAAAAATGAACAGATAATTAAATACCATCTAGTATAAGCTTAATAAGGCTGTGACAGGCCTTATGACTGAAGCACATGTTAAAGTTTCAGAGTTTAGTCAGGGGTCCTATTTCTGTCCTTGTGGGGCTGCAAGTTAAATGTATTTCACTAAACTCATATTTAGTGAATATGAGTCATTTTAACTCTTGTCACCTAGAGTTCATGCCCAAGAGCCACAATCAAGAAAAGTGCACATATGTCACCTTCCCTAATGCCATCTGCACAAGGGTGGTGGCCACTAAGGGCATCGAGAGAAGTCAGCCGTTTAGTTCAGAGGGGTCACTTACATTTCCTGTTTCTCCTCCACTGTTCAAACCCTTAATTTGTACAATAAACAGAACCACCAAGCTTGGTTTCCTTTAACTTTTGCCAAGTGCTAAAGAACAGACTTTGTCCCCCTACAGCTCTTCTAGAAATACCCTCATAAAGGGAATGTTTCATCATTTTTAAAAGAAAGACGGTATATCAGACATTTAAAAAAAAAAAAAAAGGAGCAAGGATGGCGCGCACACCTGTGGTCCCAGCACTTGGGAGGCAAAGGCAAATGAATCTCTGAGCTCGAGGCCAGCCTGTTAACCCAAGCTTGCAGAGCAGGAGGATCTCTGAGTTCAAGGCCAGACTAGCCTACATCATGAGCTCCAGGGCTACATAGGCAGGGCCTATCTAAAAAGCGAAGGCTGCATTGTCTAAAGCACTGACCTTGTTCTGACCTTCCCCCAAACTGCTGTGTAGCATCTGAATTTGTCCTCAAGACAAAAAAGACCGAGCGCTCATAGGGGCCCAAGAACACTGTTTCAGAGCCCGCTTAGGAGCTGCTACGTGTCCACTTTCAGTGTCTTCACTTACTCCCACTGAACACGTTTCACACCAGAAGCTACAAAAGCACAGTCCTTTTTTTCTTTTCTTTTCTTTTTTTTTTTCAGAAATCTGTAGTTTGTTTTCTAAAAGAGGCAGGTACTATGTTTTAAATTCAAAAGAGAAACACATTCTTTCCGGAAGTAACTATGTTTAGAATAACTATTCCTGCAATGGATTGTCAGCAAGAGAGAGAAAGATGTATTTCCCTCAAGTTCTTACCAAAATTCATCCATGGGAAACCTAGCTAGGAAAAAGGAACTTTTACTTTAAGTAAATAAAGTGTCGTTTATATTTGTAGAATAAAGCAAGCAATCCACTCAAGAGTTACAAGTTTTAAACACCAATCCAAGTACAGCTGAACAACAGAAGAGCAGGTCTGTGAGGTATTATTTTGAGAGTTTGGTCTCTGAAGGGGTTTCCCCAGTATCCAGTGTCTTGAGCAACCGGAACAGGCCTGCAGCTTCCCGTATCCTACTGAACTCGATACAGAAGGCCTGCACTTCAATAAACAAGTCCTGCACGTTAATAATCTTGTTACGGATCAATGACTGGAGAAACACACATACAAGGCGTACCAAACGATTCTGGAAGAGAAAAAGGAACAAGTTTTAGGAACTTGTTTTCTTGGCAGATAATGACGTTGCAAATGTTTCTACTCACCTGCATGTATTTATCCTTAATCTGCTCACAAGTAGAGATGCAATTTGATATATAGAGGTGAATAAATTCGGGAGGCAGATCAACAGCTGTAGTTAGTCTGTTTCACAAAAGAAAATCTGAGCTGTTAACTGTGTTTGCTAATACTGAGAAGTACTGTAATCATGCAGTCAAAATTTCCCTGAGGTCAACTAGTAAAATTTATGTGACCCAATTCTCTAGTTTTAAACCCAAGAGCCACAGCCACTGAACCCTGACACTTCTGATAAGTCTACGCTTACGAATTACACTCTGTAGTTTCCACCAAGCAGTGAGCACCATGTCCCTGAATATTCTGGCTGGATTACTGTTGGTCATGGTCTCACCCCCTTCCAAACTCTCATAACCTCAGCGATGACTGCCATCTTTCTAAACTTAGTAGGAAAGGCACTGTGTCTGATGAAGCATACGCTAAACAGCACAACACACAACCAGACTAAAATGGAGCTCTGGAAAAGTGACATGACCCTGGCAAAGCCGTAAAAAGTTACAGAGCTGAGATAACAGAAAGCAGGCCTTCCTGAGAACTGAGCAAGGCCAGCAGGCTTGGCTGGCGGCAGCCGTTCCACAGTAACGCTGGAAGAAGCCTCAGCAGCTGAGTAACAAGCGAGAGAGTGAAGAGAGCACTTTCCAAAGAAGTAAGTGGATACTATGAAGTCAGGTAACAGTCCCACCCTGAGCTCAGAAAACATCAGGACGGAGGGGCTGTCTACTGCAAACCTTTAGCTGCAGACTTTGCAAAGGTGAATGAATCCATGCTGCCTTTTCTAAAGCTGTATGACTACACAGAAGGCTCTGAAGTAGTTTAAGAAAATTGCCACCAACCACTATGCACACTGCGATGTGTGCATCTCCAGCAGGGCCGCTTCATCCTTAGTAAGTTATGACGGGAAGAACAAGCAAAACTAGGGTGTGGCTGACTGTAAAGGCTGTAGTCTTTACATTGTGTAGTACTCTAACGACAGTACTACAGGGATGCAGTGAGGGCGCCTGAACACTCAGACTGCTCCAGCCACAGGCAAAACGTAGCCAGTGCAAGAACAGCGGTTGCAACTGTTGTAACGGAGGTCGCAGCAAGGAGAGGGGGAAGCAAGCAGCATGTTTTCAACATTAGCCAGCCAGCAGCAGTCTTACAAAGTAACTGGAAAACTCAGGCTTCCTTTTCTCGTCCACCCTTTATGCATAGCTACCAGCCAACTTTTGTCACCAGCTGATGTAACAAATTCTTTAGTTCAAGTTTAAAATAATCAGCAACTCATATGGATGCTGAAAACATTGTGACCTGGTTCACACCCATGATCCAGCACTCAGAGGATGAGGCAAAAGGGCTGCTAGGAGTTTGATGCTAACGGGACGCTGAGATCCTGTCTCCAACAAACACAAAACAACTAGCTCAGCAAAAGAATACCCTATCCTCCTACATATGTTTAATTCACAATTTTCCTAAGATGTACTTATAAGGAGAAGAAAAGATGAAAATTATATGGAGCACAGCAACGGAAAGCACACATTCCTTCCTTGATCAGTGTTAGAGTAAATTCAACAACTGAGTTCTTACAAATGCTGTCAACACTAAAAATCAGTTTACATTCAACAGCATCAGAAAAGAGAAAAACAAAAATAAAAAAAACCCACTGCTGCCTTTCAGACCTGAGGTGACTTATCAGGGCTGGGGCAGCGCTTCTGGTGGAGCAAGAGAACTCACCGATTGACAACTTCCATTGAGTGTAAGGACATGTCCATATTGACCAGGACAGAGAAGTACTCCGTGATTTGGCTTGACTGCATCAGCTTCAGCAGCATTTCTATAGCAACTAAAGGGTTGTTCTCCACAAGGTCCGGAAGCTTCGCTGGAGTGAGGCCAATGTGGTACACAAGCTTGGGGTCTTTCTCCAACTCACCGAGGAGCTAAGGAAAACATTTGTGACGTTCCTGAGTCATGTTAGAGAATTCTGCATACAGCCCCCAAGTGCTTACATAAGAATTAAATTATCTTTGTTAATTTGTTTATGTCTTCATATATTTTCAGATCTAAATTGTGATACAAAAATAAAAGACAACTTAAAAAACCACTCCATTCCTCCTCTAGACATGACAGTCTTGCCTTTGTCTGGTAGTAAAACAGTATGACCATAATAATAAATTTTAAGAATAACAATTCTTGGGGCTGGAGAGATGGCTCAGCGGTTAAGAGTACTAACTGCTGTTCAGAGATCCTGAGTTCAATTCACAGCAACCACATGGTGGCTCACCATCTGTAATCTGATTCCCTCTTTGGTATGCATGAAAACAGTGTTCATATACAATAAATAAGTCTTTAAAAAAAAAAAACAATTCTTAAAATTCTCCAAAACACAAACCAAGTAGAGTGTGGTAGCACACATCTGTGACATAAACACGGAGGTAGGAGGTAGCCAGCGTGGGCTACATAGTGAGTTCAGGGCTATCTGAGGCTTACATAGTCATGCTCTGTCTTACCCAGAAAGATGACAGGATAGGAAACAGTCTTCTGCCTGTCCTTTTTTACAGTTAAGTCACACCCACGCTTTGCAATTCCAAGAGATAGGGAAAATATGTTTTTCTTTGTGCAAATACATACTTTATTTTAAATTTAATTTTGAGGCTCCGTATCTGCAGAGCCTGTGCTGACTCCTGACTCTCTAGCTCTGCCTTCTAGTGCTAGGATTACAGGCACCACAATGCCCAACCCTTTTTTAACTCTATCGTCTTTTATCTACTTGTATATTCCGCACAGGAATGTTTCATGACTATCCAATAGCAAACTGAACATACAAACAACTGTTACTACATCACTTCAACAACATTTGGGGGGAGGCTGGAAGACGGTGCAGCAGACAGGAGCACCTGCCGCTGTTCTAGGGGGTCAGGGCTCGATTCCCGGCACCCACAGGGAGGTTCACAACATCTGTAACTCCAATTCCAGAGGATCTGATGCCCCTTCTGGTGTCTGTGAGCACTGTATGCACATGGCGCACAGACCAAACACCCACACCTTAAACAAGTCTTTTTAAAAGTGCAGAGTCTAAATGATCATGTGGATTGGAGGTAGCCGTATCTTCCTACCAGTTCTAACTTGCAAGTATGAAGATCTAGTAAATCCACAACCACAGGCTGTCTCTGCTCTCCTTCCCCAGGGGATCCACCTAGTGGTTCCCTTGGGCAGCAGGAGAGTCATGCCTCGTCTACCACTCAACACCGCAGCCCAGTAGTGCACCCAGGTCAGTCACTGTGCAGCCTAATGCTCATGCAGACGATGTGCCAGCTGCCGTGCGGCCGAACAGTGCGCCGGCCTGAGACCCTTCTGGCCCCACCTCTCCCAAGACAAAACGACCTTTTCACTCACTAGACTTCCACACTCCTCAAAGCAAAACTGCCCAGTGAGGAAAGGCCAGAGTATAGCTGCAGAGGTGGCAAAGAGCTGCTGCCTCACACCTACGACTGCTCACCTGACTCTATGGGAAGAAAACCCCGTGGTGCGCACATAGGGGACACTCATGCATTCATACCTGTGTCTGTTGGGGAGAAGATAAAGGGCTTTTGAAGGCTTTGGCCATGATCCGCTTGATCTCCACACCGGTGCTGTTCTTCACACACATTGATTTGTCCCACTGAATGGCATGCTCGGGCTCTGTAGGGTTCAGCCAGGCCAGCTCATCCTCACACATGTGCAGCGGCGGAGGGGGGCGGATGAACTCTGGCCGAAAATGGCCTATAACACAAGTCAGACATGACCACCCAGGAGCCAATGTTTGCACACACCTATGTGTACAGCAGTTAATGAAGTACAGGAATGCCTTTCATAAGGACACAGGATAAAAATCATGCTTCAACAGTGACATAAAAACATTGTCGGGGCTGGAGAGACGGCTCAGCGGTGAAGAGCAGTGTCTGCTCCTGCAGGTCCTGAGTTCAATTCGAGCACTTATCTACATAATATAAATAACTCTTTAAAAAATAATAAAGAAATAAAATTACAGTTCCACTCAAATTACAACCAAGAGCGCACACACACACACACACAGCCCCTCAGCATAATACCAGACACCAAATATGCTTTTCGGGAAGAGAAAAACATGAGCATGAATTGAGTTTTAATGCAAGCATACCTCTTAGGCTGAGGACAGAAATATAAAATCAGCAGATTTTTATTATTTTTTAAAATATTTTTTAAAAATTAAATATTAAAATTTAAAATATAATATTTTAATTTTTTTTAAATCTCTGGCTGTCCTGGAATTCACTATGTAGAACAGCCTACCCTCAAACCCACAGAGATCTGTCTGCTTCTGCCTCCCAAGTTCTAGTAGTAAAGGTATGCATCACCACACCTAACTTATAACTAAAATTTTATGATTGTCTTTTCTTTCTCTTTTTTCAGCACTTACGACCTCAGAATGCTATATGAAGTGCTTGGAGCTATCCTCACAACTCATGGCTAATATACACAGCTCTCCACACACTAAAATAAATGGCTAGTACTTCTGAACTAACACCATACCTCATTTGGTTGCATACAAGGAAAGCTGAAATCTTCCACTACGGCAACCAAGGCCCACAGCCTGCCCCCATGGATTACTGTGTGTTATATAAACACTTGCAGCCTAACTACAGTGACCCACAGTGCTATATCCAAATGACCAGTCTCAAGAAAGACAACTTGCACTGAAAATTTTTAGTACTTGAGACACACCCACCTGTCTACCCAGCTATGGGTTCTACTGTCCACTAAACCCCACTAAAGAAAGGAGACAAGGAGGGGGCGGGGAGGAGGGAGATGAGGGAGGGAGTGGGAGGGTAGGAGGGAATGAGGGAGGGGACTATGCCTGGGATTCAAAGTACCTAACCTGTGATTGATATAAAAATAAATAAATTAAAAAAAAAAAAAAGGAGACAAAACCCACATCATTCCCACTGAGCCCCACTCCTGCTCCACTGTGCTTAGTGTACAGCAGTGAGTGCTCTCATTTATCACCAGAGATCTTACCCAGTCGCATCACCAGCCTTCTAGAGAAAATTTCTCACACAGGATGGAAGCCACTTTGTTCTATTACGGAATCTAGGCTCAGCCAAATTGGAGACGAATCTCTAATTTACTGACAAAGTCTTCCTGGCAAAAAATCACCAAGTAAACACCTCCAATGTTCCCCACTAACATCACCACAATGAACTGCTGTGTCTCCTCAGCCACTACCAAAGCAGCCTTCAGCACTTCAAGAAGTACTCCTGTGAGGCAGGGATGCTGAGGTGTGGCTACACTCAGTTCTGCACGTAGCTGATTGATGGCCTGTGCAATCAAACCCAGAAGCAGGCGGGTTACTGAGTTCCAGGCCAGCCAGGGCTACAGAGTACACTGCACGCCAGCCAGGGCTATACAGAGTTACCCTGTCTTCAAACACCAAAAAAAGTCATCTATGCATCTGCAGACATACTTGTAACCAGCTGAAACTTCAAACAGCAAGCCCACTTATGCCACAAAGAGTAAAGCAAATCCAATCATATTGGAAGCATCAGAGTCCTGGGCACACTGTGATATTGGGGTGGGGGAGGAGAAGGTGATGTTCCCACCCTATGTGGAATGTCTTCAAACCATCCAGAATCTGAGCAAACCAAATGGTACAGCTGTGTTACTTCAAATTCAGTGGGTTTGTTTGTTTGCTGGCAATTACAGTAAGGACTGTGAGGTCAGTAAAACAGAGACAGGTCCTGGGAAGATCGCTGACATAGGAACGACTCTGCAGGGAGGGAGAGAAGAGCCACTTCCGGGCTGCAGATGCAGCTCAGCTGAGGACGCTCTCTTTCCACACAGGTGGTCCTGGGTTTCATCCCAAACAGTAAACAAGCAAAGCTGGACATGGCATACCTCCGTAGGCCCAACACTTGGGCGGGAGGCAGGAGGAGGACCCAGCCACACACAGTTTTCAAGGCTCCCCTGCTCTATATGAGACTGTCTCATTAAACAAACAAATACAGACTCACGTTAGTAAAATCTAAGTTTCTAGCTCCAGGCAGGCATATAGTAAACATCCTAGGGCTTAACTGGCTCTCTGTCTGCTGTATTCTAGATGGTAAGGCAGGAAGGCTCTCATCAGATTCAATGAAAACAGAGTATCGAAAAAAAAAAAAAAAACAACTGAAAAACTCCAGAGTGTGTGAGAATATAAGGCTGAGAACATAAAATTCACTCCTCTATACCTACTTTCAATAGGCGGTTTTGGTCCACTGACCAAAGACTCTGTGATCCGAGAGGCAACAGAACTGTCAAAGCCAGAGTTGGAGGAATCCGGGTCTGGGTCGCTGAGGATACTTGGGAAACTAGCTTTGCTCTGGGTTGGCAGTTCCGACTGACGCTCTGAAACAGATGCAAACAAATAGCATTTAAAGCTTTTCAGCCAGACCTGGGGCAATACACCTGTAATCTCAGCAGTTGGAAAGTGAGGCAAGAATCAAGGCCAGCCTTGGCTATTTGAGCCTGGGGACAGAAAGAATATTTTAAAACTGAGAACACCATGAACAGAGCAGGGGTACAAAAAACCCTTTAACTCCACAGAAAGATGACGTAGGGCATACTCTGTTAGGGGCAGCTAGAGGCTGGTGGTAGCTGGGCCAGCTCTGGGCAGGTAGCCTGTGTTTTCACTCTCCATCCCTCAAAGTAGCTGGTCTCCGTGGCACTTTTTGGGCACCTTGTGTGTGCGGCAGCCACTGCTGATCACCAAGCCACTCGTCCCATCGCAGGAGGAGATGGCGGGTACTAGAGCAGGTAGAAGGAGATCTGGATGTCACTCAGCGACTGGTGAAGAAAGCCGACATTTATGACGATGACCAAGATGAGCAGGGCATGACGCTTGCACAGATTTGGAAGAGATGTGGGAACAGGCATTCCGACAGTTCAAACCTGGAGCCTGAATAAGAGGCTGATAAAAAAATGACAGAACCTCCTTGCATCGTAAATACACAGGAACCTGGTCCTCTTGGTCACAGAGAAGCTTGGAGACCTAGAGTTTTGGATGCTCCCCCAGAGTGGCAGCCTGGGAAGACCCTTCGAAGGACAGCTGAGTGAGTCCCGGACACACTCTCAGAAAACAACATGGAAGCCAAGTTCCTAGGGAATGCACGTAGTGGCCACAACAAGTTCAAGCTCTCTAAGGCAATTCAGACAGAGTGACCTTGTGGTCAAAGTCTTCTTCAAAGCTCTGCTGCTCACTGGAGACTTCGTGCAGGCCAGGAAGAAGGGCCGCCGCCTGTGGGTGACTATCTGCAGCCCAAGTACCTGGTTCAGGTCAGGCGGTTTCCCCTGGCCCTCTGATGGCCTCAGCTGCCCGTGGATGATGCTCACATAGGTTAGGACCTCATTAGGACCTCAGGGACAATGTGGATGCCCATTAATGGACTGTGAAGCACCGGGCTAAACTGAGAACTAAATGTGTCTGTCATTGTGCTGAATTTTGATTTGTCCTTAGAGGAATACTGGCTTTGCCCAGTGAAATGGGGCTAGGACAGAGTGTTGGTCTATAGCAAGTTAAAGCTGTGTTATAGTGAATTAACAGACCCACTGGGCCTGGAAGAAAGAGAAATGAATTGGCCTAAATCTCCAGTTCTGAGGAAAGTTTCTAGGCCCATGAAAAGCCTAGTTTTTCATGTTAGCTTTTCTTTCCACTTGATATGAAGGAAATATTTTCATCTTTCCCTCCCTCCTATAAATTGCCTGGGCCATGGTATTTTATGACAATACACAAGTAATTAATATATGTTGCCAGTGTTGAATTTATAATAGTTCTGAAGATACAAATGCATGTTTCAGATTCACTTTAAAGACAGAGGTCTAGGCCTGGAGCTGGCTTAGGAGTTAACAGCACTTGCTCTTGCAGAAGACCTGAGTTCTATTCCTAGCACCGATGTGGTGGATCACAACCATTCTAGTTCCAGGGATCCCACACCCTCCTGACTTCCGAGGGCACCAAGCACATATGTAGTATGCATATATACATGCAGGCAAAACACTCACATATTTAAATAAATCTAAAACATTTTTAAAGATTATAACAAAAACAGAGGACTCTAATGATAAGAGTTTATGAAAATATCTCTTACATTCTAAGAGACTAGAGATTTAGCTGGCCTCACAGTTAAGCAAATAATATACCTGGAGGTCACCTAAGACCTGACCTAAGAACCTGCTGTGTACTCAGCCTGTTTGTTTAACCTGCCTTTAAGGGAACGATGTAACAACCAACTTTACTTGCCCTTGCATTTACAACCTAAGCTAATGCAGAGCTGTATCCTAAATGAGGTGGAAAGAGACATTATATAGTAATATCTAGCACAAAACTGGATTCAGCATACACAGATAGACCCTGACAGCAGTATGCTTACTTTGGGGTTAGCTAGAGTCAGTGACCTGATCCCCTATAAACTCTACTAAGGATTTTTGTAAAGTATCTCTCACTCCTACCCCATGGGGTGTTTTCTGTGCTGTCCGCTACAGAGCAAAGCCCTTTGTTAGAGATGATGAGACCCATGACAGCAGAGACAAGTGACACATTCAGACTCACCCATCAGAGACCACAAACAAGCCAGACACACAAACTACAGACAGACACACAGCAGGCATGGGAGAGAAGTGAAGATTCCAAACAAGTTCAATCTTTGTCAACTTAATTCAAGGCAAAGTGCTCAGCTTTCTTTCCTTAAACTACTGAAATAAACCAATGCCACTTTTTCCTCCCCGATTATAGAAGTAAAAGAAGTTAAATAACATACTATCAACCAAGATGTAGAAAAATGTTAACTGGCAAAATGTTGGGAAGTCAAGATATAGCAGGGATTTGTTGGGAATTTTAAATAAAACTTCTGAAATGAGTAGATTGTTCATGATGCCCCTTGGACTCACTAAAATGCAACTTCTTTGCTCGTGTTTTAAAGAAGACATAGATCCTGCTCTATCTGCTTGAAACCTGACAGAGATCATCTGTATTTTGGGTGTGTTTGTTTATCTTACATTTCGTTGTTTACAGACAGGGTCTCACATTTCACCCTGGATGGGCCAGAAATCATAGACTCCCAACTGCCTGTGCCTCCTGAGAGCTTAAATTACAGGCCTGTGTCCTCACACCTCCTGGCTCGGAGGTGAACCTTGAAATGAACTCTGGGGAAAGCATGAAGCAGATGAAGACAAGGATTTGAACAGCTTCCAGCTGGGGGGAGGACACAGTGTTGTTCACTCCCTTCTGATAGAAAGACAAACAAGCAGAGCTTAGCTTATGTACGTATGTACAATGTGGGAACGGATGTAAATGCCGGAAACTGGAGAGGGACCATGAGGGGTTAAAAAGAGGCTTTCAGAGTGGTAAGAAAGGTAACACGTGATACATATGAAGGTGAGAGAGGATTGGGAGGACACAAGGCTCTGACAACGGTGGACAGCAGAGGTGGACAGATGAGGATGGGCTGGGCGTGTCAACCAAAAGCACACAAAATAAAGAAAAAGGAAAGTGGGCGGGGGCAGGGTAGAAGGCATAATAGGGGATGGAGCTGGCCTTGGTGGGGCCTACCTTTCCTTACACCCAGGAGGCAGAATCAGGAAGAGCTCTCAGTTAGAGCCTACTGTGGTCTACACAGCAAATTCCAGGACAGCCAAGGCCACACAAAGAAACAAAAAAAGAGAGGGGTGACAGACAGGGAGATGGGGAAAAGACAAGAACAGGACAGGATGGGAGAGGATCAAACAAAAACAACCAAAAGTGTAAACTGATGGGAAAAAATGTGATTTTATGTAGAAGACCTCAAAAACAGAGAAGAATGCCCAAGTCATTGGCCCTTCCTTACCTGCCAGGGCTAACTGGAGGCCACTAATGTCCACAGACTGTCCCATGTTTCCAACATCCATCAATGCAATCTGGCGAGGGGTCTTTTTGAAGAGTTCCCTTGGGGGTGCCAGCATCAGCTGGGAAAGAAAAAACTTTTCTGGTGGAGTTATAGGAGGCAAAAACCCTGCAAATAAAAACGTATAGCGATTTCTCTCCGATGGTTACTTTAAAAAATTACCTTGAATCTGGTCAAAGTTAGTATTTGCTACTAGCCACACCAAGCTATTTCTATAAAGCAAATGTAACTTAGTTCCAGTTTATCGAATATATATATATATATATATATATATATATATATATATATATACTCAGAAAGCCCATAAACAAATATATCATTTGAGATCAATGGAAATGTCAATGAAACATGGTTTTAATAACTACCGAGAATTTTCTGTTATCGAATACTTCAATTTCTGCAAAGGCTAAAGCTTATATATCATAGCATTCAGAAATGCCTTCTAGGGCTTGGTGTTCCGGCCAGTTTAAACACACTTTAAAAAAATTCTAAAATGCAGCCTGTGATTGGGCTAGGTTTGTGGGTTAGAGGGGTGACCCTGGTCCATCCTCAGCCCCAAGGTTAGGGGAGCATCCTCGGATCTAATTTTGCCTGATCTCAGCAATGCTGCCAAAGAAACACTGTACAATACTGTCCAGAAGACATGCATCTTCTAAAAGTGAAGTGGAAACAACTTCATCCTTTGGTCATGTCACATTACAGCAGACCAAGAAGGCGGCTGCTGTTAGATGCCCTGTAATGTGGATTTCAGCCTGCCACTTCTTCGGGTTCTCGGTATCAACTTCTTTACTCCAAGACTTACAAGGGAGGTAGACTCGGTGTCACTAGCTATAACTTCGCATACCTCGGAGCCTTAAAATGATGAAAGAGTCGCATCTGACAGCTCTTCGGTGGGCTGGACTATGTATTGACTTTTTTTGACTGGGAGGGACCATACGGAGTGGGGTGAATTTGGAAAAGCAAAACAAAACTTGCAACTTTGGGCCACTTCCTCCCGTCCCCGCCTACTTTAATGAAAGAAAGCATGAAAGAGGAGGGAGGGTTGGTCCTCTCCAAGGAGGCTGCACGTTCCTGGCCGCTGAGCTCCCACACAACAGCCGGCTGCAGGCTGTACCTGAGAGCGGGGGCCGGTCGGGCTCCTGTCCGCCGCGGGCGGGCGGCGCAGGGTTGAGCAGGTGCGCGAAGCTGGCCGCGAACGGGTTGGCGGCGAGCGGCTCGGTGCGGTACATCTCCCAGAGCAGGTAGAGCGCCGTGAGGCGCTGCGCCGCGCTGGGCAGCAGGTCCGGCTGCTGCAGCAACATCACCAGCACCGAGCCCAGGCGGAAGTGGTCGGCCTTGCTGAAGTAGTGGTGGAAGGCGGTGGACAGGCCTTCGAAGGTGCTGCCGCCGCCCGCCTCCTCCGAGATGATGCTCAGGAGGCTCGAGAGTTCCTTCGGGGTCAGGCTCATCCTGCCCGCGGGGCCCCCAGGGCCTCCAGTCCCCGGCCCGGGGCCACCTGTTCCGCCTCGGCCTCCGCTCGAGCCCGCCGGGCCGCTCCGCAACGCCGCCGCCTCTCGCGCCCCTCTTTGATCCGCCGAGGATAGAAGCCGGCCAGACGCCGTGCTCGCCCCGCCGCCGGGCATCAACCTCGCCCGCCTGCCCTGCTTCCCGGCCGAGAGGCCCTGGCGCCGGCTCGCCGCGTCCCCGCGGCCGTAAAGCGCACCCTTAAACGACAGCGTCGCAAAGCAAACAGCGGGGAACCTCGGGCGGTCGGAACAGAGAAACAGCGCCCCAGTGGCCAAGCGAGGCCCAGCCGAGGTTCCGGAGACGCGAGGTGGGCGGGGCGCCGTATCCGGAAGTGGGCGGGGCACCCTGGGGGCGGGGCCGGGTGGAAGGAGAGCGGCGGGTCTGTTCCTTCCCTAGCTGAGTAAAGCAGCCCGTGGCTACCGTGTGGTTAAAGCCCCCGAAGCCAGCCTCGAGTAGCGGGTGGCGCCAGAGCGGCCCCGTCAACACTGCCTGGCCTGCAATCTGAGAGGGAGGCCTGAGGTGCTGACTGGCTCATGCTGAAATTATTGTCAGTGCCAACAGGTTTGTTTCTCATAACCACCTTAAACTTCTCGGAGGATCGATCGTACCCCATGGTTACGTGCACAAAAACCTGTGAGGAGCCCGGCACTAGGGAGGCAGAAGCAGGCGGGTCCCTGTTGAGTTCGAGGCCAAACTGGTCTACAAAGTGAGTTAGTTCCAGGATAGGCAGGTCTACGTAGGGAGACCCGGTCTCAAAAGAAAATTAAAAACAAATAAATAAAGATTAACACACACACAAAGTCTGAGGAAGTGCCTCAAAGAAATACTGGTTCACAAAATCGTTGGCTGTCATTTCCCTTAGCCTTCCCTAGAGTGCTTTTTCTGGCGGCGCCTTGTCTGAACACTGAAAACCCTGGGATCTTTACATGCCAGCCTTTTGGTCCCCCGCCCCCGCGCGCTCCGGCTGGTGGCGAGAACCCTCCCCAGAACCACAGAAGCCCTCAGGAATGTCGCCAGCATCGCCTGCCACCCTGCGCTCAATAAGGGCAGCCGCCCGAAAATGTTCTATTCGCTTCCTGCTGAGATTCTCAAGGAAATTCTGAGGCACGAGGGGGTTGCGTATTTGCATATGTTAACAGCTTCTTTACTGTTAAACCTGTAGAGGAGTTCTGCCAAGGAACGTTGCAATCAGCAGAAAATATAACTTGGCTGATGGAGGAAATAATTCAAATTAGCCTATTTTATTATTATTATAAATCAACTACCTTCTCCTTGAGCCCCTATACGCTGTACGCTCTATTTGTGACTAGTGTACAATAACAAAACCGACTGGTGCTGTAAGACCTGAAGTCTCACAGCTCAGGAACTCCCAGGAAAACTCACAGACCACAACTCGATACAAAGAGCAAGAGGCTGGTTTATTCAGATCGCGATGGGGTCGCCCCTCTAAAGGCAGGAGCATGCACAGCACAGAGTTTTTATACCTGTAAATCAGACTATAGCTGTCCTTTACATTGATTGGTCAGCAGAAGTAGCATGAAGACAGCTCAGCAGCTGGCAGTTTATGGTTTTTCTGAGAGCAGTCCACCCTGACCTGAATTCTCAGGATAAGTTCCCTCTGCCCTCCAGAGAGGACCATCTGGTCTGGCCTCAGTTCAGGTTGGGAACAGTCTCAGTTGTTTTTCTTTTACAGTTGTTTTTCTTATTCCCGGGTGGCCTCTCAGTGCTAGTGTTTCAAGGTGTTTTAAAATACCTGAACAGGGATTAACGTGGTGCCAAGAATTTCTTTCCCGCTTCCATTGTATCTGTTTCTAGGACTTCTATGGCATTAACCACAAACTGGGTGCGTTTTCACAGTAGAAACCAACTTTCTCTCCTTTCCTCAGGCTGAAAGTCTGGAATTGGGTTATCAGCTCAGCCATTCACAT
>CM053756.1:3817375-3861269 GCA_028658305.1 Pachyuromys duprasi
GTGTGTGTGTGTGTGCATTTATTGTGTTTCTACTCTGAGGTCTGTATATCTGGTGGGCTGAGATTTCTACCATTTCCTGTGGGTGGCTTTCTTCTGAAGATGTTCCATGGTGTATCAGCCTTTTACACAACGTTGGTTATATAGAACCTGGGTGTTAGAATGTCATCAATCCTGAGTAACTGTCCCTACAATAGAAACTGGCCCCACTCAGGACTCAGGGCTTCCCAAAGCGCTGCTCGCATGAGCTGTGTTATCAAGTACCAGCCTCTGGTACTATGACCAACAGCGGTGAGCAGCCAGGCAGCTGGCCTTCGTCCTCCAGGCGGCGCGAGAATACGAGGCTGTGTCAGGAGCCGCAGCGCCCCCTTGTGGTGGCACTCACACCCAGTCGGGAAAGCGGTGCGTGGTCAGCTAGGTGAAGGAAGCGGTACCCGAAGGGCCCACGCTGGAGCTGGAGCGGCAGCGGGAAGTAGCGTTCCCGTACACCGCTGTGCCGGGAGACGTGAGAGCTTAGCATCCCCACGGCTCTCTGGACCTCCTCCGGCTCTGCACCCTGCGGGCAGGGTGACCCCAGGCGACACTGCTCGCGCGTGGAGCGTGGTGGGTGGGAGCTGTGTGGGTGGCTGCCGCCAGTCCTAGCATAGTGTGAGGCACACCCGGCTTGTCTCCACGCGGGCCAGCTCCCCGGTCTTCCAGCTGACACCTCCCACGTCCCTCCACGGACTGCGACAACTGGCCCCCGCAGAACAGAGCCCCCTGTGAGGTTAAGTGCCTTTGCCTAACCCCGAGCCAGCGCAGTGGGCTCCGCGAGCAACCCAAACTCAGACAGCGATTCCTTGGGAAGGCTCCTGCCGTGCCGCCCCGAGAGTGGCTGGGAGGTGATGCCTGTGCGGAGAGGGTTACTCTAGGATCTCAGGCTCTTTGGACAGCACGCCTGCGGGGAAGGTGAGGCTAGCTAGGGGCAGCGTGCCCGCCTCTCTGCTGGAGTTTGCTGGGACTCGCTCTCTTCCGGGAGGATCACACCACTGCCTGTGGGCTGCAGGGTGCTAGGTGCCTTGGTGCGGTCTCTCTCTTAGGAGCTGTGTGGCCCAGGTCTCTCTCGATCGCACAGGCTCTCGGAGTCTCCCGTATCCTCCCACGGCCACTCAGCTTAAACTGCAGGGATACACTCTTCTGGAGGCCGTGGGTAGTCCGCTCTGACACAACCACGGATGAACTTCTGGACTGGGTCAAACCACAGTTTCCCGAAACATTGTTTCCTAACCGCTGCTGACCTCCTGAATGACAGGGCTCTTCCCCAAACCGCAGGGAGACTGCCCACACCCATCCCCTACCCACCCGTGGTGGCTTGGCTTCTGCCACACCGATTGTAATTCCTGTAGAAGGTGAATTAGGTAATTAGCACTCCCACCCCGTGCAATTTAAAACTATAAATACAGCCACCACTGTGCAAAACCACAGGACATTTTCTCTTTTCTTTTATGTCCATGTGTTTTGCCTACATGTATGCCTGTGCACCACGTGTGTGCCTTGTGCGTGTGCAGTTAGAAATCTCAATCCAAGAAAGCAAGTAAGCAGACAGGGATCCTTCTTGCCACGCGTGAAAAGTTTTTTGGTTGTAGCCGGAAGAAAGGCAGCTTTGATGGTGCTCAGATAGGGCGCTTTCACCTTCTCCAGTGAACTGCCCCACTCAGCTGCCTGCACACCTTCTCCGGGGTGAACTGCAGTCCCTGAAAAAGCCGCATCTGGTGAGAACTTCACGGTTCTGGGACTCTGACAGAATGCCGAAAGTATCTGCGTCTGTCCATCAGCCCCAGAGAGCTGTTTCTCATCCCCTTCCGTGTGTGCTCTAACCTCTGCTTCACTTTCAGAGAAAAGGCTCTCAACGTCTTGAGGCTAAACGTAATTCCAGACAGCTCCTGGCTCCCGGAGTTCTCCACTTTGCCATAAGCTGTGTGTGCGCTCACCACCAAAGTGTTTTCTTTCGCTTTGGTTTTGAAGTTCTGGGGCTTGAAGCCAGGGTCCTGAGCACGCTGGACAGTGCTCTACCACTGAGCCACACACCCAGTCACATGCCGGTAAATGCATTGCTCCTGTCTGTATGTCATTCCGGTCAACTGGAATCCATATTCTTAGATTAGGTACACTCAAATTTGGCTCAAAATACATTTCTTCTTTTTCTTCTCTCCTCCTCCTTTTCCTCCTCCTTCTTCTTCTTCCTCCTCTTCTTTGTTTTCCTCCTTTGAAATGGGGTCTCATTCTGTAGCCCAAGCTAGTCTCTTGCATGCTAGGACTGTATTCTGTTCCACCATACCCAGCTTAAAATGTTTGCCTATTTGCTTTGGAGCAAGAGCTGTGTTTAATACCAACACTTCTGGCTGTTTTCTTGATGACACTGCTGTGACTCAGGGTAAGACAGACTCTCACTGTGGTTTGTATTTCGCTGGTATTAAACATATTGAACATTCTCTGGTATTTCCTATGTTAGATGTTTGGGTTCTTTTGAAAATCAGTTTATTTTCTCATATATTGATTGATTGGGCTGTTTAATTTTTTCATTCTTTACATGACCTGGCTATTGACCCCCACTGGATGAATAGCTAACCAGAAGCATGGTTCTGTAGGCTGTCTCCTCCCTCTCCTGTTGCTTCTTTTGAGCTTTTCATTCCCTCATATCCCATTATCAGTTGTTGCTGCTGTTTTACCCACTGTTGGATCCCAGTCAGAACATCACCTGTGCTTAGATCCGGAAGTGGTTTGCCCCTGGTCTTTGGTGGATTTTGAATTTATCTTCAAACAGGGATAGAGCTGGGACCTAGTCTCATTCTTGCGTGGTGGACATCAGTTTTCCCAGTACCATTTGCTGAGGTGTTTAAGGTGCTTTTGTTGGGAATCTAACGATGGTAGCTGTTCATTTCTAGGTCTGCTCTATTCCATGGATCTATGTGATCAATACACTTTCAAGATTACTTCAGTCCAAATCTGTCACCAAATAAAACCTGCTTTGCACCCACCCCTACCGCAGCCTGCTAATCACCGAAACTTCACATTTTACTGAAGAAAGACCCAGTAGAACATGCCAGTCCTTAGGAGGTGTGAGGTGGGAGCTGTAACTTTGCCTCCAGAGGGACGGATTTTGGGGGGGGGGAAGGGAAACAGGGTAGTTTGAGACTTAGGGAATGAGATAATCTGTGGGGTTCAGGAGCACAGTCAAACTCCACAGCATTTCCTTAGTGCACGTGGTTAGAAGCCGACAGCACTGGCGCTCCCTGAGGGTAGATTCTTCACCGACTGACCTGGAAAGACTGCGCACCTGGGAAGGCCCACGTGAAGCACGGATTGACCAGTTTGAGACTGAGAACCAACCACCTAGCCACCAAGGTCCTGAATAGCTACTTACACAATCACTGCTCTAATCAGCTAATCATTGTACCTCAGAGATGTCATCACAGCAAAGGCAATGGGGTATACCATACCTACCTTACCTCTGACCTCTGACACTGGTATTGGAAGCAATGGGAGCATATTGCACCTGACCTCTGACCTCTGTAGTACAGTTGTCAGAGTGCTAGTTTAGCATGTGTGAAGCCCCGGGCTTCATGGCCAAAACACATAAACTGAGCACAGTAGCATCAGTAAGTAGAAGCTGGAGGTCAATTCAAGAGCATCCTAGGCTACCTAGGGATTTGAGCCTGTCCTGTACTGCATGAGACCCTGACCATTAAAAAAAAATCATGTGACTCTGAAGTGTTTAATTAGCCCCCCTCAGTTCTGGGTTTTCCTGTATTGCAATCTTCCTTAGTCCTAGACAAATGTTCTCAAATAGGCTGAAATATTCCCACCAGTAATACGCACACACACATTCATGCTCAGGTTATGAGCAGTGACTGCTTTAAGTGGATGTTTGTAAAAGAAGCTTTGATTTGCCTGCTTCAGTTGTTGTCTGGGAGGCTTACCACCTCTGTCTGCTAACCTAGGCCTAATCCTAGAAGCTTCTAGCCTCCACACAATCTAACCTAGGCCTAGAATGTTTTCAGCCTCTGAGACCTCCTGCTGAATAAGCTCACCATTTCTTGTTCTTACTGAGCTCAGGGGCTGGCTGGTTCAACACAGCTGTTCTGGCTCAAATTCCTCTCCCAGCTGACTGATTAAATCTGTCTTCTGAATTGCTCTCCTTGGCCTGAAACTAACTCCAACAATCTGCTCTAATCTCCTGGCTCCTCATTCTCTGGCTCATTTGGTCTTCACCTGAGTTCTTTCTCGCAACCTGTCTCTCTATTACTGTCCTGGTAAAAGTGTTTCCTTTCTCTCTTCATTGTCCCTAAAGTAGCTTCCCTTTAGTCTCTCTTCTTGTGAGAGCTGGGCATATCCTATACTGTCAACTCTTTCTTTGATTCAGCACCTTTTCTGCCACTCAATTAGACATCACTTTCAAACCTGGGTGCTTCACTCTACAAACAGACTTTACCTTCATTGCCTGGGATTAAAGGCAGGTATCACCATGCCTGGATCTAAGCTTTCTTTACCTGAAACTTACTCTATACCTGGCTGGCCTTGAACTCAGATCTGCTTGCCTCTGTCTCCTGGATTAAAGGCATGTTTGTATTCCAGCTGGATCACACAGACCTAGAAGATCTTGCCAGAGCAGCCATGTTCTGAATCAAGATGCCTCTACTGCTGTTTGCTTTCTTTCCACTTTCATCTGACTCCTAAATGAACATGTTTTATATTTTTAGGTTTAAAAAAACCCAAACAAACAAAACAAAACTAACGAACTGACTGAGGGTCAGAGAGATGGCTCAACAGTTAAGGACACTGGCTGCTGTTCAAGAGGACCAGGTTCAATTCCAGCACCCACCCAGCAGCTCATAACCATCTGGCACTCCAGCTCCAGGGGACTGGTGCTCCTTGCACAGCATGCCTGGGATGCACAGACTGTCACGCAGGCAAACACCCATGTACACACAATGAGAATAAATACATCTTTAAGACAACGCTTCTTGAAAGCTGGGCGTGGCGGCACACAGCTTTAGTCTCAGCACTCACGAAGCAGGGGCAGGCCAAACGGTCCACATAGGTCCAGGACAGCCAGGACTGTGTAGGGAGAACCTGTCTCAAAAAAGCAACAACAAGATTATTGAAGAAGCAGAAATATCTGGTGTGTATGATGGGAATTTGCTCCCCACTCCTCCTAGATATTAGCCAATTAGGAAAGAAAGAGAGAGGGGGCAACAGAGACAGAGAGTGAAGAAAGGCAGATGGAAAGTGGCGCCGAGTCTTGTTTAAGAAGTGGCTTATTAAAGGCCGTCAGCACGCTGAGGATCTGGAGCAGCTTTAGTTACCTCTGTGTTGCCTGACAAAGCAAGGTAGAGACTCTAAGCGCCCTTAGGAGGATGTGGGGAAGCAGGGAGGGTACTGTGCCACGAGGCTGAGGAATAACAGCTTTGGTTGATAGCCTGTAAGAGTGCCCTGTGGGGCACACGGCTGGTTAATACTTGACCGTGAGGGGTGCCAGTCGTCTGGCTGCCTCTGACCCCTGGATGGCAGGGAGGCCGGACGTGCTCTCGTCAGCTGCCCTGCTTAGCTTGAACTGTTCGTTTGGCAGAGCCTAGAATCATGTGAGAGGTACCACTCAGCCTTGTTCACAGACCAATCTGGTTTAATGTTGAAGAGTTTAAGTCAGCCTGGGTATAGTTAGCCTAGTTAGCCTGAGTATAACTCCATTTTGAAATAAAGATCTTGACTGGAAACTGAATTCAGGAAATATCACAGAATGTACACTTGGCAGAAAACAAAGTTAACTCTCCTAGCAACAGCCTCCAGGAAATAATACAGAATAAATGCTTCATAGAAAATAGAGACAAACTCCCTGGCAATAATCAATGGGAAAATTCTCCCCAATGTTTCAGATATTGTTTAGAAGAATAGCAATTGTCCCTCAGAGAGGCATATGCCTTAGGTAATTGTGATTCAGAGAAGGTCACCTCGCCCCTCTAACTTTTACCTAATCCTGTAGTGTCTAGGCATATGCTCCCCCTGTTTGCTGTCATAGAAACATGTGCCCCCCTGCTTGCTGTCATGGAAACCCCCTGATCACAGACTTTCCCTTTAAAAATCCTGCTCACTCAGAGCTCGGGGTCCCACTTCTCTACTTCTTGGGTACCGAGTTCGCTCGCTCTTGTAATAAAGCTCTCTTGCTATTGCATCGAGTCATCTCCTGGTGGTCCCTGAGGGTCCAGTGAACCCGACATTACAATGTCTATAAGGGATTCTTTAATCCCAGCACTCAGGAGACAGAAGCAGGAGGATTTCTGTGAGGCAAGCCTGGTATACACAGTGAGCTCCAGACCACCAGGGCTACATAGTGAGGCTACAGTTTAAAAAAAAAAAAGAAAGAGTTTATGCCAATCAATATTGCCTACAAATAAAACTAATAAAATTGCATATCTCTATAAACAGTCTATACATTTGTATGAAACTAGATGTCAAAAATATCGTATAAATCAGCGTTTACTAGGTTTTTACAAAGGTATATCACATCAGATCCAGGTGGTGGTGGTGCACACCTTTGATCCCAGCGCTCAGGGGGTAGAGGCAAATCTCCCAGGCCAGCCTTGTCTACACAGCAAATTCCAGGATATCCAGGGCTACACAGAGAAACCCTAAATGGAAAAAAAAAAAAGAAAAAGCACCACCTGAGGAGTTTTTTTGGAGAAAACACTCCAAGATTATTCTATCAGAATGGAGGTGTTGGGGTGGAGGGGGGTGATGGGTTTCCAAGGCCTAGGCATGTTCTCACCACTAGATGGCAATAAAAAGGGATCAATGTCACAGACCTAGCTCTTACCGCCAACCACAAACACGATATTTCCCTTTCATTTTGAAATTGGACAAAAATATTAGCGTCTACTGTTGGCTACGTGGACACTTCCAACGCACAAATGCCAACTCCTACATCCTCCCCTCCAGGCTGAGAACACAAATCCAGGACGTAGAAACACTTTTGAATCAAGCTTAGTCCCTCCCAACCCCTTTCCTTAAACATTTTTACAGACACAAAATAAGAGTGTGGCAACGGTGTCTCCAGGGGAGAACCAGAAGCAGAAAGACAAGGCTCTCCTGGGCGTTCCCCTGAGGCATCCCTTCCTTCCTAACCCCCTTCCTTCTCTGAACAGTCTAACTCCATATTTGCTGGGGAGCCTGGGTCACATTGGTCTCTCTGATACTCGTCTTTATCGACAATAATGAATATGTAAACTTTTAGGATGTAAATCTATGCCAGACATGGTGGAACTCACCTTTAAGCCTGGCACTGTGGGGGTAGAGCTTTGAGTTCAAGGCCAGCCTGGCTTACATAACAAGCTATGTCTGTAGGCTAGCCAGAGCTACACAGTGAGACCCTGTCTTTTTTTTTTTTTTTTAAGTAATTTCCCTCCTATTTGGTGGGAGAGGTTGGCTAAATCTTTCCTGATCAAGGCTGGAAGAAGTGGAATGGGAAACCAGGGGACTCTGGTGCAAAGTGCATGGTCAGGTTCAATGTTATTATCATACCTCCTCTGATTACACAGGAGTTTACAGTCCATCAGAGAAGCCTGCTTCACAGCCCAGCAAGCTCCAGGCTCTATAAAGCACAATAATGTTGTCTTCAGGAAAATATCTTAGGGATTTCATCTAACTGTTCTCTATCATTGAGGAAGGTCACAGCATTCCCATATTCATTCCCACATTTGCTGGTGATCCAAATTCCCTTCTAAAGAGATTCAGTCTGCCAGATGTGTTCCCATGGCTCATGTCACAGTTCATCATACCCTCATAACCTTAATTCAGACTCCAACACTCTAGATTCTAAAAGACCATCTTTTCTCTTAAAATGACAACAACAAATCACCCAGGCTTAATTAGCACGCCGTGCTTAATTTCAGCACTCAGGAGGTTGAGACACCAAAGTAGAGAGTTTGAGGGCACACTGGCTACATAGTGTTAAATTTTGCCTCAACAAGCAAACAAGTAGACAGACATACAGACAAACAAATGGTTTAACTAGATGCCCTTGATGGAGAATCCTGTGGAAAATCACCCAACTCTAGATTAGGAACCTGACTGAGGTCAAGATGTCCCAACTAACTTAGCTTAGCTTCTGTTAAACTGCCTGCTTGTGCAAACCTCTCTCTGAGGTGCCAAGTGAAATACTAGGATGTAGTTTTTGACCTTAAAAATCTTTTATCCTAAATGCTCTGCACTACGCTTGGGTCCCAAATACCTGAGTGTAGTCCCAGTCAGCTGGAATAAAGAGTTTTAATTAGCTATAAACTGTGTCTGAGGGGTCAGATCTGAAGGGAATATTCCTGAAGGGAAGTATGAATCCCACTGTGCAAGAATAAAACCGCAAGCACAATTTTTTGAGCCAAATTTAAAGTAAGTTTTATTAAATACTGGCAAGGTGACTGTCACTGTCCAGGTCCATACCCAGGATTCCCAGAGAACAGTCTCACATTATGTTAGTCAGGACATTAAAAAGGCAAGCCCCACAAGGCTCTGTACTTCCCACTGACCAGCCAGAGGGAAGCATGCATTCTGACATACCCTCTACCCGTGTACTTCCCACCTATGTGGGATCAAGCACAGCCTGTGCAGTTGAGGCAACCAACCTTGTTTACAGAAGTGAAAACACAGGGTTTGCTGTCTTACGTGAGCAGCAGTCCATGACATTATCTGTCAGTGGTGCTTACTGGTCAGTGGCATGCTTGTATCACAGGTCTCTTAAGCACAGTAAATAAAACTGAAGACATAACTTTAGCTACACAGCTAAAAAGGCCCCTGTTTTTCTCAGTCATAAAAGGTCAACTCCCTCTCATCTGCGCTCCTTTCCTCCTTAGCTCAGCATGGAACCCCTACCCCCTCCTTGGCCGATTTATTTTCAGCTGATGGCATAGGTCATTGCTTTCAGGTAGAAGAAATTTAAGCCACATAATTCCTTTTAAAAGAAATCATAAGCCAGACATGACAGCACACACCTGTAATCCCAGCACTCTGGAGGCAGAGGCAGGCAGATCTGTGAGTCCAAGGCCAGCCTGGTCGATGGAGTGAGTCCAGGACAGCCAAGGCTACACAGAAACCCTACTGAGAAAAAAAAAAAGAGTGCAACTATAATAAATCCCAGGTCACCAGCCTTCAAAATACAACACAGGTTGAGTCTCACCACCTTCAAATGCTTAGAGCCAAGTGTGTTGGAATGTTTGCATGTACATATTGAGCCATCTTGGGGAGGGGGGATTTGTGTTAATCAGTCTTTCACTGCTATGATAAAATACCAGAAAAAAAAAAAAAGGAAGAAAAATTGGCTCATAGAGGTTTCCAGCCCAGCCAGCTGGCTCTACTGGTTTTTGGTCATGTCAAGACAGAACAGCGGTGGAGCAAAGTTGCTCCCTTTGTGGTGGTCAAGAGGGAGGAGGGAGGGCTAGAGGGATGGGGGACAGAGGAAGGGAGGGGTGAAGGGAAAGAATAGAAAGGTGGGACAAGATGTACCCTTCAAAAGTACACACACACGCACCAGCACACTGAAGCAGCATGCTCTGGGGCCATCATTTCCCAAACGCTACACTAGAATGAAGAGCTGTTTGTGAACTTCTTGTAAGAGAAGCATGTGGAAGGAAGGACTTCTCAGGTAGTCTGTAGGAAGCGTGTGCCTCCCACAGACCAGAACCCCGTGTGCTCCCAACCCTCCTAACTTTCTCTTCTCTTCCTGATAATGCCCGCGGTAACCCCACCACCAAGCTCTCTGAAACATTCTCTTGCATTAGCTGGGATCCTGCTTACATAATAATGACATAGTGAAAATAAAGTTTTCTTTGCATGTTACCATCTGAGTTCTTCAGAACAGCTCAGTGGTCAAAAGCCAAAACTAGTTTCACATGCAGCTTTGGCTGGCATGTGTGGTGTTGTTGAGAAGAGACTGAGGACACTGTTCCCGGACTAAGGTGGTTCTGGGACCCCGATTTACCGCTGCGGAGACCGGGTTATAGAAGAGGTTCGGGCCTCCCTCCTTGCTTCAACTACCCACACCACTGGTTGATCTCATGTGTGCCCCTGATTCCTTGATGAGAAAGGCAGTTTCCTGGGCTGCTTCCCAGCAGGTGGCATTACCAGGAAGCAGAGTGTGATGGGTGATCTTCAATTTATTAGGGTGTGCCAGGAAAGGGCCTGTGGGACCCTGGCTTCTCCTCAACGTCCTTCGTGTTCAGTGCTGTGTTCCCACTGTGTTATGGGATCCTGGACAAACCTGAAACTGAGCACAGGCTGCAAAAGGAATCAAAGCAATCTGTCTCCTCTTTTTTACGTGTGTGAGTGTTTTGCCTGTGTGTATGTCTGTGCCATGTGCACACACTGCATCTGCGGACAGGAGGCAGTGTTCTGGTGCCCTGGAACTGGAGCTACCGGTGCTTGTGAGCTCCCATATAGGTGCTGGGAATAGAACCCAGCCACTGCCCTTAACACCTGCTGAGCCATCTCTCCAACCCCCTTTTCTCCTCTTTATGAGTTGATTGGGCTTTTGTTATGGTGATAGAAAGCCAACTACCACAGGTGTTCAATAACCTCAAGCCAATTCTAGTGCCAAGACCTCCGCTCTCCAGAACTAGGGACACACACAAACCCTTTTCTTTTGTGCCCAGTCCTACCTTCCTCTCCCTGTTTGGTCCTCCATTTCAGTGTCCCACCCTCCATCCACAACTCTATGCTGTTTTCCCTTTCTAGGGCAGTTCATCCCTTCGTCTTTACATAGCCCCTGTGGTTCTATGGATTATAGTTAAGACAATGACTTAACAGCTAATATCCACACATAAATGACTATATCGTGTTCGTCTTTCTGGGCCTGAATTACCTCACTCAGCATGATTTCCTGCTAGTTATATCTATTTACTTGTGAATTTCATGAGAGTAACATTCCATTGTATAAGTATGCCATGTACCTTTTATCTATTCATCTGTTTGCAGACATCTAGGTTGTTTCTAATTTCTGGCTGTTAGGGATAGAGCAGCAATGAACATGGCTGAGCAGGTGTCTCTGTAGCTGGGTGAAGCGTCCTTTGGGTACATGCCCAAGAGTGTTATAGCTGGATATTGAGGAAGAGCTATTCCCATTTTCTTGAGGACCCGCCGCACTAATTTTCATAGTGGTTGTACAAGTCCGTACTCCACCAGCAGTGGGTGAATGCTCCCCTTACTCCACATCCTCACAGCATGAGCTCTCATTTGTTTTATTGATCTTGACCCTTCTGGCTGTGTACCAAGAAATCTCAGAGTAGTTTTGATTTGCATTTCCTTGATGAGTTAAGAATGTTAAACATTTCTTTAAGTGTTTCTCAGACATTTGAATTTCACGTCTGCCTGGATGCTAAGATCTGGCCCTACCTTGGGGCAACTCTGTTGACAGCCCCCTTTGGCAGGTGGACCCCGCACCGCTTGAAGCTGCAGCTCAGGCTAAATGGCAGGAGCCTGTGGAGAGGCGTGGCAGCCAAGGCTGGGGGCTGGGCAGAGCTTGCTTCTGGAGGACCTTCCCAAAGCCCTGTGATTCCCAAAACCCTGTGATTCAGGCACACACATGGCTCTTTCTATTTTTTTTTCCGAAAGGAACATCTGTCCCCCCCATGTTTATTGGAGTTATACCTCAAACAGCCAGACAAATGAATCAACACAGTAGCCAGCAACTGACCAATGCATAAAGAAAGCCGAATGGTACAGTGTTATCTCGTTCAGCCTTAAGGATGAAGTTACCTCATTTGAGGCAATAGGGATGGACCCAGAGGGCACTAATTTAAGTAACAAGCTGGGCGCACACAGCTAAACTACCACTGTGGCAAGAGAAATGAGAAAAAAAAAAAAACAGAAGTGAGACCGCATCTTTCATCACCTGTCCCCAAAGATAAAGCAAGCTGGTACCAGGAGGAAAGGCTGTTCGGTTCAGACTTATCAGACTCCCTGTCCAGAGGGGGAGACGGTTTCCTGCAGAACGAGGTGGAGGAGGTGGTTCTGCTCAGCAGTCAGCAGCGGCCACATGTCCACTTGCAGCTTCCTGATGCCTTCCGTGTCTTTTTCGTGGGCAGCCATGACCAGGGACTGCAATAGCAAAAACAGCTCCTCAGGGAGCTGGCCGCTGCTATCCTGGCCGTGGCCGTCGAAAGCCTCCCAGGAGTACTTCTCCAGGGTCTGGGCGTGCTCCGGCAGCAGTTTGGCGGGCGGTGGTTGCAGGAGCAGAAGCAACAGCACGCGGGACACCTCGCACCTGACAAGGACATCTGCGAAGGCACCCAGTGTGCCAGGAGAGGTCGCGGCAGGGCCTGGGGCGTGGTCCGGGAGCAGCGGGAGGGGCAGGGTCTGGGCCGAGCCAGATCTCGGCTGGGGTCCTAGCAGGGGCTGTGGGGGCTGCGGCGGCATCAGCTCGGGGTGCTGCTGCACCGGGTGGCCGCCGTGCTCCCGAGCCAGGCGCTGCATCCGAGTGAAGAGCGCCAGCGCGCCGGTGTAGTCGCGCGCCAGCAGCTGGCAGGAGGCGGCGTCCCCGAGCGCCTGCAGCGCGGCCAGCGGCATCAGGGGCAGGTGCAGCTGCGCGGCGCGCTGAAAGTGACCGGCCGCGGCGGCGGGCTGGCCCAGGGCGCGCAGGGCGGCGGCCAGCTCGAGGCACAGGGCGGCGGCGGCGGCGGGCTGGCCCAGCTCGAGGTGCAGGCGCACGGCGGCGCCCAGCGCGCTGGCGGCCGCCTGCAGAGGCTCGCCGTAGGCGGCGGGGCAGCCCAGGCGCTGGCGCGCGTCGCACTCCTGCCGCAGGAAGAGTCGCGCGGCCTCGGTGAGGGCCAGCGCTTCCCCGGGCCCGTGGAAGAGCGCCTGGTGGCAGCGCGCCACGGCCAGCTGGCACCAGGCGGCGTAGGGCAGGCACTCCTGAGCGCGCAGCTCGCGGGCCAGCTGCGCGAACTGCTCCCCGGCCTCCGCCACGTTCGGCTTCCGCAGGAAGCGCTTCTTGAGCTTGTTGGACACCTGCCGGTAGCGGGCCAAGAAGTCGCCGGCCTCGGAGCCGGGCCACGCGCCGCCGCCCGCGGACGACACCGAGCCCGCCGCCATGTTGACCGGCTGGCCCCGCCTCCCGACTTCCGGTCGGGGCGGAGCTCAGCTGAGACAGCCCCGGGGCGGAGCTTGCAGCCCCGCAGCCCTTGCTATTTTCTGCCTCCTACCTCTCCCTTTCTTTTTGCAGCACTCTCCGTGCCCTGCAGCTGGCGCCGTGCTAGCTAATCCCATTCGATGCTTTAAATAAATGCTTTAAATAAGTGAAGCGTAATGGCCATCATCAGGTGCTCTCGGCGGGGAGTTATCGATCTTCCTGGGTAAAATAGTAAAATATTAACATCTTCCGGTGCTATTTATGTAGTCATTAGAGCACAGATCACATGCTGTCTCCCAAGGTACCAACCGCACAAGAGCTGCACATCTTTCTGGGAAACCGTCGAGATTTCCCACCAGCATCGCCTTTTCCTCTGTGTTTTTGCCACGTGTCCAGACACTAAATAGCAGTAATGCGGCCAGGCTGTTTTCACTTTTTGGGGGGCCTCTGTCTGGTCTGTGTGTGCACAGAGCCTCTCACTCTTCTGCTTACCCACTGACCTGACTTTCAGCGGTCACGTAGAGTCGTGCCCTCTAGTTCCCATCTTATTCTGTCTCAGATGAGATAAAAATGTGTGACTGTTTGGGATGTGGCCTCCTGAGTTGTGTTACATCATTGCTGGCAAGGCAGGTACATGCTGAAAAGAGCGATGTTCTCCCTGGCATCACTGAGAGTGTCCCCTCAGGTTAGGAGACAGCCAGGAACAAAGGCCCTGGATTACTAGACAGTCTCTCTCTCTCTCTTTCTCTCTCTCTCACTCCTGTTTTGTTTTTATTTGAGACAGGGTTTCTCTGTGTAGCCTTGGCTGTCCTGGACTCGATTTGTAGGCCAGGCTGACCTTGAACTCACAGAGATCTGCCTGCCTCTGCCTCCCTGGGTACTGGGATTACAGGCGTGTGTCACTGTGCCTGGCTGAGAGCTCTTCAGTGTGACATCTGCCAGCGTAGGTGCCAGTCCTGAAGCCATTTAAGCCTCCACCACACTATGCATCTTAAGCTTTTTTCCACCAAAGCAGAAAGACCAGGATGCACCTGGAGAGATGTCAGGACCCCGTCCTGGGCAGGCAGCTTAGTCATGGTTTCTGGTGCTGGAGGAAACACTAGGACCAAAAACAACTCAAATAAACTTAAGGCAAGCTTTTGGGGAGTTGTGTGTGGGGGGGGGGAGCTCGTTTATTGGAGTTTTCACTTCCACATCACAGTCCATCATGGAAAGAAGCCAGGGCCGGAACTCAAACAGGAGAGGAGCTGATGCGGTGGAGGGATGCTGGTCACTGGCTTCCTTCTCGTAGCTCAGCCTGCTTTTTTCTCTTCCTTTCTTTCTTTTTTTTCAATAGAATTCAGGACCAACCCCCTAGGAGTGTCCCTGCCCTCAATGGTTGGTCTCTCCCTTGTCAATCAATATGATTAAGGAAATACCCTGCTGGCATGCCTATAGCTTGATCTTATTTTGAGGCATTTTCTTCCTTCATTTCTTCCTTTCTTTTGGTTTTTGTTTTGTTTTGTTTTGTTGTTGTTTGTTTGTTTTCAAACTGGGTCTCACTATGTACCTTTGGCTCTCTTGGAATTCACAGAGATCCTCTGCTGAGACAAAAGGTATGCATCACGACACCTGGCACTGAGGCATTTTCTTAATTGAGATCTCTTTCCTCAAATGGCTCTAGCTTATGTCAAGCTGACATAAAAACTATCCACCACACCAGGAGACATCACCAACTGAAATGTACCAAAGCCTCTCATCTTACCAGGCTCCCAGCTTAGTACCATGGCACTCTAGAGAGTGTGTGCCACTTTCCTGTGTGGTGGCGAGACTGAGTGGGAGCTGCCTCTGTCAGAGCTCAGCAAAGCGAGAGGGGCTCAGCCTCCACACTGCTCTGGGTCAGCGTCCAGTGTATAATTTGAACTGTGGTTCCCGTTGACTGCTTATCTCTTTTGCACCACACAGAACAGAAAAAATCAAATGCGGAAGTACTGTAATTTGGGGACAACACCAGCAGATGGGAGTGAGTGTGGGAGGTCCCGGTTATAGAGGCAAAATACAGCTGTCACCTCAAAGGGAGTGGGGGCAGGCTAGTCTCCAGCCCCCGTCATGACTCTGGCTGGGAAACATGGATCCAGGTTGCCGTAAATAATGTGTTCCAACATGAAAACGGTTCCAGGAGGTTTTTATAGTCACAGAGCAAGAAGGAGCTGTAAACCTTCAAAGCAGTTTCTTCCAAATACGTTAGTGTGAGAATCAGGCCGTGGGTTCCAGCAAACTGGAAAACCTGTTGTCACAGGTCTTGGGTGCTGGAGATGAAAATTTTTTTATTGTTTTGGTTGATGGATGAGACTGGTCTACAGAGTGACACATTTTGAAAGCTGTCACCTGTTGGGCACAAGGATGTTTGGTCACACACAGAGGAGGGCAAGAAATAGATATAAATGAGACTAAAGATAGCCCAGGATAGTGTGGCTCTGGATCTTCAGCATTCCAGCTCTCCACAGTCACAATATTCCAATCAGTCCATTGGCCTTGTAGAATCTTTAACAAAGGGGTAGACTTTTCTTTTCCTGGCATCTTCAATTCCCATAGTCTGTCCCCATAGCCTTCCCTCACCTAAGATGCTTCATTCTTTCCCTCCCTTCCCAGGTCTACTGAGAGTCATTTGCACCCGAGGGAGTGGTTCTGAGAGGCGAAGGTCAGTGGGCTCACTGGATTCTAATGAGAATGTAAGATGACGAGTTCCCATGCAATCAGGCCCCCGCAACACAGCCCGTCCCTTCTAACGATCAAGGACGCCCTGCCTCAAAAGTCGCAGGTTGCTCTTTTGCTACGGTGTGTTGATAGTATAACTTGTGAAGCTTGGCTTAAACTTATTTGTTTGGCTTTGAGATAGAAAAACCTCAATACATAATTCAAGCTGAGACAGCCAATGGTGAGTCACGCCTTTAATCCCAGCATTTAGGAGGCAGAGGCAGGTGGATTTCTGAGTTTGAGGCTAACCTGGTCTACACAGTGAGTTCCAGGACAGCCAGGGCTACACAGAGAAACCCTGTAAATTACCACACTGTCTCTGAGGGGTCAGTCGAGCTAGTGGTGATGAGCTGAGTTCCACATTCATGGGAAAGGCACAGAGAGGTTCCCCAGTCTTCTGGACTCTGTCTGACCTTGGAAAGGGCTGACCATGGTCTCTAAGAGCTCTCTTCCCCTATGACTCAGCTGGAGGCCCATCTACCTGCCCCTGGGAACCAGCTCCTTTCCTTTGCCTCTGGTATCCATCAGCCACGGGTGGTCTCACTCTTGCAAAAGCCTAAACAAACCACTTCCTTAGCCAATGTACTTCTGCCTTTCACAGGCTTGTAGTAAGTTCTTCATTTTGAACGTAAGCGGCTGTGTCTTTTTTACTGTAGACAAGCAGCTCTTTCTGCTCCTCCAAGAAAGTGCTAAGGGGCTAGGCAAAGGTCGAGAGGCCAAGAGCACCTGTTGCTCTCCTAGAAGACTCAGGTTTGGTTCCCGGCACCCACACGGTGGCCCACTGTAACTGCAGTTCCAGGGATCCTCTTCTGCCCTCTGCAGGTGCCAGCCATGCACGCGCTACCCACACAGGCAGAAAAAAACCCGCCTATACTCTTAATATAAACACTGAAAAGGGGAAGGGCTGGAAAATAGAGAGCTGGGGGGGGGGGCACACGCCTTTGACTCCATCACTCCAGAGGCAGAGGCAGCTGGATCTCTGTGGGTTCGAGGCCAGCCTGGTCTACAGAGTGAGCTCTATGACAGCCAAGGCTGCACGGAGAAACCCTGTCTTGAAAAACAAAACAAAGAAAAAAGAAAGAAAGAAAAACAACCAAAGCTGACAAAAAAGAGAGCTAAGCTATAAGGCCGGCCCTTGGGAGGCCAGGGCAAGATGCTCACTCTTGGCCACACAGTGAATTCAAGACCAATCTGGGTTACATGAGACAGTGCCAACCAACCAAACAGAAAAAAAACTAATGTTAAAGTTTCCGCCACGTGTGGCTTGTCCCTATGCTATAACCTGAGAAGCCGAGGCAGGAGAATCACTGTGAGTTAAAGGGCGACCTGGGCTAGATAACAAGTTCTGAGATAGCTTGGGCTGCAGGGTGAGTCTCATTTCAGGAAAATCACAAAAGCAAAGATTAATCAAAAGATGTCATTTTGAAGGAATGCCAAACGATTGGCCTGGAGTCACCTATGTCAGCTGTCTCGAAGTCTGTGGAGTAGACTTTGGAGAAGAAATTCCCTCCCTGGTGGGGAGAAGTCAAGGAAACTTAGTTTGCTTAGGACAAACCTTTCCAGCACTGCCATTTGACCTCCAGAGTAAAGGTCCTGAGTTCAAATGACAGTGTTGTGCTCCTGCCCTCCCAGCTGCCTCCAGGGCTGGGGAAAGGGCTTGACAGGTACCAGAGCTTGCCGCTCTCCCAAAGGGTGTGAATCCTGTTCCCAGCACCCACAGCTCACAACCACCCTCCACTCCAGCTCTGGGGGATCCGATACCCCCTTCTGCTCTCCATGGACACCCCTCCGTTCACATACACATAGACATAAATAAAAATACTAAAAATAGATCTTAAAAATTTGGGGGAAGCATGCATGTACATGAGTAGTTTTCATGCCAGACCATGAGCTTTTTATTTTTTACTGTCACCTCTGGCTTCTAGCTTATTTGAGACCGCAGCCCTGTCTGTCTGTCTGTGTGTGTCATGTTTCAGCAGTAGAAATCACCTGAGATGATGGTGTCTGGTAGCACACCATTTTCTCAGTGAGGGTGCTGCACAGCTGTGGTACCTGGTCTGTTAGTGGTCTGCTAGTGAGCTGCTCTGAGGTTTGCCTGCAGCCGTTACCCACCCCCCCAACACACACACACACATACACACACTCACACACTCTCCTGAGTGCCTCGCTGGCCATCAGAGTTCCCAGGGATGGTTTTGATTACCCCCACACTGAGCCATGGAGGTTTCAAGAGTACAAAACGTGGCAGTGTTGTACACACATGGTGATTTCCTCCAGCATCTGCCCGAAGCAGATTCAGTTTTGGCCCGGGCTGGAGCAAAGGGAACTAAGGTGAGCTGCTTCACCAAACAGACTGCTGGATGTGGGCGGTCAAGGCGGAGAAGGAATGTGTGGTACAGTGTGGGCACCCCCCCTACCCATTCTTAGTGCACACTCAGGCTCACCTAGCCTGTGTGGAAACAGAGCCCCGACTGCCTGTGCTTGGGGAGGATGCTTCTGTTCTCCTGGTGCTTTAGGGGCAGGGAGGCCGCATCCTAGCATCAGTGGCCCTGCGCCCGTCCTGGTATGTATGTATCATTTGGTGGCAGGGGACAAATGAGGACGATTCCCAGTGTCTCCCCTATGGTGAGGTGGGGGGGGGGGCGCAGAAAACAATCTTCTCTAAGTGACTTAAACTCTATTCGGTTGAGGAACTGTCACATTCAGGTTGGGAGACTTTGGAGGAGTTATTTCTAAGTGTGTTTTTTTTTTTTGGAGTTGTTTAGTCACTTTAAATGATATAGTAGTCTCCTTATCTGTGAGGTACGTTCCAAGACACTGTCCCAGAGAGACCTTGAACTCTGTGTAATACCAACTGGTATACATACACAGTTACTATATCCTGTGTATGCACACCTGCAATAAAGTTAAATTTGTAAATATGGCACAGAAAAGATTAGCAAAAATAAAAATAGATGAATCAAAGGGACTCTGACCAGCTCCGGTGTGACCAGCTCCGGCAGGCCTTGCCCTACCCCATTCCCTCTGCCCTGTTCAGAACCCATTAGATCACCTCCCTAAAGCTGGCCACCAAGGTCTACTCCCTTATCTGGCCACTTCCTCCTCCTGAGGCCTACTGCCAAGGTCCAGCTCTCAGAGTATCGAAGCCCAGCAATCAAAAGCCCCCTCTGGCTCACCTAATGAACATGCCCAATCAAAATTAAACACCTCAGCCTGACTTGGGGCTTCCCCTGCCTGTGGGCCCACTGTCTCCCCGCTATCCCAAGGCAGTCCTTGGTCACCTGGGACAAATACGACTTTCTGCTATCCCTGGTTTGCTCCTTTCTCTTCTCCCTCTCCTCTCTCTCCTGTCTTTGTCTCTTATTCGCTGTCCTCTGTCCCTCCGGGACAAATACATCTCCTTTGGGTTGAGAACTTGACCTTAGGGGTCCTTAAAATTTTTACTTAATACTTAAGAGTTGTTACTTTCTAGAATTTTCCTCACTGACATTGTGGAAGGTGAAGGCCACAGACGTGGGTCAGCGTTAGGTCGGTATTCCACACTTGCCATTCTTACAGAGTATATTTGAGCGTAGGTGAAACGTGATAGACAATGGGGAAATAAAGATCCCTCCTGTCCTGGCTTACTTTCTGTTGCTGTAATAAAAATTAAAAAACTGACCAGAACCAAACTGGAGGAGAAAAGGGCTTATTTTAGCTTACAGGGTATTGTCCACCACGGAGTGAAGCCAAAGCAGGGAGTTAGGGCAAGAACCTGAAGGGGCAGCTCCGGAGGAGTGCTGCTCGCTGGCTTAGCCCCACGCTGGTACCATCTCCATAAACTAACAATCAAGGAGATGCCCCAGGAATGTGCCCACAGGCCAAGCTGATGGGGGTAATTCCTCAGTTTAGGTTCTCTTCCCAGGTGAGTCAAGTTACAAGCCAAGATTAGTCATTAAGTAAAAGGAAGAAATAAAAATTAAAATTAAAAAAAGATTATTCATCAAGCTACTGCAGACCCGACATGATAAGCAAACTTATGTGCAGGGAGTGGCAGCGTGCTCCTGTAGGCCCAGCTTTCGTGGGGCAGGGTAACTTCTTTTGGATTTCAGACCAGTCCAGTCAATGTAGTTCCAGGACAGCCAAGGCTACGTAGTAAGGCACTGTCTCAAAAACCCAAAATATTCACATAAGACAACACATTACAAAAGCCAGACATAGCGGCACAAGCCTGTGATCCCAGCACTCTGGGAGGCAGAGGCTGGTGGATCTCTGTGAGTTTGAGGCCAACCTGGTCTATAAAGCAAATCCAGGACAGACAAGGCTACACAGAGAAACCCTGTCTTGAAAAACCAAAAAGCCAAAACAACAACAAAACACATTACTTCTTTGGATAATCCACCCCCCCCACACACACACCAAATTTTCATATTGAAGTAGAGATGTTGGTTTGAATGCTTTGGATATATATATATTTTTTAATGTATGAGGCCAAGTGTGGTGGCACATGCCTTTAATGCCAGCACTCAGAAGAGAGAGGCAGCAGATCTCTGAACTGGAGGCCAGCCTGGTCTACATAGTGAGTTCCAGGATTGCCAGGACTACACAGTAAGACATTGTCTCAAAAAATATTGTGTATATGTGTGTTACAGGTGTGTACACATGTTCCTGTGTGGGTGTGGAAACAAGCATGTATGTGGAATCCAGAGGTCACAGTCAAGAGTTTTACCTTATTATTCCTCATCTTCCACCACAGCCATCTCTTTACACAGGAGATGGAGCTTGGAGCCTCATGCCTGTGAGGTCAACATTTGCCCTTCAGAGCCATCTTCTCATCCCTGGATGACTTCTTGCTTCAGGGTTTTTTGTTTGTTTGTTTCTGTTTGTGTATTTGTTTGTGCTTTTTTAAAACAAGATCTCATTTGGCTTCAAACTTGAGTCTCCCAAATACTGAGATTCCAGGCATGTACTGCAATGTCTGGCTGCTGTCTGCAGACAGTAACAGACTGACCAGCTGTAGAAGGAAGAGGGGACCAAGGAGCCTGGATTTGTGCCTTAATCCAGTGTTCCTTACAAGTAACACGTCTAATTCAGCTAGGATTGAACAAATGGGAAGAATTATGGAAATCCTGCTCTGTCTTGGAACTCAGAGCTGGACAGAGACAGAGGTTGAGGTGCCCAGGCTGTGATGCTGAAGGACATGCTCCAGGTTTGCATGAAGACACAGCTATAGCCCATGGGGATCCCTAGGCCCAGAGTGGCTGCGTGGCTTACCCTGGCAGGGCCTGTAGGGTGGGAGAAGAGCAGATCTGGACGCTTTGGTGTGGGGGTCTGGGCCTCTCCCACCACAGGACTCTGAGCACTCTCAAGCCGCTGACAAGCCACACAAAATGCATTTTATAATTTTAAAAAATGCTGAAGACTTTATAAATACATATATATCCCATACTTCAATGGTAGAGCTGAGTTCAGTCTTTCATCAACAACAAAAATTTGTAAGATTTTATTTTTTGCCGTTTTTCTATTTGTATTTTTTAAAAAATTAAAAAACACTTAGCCTCTGTGTGTGTGTGTGAGAGAGAGAGAGAGAGAGACAGAGAGACAGAGAGACACAGAGAGAGAGAGACAGAGAGACAGAGAGACAGAGAGACAGGTAGCACATGTGTGGAGATCAGAGGACAGCTTTCAGGAAGTTTCTTCTACTATGTGGGTCCGAGGGATCAAATGTGTCATCAGTCTGACCCACCCTGATAGCCCTCCTTCCCACCCCACTAGCCCTCCCTTCATATTCTGAAGCTAATAAGGGCTTCTTTTCAGCATGTGAATACTCTCTGTGAGATCCAGTTTTGCTCTCAATTCTGAACCAGCCTCTCTACTGGAGCCCGGAGTTTCTGAAACCTCAGCTGGTCCAGTCTTGACTGTTTCCTCTGCCAAAGAGCCCAAGCTGAAATCAATCTGGAGAGGATATCTGATGACCAGCTGTGGTAAAGGGTCCAGGTAGGAACCCGAGCTGCCTTGGGGACAGCCTTCGAAGCTCCGAGCAGACACACACTCTCCATTAGAGGCCCCGAGGAGGCCGGCTTCAGCAGACCCGTTAAGAGATGATGAATCTGCAGTCTCTCCTCCGCTGTGTTGGTGGGGGCAGCCAAGCGTAGCTTTCCTCCAGACAGAACGAAGCGGTAGAAGGACGGTAAGACAAGCTCGCGAGTCACCTTGAATTGGCTGTGAAATCCAACTTCCAAGGCTTTCAAGACACAGGAAGAGAGGAGTATTTTGGTGACACCGCTCCCTGTGTCAAGGTTACCAAGTGGGAAAGGAGGTCAAGGGCTCTTCAGAGTAAATCAGAGCGTCCAGGCCAGAGTCCTCCCCAGAAGATTGAACCAATCGCCCTGTGTGGGCTGCTGTGTGTGTGTGCCTGGGTACTTGTTCCTGTGTATGAAAGTGGGTAGGTACATGTATGTGTGTGTACATGAATCTGTACTTATTCATCTGCATGTAAATAGGTGTGTGTGCGTGTGTGTGTATGTATATGTGTGTATGTATGTATGTGTGTGTATGTGTATGTGTGTGTATGTGTATGTGTGTGTATGTATGTGTGTGTATGTGTGTATGTGTGTGTATGTATGTATGTGTGTGTATGTGTGTATGTGTGTGTATGTATGTATGTGTGTGTATGTATGTATGTGTGTGTATGTATGTGTGTATGTGTATGTATGTGTGTATGTGTGTGTATGTATGTATGTGTGTGTATGTGTGTGTGTATGTGTATGTGTGCGCGTGCGTGTATATAGGCCAGAAGTTCAAGGCAGGTATCTTCTTCACTCTCTGCCTTATTTTTTTTAACTTTTAATGTTTTATATGTATGGCTACATTGCCTGCATGTATGTACCATGTTCTATGCCCTGAAGAAGCCAGAGGAGAGTGTCAGATCCCTTCGAGTCGGAGTTAAAGACAATTGTGAGCTACCATGTGGGTGCTGGAATTGACTCCAGGTGATCCGGAAGAGCATCTTCAGCCCTTCCGCAGGTCTCTGGCTGAGCCTGAGGCTCATCACTTTGGCTGTCTCACCAGGGCACTCCCGGGATCTTCCATCTCTGCTTTCCCCGAGCTGACATTATAGCTGCCCATTGCCATGTCCGGCTAGGGTCCTCACGCTGTCACGAGACTTCACCAATGAAGCCACCTGTCCTGTCCTTGGGTTTGAGAATTTTAACACTTTAGACACTGCTGTGTGTCCAGGTCTTCCTATGTCTACCCTCAAGTGGGCTGGGTGTGACCATGTCCTGTAAGGAGGCCCCAACTGCTGTGGGGAGAGATACAGGCTGTAGAATTTCGAAGGGGTCTAGATATACAAACAGTAAAAACCAGAAGGGAAAAATGAGAGCATTGTGAGTCCTGAATCAGGGGCTGCATGGGAGCCCCCATCTCAGGACAGCTGTAGCTACCGTCAGCTCCCCCCTCCCCGGCCCCCCCCAACTACACCGATATGAACCGGTTCAATTGGGAAAACAGCATTTTAAGGTTCTGAGTAATGTTTACTTTAAAGATAATCTCAGGAGTCAGAGAGCTAGCTCAGTGGTTAAGAGCACATACTGTTCTTCCTCAAGACCTGAGTTCAGTTCCCAGCACCCACATCAGGTCACTTACTGCCGGTTATCCCAACTCCAGGGCTTTCTCACACCTCTGACCTCTGTGGGCACTTGCCTTTATAAGCCAGGCCCAGGAGCACACGCCTTTAATCCCAGCACTCAGGGAGGCAGAGGCAGGGGCCAGCCTGGTCTATAAAGCCAGTCCAGCACAGCCAAGGCTACACAGAGAAACTCTGTCTTAAAAAACCCAAAATAACAAAAATTCATATTAATTAAAATTTTAAATTTAATTTAATTAAAATTTGTATGTGTCTGGATGTTTTGCCTTCATGGAAACCTGTGCCTGTGTCTGCTGCAGGCCAGAGAAGGGCGCCGGATGCCCTCTCAGCGTGAGTCCTCAGCGTAGTCCGGAAGAGCAGAAAGCGCTCAGAACCACCGAGCTGCCCTCTAGCCCTGCCGAGTTTATTTTTCGATTGGTATTCAGTCACTGTGCAGGTTTGGGCTGGGGAAGTAGCTCAGTACGCAGGGCTTGCCTGACGTGTGCCTGACGTGTACAAAGTGCAGCGACAGAGCGAAAGAGGGGTGTGCGGCTTCTCCGGGGCTCTGGGACAGCTTGGCACACAGGTGCAAACACTGAAGGGCCAAACAGTTCCTACGTCCCGAGCGTCCTGGGCGTCTCTTCTTGACGTTCAGAGTAACAGTTCTACGTGTGTGTGTGTGTGTGTGTACACCCAGAAAGAACTCTTCTGGCAATGGGGATTTGGGGTGGGGATGTGGGGGCAGGGTGGAGCAGCTACTTAAGGGGGCTTTTACTCCGTTCCGCTCCGGGCCCTTGCGGGCTAACCTTTGCCGTGGGTAGGCAGCGGCGTGAGGAACGGGCCCCCAGTGCCACAGGCCTCACTTCCCCTCTGCCACCGCAAACCTGCCGAGTGACTGAGCAAGCTCCGGCTGCTGCACACCCCTCGGATGCTAGCGTGAGAGCTGAGGGAATCCCATCTTGCACGTCCAGCCAGTTAAAAGCCAGACGTGGAGTGCGGGAGCAGGCCCGAGGGCTGCTGCCCCTTGAGAGGGAGGCGGCCTCTTGCTAGGAAGGCCTCCAGCAGGGAAACACCCAACCTGCCATCCCAGTGCCCTTTCCTCGCTCCCTCGTCTGTGGGTACCCGAGGAGCCCAGGGAACCGAGACTGGAGGGGGAAGTGAGTCACCCCACACAGGACCGGGGCCCTTAGTTCCCACGGAGAACTCTCATCTGCCCTTTGCTCCGCGCTTGAGCTGACAGAGGAGGCTGAAGGAGACTCGGGGTTTATTCGGCTGATCCCTCCCTGTCACCGCTCACGGCAGGGCGCACGCACATTCGTTCCTCTTGTGCTTCTAGCACACCGCACTCGGAGAAGGAAATTTCTCTCATCTAAGTTGTTAGTCTGTGCCACTGTGTTATAGCAGGGAGATAAACACGATTTGTGCTTTCCCCTCCTCCCTTAGGAGTGATTATTATAATATATAAGAATGTCTTAACATTTTAAAACGGGAAGGTAGCGAGGGCTGGCCAAGATGGCTCAGCCGGTGAGGGCCCCTAACCACTGCGGCTGAGAACCTGAGTTAGATCCTGGATGTTCTCTCTGGCTCCTCCCAAGGTAGACGACTTTCTCACCAAGCCTGAACCATCATCTTCCTCCCTGGCGCTGAGGGATGGCTGCCTCAGGCCTCACCTGAACAAAGGGCCTCCTCTTCCCGTTTGTCTGAGAAGACAGGGCTCCACTGAGTCTGGACAGCTCTCTCTAGAAGCAGGCTTTTGATTGCCTGAGTATAGTTAGCAGCTCCAGCCAGAACCGGGAAAAAGAAAACACCCACCCATCTCCTACCTGATCAAAACATAAATAAATGTCTCCCTTCCTGTAATGGGGCTGGAAAGGCCGATTCTAAGCGTAGGCATTTTAAAATATTAAAGGCAGTTGTGGTGGCCCATGCCCGTGATGTCAGTGTGCTGGCGGCGGAGGAAGTGGGGTTCAAGACCAGCCTGTGCTACACCGTGAGACTATACCTCAAAACAGGAACTATGCCAGGTTTACATAGGCCTCATCTTAGTCTTTGTTAAGATAAAATTCTAGGAGAGGTACAATACTGACTAATGAACATATAAAAAAAGTAAAAAGATGACAAGAATTTATATTTTCATCAATTTATAAATATGTAATATATAGTATTATAGAATAATACACATCGTGTTATATTTTGTTATATTATTATAACATACAATATAATTATATATTATATAACATATTACATATAATAAAATATATATAATAAAAATATATAGTAAATCTATACACAGTATTTTACATGTCAGTACTTTAGGGCATAAAACTTGGACCAGGGCCATAAACCATAAACTTTGGGGTTTTCTGTTCCAACTGAACAGAAATTTATCTGAATTTCTACCCGATAGAAATCTGCATGTTAACCCCTGTTTATACAGACTTGTAAAACAATCCTGACAATAGACTTGAACGCTCAGTACTCTACGACAAATGAATAGTTGGAGTCTCGCGAATGTGCTCAGGCTGCCACAACAGAAGGCCTCTGCTGGGGAGGCCATGATTAAAGTGCTGGCTTGTCCAGTGTCCAGTGAGGGAATGTGCAGATGCTATCTTTTTTCAGGATTCTCCTTTGGTGAGAGGTTTCTCTAGGGCTGTTTTTGAAAGGACACTGGTTTTCTCCACGAGGATCTACCCCGGGATCAAATGCTCCCACAGCCAGCATTTGGCTGCTTTGCTGAGTCCTTCTTTCTTCCACCCTTCTCCACCCCATTTTCTTTCACCCTTCCAACCCCCTAACACTAGATAGGAAAGAAAATAGGACAGAGGGGAAAGGGGTGATATTATAAGACTACTTCCTGCTGATTAGGGACTTCAGGTTCCTCGGGGCAAGTTTGACCTTTGTTGCTAGGTATCTAAACAACCAATAACCGGCTAACACCCCCCAACCCCTCTTCTTGGGGCCCTCAAATTTATATACCCTCTGAAAAGTCCCCAGAATTCCAAACACCACACAGTTTCTGCTGTCCTGCTGGCAAAAATCACATCCCTGCTGGGGCAGGAGGCGAATCATAGTCAGCTGCCGAGGACAGTCTAAAGTAGCCCGTGTCTCATACCTGGGGTTAAAACCAAACTATAGTCTTACAATATTTGTGTTTAAAAAAAACATCCAACATTTCAAACTTGTCATTACTTGCCTCTTCCCCCACAAAGGCCCTGTCTCCTTAATGCTATCACACTTCAGGTCAGGCTTAAATATCAATCCTGGATGGTTAGAAATGTTTAAACTCTCGTACTTGGTGATTTCTTTTTATTTTCCCCACACATCTAAAGTGTCCATGGGGCCTGGAGAGATGGCTCGGAGGTTAAGGCATACACTCCAGCCTGAGGGAATCTGACACCTCTGACCTCCTTGGGTACCTGTACTCTTGTGCACATATCCCAGCACAGACACATGATTTAAACAATTAATAATAATAATAAAAGTTGTGTACAATAGTTTAGGTGTTAAGGGGTAGGGTAAACAGATAAATAGTGCTACCATTTATCATTGTGGTAATCATTGGTGCACTGGAATCTGTGAGTTTTGCATAACTATCTTACCATGCTCTGGATACAGGGATGCTAAGTGAGATTTGGCTTGCTGTCTTAGGGGTTGTCATGGTTTGACTGAGGTGTCCCTCATAGTCTGGGGTGTGTGAATACTTGGTCCCCAGTAGTGGTGCTGTCTGGGGAAGCTTGGCAAGTGTGCCCTGTTGGCAGAAGTATGCCGCTAGAGGTGGGTTTGAGAGTTTAAAGACTGTCATCGTTCCCAGTGGACTCTGCTTCCTGTTTGCAGCTCAAGATGGCGGCTGTCAGGCTCTAGCTCTGATGCTGTAACTGCTGCTTGCTGCCACACGTGTCTCCTGCGATGGGCTCTGATCTCCTTAAAACCAGGAGCCCCAAACCCTTTCTTCTGTGAGCTGTCTTGGCCATGGTATTTTGTCACAGCGAGAGAAAAGGAGCTACTGCAGGGGTGAAATGAGGAGAGTGTGTGGAATAAAGGAACCCATTCTCATCTCTGTACTCCCCCTAAAATGCATTTTAACTATTTCTTTAGATCCCGTATGCTCTTTAAGAAATTTGTATTTAGCAAAATAATACTGAATTTTATAAGAAACATTGTTATTGAAGAGCGATCTATTTTCTTTTTCTTTACATGTATGTGTGTGCGCGCGCACATTCACGTGGGTGCCTGCAGAGGTATTCCGGGAGCTGGAGTCACAAGTGGTTGCGAGGTGTTTGATGTAGATGCTGGGATCCAAACTCAGTTCTCTGCAAGAGCAACTGGTGCTCTTAACCATGGACCATCTCTTTGCTTCCAGCATACTGGTTTTTAAAATTTGTTTTTGAAGCAAGGCTTTGCCATGCAGCCAAAGCTGGTTTCAGATTAGTTATCCTCCTGCCCCAACCTGCTACGTGCCGATATTTCAGGTGTGAGTCACCATTCCTGCTCCCTGTTCTTTAAACTTCTAATGCAAAGTAACATCTCCCTGTCGTATGGCCTGTGCCCCAAAGGCAACCTGTGTTAATTCCTCTTGTGCTTTTTTCTCTCTCCCCTTGTGCTTGACCTTAGCTCAGAGGCAGAGAGATAACCCCGTTTCCAAATGTTATGTTCTTGTTACTGAGTCTTAGCTTTCAGTGTTCCAGCGTAGGATATTGCTACCTTTTCATTACACATTGTGAAGATCTGCTTTATATTATTTTTGTGATGCTGAGGACTGAGCCCAGAGCTGTCCTTTGAGGCACACTCTCTACTGTGGAGCCACACGCTCTACCACGGAGCCACGTGCTCTATCATGGAGCCACACGGACTTAGCAGCTCCAGGACTTAGCTTTTCTCCTGTCCTCAACTACCCAGTAATGCCTCCCTTCTCTCACTAAAGGGTGTCATGATGTTTAGGCAGCAATTAGCATTCAGTGACTTCAGTTTTTTTTAAGTGAGTACTGCTTTTAGTACTTACATGCAGAACCTTAATTGTATATTATGACTCGGTTCTTTCCTTGTAGAGCTTTGTCTCTTTTAGTGTTCAAACTTCCCCATCTAAAGCTCTGCTACATCTGTGTGTTCAACACAAATCCAACTGTGCTCTAAGCCATTTAGTTCCTCCCAGCCTCGCCCCTGACAACCTGATAACCTCTGCTGTGTCTGGAAGACACTGTTTCCTTAGAGTCACCCATTCCCTCTGGCTCTTACAGTCTTTCCAACTCCTCTTGCACATAGTTCCCCAAGCCCTTAGGGGAGGGGTTTGATGAAGATATCCTATTTAAGACTGAGCACTTCAAAGTCTCTCACTCCCTGCAAGTTGTCCAAATGTGGGGGCTGTGTTATTTCCCGTTTATTTCAAGAAGAAGCATCTCTGATGAGGACTGGGGGAGGCCCTGACCTGTGGGTAGAGCAGTGTGTCATCAGGAGCCATGTTATTGCTGTGTTCCTTTGGCAGAATTAGACTGTTAGACTTTCCCCTAGGCCTATGACCTGTCTAGTCTTAGGTTATGGGCCACTTCCCCAGAGTCAGGTCTGAGTTACGTCTGGTAGAGTGGGCCTTAACCCAATCCATAACGTTTGTGCCACGATTACACGGGTGTGTCTTGCAGGCTGGTTTCTGAAATTCGGCGCTAAAATGAACCATTTCTCCCCTGTTGCTTTATGTGAGGATATTTATCCCAGCGTCTGAGAGGAAACCAGAGCACAGTTCTTATTCCTCATTTTTTTGTCCATGACCTCTCTGTTCTCTCTGGGAGGAGGTCAGAATCATACTTCTAGCATGAGTTCTGTTAACTAGTGTGATGTGTCTTGGCACAGGTCTATTTTCACTCATGAGGGTATGCACTTCAAACCGGTCTTCAAGTTTGTGGTTGAAACTGGGACCTTGCCATGTGAAGACTGGTGTCCTCCTGTTCTTGGTATTTGTGTTTTTAGATTTTTGTCTGTTTTTTCTTTACAAACTCTAATTTGTTAGACACCCACCTATTTAAATGGCTACTTTGTCTTATATCTGTATCTGTATTGCTTTCCTCCTCTTTGTTTGGTTGTTTGTGCCTCCTGGGAAGATAACCTCAACTTCTACTCCCTGTCTTTCTACTGAACTTCTCACTTTTTGCAATTTTTTTTTTCTTTTACTTCAGTGTCTTCCTTATTCTCTTTCCCCATTTTTAAAAATAGCTCATGCTCTGGTGTCATGGTGGAATGTTTTATTCTCTGAGGACTTTCATTATAGAGTTCTTAAACTTTGATTTCTTTTCTTGAGATGGAGTCTCCTTAGCTTGCCCCAGCCCCTGAGTACCTGGAGTGATGGCTGTGTGCCAATATCTCTAGATTTCATTATAGATTTTTTTTAAGTTGTCATCTGCTCTGTGTGTGTGTGATTTTATTTTTTATGGTGTTGTTTGTTAGAGTCTCCTGTCTCTTGTGGCATTTTTCCAAGTGTACTTGTGGTTCATTCATATTTTAGAATGAACCATATGAAGTAGATCCAAGTGGCTTATATGTGCTTAGTGGTGTTAATCAGCCCCTCGCTGTGGGGGGGAGGGGGGAGAACTGAGCTATCCTTTTCAGAGGAGCTTCAAGGGTCAGTACGCTTGGGTCATTTTTCACCAGCTATGCATTTTGTCTGATTTCCTGACTATGTGTGGGGAAAACCCCTTCATCTGTTCCTCACAGCTTCACCCAGTGTTTCTGATTTCCATTTTTGTCTCCACCCAGGCGTGAGAGGAAACTGGAGGCCTTCAGAGCTGAAAGTGAAGACCACTCTGCCCTGCGACCAGAACCTTCTGAATCTCTTTTCTACCCTTCATATTCTGGCCGGGTTTCTACCCCAAGTCAATTTCCAAGCGATTGCTCGTTAGGCTGCTGTTTCTGCTCTCCTGACTGGCATATGAGCCTTTCAGTCCCATCCACAACCATTTCAGTGGCTTCTGAAAGGGGAGAAAATACAGACGCCTGGGAGAGATGACAGTCCGGCTCTCTGGGTGGTTTCCAAATGCAATCCCTCAGCCAGTGGTTGTGACTCTCTGGGGGGTCAGCTGACCCTTTCACAGGGGTCACCTGTCAGATCTCCAGAATTGCAATCACGGTACAGCAACAAAAATAATTTTGTGGTTGGGGGTCACTACTACATTAGGAATGGTATTAAAGGGTTGAGAACCGCTGTCCTCAGCGTTGAAGAGACGAGGTATGAACCAGACATTCCGTGAAGTGTGGTCATGTTAGATAGCCCCCTTTCTATCCAGGTAGGAGGCACATGCTGCAGGCTGTGGAGTACAGAGTAACCCAGCAGACGTGGCTGATTATCACTGTCTGCCACGCACCCGGAGTCACCCACAGGCTGACAGCACAGTTGGTCTCTTCATACCGCAGCACTCATGCCACCAATGCATCATGGTCATGGCACCTGTATGTCATGGGCAAGCAGACTGTCCCCACTCTTCCACAGCTTTGTGGAACCACTACCAAACATGCTGCCTGTGTGTACTGAAGTGTCACTGTGTGCACACGACTAATTTAAAGCGACATCTGGGCTGAGGACAGAGTGTTGGGGGTGCCTGGTGCTGTGACTCCCTCCATACTTCAGAAAGCAGAATGGCAGCTGCCCTTGAGGCTGGCCTAGGCCTCGGGGCCAGGGGGCCAGGGGACGTGCAGTGGGACCATGTCAAAATTCTTGCCCCTTCAAGAGAATAATGAGTCAGGATGGCCTCTACGTGCCAAGTGGTTGGACAGACGGAAAGCCCCAGAGCACCCAGACATTGTCTTTCCTTTGTTTTTATGAGGCGAGGTTCCTTTGTGTAATCCTGGCCGTCTGGAGCTCACTCTGTAGACCAGGCTGGCCTCGAACTCAGAGAGGCACCTGTTTCCTTCCTCGAGTGCATGACCACACCTGGCCTGACCTTTCTTTTTTTAATTTAAAGAAGTTTGGCCAGGTTAAGTGCTGGAGCACAGAATTCTACCCTACCCTGTGAAGATCTTTTTTTTTTTTTTTTTTTTTGCTTTGTTTTTGAAGACAGGTTTTGTTATCTTGCCTGGCTGGTCTCAAACATGTGCCTCAGTCTCCTGCCTCAGCTTCCTGAGTGCCAGGCTTCCCGGCATTGGCTATCATGTGCTAGGCTGGAGATATTTTTTTCTTTTTTGCATTCTCATGTGCATGGGTGTATGCATGTTTGCATGTGTGTGTGACACACGTGTGGAGGTATGTATGCACATGGATGTTTGCTCATGTAAGAGTCAAAGGTTGGTGGGAATCTTCCTTGAAGCTACCACTTTATCCAGTGAGGGTCTCATGATCAAGCCCAGTGTTTGCTGCCCTTGCTGAGCAGCTCGCTCTGGGGGTCCTGTCTCCGCTTCGGGGGCTGGGCTGGAAGCTCGGAGGTGAGCTGTCACACACCTGTTCATTCTACGGGCTCTAGGAGGTCTGAACTCAGTCCTCACATTTGGACAGCAAGTTGTTAAAACACTGGGCATCTCCTCAGCCCTTCGGAGATCTTTCTAATTGATTAGCATTGCTCTCTTTGTAGAACCATAATCCAGCACTTGAGAGGGAGGAGCAGAGTTTGAGGTCATTTGCGGCCACGTAGTGAATTTGATCAACCTGAGCTGAGTGGGACCCTGGCATTTGAAGGATCTCGTCTCCCACCACAGAGATAATCACTAACCCACGCTTACAGTTTCTCTATTCGTGACAGTGAGGACAAGGAACCAGCCTAGGTATTAATAATATCTACACGGCAGCAACAAGGAGGCAGAGGCTGGCGGATCTCTGTGAGGTTGAGATCCTAGAGCCTGGTCTACAGAGTGAGTCCAGGACAACCAGGGCTACACAGAGAAACCGTGTCTTGAAAAACCAAACCAAACCAAAACAGAACAACAAAAACAAAAACCCCCAAAACAAACAAACAAAAAACAAATTGAGACAGCTGGCCATGGTGGTGTGGCCTTTAATCCCAGCACCTGGGAGGCAGAGGCAGGCTAGCTCTGAGTTCAAGGCCAGCCTGGTCTAAATAGTGAACCTCAGACCAGCCAAGGGCTCACAGTGATACCCTGTCTCAAAACAAAAAAAGGCAAATGATATCTAATACCTTACATGCTAAATTAAAAAAAACAAAAACAGAAAACCCTAGAAACCTTGTTACTATTCTGCTTAAGAAGATTGAACTAGATGGCTGGGCTGAAGGCGTGGCTCTGTGTGAGCGCTTGACTGTCATGCCCACGGTTGTGGCTTCCGTCCCTAACATTGTTCCCAGCTGAACTCTCCAAAGAAAGAGAAGGTAGATTTGTATCTGCTATAAATCAATAGCCTATTAGAGACCATTTCAAGGCTTTGTCCTTTGGCCTGGTGCTACTGTGTGAGTGTGAGGGTCCTCTCTTTCATTTTATAAAGAAATGAAACCACCTGGTTTTAGAATGAGGAAATCATTTGTTAGAGGACACACTCACCCGTTCACCCCGCTGTGCTTTTCTCTTGCACATGTGCAGATTCAGTTGTCGTGTACAATTCCTGAGATGGGGTCTCACCGTGGAGGCCAGGCTGGCCCCTGCTTCAACCTGCAAGTGTGGAATTTTAGATTTTGCTCCATCCCAGCTTGTTTTTTTTTGGGGGGGGTGACGGGTAGGGGGTGATATAAAGAGCTGCTCTTCTTGCTCTCCTTTCTTTGGCCTCCTCCTGGCACCTTGTTCTCACCGTGGCGCTGCACACCGGGAAGGGATGACAGTTGCACTTTTGTTGGATGCATGCAGCCCGCTAACAGTTCTCATGTAAGTGCAGAAACAAGGGAAGGCAAGCAGAGGGCAGCCAGGCTGCTCTGCAGCATCACAGAGCATCACAGCAGAGCATCACGGCAGAGCATCATGGCAGAGCATCATGGCAGAGCATCATGGCAGAGCATCATGGCAGAGCGTCAGGGAGCTGGCCCTGCAGAAGGGCCTGGTGGGACTTTCCCTCAACCTGTGCCAGAAGAGGTCCTTCTCAGTGACTGGCTTTAGTAGCCCAGACATAGATGCCAGACTTACCTCAACATCCCGCAATTGACATGTATGTGTGCTACATATATGCGAGACAGCACAGATAAACCCCACCCAGGATTGAATGTGTGTGAGTGTGTGCCACGTCATCAGATCTCTCGGAGTCGCAGTCGACAGAGAGCTGTGTTCCACCTCTGGAAGGGCCTCAGGTGCCCCTAACTGCTCCAGCCCTTTCCTTATAAAGTAGGTGTCTTCATTGTGCAAATGTGTGGGGTATCGTGTGTTATTTTCTCATATGCAGAGTGCTGCGAACTGAGCCAGGATAAGCAGCATCTTATCCTGACTCTGTGAATATTTGCAAGCGGTTGTCCTGCAGGGCTGGAGATGGACTTTCCCATGCTATGTGAGCTCTGTGCTATGTCCCCAGCCCTGTTTGGTTTTTATTTTGAGACAGGGCCTGATCAAACTGCCCCAGCTGGCCTTAAACTTGCAAACCCCCTGCCTCAGCCTCCTGAGGATCTGGGATTACAGGTGTGTGCCACTACCTGGCTAACGAATTTGTTTTTGGCAAAAAGATCTCCCTATGCAGACCAAGCTAGCTGAACATTCATTGTATAGAGCAAAATTGGCTTTGAACTCATGATACTCCTATCCCTATGGTCTGTGTGCTGGGATGGTAGTTACGGGATACCGTGTCTATTAAAAAACAAAACAAAACAAAACAACAAAAAGACCACCGACCAACATGTAAATACTGTACATATCACAGGCTTTGTGTAGCAGGACTGATCAAATCCACATCATTAATTTCCCCCACCTCCTCACTGCTTGTGTTTAGAGAATTCAAGCTCCCCTGGAGAGATATTTTTCCGCACATAATATATTTCACAATATAGTTTCACACAGAAATGCTAAGAGCATTTTTCTTCACGTTTCACAGAAGGGATTAAGTCATATGGACTCTATAATAGTCATACTGTAGTACATCTAACTCTATTTCCTAAATCGCCGTTGGTGAGACTTTAAAGGCCTAATGGCTAGGATCAGGGGAGGTAGGAGAATCTATAAGTTTATGTAAGTGGCTGGGAAAAAAACCTCAAGAAAGTAAGCATATGTCTCTTACATCCCAAAGAAAGTGCACTGGATTTGGAGGGTCATCCGTGCCCCTGCAGTCCGACATGGGCTGTGCATAGATCTCTTCAAGACCCAGGGTTTTTCAGAACCAGGCAAACGATTTCAGTGTGTGCTCTTCCTCCTAGCTTTTAGACTAGACTTTCTTTACTCACCTGGTCCGCTTTTCAGGGCTGCTTCCATCCAAGGCATAGGCCTGAAGCTTTATACATTTATATACTTATATACGTTTATATTATTTACATATTTACATGGGGGAATTTGTCCATTGGGCAGCTGTTGCTTACGATGAAGTCCGGCACAGCTGCGTGCTTGTCTTCTTGTGATCAGTTAGATTCTGGTATACTTCTTCGTTTTCTTTTGTGTAATGCATGGCTCTACTACCATCCCCTCCCTGTCATCTATGTGAGGAAGAAACTTTGGATGTTTGTTACTAAAGCCATAGCCATCTTGGCCACTTTTCTGCCAGACAAATCGGTTCAGATTATGAGGCTGGAGTTGGTCCTGATGTTTTGAAAACATGTTGTACTTTCATTCTGCCTACTGCTCATGCCATTTTGGGCATCCGTGTGCCTTGGTCATCACCATCCTGTCTTCTTGGGCATCCGTGTGCCTTGTTCATCAGCATCCCGTCTTCTTGGGCATCCATGTGCCTTGTTCATCAGCATCTCATGTGTGCCTCCTCTCTACTCCTTTCCTTCTCCCTCACCCTCTCCACTTTCACCCTCTCCTTTTCCCTGTCCCTCTCCCTCCTGGCTCTGGGGCAGGGTCTCACTATGCAGCCCTATATGGCCTGGAATTTATAGCGATCCTCCTGCCCCTGTCTCCCAAGTGCTAGGCTTATTAATAAGTTATTACCAGGATTATCTATATGGACTGAATTTTACAATTTTACTTACATTTCTCTGAACAAGAATCATCAGTGCTACTGTTTTCTACAAAATGCCCTTTTAAAACATTTTAAAAATTATTATTTTTCTTTTTTGTTTTTCAAGACAGAGTTTTTCTGTGTAGCCTTAGCTGACCTTGACTCATTTTGTAGAACAGTCTGGCCTTGAACTCACAGAGATACACCTGTCTCTGCCTCCTTGAGTGCTGGGATTACAGGTGTGTGCCTCTAAGCCAGGCTTTAAAAAGCTATTTTGCTTGCATGTATGTGTGGGTGTGTGCACATGCGTATGGAGGCTGGACACTGATGTCAATTGTCTCCCTTAGTTGCTCTTTAGCTTTTACAATAGGTAGTCATTTTAAAGGTTATTTATTTATCTTTCCAGCCCCTTTACCTTCTTTTTTGGGGGGGGGGGAGGTGGAAGGTCTCTTGCTGAGCTCGGAGCTCGCCGAGTTGGCTGGACTGGCTGGCCAGTGCGGCCCAGGACCTTTCCCACCACCGTCTCCCCAGGGCTGTGGTTATGAGCATCTGCTGCCAGCTTTTTGTATTTTGGTTCTCAGTCGTTACTCTTCTACAAGCCAACAGCTGACTGAGTCCTCCCCCTGTGGTCACAGCCCTCGATTTTAAAGAGCTTTGGCATATGCATGTGTATTTATGGGCACCATCGCATTTTGCCAAACTTTCATTACTCCGATGTATAATATATCATGTAGTAATCATAAGTATGTGAATATTTATAAATATTACTGACTCCAATTTTATATTTCATCCTTGGCCTAACACTGTAGGATATGACCCATGAGTGACCTTCAACTTCTTCCCAATACATATGGGAAAGATTTTCCAACTCCGAGGTGTGTAATATATTTCAACTCCTCTTCCCCAAACTGACCTTGGATTCTTCTCCCAGGAAGACTCTCTTGGGGTCCCGGAGTCCTTGATGTGCGTGGGGGTGGGTGCCAGGCAAAGGCCGCAGTGACTCTCAGGTTCCCTGTCAGTGGAAGCCGATTTCCGTGGGCTGAGAGGCTTGGATCTGGGGCATTTGCTTTGTCTGTGCCAGTCCAAATGTTCTCAAAACGCACCTCCTGACTTACGTCCTCCCACTTAGCTCTCGGGGCTTGCTGAGGGCAAACACTCAACCTTTGTTCCAGTTCTGTAACCTGCACCATTGTATTTAGGATCGGAAGAAGAGCCTGCCCATCCTGTGGCCACACAAATAAGGGCTTCTTTGAATTTTACTGTATCTGTACCTTGAGCTTGCAATTTAATACTTCCTTCTTTCTTCCTTCTTTTCTCTCTCTCTCTCTCTCTCTCTCTCTCTCTCTCTCTCACTCTTCAGGGCAGTCACAAACAGCCATTTCATTGTACAACCTTTGTAATTATCATCATTGCCATAGCAACCACATTTAACAGCAGCAAGAGCCCCCAAGCCTCGTTGTGTACCCTCTCCTCACACCACCGCCAGGATGTGCGTAATCCTGCTGCCAGTGAGTGTAACGCATGGGTGAGTATCGTGCTTTTGTCCCTGTGCACAGTTAGTTGGAGAGGTGTAACTTACTCAGAATTCTTTGTAAGTAGACTGTGTTTCCTGGTGTCAGCCGGGATCCTGTCCACAACCAGAATCCCTCTCAGAGTGGCTGGAAGTGGCTTGGTGCTGCACAGATGTCCTCAGGACCAAGGAGACAAGCACAGCGTCTGCCCAGAGTTTCCCTTTTGTAATGGTCCCACTCACTGGATTTAGATCATCTAACTAATTACATCTGCGCTGATTCTAAGTGAAGTCACAGTCTGAGGGACTGGGGGCGGCTAGAGCTCCAACCTAGACATTTTGAAGAATACAGTCCAACCCATGATAACACCAAAAAGGGGTGATCGGCATCCAGGGGTGAGTGACAGAAAGATGCTGTGTGCACCTGTGCTATCTGTTCCCCACCAGTCCCTCTGGACCCCACTTCTTGTTCTGTGCCTGGAAGGCTGATGCACGGGGTGCTCCTGCCTTCTATTGCCTTTTCTCTGACACAGATGAGAGGCAGAGGCGGGAGCCGTACAGATGGGAGGAGAGGCAAGGCTGAGTGGCTTCTCCATGTTCCCCTCAGTTTTGTTTGTGAAGATTAAGAAATGTTTTAAAGTGTGTGTGTGTGTGGGGGGGGGGGGTTGTTCATGTGAGTGCAGTTCCTGCAGAGGCCAGCAGAGGGTGCTGGACTGGTGGAGCTATCTGAGTGCCTGGGAAACCAGACTGTAAGAACAGTCCTCCTGCTCCTCACCAGCCCCTGCTTCTCTCACTTTTAACATTTGACAGGAGGCACCTAATAATTACAGCAGGAGTGACTGGATGGGTCAGGAGAGTTTACATTCAGTAGGAACAGCTGATATTCAGTGTGTGTGTGTGTGTGTGTGTGTGTGTGGTATAGCATGTCTTGCCTGGTTTTGCTGCTATAATAGAATACAACAGGCTGAGTAATTTATAAAGATTAAAATGTTATTTGTCCCATGGTTCTAGAGGCGGGGCCATCCAGGAGCCTTTGGGCTTGACTTTGTGGCAAGCCTTGGTGTACTGTTAACTTCTAGTATAGGAAAAGCTGTACTTTAGAGCTTCCTCAACCCGACTTTTCCCCCAGGACATTCAATTTGTGGATCCCCAGTGTCCTCAGCCCACTTCACTTTTCTGTTTTCCCATCTGTGAATCTTTAGGGCAGGTGTTGTAAAACAGTTTCCGAGAAGATTAAAATATTCCATTTTGCAGTTAAAGCTCCATAAGCAGGAAGGTAAACAAATAGCTTCAGGAAGTCCCTGAAACTGACCAGAGTCATTAGGGCCCCACCCTGCCAGAGTAACAGTAAAAGCCAAGAGTCCTTCTCAGATGCAGTAGGGCGAGGATGTGGAGATCTAATACCAGACCAGCTGCCTGGAAGAAGCAGGAACCAGTCTATCTGCTTGGAGGACTGTGTGCAGTGTGCTTCTGGTCCCCAGCTGTGTGAGCTGTCGCCCATGCGGGGGGGTGGGGGGCTCTGGTGACGCAGCTCCCTTTGAGTCACATCTGGTCCGGTTAGTAACCCCAATAAAACTCATTGGTTCACCGAGCTGGGCTTTGGTGGTACCGGTACTTTGGTCTGTCATGGGCTCCCTATCTGGGGTGAGAGTGGCATCTTTCCCGCAGTTTCGTCACACATCCAGTTCTCTCTAGGGTTCCAGCCTGCTGCATTCTTCTGAGAGCATAGGGTGCTCGTGCCTGAAATTATGGCTTTCAGGTTTCCTCTGTTTTCTTTGGAAGATAGTTGTCTGTGGCTGGCCCATGTACAAGCTTGATTTCTTTCCTTCCTCTTTCTTCCTATTTCCTTCTCTCTCTCTCTCTCTCTTTTTGGTTGGTCTATACAGGAATGGGTTTCATAGTGACATGTTCTTACAACATAACTCTAAACCTTACTTATTCACCCTTCACTGCCCGCCTCCCCCCAACCCCCACTACTTTGCTTTCTACAGGGCTCCTGTCTGCTGGATCTGACCAGTTTCTGATCCTCCCCAGGACAGGTTCCTCAGCTTCTACTCTCGGGTTCTGCCCTAGTTAACAGCCACATTTTGTCTTTTTGTCAAAACCCAGGGACTAAAGGAAACTCTCCCTGATCTTTGGCAAGGATATTGGATCTAACTGCCCCCCTGGGGAGAACACTTGGATCCTTTTCCTCGCTCTTCAAGGACAGCTACCATGAATCTATTTCTACTACGGCCTAGAAGGAACATTTATTTAAAACCCTGTGTCCACATGGCCCACGGCTCCTCACTACTGTGGCCTGCCCCACACCCTACCGTGTCTTCTCAGAACAGACTCAAGGCCCTCGTTTCTGAGGAGAGGGCCACCAGGAATGACTGTGACAACCTTCTATCCGATATGCCTCAGGAACACTGTGTTCAGCAGAGTCTGCGGCTTGCCTCCTGTTCCCACATCTCCACCTCTCCCATAGCCCTGTAAGAGAAATAGTAAACCGGGAGGCCGTCGAGATGACTTCTGCTGCCAAGCCGGGTGACCGGAGTTCGAATCCCCAGAGTCACACAGTGGAAACCAAGACCTGACTCCTGAAAGCTGTCCAAACTGTCCAAGCTGTCCAATCTGGCTCTCTTGAACAGCCCCCTCCCCCAATAAATAAAATGTAATAAAGAAGAAATGGTAACTGTTTGGATTAACGAAAAGCAATTTCTCTGACTCTATCCTCACTGTATACAGCTCTGTGTTTACAGTTATCATGTGTCAACTAAAAAACAAAGTATTTAGGGAATCCAAGCATAATGGTTTCCGATTTTCAGTGTTAGCTTTTGGTTGTTTGAAACTCAACGCACTCGAGTTTACTAGCGTGCATTGTACTCTCCAAGGTTAAGTCTCTGGGTTGAGCAACACGCATCTTTTCCCCTATGTCCTTCCTCCACCTCTTAGAACCGGGAGCGTGGAGACAACTGGCTCTGTCGCTGGCTTCCTCTCGGACCGGAGGGAGGAGACCTGGCTGCGGCTGCGATTTCCTCCGGCCACTCCGGAACCCTGGCGGGAAGCTGCTGGCGCTGGGAAACCCGGGCGGCGCCACGGGAGCCTGCGGGGGGCGGGGGCGTGGCTCGAGGGGGAGGCGGGCGGGGCCTCGCGGGCGGGGCGGGGCTTGCCCGGGGCGGGGCCAGGGCGGGCAGCGCAGGGTGAGCCCGGCGAGCTGAGGTCTCGGCGCTCCGGGACTCGGCGCGCAGCCCCCGCCGCGTCCTTCCCCGCGGGCTCGGCCCAGTGCGGCCGGCGGCTGGGGCGATGTGAACCGGGGCCCGCGGGCGCGGCAGGCTCGCCGCGATGTGGCTCAAGCCCGAGGAGGTGCTGCTCAAGAACGCACTGAAGCTCTGGGTGACCCAGAAGAGCAGCTGCTACTTCGTCCTGCAGCGACGCCGCGGGCACGGCGAGGGGGGCGGCCGCCTCACCGGTAAGGGGCGCGCGCGGAGCCTCGGCCCGGCCTCTGTCCCCGCCGCCCGGCCGCGTCGCGGGTGGCGTGTCGGTGGCGGCCACCGAGGCCGGGACGGCCCTGCCTGTGGCTTGTTTTCCTTTCTCCTTGGTTTCTCACGCGAGCTCCGGGCGGGCTGGGAGCTCGGGAACCCACGGGCCGGGAGAGGCAGGTGCATCTGATGTGACCTGGCTCGCGAACGCTGGAGACGCGGCTCCTAGAGCTTGCCCCAGGGCTGCGGGATCGGGGCGCCCCAGGGCCCCGCCAGGTGACAGGAGGGTGCGCCCGGGCAGGCCCGGACTTGGCCATCTGGACGCAGCTGTAGCTCCAGGTGCTGTTGCAGCTGGGGACCTAAGGCCAGACGGTCGCGAGGCTCTAGAGATCCCGGACTTTCTGGCTCAGGAGGCAGGGGAAACTGAGGTCCCACAGTTCCCACGCTTGTAGTCTGAGCAGTGAAGTTAAGCATGCCAGTTTTGTTTCTCCTTTCAGACTTTTCTGGGGAACGGCAGGGAAAACAACAACAAAAACCCTAGGGCTTTGAAGTTGCCCAAACAAGGCATTTCCCCCTTCTAAAAGTTAAATCTCAGAGCGGCCTGAGATTGGGACTAGTTCGCATTAATAGCTAATCAGTGAAGGAGAATTGCGGTATTGTTACCCAAAGGATCTAAATGAAACCTTTGGGCTAAGAAGCCCGGGTAAAACGGACCTTGGATGATGATCCTTTCACAGCCTTCTACTGAGGGAGTCAATGCACCGAAACTGTGTGCCCAGGTTGACTGTTGGTGACTGCCCGCTTCTGGGCCAGGCTGGGGAAGGCCCTTTGGGAGTGCACTGTGGTTGGAGAAACGGGAAAGCTTCGGGGAAGGCTAGCAGGTGGGTTCAGGGTGGGGTGGGGGATCTGTGGTGACGCAGAGAGCTTCCTTAGACCTCAGGAGCGGATAGGAGATGGCAGGTTCTGCTTGAAAGGGTTGGTGGACAGTGGAGGACCCTGAATGTGGCACTCGGGTGGGTCCCCTCAGCGGCAGGGACAACAGCAGCAGGTGTCTTTGTGGGGGTGTTACTGTGGGAGGCTTGTGAGCCCTGGGGAGCGCAGTGGGGTCCAGTGTTGGACTGGAGAGCAAGAATCATCCCACAACACGCAGCAGAGGCCAAGGGGCTAAAGAGGGCTGTGTGCCTACGGTGCCGAGGAAGGCAGCCTAATTTACGGTGGGTGACGTACAGTGTCTGGTGTGTCAGTGGTCTCCCGTTGCAGAAGGTGAGCACTGGGCAAGAACAGTGGATACTGGGAAGCATGAGGACAGTTTGTTCCACGCTTTCAGCCCTGCCCGCTTGACCCGTTGACCCTGTGGGATGTTTGATGTCCCTGCTGCCCTGGGAAAGAATCGGTGGGGCAGGTGAGCAGGGCCTGCCATCTTGGGATTATTCTCCATCCAGCAGGGCACAGACAGGGCAGAGCCTCCTGTCCGGGCTGTATGGAACTTCAGAGTTTATGGCTGAGGGGCACAGTCCATTCCGAGAGGTGTGGACTCCTTCCTGCTCAGGTCTTGTACTGGGATACCCGTGGCTTTGTTTGGTGTTGCCTGGTGTTTCCTTTGTCTCGACCTTGTGAATGTGCAGGAACTTCTTTGAGACACAGTATAAAATCTGTAGCTCAGGCTAGCCTCAAATGCTGCTATTCCTTCAGGTCTTGGATGGCAGGAATCACTAGCATATGACACCACACCCGCTTAGACCTTTACTTGCTTGCTTTTTTTTTATCATACTGTTCTTTTTTAAAGGATTTTTTAAAAGATTTATTTTTTATGCATGAGTGTTCTATCTGCGTGTACACCTGCATGCCAGAAGAGGGCATCAGATCACATTATAGATGGTTGTGAGCCACCCTGTAGTTGCTGGGAATTGAACTCAGGATCTCTGGGAGTGCAGGCAGTGCAGGCAGTGCTCTTAACCACTGAGCCGTCTCTCCAGCCCCCAGACACTTCTTAAAGGCAACAAGATAAATGGAAAAGGAGAAAGCCTACCAAGTGAAGATACTTCATTTCTTAGAGACCCAGAATCTCATGTTGATTGTGCCAGAATAAGATGCCCTTTGCAGATTGACTCTTGACCTTTGAACATTTATTGTGCGATCTAGACTTTGTGTATTGCCCTTGAGCTTGGAGGAATGTTGTTCAGTCAGGACCAGTGAGGCACTGGGCAGCTCTGGATTAGCAATTGTTGGAGAACATAGAAATGCAATTGGCAGATTTTTAGCAGTGTAAGAATTTATTATTTACAATGTGTTTAAAGGAAATAATAGGGGCAGGTTTTAAATTTTTTTTGGCAGAGATATCAGTGGACTAAAATAAAAGAGTATAGTAATCTTTCCTTTTATTGTTATGCTAAATTTGTTATTAGGTAGGAGTTTAGGCATACAAAAGTCCAAAGGTTAAAGTAATTTGTATTGGCCATTTTTAGAAACACAAGCTTTTCTTTAAGGGCTACAATTTACCCTCCTACACACTCGTTTGTGCGCGCACACACATACACACTTCTTATATGTATTTGTTATCCTTGATATTTTTTTATCAAACCTGTTTTATTTAGGGTTATTAAACTCTTCTACCTCCCTTCCAACTCCCCAATACTGAGTAGGAGGGAAAGGTGGTTAGTGGGGACAGGGGGCGGAGTTCTCTTTCTACTTCCTGCTGGGTAGGGCTGTAAGATTCTTTGGGGGCAATACCAATATCACTCATCCAGAAATCCAGAAGTCCAGGTAACCAGCAGATCAGCAAACAGCAAATGCAGCAGCAGGATGGACCAGCAGCAAGCAGCCCTCCTCCGAGCAGCTGAGCCTTCTTCCTCTGGGCTGTCATGTTTATACTCTTCAAAGTCCTCAGAATTCAACTAATTCCACCTGGCAAAGACCGTGTTCTGCCCGAGACGCTTAACAGGTGTGGACAAACTAAAATCCCCAACTTGGAATTTTAACACATCATAAACCAAAACATCCACAACACCCTTCATTTTTTTTCTCCCTAACTTTCCAGTTCTCTGACTTAGTTTCTTCTCTACCACTGTGCCCAAACAGCGCAACCAAGGCAACTGACAGAAGAGACTGCTTACCGGGGTGGGGCTGTGGCCGTCTCGATGGAGAGCATGGCAGCAGACAGACAGGCATGAGACAGGCCTTGGAGCAGTGCGGAAAGAGCTTACATCATGAGAGGTGGAAAGAGACGGATTGGGAGTGAGTGCTTGAGCTTTTGAGCACTCAGAGTCCACCCCAGGTGAAAGGTCTCACGTCTCTCTACCTCCTCATCCTTCCCAAACAGTTCCACCAGCTGAGGACCAAGCACTCAAATATATGAGCCTGCGGCAGCCATTCTCAGGTCAAACCACCACATTCTCTCATGTCATATTCTTATGTTTTCCCTTTTCTAATATATGTATGTATGTAT
>CM053756.1:3861769-3897167 GCA_028658305.1 Pachyuromys duprasi
GACCTCTGTGGGAAGCTGTGATGGGCTGATGGGTGTTGTCTTCCTCCTCTTCCTCCTTGTCCACTTCCTCTATTTCTGGAGCTTCTGCTTTGGGGACCTGGGGGTGAGGGGGACCATGGCACTGACTTCTCAGGTGGTGAGCAAGGGTGGGTGAGATGGAGCTGTCCTTTCAGCTGTCCCAGGAGGTGTCCTGGGATCCATTTTTCTTTGATGGGAGGGTGGCTGGAATACAAAATCCCGGACCCCGGGAACTTCTGGGTGCCTGCCAGGTCAGTTAGAACACGGTGAGTTCAGTACCGTGAGATGCTTCCAAAGCTCTGTAGGCAGAAGCGGTTTTGCCACCCTGGGAAGGAAGTAAACTTAGGTAGTGTTCACTTGGAGACGGTCTACAGCCCACACAGCCCATGGGAATATTGCTTATGGAAGTTCAGTCCACCCTGGGAGAACAAAGAGCCAGCAAGTGAGCACGTGGGAGGCGGTGGACAGAGAGAGCATACAGCCTCCCCGCCCCCTCCCCCAGGTCTCCCTGAAACCCTTAAAGCAATAGGGACAAATGGAATGCTAAAGCTCGGGCATCCTAGATCAGATGGGGCCCTCGAGAGGATTTTATTTTGGTTGTTAGTGCTTGGTTCTGTACATTCCTCTATAATCTTACAGTTGCTTTCTTAAAGGGCCTGGCTGTTATAAACTTGGAACTTGAATGAGTTATTGCTGTCCTCTGATTTGCAGTGTGCCTGCGGTCGCCCCCTGTTCACATTCCTGCACTGGGAATTGCCTAAGCAGGCTCAGGGAAGGGAACAGGGGAGAGCAGGACGGAGTGGATGCTGTCTGTCGGCTTTGGAGTCGGGATTAGGTCTTCCCGGTACAGTGTGGGGCGGAAGGCCCAAGTTTTGTTTATGTGGTCCCTGGAGCTGGAGTTGTAACTTAAAGTGGAGCAGGGATGGGGTGACCCTAGAGGGTTAGAGGTGCTTCCGTGGGGCCCTTGTCACCTGCATTTCTGCCAGCACAAGGGTTCCTGTGGAAGTGTTAGCATTCAGCGGGGTAATTAATCATGCTTCCTCACGCTTAGCACCTGTGGGTTGGGAAAAATAAAAAGTAACAAAAGAAGCAAGTAATGTGAGAAGTTCTGAATAAATGCATAAAGCAGTAAATGCATAAAGAAGTTTGCTATTCCAGGGCTGGCCTGGAACCCACTCTGTAGCCCAGGCTGGTCTAGATCTTGGAAGCGGTCTTCCTGCCTTGGCCTCCCAAGTGCCAGGATTACCAGCATGAACAACCAGGCCTGGCTTCCTAAATGCAATCTAAAAATTGACACATTAAACCATGGCTGGGCAAAGCGTGCCCATTGCCAGTGGAGAGGCGTTTTACAGCCTGTGGTGGATGGCTCACACACGTACTCCCCAGACTGGAGAGAGTGAGGCAGGGGAACTCTTATGAGCTTCAGAGTAGCCTGAGATAAGTAATGAATTGTATCCAGCCTGGGCTAGAGTAACACTTTCACCCTGATCCATTTGTGTAGCGCATTGGCAAGCTGGGCGTGAGTGAAGCCTGAGCATGCTGTTGCCTTTTTTGGTTTGTGTCATGGCTAGTTTTACTTTTCAACTTAGCACAACTTAAATTTACCTGGAAGAGAGCTTATTTGAAAAGAATGAAGACTTATTTTATTATTTTGTGTGGATGAATGCTTTGCCTATATGTATGTCCGCACACCACATGCATGCCTGGGGCCAGAAGAGATGGTAAGACTCCGTGCAGGTGCTGCGAATCGAACCTGCGTCCTTTACAAGAACAAGTGCTCTTACCAGCAATGCCACCTCTTCAGGGTCTGGAAGAGGGTCTTAGTGAGGGAATGATGAGGTCAGGTCTACCAGCAGGCGGGTGAGGGAGTTTTATACTTGGTTAACTGAGTGTATGTTAGACATGTGTGAAAGAGAAAACTGAGAATAAGTAAGCATGGGTGCATTCATGTCCTCTCTGCTCCTGACTGTGGACGCTATGTGACTGACTGCCGCAAGGTCCTGCCCTAATGTTGACTGTGGCCTGGAACTGTAAGCCATTTTATCCCAGCAAGGAAGCGAAATTAAGATATTGATACACCTGGTATTGGCTGGGGACCCACTCAGGTACCTGGATTTGTTGTTAGTTTTTGTTTCCAGCAACAAGGAAAACCACGCCTGAGCAGGGCCGCCTGCTGCACTGTGTAGCTGTCTCCATGTTGCTTCTAGAGCCTTATTGCTTTGGTCTCATTTCCCTCACAGACCATCAAGAAAGCATAAATAGAGTAGTTTGAATTGGGTATGCAAATCTGGAAAATGATGGGAGCAAAGTGATGGATGCTCCCAGGGGCTGATAAACCATTAGCAGAAAACTCGTTGGTTTCTAAGAATTGCCCTGAGTGAGTGCACAGTAGGAGTGAGCGCCACAGTGAGATGATCAAGGCAGTGAACACGGAAGGGGCACAGCCTGTGAGTTGGGTGGTGAACCTCTCCAGGCACTGGACACTCCCAGGGAAGAGTGAGTGTGAGCTGAGCGGCCCAGCACTTTCTAAGAGAATGAGTTTCACGGCAGGGAGGGACAAGGATTTTATGTTCTTGACCTTGCTCTCTGATGGCATTGAGGAAGGGAGGAAAGTATTGAAAATCAAAGTAGCAAACACAATAGACAACACTTGACTGAGTGAGGTTTGACTGAGCCAGGTTTCCTGTATGAATAAACTGTTCATCAAGGGTATCAAAAAGTAGCCCGAGTAGCTTTTCGCTGTTCTGAATTGTGGTTAGTTTCCCTTTGCTAAGTCCTGGGGCTTCTCCACCTTCTGCTTTACCTCTGGTCTTCTGGAACATCTTCTGCTCTTCACCTGTATCACATCTCAGCTCCTGGTGGCTTTTTATCTGCCTGAACTGCAGTGGGGGAAAGGGAGGTGTCTGGGCCCTTCTGCTGTGCTTTGCCCAGCCAGAGTGGCTCTTGACATTGCGACATGCTTAGGAAGGGTGCGGTGAGTGGATGGGCGTCCAGGCAGATCTGAGGTGGGAACCTGTGAGTTTCAGCCCTGGAAGTAGGAATGCTGCATGCTCTTAACATGGGAATGGGTGACAGAGCATTGCTTCTCACTTCTCAGGCCCATGCAGTGAGCTGGAAGGACTGCAGGTAGCATTGGTGGTGCCTGCTGGCTGTTGTAACTGCCCTCAGGTAGCTTTACAGAAACGGTTCTACTCTGAGCCAGACAAGGCTTCAGAGAACTGCTTTTCAAAAAGGAAAGAAAAATTAACAAAGTGGACATCCTTACTGTGCTCTCTCCTTAAGAAAGATGCATGTCAGCCAGTTAAGGTGGAACATGCCTGTGATCCCAGTGATCAGGCAGAGGGAGGAGGATTTCTGAGTTCAAGGCCAACCTGGTCTATAGAGCTGAGGTCAGGCTACACAGAGAAACGCTGTTGGAAAAAGAAAAAAAAAATGATGCCATGAATCATTGTGAATATGGAATCTGTGTAAGATCCTGTGTGTGATGTAAACATAAAGAATAAGCCACGGAACCCACCCATGCTTTTCATGGGGAAAGTCTTCATTGCTTTCCTCCCTCTCCCCTGTGGTAACCACTACCCTGATTTGTGTCCCCTTGCTTTGCTTTAGAGTTTCAGCAGGCTTTTGCCTGTCCCTACTCAGTAGGTGTCTAGTTATGTATAATTTTGTAACTATGTAATGGGAGCCATGCTTTATTCAAGGCTTATCTATTTTTCATCAGCGTGGTTACCTGTTTCCCTCAACTGAATGTCTCTGAAACTGAGCCATGGTGCGAGCAGCCAGAGCACTCTCATTTTCCCTCAATGCTGTAGCCCGTCCTGTCTGCTGCTATCTGCTATTTTCCTGCAAGAGGACACTTGGGTTTTAGTTGTTGCCTTTGCTAGTACACATATACTATTGCTGTGAGCATTTCTTTTTTTAAAGGTTCGTTTTGTGTGTGAGTGTTCTGCTTGAATGTTTGTGTGTGCTCTACATGTGTGCATGCCCTGGGGAGGTCAGAGGGGCAGCTCGAACTGGGGTTACAGATGCTTGTGAGCCACCATGTGGGTCCTGGGAACAGAGCCCTGGTCCTCTGCAAGAGCAACAAGTGTTCTTAACCATCTCTCCAGCCCTCTACAATTTTTTTGGTTGTTCTTTTGAGACAGGGTTTCTCTATGTAGCCTTGGCTGTCCTGGAACTCACTTTGTAGACCAGGCTGGCCTCAAACTCCCAGCACATATAGACATTTCTGTAAAGAATATAGCTGTGAGTGACTTCTGTGGAGCCTATCCGTCACAGCAGAATAGTTTATGCTGTGGTAGAACACTCTCCAGCAAAAGAATGTCTCTCTCTCTGCTTTGGAATTGTACTCAGGGCCTTGGACATGCCGGACAGGTACTCTACCCACCGAGCCATGCATCTGTCTCAGGGAATTTCTTTGTCTTCATGCTGTCCATCCTGTAGGGGTTCCTTCTCAGTGAAGTCACTCCACGGAGGAGACACTCCTTCCAGAGAGTTTCCATGATTTGAAACGGGAGCAGGGGAGCTCAAGAGGCCGGATGGGGTGGTACAGGCCCGCAGTCCCTGGATGAGGGAGGCAGAGACAGGAGGATTGAGAGGTCAAGGCCAGCCTGGGCTACTTGGTGAGCTTCTGCCTCAGAAACAAAAATGAGCCAAACTGTCATGGATGTACTGTAGTGGAAGAGCCTTTGAGGACTGTGTGCAGGGTCCCAGGTTTGAACCATAACACTGAAAATAAGAAAAAGTAAAAATTCAAATAGTACAGTAGGGGTGGACTTGGAGAAGTGAAAAAGAATACAAAAGGGGGAATTGGAAGAGCTTGTTCTCTGGGGAGGGGAGAGAACGGAAGTGAGGGGAGGCTGAGGTGAGAAGGCTGGTGTGTGGACATGAGCCTTGCCGGGGTTACTCGATTCCTTATCATACCCACGGCTCTGATTAAATCGAGCAGAAGCTGAGACTTGGAGAGCTTGGTAGGCAGCTCCTCTGTGTGGGTCCTGGGGATCCAGAAGCTGGTGGGACAATTCCTGTCCTCATGAGGCTTTCGTGGTCAGTCCCATGTCTCTGGAGTGGCCTGTGTTTAGCTTCCTGATGTGGAGCATGTGTGGGTGTGTTTCTCGCAGGCTTGCACCTGTGTGCAGATATGAGCTAACCTGGTCAGGTATTTCCACTTAAACTTCGAGATAATCTACTCTAGAGAGCAAAGCAGTTTAGACTTATGCTTTTGTGGTGCCTCCAACTGAGAGAGGCGATTCTGTCACCTGACATGCTTCTTCTAGGGTCTCAGGTTCTTAACCTGTAAAGGCAATGGCAACAGTTACTATAAAATAACCTAAATGTTTGCATTGCAGAGGGTTCCATGTATCAAACTGTTTCATTTTCCGTATTTGCTGGCAAAGGCAATTTAATTACAATCAGAGAAGAAGAAATTTCTAGATGGCATTTCCCCCCACAGCTCCCAGTCCTTGGTTCACAACACTTACAGTTTGGAGAAACTGGAAAAGGCAGTAACAGTAGGTCACAAATACCATGCTACAAATGGTGGTGAATGAAGGAAATACAAGAGACAGTATCAGACCAACTCAGGAAACATACCTCAGGACCTGTGGTCTCAGCTGAGGCCTGCAGGGTGCGTGAGACGGTGTTAGCTGCGTGAAAGGTTGAAGAAAGTACCCCAGGAGAAGTGGAAACAGCATGTGCAAAGGCCCTGAGGCTGCCGAGAGTCTGTGAAACACGAGGTTCCTTGGAGCTTCTCAGTTTCCTCTTCCTGTGGTAGAAGAAACAGTGGGAGCCAAGCAGTGGCCAGAGGCACAGGAGGAACTCAGAAGGTGCATTTCCCCTGAAGCTGAAGGATGGAATCCACTCTGCTTATAAGTTGGGAGGAGGTTGGCAAGACAGGGGGGCCTCTGCAGTATGGGTGCAGGGAGAAGGCGGTGGGGGCAGACTGAAGGCTGGGGGTTAGGGAGGAAGCAGGGAAGAGGGCACCTGAGGGCAGTTCCAGAATGTGAGTGCAATGTATTCACTTGTCTGTTCTGGTTGCAAGTTTATTACTTGTCAACACACAGCATCTGTGGAATGCCCAGTCTCCAGGTGCGGTGAGGGGGAAGAGATGTCGGGCCTTAGGCAGGCCAGGGCAGCATCTGACTAACCAGGGGGCAGGTGAGCCATCCATACCAGGGCTTCAGGTGCCATTTCCCAAGGAAGTCTTGCTTTTGAAATCAAGCCAAGCGCTCTGTACAGAGAAAAGATTCAAAGACTGCCAGCAACTTCCTATGCGTAATAAACACACTGTGTCTCTCCTTGGCCTGAGCTCCTAACATTCCTGTAATTTCCATATGTCAGGGAGGTAGGAATATGCTGTGTTCCAATAACTGGCCTTTGACTGGGTTTCCCATCGAGGAGATCTGAATCCTTGGGGATTTCCTGGTGTCAGGAGCATCGTTTATTCTAATGAGGCCACCTGTGGGCTCCTGGACCAACTGTAATCAGAAGTGCAGCTCTCTGCTCCTGGGGAGAGAAAAGGCCTTAGAGCAAACCAACGCTGATCCTCCATGATGAAACTTACATAAAAGTGCCTTAACCACAGGTGTCAGGATTCCAAGACTACGTGGCCAGGGAGATTGGTGCACCCCAGGCTCACAGAGGCTGCAGCTTGTGGCCTTGGGGTCTCCTGGACCTCACCCTGGACTTCCTGTCATCTGAATATTTACTGTATCCTTTGTCATACATAGTAAGTTAGTTCCCGAGTCCAGCAGTTGTTCAAATAAATCATGAGTCTGGAGCCAGGGGCCATGGCGATCCTGGCTTGAAGCTGGTTGGTCAACAGCGCAGGTGACAACCTTGCACTTGGCCTCTGGGAGGTGCCTGAGTTTCGATGGAACATTGGGCATCTAGTTGGTAGCTGGAGAGTTGGAGAGTCAGTTGATGTAGGAAGAATCCACACTCATTTGGGGCCAGAACTGTTGTGGATAATAGTCACATCCCAACCCAAAGAACTTCATAAAAATGGAATCCAAGGATGTTGGCTCAGCACTAGACAGAAACTGTATCACCGGGAAAAAGGAATTCTTTGAGAAGAACTTAAAGTTCGGGGAACATGAGCTGAGAATAGAACTCAGTGGTGAAGCCTACCAAAGACCTGGAAGAACAAAGCGAAGAACGTGGCGTTTGGTTACATGTGGTGCCCGCTGGCCCTTCATGCTGTCTTGTCTGGGGCAGACAGTGGTGCAGCATCTTCTCTGGCTTCCCTGTTCTGCTCAGGCTTCATGCCTCAGCACCATACATATATTTTGTTGTAAATAATAGGATCAGGATTTAAGCACTGCGGTTTATTTTCAGAAGGAAGATGTAGGCTGATTATCACTTCTGTGGCTCACGTGGGCTGATGAGGAGGGATGGTTCTCCTGTAGGACCATGTTAGTTTTGGGTGCTGTGAAGGAACATGTGACACGCAGACCACCCCAGAGGAAGAGACCTACTCTTGGCTAATGGTTTCAGGTTTTCAGCCCATATCTGCTGACCCCGCTGCTGTGGGCCTGGTGTGAGGGTAACTGCCATGCTGGGAAGCTGTTGGAGCAGGCAGTCGCCACACAGTGACCAGCAGGGAGGAGAGGGACCCCAGGAAAAGGAGTAGCCAGTGAGGATACTTGCCTGGGAACCTGTTTTAACTAGCTAGCCCCATCTCTTAGGATTCCCAGAACTCTCGGAAAGAACATCGTCAGCTGAAGACCAAGCCTTCAAGAATGAGTGGGGGGAAGGGGCGCCTCATAATTGAATCATAACAGTTATTGACTTTCTCAGAGGGTTTTGAACATGGTCTGTTGGCTGGGGATGCAGGGGACTTTCTCTACAGAACGCAGGGGCATTCCTCCACTGGGTTCTGCCTAGCGAGGACCAGTTTAGAGAGGACTCCCGGACTTGCCTCATGAGAAGAAGTACATGAAAGATGCTGCAACGCTGTGAGCAACAGTATTTGCTCAACAGCAGAGAAGTCGTAGGGGGCACCGAACTAAGGTGGGGTCTGGGTCGAGTCACCATTCTGTTGTCACGGTTACGTGTTAAACCCGAGCAAGGCAGGAGGTTTGCTCTCAGAATCTAGCTTGCGATTGACCTCCCCCGTGTGAATTCCAGCACCAACAATATTCAGCTGGGAAGGGGAAGTATGTCCAGACTGCGTGCGGACCTCACCTTGGCCGGCTGCTTTACGCTGGAGGTTCTCATAGATTCCTGAAGGACAACTGAACCTTCATTCAGAACAGATAAGGCCATTTAATGCCTGTTCATGTGCGATTAGGTTGCAAAGTCAGCACTGGAGACAAAGGTTGCTCGAGGTGAAAACAGCTGCAGAAACAGCAGAGCCCCTACCTACCTTCTGTGTCTTGGCTGTGCTGGGAGTTGTCATTGGGTGATGGTGTCCTGGGACTCTGTATGGGCTCTCTCTCTTCCAGCGACAGACACACCACACTGAACTGTGTGGCCGACTGTGTGTTGGCTAACATAGGTTGCTGGATTTGGTAAGTCAAACTTGAGATGCAGGTTTAGCCCCTAAGGCAACGTCATGTCGGAGAAGGCCAGTGTGCTGCAGGTGGTTTGAGGCATTGCCTGGGAAAGTGCCGGTAGGTAATGACAGAGGTGTATTGTGGGGTATTGGTAGTGGAACATCTTGCTAGAGCAGCAGCACTGATTTCTGGGTATTTGAATAGGCGTGTAACCACAAGGTCTGTGCCAAGTGGATGCTGTTTCCCCTTTAGCCTTTTACCCATCTTCATTTATCCAAGCAAGACATTTAGATTTGGGAAAGCAGAGGGCCAGGGAGCCTTGCAGAACTGGGGGGTGGGAGGGCTCTCTGCGGTGGTCATGTAACTCATGGCACAAGTTAAGCTTGAACTTTACTTCTTATATGCCCTGGAAAGTTGGAAGCAAGCATTCTATATTAAAAACGAAAATCCAAGTTGAACTCTGCTAGGGAAACAATTTGTGGAGGCTGAGCACGGAGGCTGTTTGGGCACCTGCAGAGGGCCTGACAGGTGAAGCCAATGTGGCGTTTAATTGCCATGAAAGCATTCCGTGCAGGAAAACCTGCTGCCAATTCACTGCGCTGCAGCTGGTTGAGTGGTTGATTGGCTAACCTATAGCCAACTCGGGAATTTTCTGTGCCTTGCTTCTGTTTTCTCCTGGGTGCTGTCAGGTCGGGCCACCCGCTGGCCTTCTCAGAGCCTGCTCTGTCTGGTTCTAGAAGCTTGAGCCTTGTGTAGGGCTCTGGCAACCCGCTCCGGCCCCCAGAAACAGACGACCAATGTCTCATAGTGCCTTGGACTGGTGTGTGAGTTCTCCCTGGGCTTTTCATAGCTCAGTGGATTTATGGTTTGAATGCTCTGAGTTTGATACTTTGGTCTGGCCTGGATTTAGAGGGTGTGACAGGGACAAGACTGGGCCCTGTGAGCGAGTCTCAGGTGTCTGAGTCAGATTGAACTGGTTCAGTAGGGCAGGGTTGGGCCAAGGGGAAGAGGCCCTTCCTGGTCTGACTGGGTTTCCCCTCTCCCCACAAAAGAAACCCAACCAGGCTGAAGTAGGCTCAGTAAATAGGTTGGGCTCCCGGGAGCACTGCCTTCCCTTACTCTGTCAGAATTAGGCTGAGGGACTAGAGAATTGTACCTGCAGGGTGTGCCAGGAGCATATGCCAGCAGGAGCCATATGCCGCTCTGGGGGTTTGTGGGGCCAGTGTGTACCAGGGGTTTGTGGTGATGCCTAGAAGCTGGGCTTGGCCCAGGGTCTGGAGCACCTCCGTTTGGAACTCTAGCCAGTTTCAAGTGTGAGAACTCCCAGAGCCTGTACCTCCCAAGTGCTGAGCAGGCATGCCTGGCTTGATGCTGTTGTTTTTTTGGGAGACCGTGCTAGTGGCCAGGACCCTGTGCTGGCCCAGCACACTGAGGCAAGTCAGTGACAGGGATGCAGCTCTGCCTGAGTGAAGCCCCGTATTGCGTGAACTTGGTTATAACTACTTGACTGACTAAGCTGTAGCCAGTCCAGCAGTTTTCTGTGCTTTGCTTCATTTTCTGTCGGTGTCAGTTCCTATTGTCCGTTGGTGTTCTCGGAGCTTGTGCTGTCTGATTAAGCCCTCTCCAGCCCCTCAGTCTGCAGATTGTTCTTGTCTGTGTAGCTCAGTTCAAGCAATCACTCCTGGATGAGCCCCAGCTGAGGGATTTTCTTTAGCAGTTTACATAATAGTATACTTACTGTCTTTGAATTAGACTATAGGAACTCTGGAACTTTTTATACCCTTCATAAGGCAAAGCCAGAGACTGGTCGCGTTGGTACCTGAATCTTCTGAGACCTCAGATCAGAGTCCCCTGAGAAGGTGTCCATTTATACCAGAGAAACCGTTAGGAAGCAGATGTGTGACAGATAATCTGAGATGCCAGTGGCTGACTCACTGGGAGAGGTCTTCATTCCAGAACTGCTTGGCAGCACACATGCCAATATACTCTACATAATGCAGGTCTGAACATTCCTGAAAAGCTCTATTTAGAATCAGAATTGAACAAAATAGAACCCTTCCCACTATAACTTCAGAGAGATTGAGTTTAAGTACAGAGCATCCTATTAAAATTTAAGTTCTCTAGATAAAAAGTGAAGAGTTTAGCATGGACCTGGAAGCAGTCCATTGATTTTTTTTTTAAGTAGACTAAAATTTAAATAATAGTATCACTTCCTTTACAAACTAAAATTAATTTGATTGATAAAAAGGGATGGTGTGGGGCTGTCTCAGAAATGCCAAAGTCTTTAAAGACAAAGGTGATAGACGTGTTCCCTAGTAAAGGGGTCTGGGGACGTGAGTGTTTGCTCAACCCTAGAATGGAGGATTCTCTAGGAGGAGAAGTGCTATAAAGGCAGCGTTGGCCAGCTGGAGAAACTGGAATATGAGGGCTAGAGTCAAGTGTGAACCAGGTGGAGTGGGGTTCTCCTGGAATTCCAGCACTCAGGAGGTATGAGACGCAGAATGAGACCATCTTAAAGCAAAAGGTGGGGGTGCTTTTCCATTTGGATTGAAATGGGCTTTTTCTTTTTGATTGATTGATTGGTTGGTTGGTTTTGGTTTTGCCCAGCAAAATATGTGTTATTAAAAACCTTTACATAGGAACTTTTCACAAGAAAAATGATTCTGAGACTGAGGCTGGTTTTTTCGAGACGACAGAGCTTTGTAACGTGTGAGCTGTGATTTCAAGGTCTCTTGGGGTCCTGTGCAGATGGCCTACTCTATGCATGTTTCTGTGTCTCTTCCTCCTCAGTTACATGATGTGGGCACGGGACTTCTTACTACACCCGTGTCTGTGTGGGGCAGCATTACTAAGGCTCTATCACTCCAAAGAAGGAAGGTCTTGAAAAGGCTACTTAGCTGCTATTTATTATTGTCCCTGGCAGTCAGGTATCGGATAAGCGAAGGCTGGCCTCGTGGAGCCTGAAGACTACCTTGGTCATCTAGGGCAGGGGTTCCCAGGTGTGCCTGGCCACATGTGTCGGCTTGGGCATCATTTTATTGAAGTGCACTTAATGAAAATACTTGGTGTCTTCATCCTGTAGCATCAAGATGTTGGTGTCTTAAGGTACTTACGGTTGAGGGTAAAAGTTTGGAGGCACCTGGACCCCTGACCTCTGGCTTTCTGGCTTGCTTTTGCTCGAGGTGTGTTGGCTTCTAGCCTGTTGCAAAGCAGTTGGAGTTGGAATGAGCAGCTTTGACTCCTAGAAGGCTTGCCCACCAGAGACTGAGGCCTGTAGAGAGCATGTGCATGGCTAGAGCCCAGCACGGGGCCTCTGCGTGCAGACACTTGCCCCATGGGCTCATCCCCCCTAGGCCCCAGGAGCCGCTCTGGTGGATGGGTGCCTCCTGCCTTCCCTGCCCCCCCTTCTGGTGTTCCACAGCTCAGCTGCCTTCTAGAGGAACCAGGGATAAAAGGGGCTCATATTCCCACTTAAAAATAGGCCTGACAGCTGTGGGCTCCAGTCTCCTGCTCACGAGGTTGGCACCTGTCTCTTGCTGCGAGGTTCCAGGTCATTAGACTACACAGGGTCAGGCAACCTCACCAGAGCTGGGGGCGGAGACATCTTCATGCAGATGAAGGAACCTGGAAGAGTTTTAGAGACTTTTCTGGGGCGGTGATGGGCTCTGTCACTTAGCCAAGGTTAGCCCTTTCCAAAAAACAAAGGAGCCCTTAAAAGGCCAATCTCAAGATGGTAAGTGAGAGAGAGGTGTGGTAGTTGTATGGGGTTCTCTGTTTTATTTCAACATGGGGCATTGTCCTGTGCCCTGAGATGCCTCAAGTTCACTCTGTAGACATATTAGGCTTGAACTCATTCTTCCTCCTCTGCCCCCTAAGTGCTGGGATTAAAGACCTGCATCACCACACCTGCTTGCAATGGTTTAATACATGTAACAATGCTGAGGCCCCTCCCCAAAATATGCTGATCATTTGATTGACTCCCTAAACCACTCTGCCTGTGAACTTGTGTGGCTCTCGGTATGGTCATGGTGTGCAGCCTCCAGAACTTTATCTTCACGTGGAAATTACACCCATTCCCGCCCCCTTCCCTCCAGCTTCTGCAACCAGAAGGCCCTCCCACCCCACCACTACCTCCGTGGACTTGCGTGTTCTTGGTCTTTTCCTCAAGTGGAGTCATATAGCATTCATTCTTCTGTGTCCATCTTCTTTCACTTAGCATATCTCCAAGTGTCTTGAGGACTATATTCGGCCTACCCCTCCATTCTGTGCACACAGCACCTCTGACCCACCATTCACTGAGGGGCCGTGAGTTACCCTCCCGCCCCCAACTCTTGGAGGTATCTGTAGAACCCTGCCCTCGGCCCTTTGCAGAATGTATCCTAAAACCTGCCAGGCAAGTGCTCTAAGGCAGAGATACACACTTTGCATGGCTTTGGCTGTTCTGGAGCCAGCTCTGTAGACCAGGCTGGCCTTGCACTCAGAGATCCACCTGCCTCTGCCTCCCCAGTGCTGGGACCACAGGTGTGTACTATCACCCTAGCTCTTTGAGGCAGAGTCTCACTGTGTAGCTCTAGCTGGCCTGGGATTTGGCTTTGTAGCTCAGGGTGGACCAAACTCACAGCTATCCTCTAATCACCAAGGTGACAGTTTCTAAACAGTGCGTTCAGGTATTCCCAGCCTGCAGGCTCTACAAGTTACTGCACATCTTTGAAAGCGTCTCACTTCCTCTGAGCTCCTTCACACAGTCGTTAAGCATGAAAAGATAGGAAGTTGCCTAACGTGTTGTTGCTGATCTTATGGTTTGGGGGCTGGTCACTTTCTGTGGAAGAACACAGAAATGAGTGGCACAGCAATGGGTCCGTCTACACTGTGCTTTGGAGAAATTGCTCCCAGAGGCTTTGACTGTGTGCGTGTGAATGCCTTTGTGTATTTTCTCAAGTTCCTGACTCTGCAAGGGCTTCATAAATCTGTCAGACTGGTATTCAGAGTGGTGCAGAAGTCATGGAAAATGTGATGTTTTCCACGGTTGTTCCTTACAGGCTCATCTTGCATCCTTTCAGGAGGGAGTGGCTGTGAGGAGCAGGTTCAGGAATGTGGGCTGGGTTCTCAGAATCTGATGTCTGGGCTCTGCTCGGAGGGCTTGGGGGTGCTGCCCTGGCTGGATGACTCCTGTTGGCCAGAAGCAATGATGTTTGGAGGAGCGGCCAGAAGGCCGCACGATTGTTTGGATGAGTGTGTTTGTCATGGGAGACTGCTTTTTTTTTTTTTTTAACAAGCATAAAAATATCATTTCGCTCAGAGGAAATTGGTTTGCTCAGGAGTGTCCTGTGTCTTGGTGTTCTTTGATGGTCGGTGAGATAGTTTGCCTCCAGGGAAACTTCTCTTGAGCCTCCGACCCTGTCTTGAGGGAGGGTTCTGCCTCCTGTGCTGAGCGGCGGGATGCCCTCCCACAGCTCCAGTTCCCTGGCCCGCTCAGCTCCTTCATAACACTTACAGCATTTTCCCCACAGCGCCACAAGTAACAACCAAGCCAGGGCCTCCCCATACCAGCCCTGGGCTGTGGACAAAACGGGGATTATGTCCTGAGCACTGGAAGGGAAAAGCCAAGTTGAGTCTGGTCCCCAAGCCAGCCTTGCCCCGCCCGCTTTTAGAGTGGAGGGAACGAGCCTCGTTTACATTCTCGAAGCCCTTGCCAAGTTGTATCTTTTCCTTCGTTCGGCTGTTGACCATACATTGAATTAACTTGACCTGTTTTCTTACATCGAGAGGATTTACAAAAATGCTCTGGGAGAATTTGCAAAATAGCAGTAGTTTCTTTGGGTGCATTCATGGATGCACGAGCTTGTTTGTGTCCCCATATTTGTGTTCAGTGTGCATGCATGTGAGGGGTGGGGGAGAGAGAGAGCAGTTTGGATGTTATTTCCCAGGAGCTGTCCACCTTGTGTTAGGGTCTCTCCCTGGAACCTGGGGCCCTCTGGGTGACCAGGGGAGTCATGTTTTGTCTCCCCAGCCCTGGGGTCATAAGCACACTTTTCATGAGCTTTACCTGGCCTTTAATGTGAGAATTGGGGATCTCATGTTCATGTAGCAAGAACCTTACTGGTTGAGCCATGCTTCAAGCCCAGGAGTGGCTTCTAGGACAGTTTTCTTTTGCAGCTGTGGTGTCGGTGGATGAGAGACATGTCACAGATGGACGATGCATCTCTGTCAAGGTTGAAAGGGCATCACGAGTGCTCATGCTACTTGTCTGTGACCAGCGCTTTTGCCTCTTCCTAGCAGCAGCCTGCACATCAGTGTCACATGAATGTCCACTGGTGCTGGCCAGTGTCATGTCCAGCAGATAGCAACATACATGTAAATATCTCTGCCGTGGCAAGGCACATGTCATATGTCAACATGTGTCAGCACCCTGGTGACAGGCCTTGGGGTTTAATACAGGCGTGGCTGGGAGGAGGGGTGGTACTGTTTTGAATTTGTTTTAAGTCTTGGAACAGTTAGAATCCTGAGTGGTCCAGGAGTGTTTGTGGTCACATGTGCCATATTTATGGCTCTGGTTATCACTGGGCTGCTGTCTCGGGGAGGGGGAGGGGATACAGCAATTGCCAAGGTGGTGTTATTTAGGGACTTTCTTCATCCTGCCTTCCTGCTTGTCTGTCTGTCTGTCTTCTCTCCTTCTCCATGTTTCACTTCTCCAGACATGGTTACTATGTCTCCTTAGCTGGCCTGGAACTTGTTTAAACTAAGCTGGTCTCAAACACGAAAATTCTGCTTCCCAAGCATTAGAATTAGAGGTGTGCACCTCCATGAGGCCTGGGTACTTAGAACTCTGTGTCCTTTATTATTTGTTGGTAAGTGTGTGTGTGTGTGTGTGTGTGTTGATTATATCCACCCCTACTCCATTTTCCCGGTTCGACACTTCCTAACACACATCTCATTCCTACCTTCATGTCTTGTTTTTAAACACCCACCCAGTCCAGTTAGTGCCTCTTTCTGCAGCATTGATCTTGTTGGCTGAGGTAACCATGACTGTAAGTTTATGAGTGCAGTGGTCACGCCCAGCGGTCCATGCTTCACAGCTTCCCTCCCCTCCCCCCACTCTTGAATTCTTTCCTCCTCTTCCACAGTGCTGCTCCTGAGCCTGGGTTGGGTGGTCCATGTAGGTCTTCCACTTAAAACCAAGAACACAACAGTCACTTCTCAGCACCTTGAGCAGTAGCTGTTGTCTGCTTTAGGGAGACGCGTCTCTAGCCAAGGTTGGGAACCTCACTAATCTGGTATTAAAAAGTACTTAGAAGGTAGCCTGGCAGTGTGTCCGCTTGGGCCTTTGACCAGGTTTATAGCACAAGGCCTGGTTTCCTCCTGCAGAGCAGGCTTCAGCTCTACCCAGGAATCAGTTGGTTACCTCCATAGTCTTGACCTGCAACTGACCAGCGGCCAAATCATCTGTGTGGCAGGTCAGTATTACAGCTTTCAGGGCTGTTTGTTCTTTGAGATAAGATCTTGCTGTGAAGCCCAGTCTGGCCTTAAACTTGAGGTGATCTTCACGCCTCAGCCACCAAGCCGCAGGATACAAGCGCGTCCAGCTACGCCTGCTGTGGTTTAGTTTTCAAATTAGAAGACAAGAGTCAGAGCCCATCAGGCCCCGCACCTCCCTGAGGATTTCTGCATAGTTAATGCATGCTCTCCCTCAGCATGCCGGCAGAAAGAGACGTTTTCTTCAATGGTGTAGCAACTGGCAAGGTTCTCCATAGCCCTGTAAACAGCCCTGATAAAACTCACTGAGTCATAAAAACAGCCAAACCAGACATGAAAGTAGATGAGTCCTAGTTGGGAAGAAAAAGGAATTGGAGGAAGCAGGACGGGGGACTAGAGAAGGTTACAGGAGGTGGGTGAATATGATCAAAATGTGTTAAAATACATGCATGGAAATGTCATTATAAAATCTGTTATGAATAACTGACATAAGTTAATAAAAACATCAACAGACAAACAAGAGCCAGTCAGTGGCACATACTGTAACTTTAGTGTCCTGAGGTACTGGCAGGTTGAGTACCCATGAGTTCAAGGCCAGCTAGTTTATGAGTTCCAGGCCAGTCAGGGTTACATAGTAAGATTTTTGTGTACTGAGACTTATAAATGTTTTTTCTTTTTAATTCCTCAGAGGAAATGAGATGAAAGCCATACCCAAGCCTTTCCAGCTCTTCCTGAACTCTGACTGGCTGGCTCAACTCAGCTGTTCTGGCCTAAACTCCTCTCCAAGCTGACTGATTCAAACTGGTTTCTGTTGCCTTCTGACTGAATTGCTGTGCCTGGCCTTAAACTAATTCTAGCAATATGTTCTGACCTTCTGGCTCCTCCTCATTCTCTGGCTCGTTCTGTCTTCAGCTGTGTCTAGCTTGTTCTCTTGCAACCTGTCTCTGTAAAACTGTCCTGGCAATCAACTCTCGGTAAACTCTTTCTTTCCCTGTGCTGATCTTAAGTCAGCTCTTTTTCCTGTCCTGTTCTCATGTGAGTTGGGTGTATCCTATCTCTGACTCGTTCTATCAAATCTTTTTCTGATTTGTCACTTTGTCTGCCCCTCAATTAGACATCATTTTCAAACACTGCTGCTTCCTTCTACAAACTAACCTTACCTTCATTGTTTGGGATTAAAGGTGTGTACTAAGGTTGTGTCTGTATTCCAGCCAGATCACATAGACCTGGAAGGTCTTTAGATGTGACCCCCTTGCCAGAGCAGCCATGTTGCTGGATAAAAATTTGTCTATAGATGCTCTCTTGTATGATTTTATAAACAAGAGCAGTCACGTTGCTGGATAAAATTTGTCTATGGATGCTTTCTTGCATGAATTTATGAATAAGTTGCAGTTGTAGATGGCCAGAAAAGTAATGGAGGAAAGTGCTACCCCAGAGTTCATGTTTCTTTTTGTTCTTTTAATGAGATCTTGTGTGTCTCAGGCTGATCTCTATTTGCTGTGTAGCTGATGGTGACCTTGAACTTCTCATCCTTCTGCATCCACCTTCCAAGTGCCTGAATTATATGTGTGAGCCCAGGCCTTTGTGCATGCTGGGCTAGCATTTCACCTGAACTCTATCCCTTGTTTGAGTTCCTGTTTTTACACAGAATTTCATAACTGTGTACCCATATGATTTTGTGGGACCAAGGAGCATGGAAGCCTTCTAGGGGCCTTCACCCCTTGCCTTAGGTGGCTGGCACAGTCTCTGGGGAATGTGAATTGGTCCCTTAGAAGCTTGGCTGCCCTTCTAAGTGTTGTGGTTAAGAGGCTGCTTTGGAGTGGTTTTTCTGGGTGAGCCAGCCCCTACTCAGTTTGTGCTGTGTGACCTTGCTTATGGAACAATGTTGGAGATTGAGTCTGGCCCACTTCAGAATAGAGGTGGTGTGGAAAGAGCTTATGTGGTGTGTGACAGGTATTAGTTGATTATGGGATGGAAGGAAAATGACTTCTGTTCAGGTGGGCATGGCTGCTTACAGGGTCTTAAAGGCTAGAATAAGGCATTGGTTTTTCTTTCTCTGTATAAGGCCCCTTGGGTTTTCCCCAGACTCTTTTCCCTTCTAAAGCTTGCTGGAACCTTGAAAATATTCCGTTAGGTGAGTTGGAGATTTGCTCTCATTTGGGGTCTCTTTGGCTGTTCAGTCCCCTGTTATAAGTCATGCCTGGTATTAACGTGCTACCGGGCTTCAGAAGGGTCAGGAGAATAAAAGAATAGAAGCTGTCGAGAAGGCAGTCACTCGCAACATTCACTGCTAACTGTGCCCAACTTTGTGAGTTCCAACTCAGAAAGCATGACTTTTCCTTTTCCTGCCCTCCACCAGCTTCCTAAGCCTGTTCCTCTTGACACTCTGGGCTTTTTCACTATTTCCTCTTCCCTCTCCCCCTCCCACTTTCCCACAGCTGCTCACAGCCTTCTGTTGCCACTGAGACTATCTGCTTTTTTGGACCCTATCTCAAAAAGGGGAGACTCTCTCTCCCCACCTCCATTTCCCTCCGCCTAGCAGCTGTGGGGATTTTCAGCTTGCTTGCTCCGTCCCACCCCAAACTCTTATAAAATGTTCCTCAAGCTTGAAGGAAGAAAATGAAGAAAAGAAGGAAAAAGAAATCATTAAAAACTTTGATTCTGACATGACTACTGAACATTTCAGCACAGCACTAGGACCAGAGACTTACAGTTAAAGCGTGATTGTCCTGTTCTTTGCTCTCTAGGCCTGTGATTGTGCATAAGCCCTCCTGTGTGCCGCCCTCTTTCTAAAGGTCCCTTTGGCCTGTGGCTGTGAGTGAGCTGCTAAGGTTGGATGTCCGTCAGCTTGGTCCTTGGCCTTTCTTGCCCAGTGTGAGTCTGTCCCCCCTCACTGGCATTCCTACCGGGGTCAGCTGTCCTGCATTACCTGATGGAGGTGAACAGATGTTCCAGCCTTCGTGATCCTAAATGTAAGCAGCTTACCTGTGCTCTGTGCAATCTCGCTCAGGCATGGGTTTTGGCAGACAGTTTTGATTGGTCCCCAAGGGCCCCTCGTGGTTGTGCAGAACAATAGGGTAGACCCAGTGTTTCTCACCACACAGGCCGCCTCCTGTTTGCTTCTCATATGACGGGCAAGAAGGGATACCATTTTTTTTGTTTTGTTTTGTTTTTCAAGACAGGGTTTCTCTGTTAATAGCCCTGGCTGTCCTGTTCTTGGTTTGTAGACCAGGCTGGCCTTGAACTCCCGAATATCCGCCTGCCTCTGCCTCCCTCACGGCTCCCTCTGCCTCACGCCCAGCCAGGAATAAAATGGTATCTGGAGGCCAGGTGCAGCAGTGAAGACGTGTGTGCTGCCTCACTCCTGAGGTCTGAATAGCAGGAGGGGACGCAGCGGCAGCTTCCGCGGGCCCAGGGATAAGAGAGCACGTCCTAAGACTGTGCTCCCGAGTCTTGACTGCATAGAAAGCCCCAGTGGCTTGGGGTGCTCCCCATGCCAGAGCAGCACCTGGTCCTGGGTCTCGACTGCATAGAAAGCCCCAGTGTCTTGGGGTGCTCCCCATGCCAGAGCAGCACCTGGGCTCTCGTCAGATGGCGTGTGGGGCCCTGGCCACAGCATTGACCAGGAAGTCGAGAAGCTCTGCAGTGGCGAGACAGGAGCCATTGACCGGGATCAGGGGCGTGGGCAGTGTCTCCACAGTTTCTAAGTGGGGTGGCATTTGGGAGGGGTGTGTGGAGGGAGAGCGGGAGGCTTCTAGGGACAGATGCTGAGGACAGGGTACTGACTGAGAGGACTTGGCTTGCCGAGGCCTGGACCTGAGGTGCAGTGAGAGCCCAGCTGCCGAACCCCATCCTTTCTAGCTCTGGCCCCAAGACTGGTGATGGTGTGAGAGACGTGGCGCTGGTATGCAAGGACAGGGAGGGTGGTGATTACGTCAACCTCCTCGTTCCAGAAAGATTCTAAGGAGTTTCTAACCCTTTCTAAAAGTTAAGCAAAAATATTCTAAGCCACTTTAAAAGCTGGCATGGTCTTTGAATGTGGCTTTCTCTCTGAATGTGTCCTTTATTGCACTTTAGGTCATTAAGTCAAGAGAGATAAAATAGTCATATAAATGACTACTGTACAGAAATTGCTTCTGAAATCCACCTTGAGTCAAGACAGATGGGCTGAGATGGTTAATCTAGTGTTTCAATTTTTTTGTCCTTCTGATGATGCTGGAGGCAGAGCCCAGGCCCTGTGCATGCTGGGAAGTGTTTCCCGACTGCACTGAACTCTGCTCCAGCAGCATGGCAGGGGGCTTTAGAGACAGATCTGTCCATGCACTTAAGACTTGCTGTCTGTATGGAGCATGGTCTTGTATGGCCGTGACACAGGACAGGAAACCGGGTGGCTCCAGACGCCAGGCTGAGACACTGTGGTTGGTCCAGATGTCCCACACTAGGAAGCATCTTGCAAACTGAGAGAAGACTTCACCCTCATCTTGCCTCTGGTGGCTGCTGACAGGCTCTGGGATTCCTCACAGCAATGTAGTTCTGTCTGCTTTCATCCTCACGTGATGTTCTTTCTGGGTATCTACCTTCCCATGAGGACAGTCATTGGACCAAGGGACCAGCATGACATCAAATAGCATTGAGGTTTTTCCTTTCTTTACTATGCTAGGGATTGAACTTGGCTCAAACACGCCAGGCAAGTGTGTTAGCACTGATGTACAGCTGCAGTGCTTGAATTGTTTTCTTTCTTTAACATTGACTCACCTTACGTGTACATGACAATTTTTTTGTTTTTCTAGACAGGGTTTCCCTGTGTAGCCTTGGCTGTCCTGGACTCACTCTGTAGACCAGGCTGGCACTGAACTCACAGAGATCCAGCTGCCTCTGCCTCTCTGAGTGCCGGGATCATAGGCATGCGCATCTCTACGAGACAATTTTTCAATGCAGGTCCATAGGTGTAGGACTGAAATAATGTTGGGGGAGGGAACACAGCTTAACCTGCAGCAGGGGAGTGAGTGCAGGGACTTTTGGGTAAGGGGCTTTTTGCATGTGCCCTCTGAAAGATGAGCTGCCTGCTGGGCTCTCCCACCACTGAGGACACAGGAAGCTGAGCCGAAGGAGGCGAGTGTGTGTACCCAAGCCACACAGCTAGTCAGGGACAGAATCAGGTTGTGAACCCCAGACTTTGCAACTCAAGAACAATGTACGACTCAAGACTGATGGGGCCCTTTGGGGGCTATTTGGAATGGAGCCCACAGTCAGTCCTTTCCAGAGTGCTGGGGTCAGAGCACATCTGCAAGGAACCATCCATCTCCTGCCTTTCTCGATGAAAGGAGCACCAGCTTTGACTGGAAGGGACCCTGGAAACACCCCGTTAGTTTGACTGGTTGGCGTGCTGTGATAGGTGGGGTGGATGTTTCTCCTGAGCACACTTCCATCTGTGCTAACGGCTCTAGCAAGCCGAGGAAGTGAAGAGACGCTCTTCCAACTGCTCTAGCAAGCTGAGGAGTGAAGAGACACTCTTCCGCTCCTCCCCACCCTTCGCCAAACGTCTCCGTGAGCGCTAGGTCCCCTGAAGCAGTGCTCTTACCCGGGGACTGCTCATGCCTCTAGGTGCTTTGCTAGCCTGTGAGGGCCAGTCGCAAGGTGGCCTGGCTCCTTCCTGCCCACCATGCTTCCATGCTTCAGTCTGCAGAGTGGCTGTTGGGTTCTCGGCCAGAAGGTGCCTTGCACTGGCCTGTCCCTGGCTGCAGCAGCCAATAGAGTGCGAGCTCTGCCTCCCCAGCCAGAACCGTGCTGTAATAACGAGCCGGCCATCCATCCACGGAAGGAAATTAGCCCTGCTGGGACACTGCCACTCAGTCTTAATCATTTTAATTGGATAAGATTTTTTTTCTAATCACCGGCCCCACATTTACTGCTCGCCATGTGTTCTCTGCCTTCGGATGTTGGTGGAGGCACATCTTGGGGGATAAAAAGAACAGCTTTTCTAGAGCCAGGTGACCTCTGTCGCTATGTTACACTCATGGCCTTAGAGACACAGGGTGAACGGTCACTCTGCCATCTCTCCTTGACTGTCTTGGTCTTCTCAGGACTTGCATGTGGCTGAGCTCTAGCCCGTGGCTTCTTAGGACCCAAACACAGCAGCAGATTCCGTGACGTGTGTGCACTGGCAGCACCTTACCGCCAGCTGTGACCATGTCACCCTCTGCAAACACTCAGACCTGGGTGACGGCTTTTGCGTGTGATTTCTGGTGTCCGCTGGGTGGAACCGTTCCCCCGGGGAGGCCTGTGTCCTCCTCCCTCCTGTCTTGCCCTGCTCTGCTTTCTGGAGTCACTGGTTGTGCAGGTTGCTGTCTGTATAACTGTCCACAGAACTCGCAGCATCTCAGGGACACATCCATCGTGTGGGGCCTTCCTGCACGCTTTGTCCTCAAAACAAAACAGCTATCTTAATCCGAGAGATAAATTTAGTTACTAGAACATGTATTTATTTCTGCCTAGTCCAAGATAAGATTAGCCGGGCACCGTAACAGAACCATGGAACCGTTGCTGTGTGGCAAGTCCCGGCAGGAGAGTGACAGATGGCAGCTTTGAGTAATCTCATTTCGGGGCTGTGGTGGACACACTCCAGCTACTTAGCATATGCGAAACAGCTTCCAAATGGGCTGACAGGACTCTGCTTTGAACCGCTGTTCCCCAGAGGGCTCATTGAACAAATACATTTGGGGGCATATTGGGAGCCGGGTGCAGCAGGGGGTGGAGCAAGTAGAGCACCAGAGTCCGAACCCTTTGCCCCCCCGTGTACGTGAGCTTAGGAAAGCATCTGCTGCTCAGTGATAGGAAACTCAATTCAATTTGGTGTCTGAAGACCCTGTAATCAAAGATAAATGTTGACAGGAAAGGCAGAGCTTGGGCTCTGTTGTGAAGGTTGTAGACACTTAGCCCCAGTGCTGATGTGTGCTGAGCATGGCACCTTTGGTATACCCATGGAATGCAGTCTGGCCTCAGAGAAGTCCTGGCACGTGGTGGATGAACAGTAGATATTTGTTTCAAAAATTAATGGTGACCGGATGTCTTGAAATGTGTGTGGTTTGGTAAACAGTGGCCTCGTTTCCTTTTGATGTCTGGTTGCAGCATGCAGGCTCCCTGTGATGAGGTGCCATCTTTCATTTTGAACTTGAGCCTGTAGAGCTGACGTCATTCTCTGACCTTCTTGCATTTCATATTGATTTCCACATTGTAAAGGAGACCCTGTTGCCTTATTTTTCTATGATTGCTAATTACTTCCAAGTGCCGTTTTTCTGCCAGTAGTTCAGAACAGGACCGTTCAAGTGTGGATTGCAAGGTGGACATGGCAGGACCGTGGCTGTGGCCATGTGGGTTGCTACCGGGCAGCAGGCTGCATTTGTGATTGATTTTGCCTGGCAGGTTGATGTGTGTGTCATGCGCCGTAAGTCCTGTCGGACAAGTTTAGCAGCCTTTCTGCAACTGTCTCCAAGCATGAAATGGAAACTCTGTGTTTTCAAGTTCAGTCTTGTATGCTTACGGTTTGCATGTTTCCTGTCTTTTGTTTGTGTGTGGTACATGGACATGGTCGTCTGTGCATGCGTGTGCATGTGCGTAGGCCAGAGGTCTACATTAGACATCTTCCTCTGGCATTTTCCATCCTTTGGAGACAGTGAACCTGACGCTCACTGATTGGCTGAAGGATGAGGCACCCCTGTATCCCCAGTGCTGGGACTGTGGCACACCACCAAGGCCTGTTTGTGTTGGGACGTGAACTCGGGTCCTGACACTTGCAAGCATTTTGTTGGCTGAGCTGAATATCCAGCCCTGTCTTGCCTATTTCCTATCCCCAGTCTCTCCTGAGTGTTGAGATAGTTTTTTGGTAAAACAGATTATCCTAGCAGCCAAGAAGGAAGTTACTACTAGGGGTCAGATCGAAAGTGGACCTTATTTTTTTAGGTGCAATTTTGGGAAATACATTTTAAAAACTCATTGTCTTCATGATTCGGGGGTAAAGTAATGTAATGACTATTAAACTTGTAAAAACAGAATATCAAGGCGTGCAAACACACTGGAATGCACACATACCTGCAGGATAGGCTTCACTAAGGGAGCGTGGCTCTTTTCAAGCAGCAGACATTGGCAAGAAGGTACCACTGTGCTGACCCCATCCAGCAATAAGACACATATTTTAAAAAAATCGTTTTTGTCTAGGCTTCATGGATGAGGGCATGATAGAAGTTTGTTCTTGCTGGGTTATGGGGTGCTGATCACTCCTGGAGGAGTTTGGGGGTTAAAAGAAGCCAGTGAGGCATCTAGAAAGAGCCCAATGGGTGAGTCAGCACAGCTGGAACCGTCAGGACCCATAGCTGCTGATAGCCGGAGTGTTGGGGAAGAGAGCAGGCACTGTCCTTGAGGGTCTCCGAAACAGTTGTGCATGGGCCTCGGGCTGGGCAGGGCTGGTGCGGCAAGTGCTTGTCTATTCTGGATGCCTCTGGCAGCTGCCACTTCATGTGAAGCTTCCGTTAGAGCTTAAAGCTTGTCAGGCCTTTGCTCGCTCTTCTTCCCGCCATGTCCATCGAGTCTTTTAGAGATTCGAATGAGGCTTTTATGACAAAAAATGAGCTGTCTTGTGCCCTCGTTACACCACAGTGTAGCTTAGGCCGGGCAAGGGCCATGTGGGTGGAAACGCCAGATGCGTTTATGGAATTGCACACTCCGTATCTGTGGTCACAAGCATCAGCAGCCCTCACACTCAGACTGCCCGGCCTGTTGGCATTCTCTGCAGGATGCTCCTGGCCAGTGCGTTCTGAGCATTACTTCATCCTGCTTAGAGGAGCAGCGCAGCACCCCTGCCTTCACTGTGAGGCCAAGCAGAGGGCTTGGACCCCAGCCAAGGGTTATTTACAGAGCATACAGAGGGAGAGACCAGGGTCAGCTGCACTCATTCAGATCCTGCTCTGAAACGTTTTCAATTCCTCACTTGTAGATTTGGATGAGGCCAAATTTACATTTGCTTTTGAGTTCAGGTGTTTGGACCAGTGGGGTTTCCCATGTGCTCTACACATAAATTGGCCACCATGCCCGCCTTGAAATGTATGGTTCCGTGGTATTGAATGTTGCCCCACTGGTGTGTGATGGTCACCGTCGACCTCACAGTTATTCTGCAAAATGAACTCTGGCCTCAGTGATTTTTAGCCTAAGTGAGGACCTGTCAGAAGCTTCTCTCTGCTCTTCCATAGCATGGCTCTAAAGCATGAGCAGCTTGTCTCCCTGGCTGACGGAGGCTGGCACCCCTCCTGCCGCCCTCCCTAGCCTCGATGCCCTGCCTTGCTCCTCAGGGCACTCATGCACACATACTCTGCTCTTCCGGTTGTGGCTTCTACGGCCTCTTCCGGCGGCTGCAACAGGTGCACCTTTGCCGTACTGTCTCCTTAGTTATGAGGGATGAGGGTGTTTGGTAGACTTTGCTGGGGCGTTGGGTGTGATTTGGCTACGACCTGGTGGCTTTGCCTGCTGGTCTATTGTGGATGAACAAACACGGCAGCTCTTGGTTTAGGGGAGATTGGGGTGGAACATAAAGGTTATGTGTCAAAGGGACATTGAGTTATGTTGGACACTTTCAGAAGAGTGCTCACAGTTTAGGGTTTGGTTGGGTGCCCTCACTTGGGGTAGGAAGAGGTCTCATATTGAAAATCCAAATTCTTCTTTCAGTTAGTAGTTAGGAGAAGGTGCTTTTTTTGTGTCTATAGGATTTTTTTTTTTTGAGACAAGGTTTTGCTGTGTAGCCTTAGCTGTGTTGGAACTGACTCTCTAGACCAGGCTGGACTTGAACTCAGAGATATGCTCCTGCCTCCTGAGTGCTGGGATTAAATGCATGTGCCACCATGCCTGGCTGGCTATGGGATCTTTCTGGTTATTTGTGAATTTATCATTCTTTTCCTCTCAATGTCAGGCATTGAACCCACCCTGTGCATCCCAGACAAGCGGCCTCCCCAGCCCACCTGGTTCTTGATTTTTTTTCCGTACCCTCAAATACAGCCCAGAACTTCAGCAGTCTAATGGAAAGACAGAGCTAGCCAGTGCTTGGGGTCTCCCCACAGGGCTGTGGTGCCCGGTGTGCACACTTTGAAGGCTGGTGTGCAATAATAGGAATCCCTTTACTTGAGGGTGGAATTTTCCATCATGGGACATCATGAGATTGTGTCTGAACCCAAAGCTATTAGAGACCTGCTTTGTTTAATAGAAAGGCAGAAAGAACGAAAAAAAGACTTCAGGCATTATTGAAGCACTCTCTGTGGGGAAGTGGGAGGCTGGACGCCTCCATTAAAAATGGGTGTGGGGGAGAGAGTCTCCCTGTGGGATTATTTTTGGTAAGAGCTCAGAACATCACCTTGGTGCCCCAGCACTAAGAAACTTCAAAGCCGTGGACCGCTTCTCCTAGTGCCTGTGTTTGTCCACATCAACACTGCCGACTTACCTTGAGCCTGGCATCCCGGCACAGGGATCAAAGGATGACGGCCCCTCACGGGGAGCCAGATCTTCGTAAGCCCCCTGGGCCCTCATCTTACAGCTTGTCACTCAGTATCGCTCTCAGTGAGAGCTGTTATTTTAATAGCCTAAAAATAGGAGTGTTTTGCTCACTGGCATGCCAGGAGGATTTTTCTTCAGTGCCAGAGAAGCTGTTTGGAGCCTCTGCTGAGGGGAAACCAGACTATACCCTACAAGCTGCCCGGGGGTCCCCCCTAAAAACAGTTGCTAACTTGGGCACACTGGTTTTATGTAATGTCTCGTTACCTTTTTGTTTTTATGTGTTTGTCTGTATGTGGGTTTGTGTATTTGAGTGCCCGGAGGCCAGATGTGTTGGGGTTCTCCTGCAGTTGGAGCTCCAGGTGGTTGGACAACACCTATAGGTGCTGGGGACTAGACTCTGGTTTTCTGTAGATCAGAGGTCTCTCCAACCCCTTTATGCCTTTTTTGAGAAGGCCTCAAGTACTCCAGGCTGGCCTTGAGCTCTTGATCCTCCTGCCTCCACTGCCAAAGCGCTGGAACTGCAGATGTGTGCCACCATGTACAACGTCACTGCTGTTTCTTTAAGCAGTCATGGGTCCTGCCTGCAGCCAGGACCCGTCCCATGTCCTTGCCACTTCATGCTCCCAGCCTCAGCTGCATCATTGCACTCACAAAAAGATGCTCTGGGGGCTGGATGGGAAACACATAGTAGGTTGGATGCTAGTGTTTTAAAGTTAAGTGTATGTGCACACCTCTGTCAGGGGCTGTGTGTCAGAGCTTTGCTTCTGTTTGCTTTACTTGTGTATTCTCTCTTTGGACTCTTTCCACGCTCCCCTGCCTCAGCCTCCCAAGTATGCACTTGCTTTTGACACAAGAGAAATCTTTCTCTTGTGACTTTGCCATTCAGACTCTTAAAAATTTTGCCTATTCAAGAAAAATTCTACAACAAATTTGGTGTTCTTTCAGAGTTTTCATTTTTCTGTGCTGTCTTCATTTCTCTGTGTGTCTTTGCATCTTCTCTGTGGTTTGGTCCCATAGACATTAGGAGGCTCTATAGAGGAATTTTAACCCAGAACATAGCTGCTCTGACGAGAGATCACATCCAAAGGCCTTCTAGGTCTGTGTGATCCAGTTGCAATACAAACACACTTTAATCCAGGAGACAGAGGCAAGGGGACCTGAGTTCAAGGCCAATCTGGTATTAGAGCAAGTTTCAGGTAAAGAAAAGCTTAGGTCCAGGCATGGTGGTATGTACCTTTAATCCCAAACAATGAAGGTAAAGTTAGTTTGTAGAAGGAAGCACCCATGTTTGAGAGTGATGTCTAATTGATCAGCAGAAAAAGTGATGAATCAGAGAAAGATTTGACAGAACAGGGTATGCCCAACTCATGAGAAGAGAGAGAAAAGGGAAGCTACTTACGGCAGTGAAGGAGAAAGTGAGGGGGGGGGGGAGGTAGTTTTACCAGGAGAGTTTTACAGAGAGAGGTTGAATGAGAGAACAAGTTAGACACAGGTGAAGACAGAAGGAGCCAGAGAATGAGAAGGAGCCAGAAGATTAGAAAAGACAGCTGGAATTAGTTTGAGGCCCAGCACAGCAATTCAGAGGCTGAAAGAAAAGTCAGATTGAATCAGTCAGCTGGGAGAGGAGTTGAACGAGCCAGCCCTGAGCTCAGTAAGAACAAGAAAGGGAGAGCTTGTTAAACAGTGAGTCTCAGAGGCTGAAGACATTTTAGGCCTAGGTTGGAGGGTGCAGAGGCTAGAAGCTTCCAGGACTAGGCCTAGGTTAGCAGATGGAGGAGTCAGCCTCTGAGACAACAATTCAATCAGGAGAATAAAAGCTCCTTTCACAAGGCTCCATGCTGAGCCCTCTGACTGGCTGGTTAAGAGCTCCTGCTCTGGCCATGGATTTCAACCCACTCTGGTTGTATTTATGACCTGTCTCTTAATGGCCATTGGCTGGCCTGAGTTTCCTTATCACATTTAGAATAGTTGTGGAGATACAGAAGCAGCTGTCATGGCAGCCCAGAGTTCCTGATCCCCAGTTTCTCCTGTGACTGCTGCGTTGTAAGATTACAGACGTAAGACTAAAGATCAGCCGAGCCTAAGTAGACAGTTAATAACTCTGGATGGTGTTGGTGGCCCAGTGTGGTCACAAGACTGCTTTCTTTGAGGTTGAGGATAGAAGGCAGGCCTTGCCCAGCACTGTGCTCTGTCGTAGAGTGGCTCTGGGGTCCTTGAGGAGGACTGTCTCAGGGTGGGTTCCTGGTGGCTTGGAAGATGGAGCCTGGGGCTACAAGCCAAGTGAAGGGGGTGGCTTCAGAGGCTAGAAGGGCACCAAATGTGTTCTCACCTGGAGCTTCCAGAAGGAGTGCTCCTGTTGACACAGACCTGAGGGCCATGCAACTCGTGTTGGGGCCCTGCTCTGTAGGACAGTGAGAGTGAGTTTGTTAGGATTTCCTTAGCCCCTTTCTGCTTTAGAATCCCATTCAGGCAAACCCGGGGCTTTCTGAGCCTTTCCTGGCTTTTGTTGACCTTGACAACCACGTATGACGGCCACATCGAAGACTGGTTATGTTTCTTGGAGCAGCCTTCCCTTGGGTTTGTGTAGTGTGTTCTCATAGTACACTGACTGGTGTTTGGACAGAAGAGCACCGAGGCCAAGTGTCTTCATATCCCTTCACATCGTCACTGTACATAGACAAATGATGTCAACCAGAAGTTGTCAAACTTCTCAGCTGTAGAGTTATCCTACTTTCCATATTGTTGGCACATGTGCACATCTGTGTGTTTGGTGCATCCATACTGCATACAATATAGAATACTCCAGGCTCCTCTTGAACATCACAGTTCCAAAAGAGACCGTGTTTTTTTCTGAACTTGGGGTACAGTGCCCCAAGAAAGCCAGGCTTAGCTCTGTACCCTCAAGTCAATTAGAATAGCCAAGTTAATGGTAAAAAGCACAAAATGGGGTTTGTTCACTGTGGCCACACCTGGGAGACGGATTTAGGGGCTCACTAAATCTTTATTCCTCTTCCCAGTGTGTTCACATTAAGTAACCCACCTTTCTGCTTTTTAACTGTTAAACTGGGTGTTTAGTTGCCTTACTGAGGACTGGTGGCCAGCCTGACGTTTTGGGCACAGATCCAATTTTGGTTACAATTATTTGTTGGAGAAAGGTAGCGGAAACAGATGTGGGAGCTGAGCGTGCTCACCGATTCTGAATCTACCGGCTGATGGAGCAAGGCGATCCATGTATGTATGCTAACAGGTGTGTGTACACATATCTAGACATTGTTTTAACAGTGCAAACTCACCTGGCTGCAGCTCACGGTGCCGCCCAGCTGGAATGAACCGGGCAATCCTGGAGGCACCAGCATTCCAAGTGTTAGAATTACAGGGGTGTGTGCCACCACGCTCAGTGAGGTATTCCTCTAAGCAAGGGTGACAGTGAGCTGCCGTGACGCCGCTGGTAGGATGTTTGTACACAGGCATTCGTCATGCAAGGATGGCGTATGTGCTGGCTTCAGCTGCTGCTCTGTAACACTGGAGTACGCTTGCTCGCACTCACACACGATTGCCGACTGTGTACACATGATACATGCCGGAGCTTACTGCTCCCAGGCTATGAGCATGCTGCTGTACTGAATACTGTGTACAGCTGTAACATAATGATGTTTAAGTGTTTAGACATGCTTCAACATGTCTAAACATTAAAAAGGGCAGAGCAAAAGCAACAAGGTAGGTGCTCTACCTGCGTAGAGTGGGCGGGACCTGCAGGGCTGAAGTCTGCTTTGGAGGCGTCTTATAGCACAGTTCCTGGGGAGATGTGAACAAATACCTACCCACCCCAGAAAGGGAACCTGCAGTAGATTGAAGAGAAGGAACCCACCACAGTACAACTTAGTGAACCAGTGAGTTGTACTGTGGGGCTACTTACAGCAGCAGAAATGACCCGAGAACAGCTGTGTCTCCAGAGGCCCACCCCGGCCCGGGTGACAGCTCACAGAGGTTAGAAACCTGGAGCTCGCTGCAGGCAGCTCAGCAGGGTGCAGAGGAACCCTTCCAGATAACTCCATTGGTCCGGCCCCTTCTAGACAGTGCAGCTTGTCTGAGAGTGTGCCTCAGCAGTCTCTTCTGCTTCTATATGCTTGGGGATGGGGGGCGGGGACCTAGTGAGCATGGTCGGTTTCAGGGACCTCCTAAAGCCTAGTAGTTTGCTTTGTGAGTTTAAGGTGCTTCCTTGTAGGATGAATTATTTCATCTCTCTTTAGAGCAGAAGTTCTCAACATTCCTGATCCTGTGGCCTTTTAATATAATTCCTGATGTTGTGGTGACCCCCGACCATAAAATTATTTCTATTACTACATCAGAACTGTAATTTTACTGCTGTTATGAATTATAATGTAAGTATCTGTGTTTCTGATGGTATTAGGTGACTTCTATGGAAGGGTCATTTGACCCCCAAAGAGGATCACAGGCTGAGAAACTGCCTTAGAAACCCTGTGTTGTTAAGGACTTCCCTCCAGAACTGGGCAATTGTAATCTCGGAGGAAACTGCTCCCCAACAGGGCAGCCAGTGAGCTGTTGGGAGCTAGTGTGACATGCCCTGTGAAATTCACCACCATGGTCTTGAGGTGTGCCGTGCTTCGGCTGTGCCAGATCTCTACCAAAAGATTTCCTTTTTTCAAGGACAGTTGTCATAGTTTACTGCATGAATTTTGTTGCTTGCTTTACTTTATAAACAAGAAAAACTTTTGTAGTGGCACTTAGCTTAAAACACAGTGGACTATCCTTAGTCTATAACCTTTTTATATCCTAAGTTTTATGTGTGTGTGTGTTTGTAAAATTTAAATTTTGCTTTTTTTCCTAACCTGACACACTAGCACTCTGCTTGGCCTAGGCAGGATTATATAACATCAAGACCATCAGCTTTTATTTATACATCCTGTCCCACTGGAAGGACTTCAGGTGCAGTAACATGCAGAGAATTGTCACCTCTGAAGTGTGTGTGTGTGTGTGTTCCTGGGAGTACAGGTGGTGGTGATGGTCAGAGGAGGGTGTTGGATCTTCTGGCACCAGAGTTATAGGCAGAGGTGAGCTGTCTGGTGTGAATGCTGGGAACTGAACTTGGGACCTCTGCAAGAGCAGTAGCTGCTCTCAAGTGCTGAGTTGTCTTCGCTGCTCTGACTGTGCGGCCTTTTCTGGGGCTCTCCTGGAGGACCCTTCTGAGGCTTACTGAGGCATCGTTGCCGCCTGCTTTCCTGTCCTGAGGCATGCCTATACTCATGGCTGTGCCTTCTTTTTAGTACCATAGACTTGCTTCTAAAGGGGTAAGGAAGGTTCTGTGGCTTCAGCTCTGCCTGCATGAAACCTTTCATTGTTTCCACCAGGAGGGATGGATGCAAACTTCCATTACCAGTCTCATGCAATTGGGAAGGCAACAAATTGCCAGGACAGCTCATCCTGTTGGAAATCATTAATGTTTCCATCATTAGTTGGAAGACTAGAGAAACTGATGATGTAACTGAGAGCCTGGGGGAGGTGGCCCCTGGAGTGAGTCTGGGAGTCTGAAGGCCGGAGCCCCTCTCACTCAGGAATCCAAGCGCAATGAATGGGAAGATGTCCTCACTGGAGAAAAGAGAATTCACTTTTCCTTTGCATCTTGTTCTGTGTGGGCCCTCAAGGACTGGACTGTGTCCTGCTAGGGTGAGTGTGGACATTCTTGGTCTATCAATTGAGACACCAGTTTCTTCTAGAAATATCCTCAGGGCCATGTCCAGAAATGGTGCTGCTTAGTTAGCTCCGTGGCCATGCCTCTGACTCTAACCATAATGGTAGCCATTTGCGTCTGTGTGCAGTCAAACATGATTCATGCTTATCACTCCGTTCCTTCCATGTTGATCGTTCTGCCTTTTCCCACCCTGGGACCTCCCACTTTGGTGTGGACCAGGGCTCTTGTGCTGTTGTTTAATTCTAATAGCTACGTGTAGTAGCACAGGATGGATAAGATGTATCCCATATACTACATACATACATACATACATACATACATACATACATACCTTTGACTTTCTTCTCTTAAACTCCATTTAATTTTAATTATTCATGAATGTAGTTCTCCTTGCTCACCTCAGTGAGTTGGTTTACAAATCTCTTGCACAGTTAGATTGTCAGTTCTTAATAAGACAGTGAAGATTGGTCACATGCAAGGTCATCTGGATGTTCTGTCTTTCCTTCTGGCACTTCTGTCGTTTCCGAGTCACACTTCGGACCGCAGTAGGCCGTTGGCTTCATTTTTGTGAGTGACGGAAGGTCTGCTGTGTTGCTTAATTCTTTTCATTATGCACCAGCTGCTGAAAAGACTCCCTCTCACCAAGTAGCCTTTGTTCCTCTGTTGACGGTTGGGAGGTGGTTGGTTGCATCTGTGAGGGTCTATGATCTCCCACCAGCCTGAGGAACACTTGATCTTCATAACTCTGCCCTGCCGCCCGACTTTGAATGGTCTTGAATCTGTTCTCCAGAGGCTGTTGGCTCTTGTAGGCCGTTGCTTTCTCCTTCAGATATTTCAGTCAGTTCTCAATATTTATAAATAGCATGCTAGGATTTTTACTGGTGTTGAGTTGCATCTGCAGATGAAATTCGGAGGTACCAGCACCACAATAGCTCAGAATCTTCCACTTACATTTCTTTGCTCTCCTTCATCATCCTTTTTTAGTTTTACACATGTAGATGTATGCCTAATAGTCAAGCTTGTGCCTCACAGAAGTTCCTTTTACTGTTGCCTGCAATGGCGTGTTTTGTCCAGGCATTTAGTCCTGACACACAGCAGAACGGGCGTTGTTATAGGCTGACGCGGTGTCTAGCAAGTACTGTACTCTGGTTATTAGTTCCTTAAGAGACGTTTTGTGGTGTTGAACAAACATGTCCTCTCTGAGCCAAGTTTTATTTCTCTCTTCCCTATTTGTACACATTTTATTTCCTTTTTATGTCCTGCTGTGTCAGCTCAGCCTTTCAGTATGAGGTTTAGTGGGAGTGGCGTGAGACAGCATAGTCCTCGTTTTGGTAGGAAAGTGTTTGTTTGTTCCCATTGAGTATGGTAGCTGTAGGGTGAACTGTGTCTGGCGAGAGATTTCAAAATCACAGAGCTTCTTAACTCCTGGGGGGTTGGTTTCATTTTAACTAACCATGAATAAGTGTTAGATTTTTTTTTTTCAAATACTTTTTCTGTACCAATTGACACAAGATATTTTACCTTGATGCTATATTTTTTTTCTAATGTATTATTCTTGTATTCTGAGTGATTCACAGTTGCCCATGGAATTGAATTCATTTTATTCAATATTGGACTTTTTGGCTGATGGTTTGTTGATGATCTTGCCTGGGCGGCATGCTGGGTATCTTTTTTCAGTTTGTTGATTTGGTTGTTTCAGGGATGCAGGCTTTACGCTCACAGTAGAATGCTCTAGACGAGGATTTTCTGAGGGAGATCATAGAGTGTCGCTGTTGTCCCTTACGGTTCAGTAGTATCTACAGGTGAGCACACCTGGGCTGCGGAATTTTTTCAGGCGATTGGTTATTGATTCGATTTCTTTGATGTTTCCGTCCAGGTTTATTCAAATGATCTATCACTCTTACGAGTTTTGGTAGTTCGTTTCCTTAAAGGATTGTGTCATTTTGTGTAAATTGGTGAATTTAGAGGCATAAGATTTTTTAAGTATCTCTTTTAGTTATCAGCTCTAATCCCTCACTCCCGGGAGCTCTGGGCATCTTGGTCTGCTTTGAACACCTCCTTAGCCACGGATGGGCTGGGCCTTCCGATCCCCACTGTGGAATGCTGGGATTACAGGTTTGTGGCTCTGGGCCCAGGGAGCGGAGGCTTTCTCAAGCCAGGCAGACACTCCCTCCTCTACTGGTCTTCTTTCCCTGGCTACCCTAAGTAGGAGTCTGACAAATTTTAGTGATCTTTTAGTGTTCTTTTCTTCTCTCTCTGGAGCTTTTATTGATTTCTGCCCCAACGTTTTGTCTTGTTTTCCCCGAGGCTCAGCTTGCTGTTTTGTTTTCTAATGTACTGGCTTAGGTGCTGGATTTCGGGTCTGTGTCCTCTCGTGTGCACCTGACGCTGTGGTCTAAGCAGAGCTTTTGCTGGATCTTACACAGCTTGTCTAATTTGTAAAACTTCACTTACACGTAAAGTATTTTTTTAAAAAATCTCTTGAGGTGTTTTTATTTGAACTGTGTTATTTGAAGTTGTTTGATTTCTGAATTTGGGGGAATTTTCCAGCTTGCTCTTCATTCCTCGGCTCCTGGTTCCAGCCCACAGCAGTCTAAGATGTGCTGGTGTGATTGGTTTAGGGCCATCTTGGCACATGTCACTTTAAACCTGGGATGCACAGTTGGGTGCTGGTGAAGGATTCCAACAGATTAGATTCAGCTGATGTAATAGGCTTGGGGTAATTGTGGGCTCACTGATTGTTTGCAAGCTGGATCCACCAGTGGCTAGAATTTGTACATCCAAGGAGACAGCTAGGATGCTAGACGCATCCATTTTCCCCATCGCTTGCCACTTTTGTCAGAGTGTTTAGGTGTCCTGTTAGGGACGTGCGCGTCAGTGCCTGCTGCACGTTCCTGCGGAGTCCACCCCTTCATGTTACATAATGCCACTCTTTAAGCCTGCTGGTGCTCCTGTGAGGAAATCTGTTTTGTCTAAAATTAACACAGCTGTGCTATTTTTACCAGTGTTGTCTGGTGTCTATTGATCCTGTTTACCTTCCTTATTCTGGCATTTGAAAGTTGAAACATCTTTTTTATTTATTAAGATTTTGTATTTGTATGTATTCAGTGTGTAGTCAGTGTTACAGTTTCATTGTCATTTTCATACAAGTATTTTGTGCTTTGACAAT
>CM053756.1:3897667-3927471 GCA_028658305.1 Pachyuromys duprasi
ACATGGTTGAGCAAATGTCCTTGTTGTGTACTTGAGCATCTTTTGGATATATGCCTAAGAGTGGTATAGCTGGGTCTTAGGAATCACTATTCCTAATTGTCTAAGAAAGCGCCAAATTGATTTCCAGAGTGGTTGGACAAGTTTGCCAAATGAATCTTCTTGGGTCACCTTGACACAGTCTGGAGTCATCAGAAAGGAGGGAGCCTCAGTTGAGGAAAAGCCCCCCATCAGACTGGCTGTAGCAAACCCATAGGGCATTTTCTTAGTTAGGAATTGATGGGGAAGGGCCCAGCTCATCGTGGGTGGAGCCATCCCTGGGCTGGTGGTCCTTCATTGTATAAGAAAGCAGGCTGAGGAAGCTGTGAGGAGCAACCCAAGAAGCAGCCCCTCCATGGCCTCTGCATTAGCTCTGCCTGCAGGGTCCTGCCCTGCTTGAGTTTCTGCCCTGACTTCCATCAGTGTTGGACTTGTGACCTGGAAGTGTAAGCCAAATAAACCCTTTCTTCTCCACCTTGCTTTTGTTCGTGGCATTTACCACAGTGATAGGAAGTCTGACTAAGGCACATGGACACGGGTAGTCAGAAGGTAGGAGTTACGATTGTTAAGAGAATGTTTGGCTGGGCCTGGTGACATGGGCCTGTAATCTCAGCTGTTAGGAGTTGAAGCAGGAGGATTACAAGCTTACAGCCTGCCTGGGCAAGTAGACAGAGCCTGCCTCAAAAATTGAAGTTGGAAACTCTCATTGGGCCACAGAGAAGAATAAAGGAGTAGAAACAGGGCTAGCTGGGAATAGGAAAGGGGTTAAAAATTGTGGGAAAGGGGTTAAGAGAGGGTGACAGGGGTGAATATTTTCAAAATATTTATGTACATCTATGAAAATGTAAGGGAAAAAAAAGCCCAAGCTGAAAAAAGGCTGGGCATGTAACTTGGTATGTAGCACTTGCCTAGCATGCATGAAGCTATAGGTGCATTAAGAGAAAAAAAGCTTGTTGGAAAACAGTTGCTAACAGAGTTTGTTACAGCCTTTTCTTCCTGTGTGAGGGCAGCTAACCCAGGACCCTGTACACACAAAGCCGGCATTGCACGCTGACTGCGCTCCCTCCAAGGCTCTGTTTGCACAGGTGGGCTTTGGCTTCGCTGCCTGTAGCCAGCACCGCCGCTCTTCAGACCTGTCGTTGTTCTTAGCCGGAACACCCACCATGCACAGGAGGCTCTCCCCTCGTGCCTCCGGCCACCACCTGTTTTCTGACTGAGTCTGACACCCATCTCATTGGTGGGATTGTACGTGGTTCATCCTTTTGTGACAGGCTCGTGGTGTCTTCTTGGTTCACCCATGCTGACCACACATGTCAGGATTTTCTTTTTGAGGCTGGGTGGCAATCCAGTTTCTGGCAGCTTTCATTTGAGAACTGGGCTGTTGGCACATGGGTAGGGTGAGGACGGAGGCATGGAGTAAGGAGGGTAGAATCCCAGGAGCTAACCCCTAGTTAGGAGAACAGGTTAGAGCAGTGGTTCTCAACCTTCCTAGTGCTTCGACCCTTTAATACAGGTCCTCATGCTGTGGGGAACCCCCAACTATAAAGTTATTTCATTGCTACTTCATAACTGCAATTTTCTACTGTTATGAATTGTAATATAAATATCTGGTATGCAGGATATGTGATGCTTGACTCCCAAGGTCACCTGCTGATGGCTATGCTGTAGCAAGCTTTGGGGCCCTGTAAGGACGAGACTTCGCTGCTGTTGCAATGTCTGGTGGTCTCAGTCGTCTCCTGGCCATGCCATCTGCTACACTGACTACTATTATTCCCACATGACACGTCCTGATAATTTCCTGGGTGCACATCCAATTCATCACACAGCCCTGAACACTGGCTGGATTGTTGTCCACACTTGATTTCTAGGAAGCACAAAAGAGAACAGGAAAGAGCCTCTGGGCTGTGAGTTATCTGGTTAGAATCATCCCAAGAATCAAACTGCTTTCACAGTAAGTAGACTCCATTTCTCACTGTCAGCTGAGGCCCGGTGGGCATGTCTTTCCCAGTTCCGGGAAGAAGCATCCTCGAGTTATAGTCCTCTCAGGAGTGTCCTTACACAGAAGGGCTTTCAACAATGCTTTCCAGCCTTAATGTGGCCTGAGGACTCCATGGCTGCGTTGCTGCAGCCTTACAAGCGAGTCTGCCTGTGGGGTTGAACTAAAGGAAGGGAGGAGCCAGGAGCATGCTTGCCATGGCCCCATGCAGAACGGTCGGGGTGCACAGCTGGGCAAGAGGGGGGGTGTGTGAGCAGAGCCTTGATGTCTGCAGGGCTCTGTACCTGCAGATTCAACCAACATGGAACACACACACATAGACACACACATTACAATGATATAATAATACTATATCTGCCTTGCATCTGTACTGGCCAAATACAGACTTCTTGGTATTCCATGAACAAAATGCCATGAGAATTCTGTATCATTTACTTTGTATCTGACAGTGTAAGGGATGTAGAGGTGTGTGTAAGTAACCTGCAAACACTACGCCACATTAAGTAAGGAGTTAAAGCAGCCCTGGACTCTGCCGTCCTTGGAAGGCCCTGGGTGCAGCAGATCTGGGCCCAGCCCCCTGGGGATGCCGAGGAACTGCTGTTGTTTGAAGAACACTTAGTTAATGGTTTAGATTCAGAAAATGAAAATAGACATCCTTTGAAAACTTCAAAGATGAGCAAAGGAAAGTGCCAAACATTTGCTAGTCAAAACATGGTGCATGTTTTAGGAGCCATGGGAACTAATTCTTTCCATCAAGTCCCCTTATTTTCCCCTTTCGTTCTTCTCAGCAGACCACCAGAGGCCGCACACCCTGCTTTGGAGGGGGAAAGGTGCAGAGCACAGGAAGCCAGCCGCTTGCCAGGGTCACGCCAGGCGCCGGGGTGCTGGTGGGCGGCTTAGCTGCAGGCTCTGACAGAGTGTACTTTCAGCGTGCACTTTCTGACGCACGCACGGCCTCTTATCCGTGCCCTTGACTGTGGCTGGTGTACTGCTTTTTTGTACTCTGCCTCACTGTTTGCTTTGTCTTAGTGGGGTGGGTGTTATTGGGGGAGGAAATGCTCCGGGTGGACCAGATTAGTGTCTTCCTGGACTTTCTGCCAAGGTGGCAGAGGACGCACAGGGTGCTTCAAGGGGCATCTGGGAGGCAGCCCAGCAGGAGGAGAGTGAACTTTCTGGATTTACACTCCGAGGTCAGGATTGTTACACTTGTTTTCAGTGGCTCGGCATTTCCTTGGAACAACACTGGCTGGAATTTTCCACATGGGTTCACCTTTAGAAGTCGAAGAAGGTGCCAACTAATGTTTCCTTCCCTGGCATGGAGATACTGCCAGTTGGGCTCTTAATGCATTTTTAAAATTAATTTTGCCTGTGTACAAATTATTTTTATTGAAAAATGTATTCTTTTGTAATATGTGTTAACAGGTGTTTTAAAAGCAAGCGAATGCTAAGACAAACTTTGAGGTCTGGTATATTTTGAGGCTAAAAGCAAGGTTAAAAAATCTCTGTTGAGCTGAGTGTGTTGGTACATGCCTGTAGTCTCCACACCCCCAGAGACTGGGGCTGGAGGGTCATTTGATCCCATGAATTTGTTACCGGCCTGGGTGATATATGGAGAACAAACAAAAGCAAAGTAAAAATTGAATCCCCACATCACAGGTTGCCTGACTTCCAGCGTAGGCCATGACTCAGTGAGAGAGACACCTGGATGGGGTGCTTTGCCGGTATCTGATTGATTTCTTTCTTTCAATACACGAGGAGACATGAGGGCCTCGGGAAGATAATCCTGGTACTCTTTGCTAACCCCTTAGTGGCCTGAAGGGGGCGTGGGGACGGGTGCTGTGGCTCTGGAGGCTTTCCCCTCTCTGCCAGATTCACGGTGGCCGGGGAATTCTGCTAGTATCAGTGATGCCCCAGGTGGTTCAGTAAAGTCTCTCCCTGGCTTCTCCGCCATGAGCATCCGATACAGCAGTTCTCAGCCTGTGGGTTGTGAGCCCTTTAGTGTTGCATACCAGACATCCTGCACATCAGACCTCTACATTATGATTCGGAACAGTAGAAAGATTACGGTTATGAAGCAGCAACGAAATAACTGTGTGGTTGGGGGTCACCACAGCATGAGGAACTGTATTAAAGGGTCGCAGCCTTAGAAGGGTTGAGAACCACTGCTCTAGTATAGCTGAATTACCTGGGATTTGCAATTCTCTTGTTGTAAAAAAAAAAAAAAATGAGAAGCTAAATACCATTTATCTGAAATGCTTGGATTTTTTTTCTTATTTTGGAGTATTTGCATATACATTATGAACTATTTTAAGAGATGAAACCCATATCTAAACACAGAATTTGTTTCACGCATGTTTTAATAGATGTAATCCGAAGGTAACAGTGTGCAATCTTTTTAAATTGTTGTGTTTGTGGAAACAAGTTTCAAGGTGTGGAATTTCCTACGTGTGGCACCATGTGTGTTCTCTTTTTTGGTGTTGTTGTTTTGAATTAGTGGTGCTCAGCCTGTAATATAGGAGAACTTAGGGAATATGAACCTCCCTGCCCTGTTTTCTGGCCCTGATTTTACTTCTGAATTTATATACTTCATAGGTGTGTGAGGGTCACTTGTCCCTCTATTCGCCCTGTTTGCGAGGAAGAGGTTTGCATTTTTTTTTTGTTATGAAGTGTTTGGGGTTTTTTGTTGTTGTTGTTGTTTTTTCAGTTAAACTTGTTCTCTGACATGAGTTCTAGCTACTCTCCCCTCCCCCTCCCAGGCCCCTCCCGCAGCATATCTTTGTCCTGTGACTCAGACTTTAGCCGATGTTCCTGTGGCCATGTGTTTGCTCATTCCTTGGAACTCGGCTCCTGGTGGGACTCCGCTCTAGACAGTGACTCTGCGGCTCAGAATCTTTGGGCGGCCCTTAGCTCAGCAGGGAGAGGTAGGGACCCACAGCCCCCACCACCCATGACTAATTGCTGACAGAGTCGGTGTTGTGCTGGTGTCCACAAAGGCTAGGAGGTCATGAGTGCAATGGCTGTATCACACCCAGAGCAGAGCGTTTCACTGCCCTCCCCTGTCTACCTGCTCGTACTTTACAGGGCTCCTCAGTGTGTAAGTGTCTTCCCTGAGCCTCGGGAGGCTGCGGTAAAGTATCTTGTGCAGGCTTGAGCATTCATGCCCAGCACTTTGAGCAGCCATGGGATCACTGTACAGTGCTCCTCTCTGTGGAGAGAACCTCCTCTCATGAAGGCACGGTGGTGTCTGTGGGTGTCAGCAGACTTTTGGAAGGCTGTTCAGCGCTGTCCTTTTAACTAAACACTGACAATAAGGCCACCGCAGGCCCATGATCCTCTCGGCCATGTTTTGATCATGTTTACACTATCATAAATGAGTTCCCTTCTATAAAAAGTTTTTAATAAATACTTGTTTTACTTTCTGTGCATGTGTGTGCCCAAGTGCAGAGTAGCCCTTGGAGACCAGAAGAGGTATCAGATTCCTGGAACTAGAGTTAGCAGATGGTTGTAAGCCTCCATGTGGGAGGTAGGGACTGAACCTGGGTTCTCTGCAAAGGCAGTAAGTGTTCCTAACCACTGAGCCACTTCTCCAGTCCCCAGTAAAGATTTTGAAACCGTTAAAAGTCCTGTGGATTCCTCATTAGGATCAGGGTTGGCCCAGCTTGCTTCATTTTGTTGCTAAGATTTTCCCCTACCCTGAAGTACTTTAAAGAAAATCCCAGAAGCTGTAATATTTCACCCCTATAATACATTAAAATAAGTAGCTCTCAAAAAACGTGATCATTCACATGTTGTTATGGTGTGCCTGAAATAGTTAACTGGGGCCTGTTGTTGCTGCTAAACCCAGCCTTGGGCTTCCTGCTTGCCTCGTGGCAGGTTCCACCTACCATCAAGAACGTGACATTGTGCTTCCTCTTTATAAGTCCTTTCAAACAACCCATTTTCCCCCTTCCCAGCACCCCTTTTTATGTCAGTATTAGATGAAGAAATGGGGCCCCTGAGGGATGCTTACTGTTCTCTGCTGTTTCTTCAACTATCAGCTCCATATTCTAATCTTCCCCTCCCTCCCCCCCTTCTTTGAGACAAGGTGTCTTTGTATAGCCCTGGCTGTCCTGGACTCACTTTGTAGACCAGGCTGACCTCAAACTCAGAAAGATCCCCCTGCCTCCAAAGTGCTGGGATTAAAGGCTTGAGCCACCAAGCCCACCTAGCTTCTATAATTTTTAATTCCATCAAGTGCGTCTGTCATTTAAGTGATTGTATTTCCGGTTTGGTTGTCCCTGGCCTTTTTGAGTGTCTGGGTTTGACTGCTGATCACAGCTTCCATCTGTGCTTGTCTCCTGTTGTCTGTGCCTCCTCTGTTTCTCCTGATAGATTCACTGTGTGGTTACTACCAGTCTTCTCCATCTGGTCTACCCCTGCCTCTGTGAGGAGCATCCAGGCTGATTCAATGATGGGTTTGTTATTTGAATTAGAAATTAGGAATCGGTTTGGCTTTTGGTACCTGAGATTAACTTTGTTTGATTTCACATATTTTATAAATATTGTAAATATTTTTAAAGATTTACTTACATATATGAGTGCTGTATTTGCATGTATGACTGCATGCTGGAAGAGGGCACCAGATTCCATTATAAATGGTGTGAGCCACAATGTGAATGCTGGGAATTGAACTCAGGACCTCTGGAAGAGCAGCCAGTGCTCTTAATCACTGAGCCATCTCTCCAGCTCCTATTGTAAATATTTTTAATGATTCATTTCTTCTGAGGAAATAGAATAAGAAACATATTCAGATAATATTTTTAAAAACAGGAAAATCCAGCAGGTCATAGTGATAGTCTTGTGAGGATAATTGCTTTAGACTTAAAGGTTAGGTTTCATAGTGTTTGCTTTCAGAAACTGGGGTTTCAAAAAAAAAAGTGTTTTTCTTTTGGCCCAACAGTATTCTCTTATTTGTTGTTTGTTTGTTAGGAATTTTTAAATTTTAAAACATTTCTTTTGAGACAAGTCCCGTTTAGCCCAGGCTGACCGTGACACAGCTTAGTCTGTCTGCTGCACCTACCCCAGAGTCACTGGGGAGCTCACCCTGCCTCCAGACTGGCTGCCGTGGGCATGTGTTGTAAGGCCTTTTCTTAATTGCTAATTGGTGTAGAAGGGCCTAGCCCAGGCTGAGTGGTGCTGCTGCTGGGCAGGTGGGCCTGGGCTCAGAAAGCAACCGAGTAAGCCAGAGGAAGCAAGCCGGCAGACAGCCCCTGCTTGGTTTCCCGCCTCCAGGCTCCTTCCTCGGCTGCTCTTGGTGATGGACTGTAACCTGGAAGTCACGTAAACCCTTTCTCTCCCGCAACGGTTTTTGGTCAGTGTTTTCTCCCAGCAGAAACCAATAGAACAAGTTTTCCATCCTCCTGCTTCTGCCTCCCGTGTGCTGGCGTTGCAGGTGTGCTGCACCTCATGTGGGGTGCTGGGTACCGAGCAGAGAGCCCCTAGCGTGCTGGGCAGACGTTCTGCGTCTCTGTCCGTTCCCTTGTTTGCAGTGTGTGCTGGGATGTTTTGTGTCTGTGTCATTCTGCAACAGACTGTGTTGTGAGTGACGGGAGATGCTGCCCCCTGCCTGCCACACTTTTCCAGCCCCTCCGGACTTGACGGTAGATGGTTAGTGTGTGATCAATAGAGAAACATTTTGCCAGTTCATAGGAACAGATCTGGACTATGAACAGAGCGCCCATTTCATAGTGCATTGAGATTTAGGGGGCTGGAAAAGATGCTGAATCCAGTCGAGTGTTCATTATGTACAGAGAAACAGTTACTTTTTTAAAAGCCAAAGCGTAGACTCAGTTATTTATGGCTCTGTCCGTGCAGAAGCTGGAGGTGTGGACAATGAGATCCTTGTTTTATATCATGATTGTACCCCCAGAGGAAAGCAAGCAAGAACAGTGGCTCCGGGTTTCCATCCTCTATGAAGTCGCAGGGGCACAGCCAGCGTCACATGCATGCCCATGGCCCTGGCTTTTTTACTTCACTATTTTTGTTGTGCCTAGAAAATGGTGATAATGCCCACCTTGTGACGCTTTTATGAAGTGATTTTAAAGATACAGCATGCCTATCTGTCTGACATATGCCAGGCATTCAAAAGCGGCCACAGCCAGCGTCTGCTGGTTCCCTTGTGGACTTGGTTATTCCCGAGTTATCACTTACTTGTTCGGGTTTCTAATGATCTCCAGGCCTGAGCCCCACATTAGACTCTTAATTTTCTTGGAAGAAGGAGAAAGTCTTTTTCTGCAGAATGAAAGGACTTGGGTGAGCGTTGTAACTCTGCTGTTGTCGGTCTGCAGTTTTTGGTTTAGTCTATACGGCTGCTGTCACAAATTCTCATGGACTTCACTAGGGCTTAAACAACAGGATTTTGTTTTCTTTCCGTCCCGGTGACTGCACAACCCAGCATATTTCCAACATGGCCTTTCTTCTTGGTTTGCAGATGACCACCTTCATGCTGTATTCTGCCATGGCCTCTCTTTGGTGAACACACATTCCTGGTGGCTCATGATATGACACCAGTCCTGTTAGGTTGGTGTCCCTACCCTATGCCCTCATTAACCTAATTGTCCCTAAAATATAGTGTTGGCAACTGGGCATCCACATAGGGACTTGGGGAAGACACATTCAGGCTCTGACAAGAGTTCTCTGTTGTCTGGGAAGGGTACAGCAGGAGGGGGGAAACATTCCCCCAGCATTCAGTAATTAGGCCACATGTGTACAAACCTGGTCCATGGGCTGCATATGACCATGAAATCTAGGAATGTGGTCCACACGAAATCATGAACTTAAAACATTGAGGGTTTTTCGTGACTTTTTGTTGGTAACTCAATTACATTAAATATCGATGCTCGTGTATAGGTGCACTCATGTTCCGCCGTGTGTGGAGCTCATGGCCTCACAGGCCTGAGCAAGTTCCCTACCCGCCGAGACATCTGGCTGGCCTCTTGTTGCATGGTTCTAGAGTGTGAGTGTTGAAGATGGGAACCTCAGCATTGCATAGGGTGGACACACCTGTGCGTCCTTTTACCTTCTGACCCTGTAACGGATAGCAAACTTTCCTTACCTTTCTTAACAGTATCTGTGAAATATGGTGACTTTCAAACTGAATAAGACCCGCAGACAGAAATGTATTGATGTGTGCCTAGAACGCAATTCTCCATTCAGTGGCTGCTCTTACCGGGAGGTGTGCAGTCCATTTTGAATTCTGGCTTTTTGTTTGTTTAGCTCGTTTCAGATGGACCGCTTTGGATTCTTGGGAAACCACTGCCACAGTGCAGGCTCAGAAAGGCACTGTGACATGAAGTGAGGTGACTCATTTTCAGTCATCCAGGGTTACACCTACCAGCTTGCCTTGCTCCGTGGTACTTGTGAAGCCCACTCCGAGGCTTCCCTGCAGAGGAAATTCAGTTTGGAAAGTTCGCCTGACACTTGGCAGCTTCTGTAGGAAACAGACCCCGGGGGTGGAAATATTTCCTCATGCTGATTGGTTCCTGTCCTTGCTGGGAGAGGCATGGGTGAGGACTCCCACTCACAGCTGCAAGTCTAGGGCACTGCGGCCCAGAGATAGGTTTTATGTGCTAGCTTCATTTATAGTTTTGGGGTTTCTTACCTTGTTATGAGCTTTGTGTAGAAGCATTTCTTAAAAGTCCAGTGTTGTATTTATTTGCTTGAGTTGTGTTTTTTCTCGGTAGCCCTGGCTGTCCTGGAACTCGCTATGATGGCCAGGCTGTTCTCAGACTCACAGAGATATGCCTGCCTGTGCCTCCGGAATGCTGGGATTAAAGGCGTGTGCCTCCACATTTGCCTATCTCAAGTCATTAAAAAATAAATGCATGTATATATGTATATATTTTTCAGTGTATGAGTGTTTTGCTTGCATTTAGGGCTGTACACCATGTGTGTGTCTGGGCTCCAGGGAGTCAGATCCTCTGGAACTGGGGTTACAGATAGTTGTAAGCCATCATGTAGGTGCTGGGAATTGAACCCAGGTCTTCTGGAAGAATAGCCAGTACTCTTGACCATAGAGCCATCTCTCCAGATCCTGTCTCAACTCTTAATTCCACAGTGATATATTGGGATTGGGGCCTAGTTATAGCTTTATTCATGGTATCTAAATTGTCAGTCGAAGCTGCTAGCAGAAGAGATGCTGCAACAGTTTCGGGCAAATGACATGATAGCAGTCCTCAGCACCCATGTCAGGAAGCTTACAGCTTCTGGTAACGTCAGCCTTAGGGGTTCAAACACCCTCTTCTGGGCTCCATGGTCAATCACACTCACAGTACACACACACCATACACAATTAACAACAATTTAATATTTTAAACAAATGAACCATCGCCTGTGTCACCACATCTGGGAAGGTGCTTGCAGGAAGAAGGGAGAGCCCGAGCGCCTGCCGAGCGCAGAGAGTAGGGGGTAGCTAGGTGGTGTCTTTTGTGGGGAGACTCTGGGTGCGCTGCAAGGTTGGGTTGCTCTTCATTTGACATATGACCCAGGACAAATACTTGCGCCTCCATTTCTCTTCTGTGTCTGGAGTACAGGCCAGCAGCTCTCCTCCCCCCCTCTTCCCTGTCCTCTGACTGTTCTGCTTCTATGAATGAGGAAGTACATCTGCAAAACATGCAGCAGCGTGCTGAAGGCTGATAAAGACGGTTTCTCTCCAGTTTAACCTTCTGTTTGCTTGGTGTCTTGGCTGGTTGTGTTGTGATAGTAAATAAAGGCTGCCCTCTCCAGCTCTGTGCCAGGCTCCTGGGCTGTGGCAGAACTGGCTTTGTAAAGTGACTCTCCAGATGCCAAGGTGACAGACAGGTGTCACTTTCACACGGGAGCACTGATGGGCAGGGGTAATCGGGTCAGAGGCTGGTGTGGTGTGCCTGCCACAGCCCACTGAGGACTGATAGGGTGTCAGAGGCTGGTGTGGTGTGCCCACTGAGGACCGATAGGTGCTGGGTGTCCCAGGTTCAGGACACGGTAGAGACATGGCAGGGGGTCAGGTGGAGGCCAGACTTGGGTGGTTTGATTTTCTGGTAAAATGAGCTTTTCCTATCGGGAGAGATGAGGAGATCCAGAAAGGCTTTGGGGTACAAGGGCAGAAAGCCTCTCAGCCCAGGGCTCATGCCTGGAAAGACCCAAATGGGCCAAGCTGTAGTCTGTGGTTGGGGGCCCTGGGCTGAGAGCCTCGAGGCTGTCTCCCCCAGTTCTGGGAAGTCGCTGGATTTAGTGAGAACACAAGTACAATGCTCTGCGAGGTACCTCATGTGACTTAACTCTCGATTTCCCTCATGGAGTAGTCTCTGAGGTACTTTCCTGTTCCACCCAGGACAGCAGCCTCATTCAACACACAGTCTTCATTTCCATGGGCCCAAATCTCAAGATCAACGCCAGTTGATGCTTTATCTGAAATGCTCGGGATCGGAAGTGTTTTGGGTTCTTTTGGCATATGGAATACTTCTATCGATACAGTGTTGTGAGGATGGGGTCTGGGCCTGAAGTTCACTTGCCTTCTCCCCACAGCCTGTGTCTCTTTGATACAGTGTTAAATCCTGTGCATGAAAGAAGTTTGCAGCAGGCAGGTGTGGGATTTTACACTGGTTCAGACTTGGGGCCGTTCAGATTAGAGGTTTCAGATGACGGGTGCTAATGTGTGTGTTTCCAAGATCTTCGGTGCGTTTGCACTCTCCTTGTTACTGCAAAGGAGGAGAGAAAGGAAACTCACTTCTGAGCAAGGCGAGCCAGCTTTGGGATGAGTGTCAGTGACCCTCCCCCTCCTCTGGCTCTGGGTGACCATCTCCCTTCAGCAGCAGTAGTTTCTCTGGGCTCAGTCTTGTCCTGGTTTGGAAATGTGACTAAACTTTTCCAGCCAGGGACCGTACCTGTGTCCTCAGTGCCCTTAGCTGAGCATCGGCCCTCACCAGAGGCTGGACATGGCCCCCATGTGAGGTGCAGATCAGTAGAAGGCTCCCCGAGAGGAAACAGATGGCTGACATGACTATGGCTCAGTTAACAGTGTTGCCTAATGCTTGCACAATATAGTGAGCATCTTCATTGCCATTTAAAGAAATTAACTGACAGATTGCATAGAATCCCATGCTGTGTGTGTGTGTGTGAAATAGCATGCTCTGTACCTGAGGGTCACTGGTAAATGTCACAAAGTGTCCATCCGTGGACAGGTGACTTCTTAGGCTGCTCCCAAGTGGCAGCATTCTTGTCTGGCCGACGGGCCTCACTCCAGGCCCTTCCGCTGTGAACCTGGGCGCCAGGACTTCGCTGTGTGGGTGGCAGTGAGTCGGCTTTGGGGTAGCTGTGCAGTCTCCAGCGTCTCTGTCACCAAGCGGAGGCAGAGATGCACCAGGGGTTGTCAAGGCGAGATGGGCACAGCCAGGGCCCCTCTCGGCCAGCTGTCCTGTCTTGTGGGATTGGTGCCTGGAGCTGACCCTGGTGTCGGTGGAGAGGGCCTGCTGTGGAGCAGACTCACCGGGCATGGGTGACGTACACACAAACCCCGAATGCCAGGGGCTGGGAAGGTGGCTCCCGTTGGAGAAGGTCCTTCTTCCTGACGTCTGTCTGCCGGAATCCAGGTGCAACGCTGGAGGAAATCAACCAGCACTGGGACTGGCTGGAGCAGAACCTGCTGCACACCCTGTCAGTCTTTGACAACAAAGACGACATCGCCAGCTTCGTCAAGGGGAAGGTGAAGGTAGGTCCTGCCCTCTCCCCACCTGCTGGCTCCCCTCACCGCGCCCTGGCTTCCTGGCCTTCCACGCTCATCAGCGGTAGCGCTGCCCCGTCCCTCCCTGCTGCTCATGAACCCAGGCTTTTGTACTCGGTAGCCGGTCTCTAGCGGCCCCTTCCTGGCCCGGGAGGTTGCCCCTGCACACACGGATGTAATTGAAAAGTTGAGATGGAGAGGCAGTTGAGAAAGGCACCCCTGCCTCCACTAGTTCCACATGGGAGAGCGCGCCCATGCTTCATGTGTGTAACATGGAAAGTACCTGCACTTACTTATAGTCTTCAGGTAGAAGGGGAAGAGACACCCCTCTAATCTGAATGCCAGGAATCCAGACTGAGGTGAGCATGCTTGCACAGCAAACATTCTTACCAACTGACCTTTCTCTTCAGTCCATCCATCAGATTAATAAAAAATATAAATAGATTAGGTCTAATATCTAAGATAAATTGTACAGTGAAGGGGTCTGGTAATAACCCCTAAAAGTTGCCTTGCCTTAAGGAACATGGATGTTCATGAGACATATGTACAGACCAAAGGGATAGAAAGTTAATTTTTATAACTAGATTTTTTTCAAAGTCAGTCAGTTAGATGAGGACCAGGAGCTCTTCACAGTTGCTTCCCTGGAAATAACAGGAAGACAAATGTTTCCTTTTTCTTTGAGGTAGGGTTTCATGGTTTAGCTCTGCTGGCCTAGAACTTGCCGTGTGGACCAGGCTGCTCTTATGAGAACTACCCCGCCTCTTCCTCCTGAGTGCTGGGATTAAAGGCATGGTGTGTGCCGCCACACTGGCTTTTAAAGTACTTCCCTGTTTATTCATTTATTAGTTTATTGTATATAATGGGCCTTTTGTGTGCTCGTATGTCAGTTTACTGTGTGTGTGCCTGGTGACCAAGGAGGCCAGACTCTGGGGCACTGAATCCCTTGGGATTGATGTTAACGGACGGTTGTGAGCCGCCGTGTGGATGCTGAGAGCTAGAGCAGCCAGTGTGGTTAACCGCCATCTTTCCAGATCAAGGAAGGGGCACAGGTCAATTCGAGATCACACGTGTACACTTAGGTTCTGTGTGCTGTTCATGCTCACACTTGGACGGTGTGGAGGGCCTTGAGGCAGCTTGACTCATTTCTGCTCCACCTCAGCAGAATGCACAGATGTACTGGAATGCATTAGCTGCTGGGTTAATATTTTTCAGTTCACGTAACAAATGATGGTGCTACACTTATTTCTGTGCGAGTGCACACATGCACAACTTTTGAGAGTCCGCTCTCTGCTTCTACCAGGTGGGTGTTGGGGTCACACTCAGGTCCTCGGGCTTGGCTGCAAGCACCTCACTCACTGAGCAGCCTTGATGGCCCCTGATCAGCGTTTCCATGTTTAACTCAAAAGTTCAAGGACCAGATTTGGCTCTTTCCTCCTTCGAGTCCGTTTGTCTCAGTCGCTGTAGCAAACGTCTGAGAAGCTATGTTGCCCGCCTGTCCTTCCCGCTTGCTGTCCTCTTGGCCCCTCTGTCTCACCATTCCCCGGCTGCCCAGGTAAGTGTGTCCTTTCCGTGCCCAGGCTCTGATTGCCGAGGAGACCAGCAGCAGGCTGGCGGAGCAGGAGGAGGAGCCCGAGAAGTTCCGGGAAGCTCTGGTGAAGTTCGAGGCCAGGTTCAACTTCCCCGAGGCCGAGAAGCTGGTCACCTTCTACTCTTGCTGCTGCTGGAAGGGCCGGGTGCCACGCCAGGGCTGGCTGTACCTCAGCATCAACCACCTCTGCTTCTACTCCTTCTTCCTGGGCAAGGAGCGTAAGTATGGCCAGCCAGTCAGTCCTAAGTGCACACCTCCCGGCTGCCCTGCAGACGCTTAGCCTCACTTTTGAGAGAAGCTGTGAATGGGAGTGTTTTCACAGCGTGCATGATCCATTATTTCCCATGATTCTTGCAGTTACTTGTGCTTAGTTATACAGGCTTCCCCTACAGGGGGCTTGACGTAGAGAGGGCTTGTTCCGTTTACTCCCTTAAACATTTCCGTGTAACTCAAGTAGCTACTACCAGGTTTTTAGGACTGTAGGTGCTTTGGAAATGCAGAATCTTAGCTAATGACCCCAGAGGTTATATTTTATATTGTATCTGATATCTGTGGGTATTTAGCTCGAATGCATCTGCACTGTGTGTGCCTGGTGCCCACAGAGGCCAGAAGAAAGGGTCAGATACTCTGGTGCTGGGAACTGAACCTGGGTCCCCTGGAAGAGCAGCCAGTGCTCTTAACATCTGAGCCAACTCCCCAGCCCTGAGTACATTCCTGTGTGTGTGTGCATGTCTGTGTATGTGTGCGTGCATGTCTGTGAGGGATGGGGAGAGCGGCTGAGCGCCGGCATCTGTCTCCATCTGCTTCCTGGCTGAGGATGCACCGTGAGCTGCTGCCTTAAGCTCCTGCCGCCACACCTTCCCTCCCACCGCGGGCTGTTCCCTGGAACTGTGAGCCCAAATAAACTTTCTTTCTTCGGCTGTTCTTGTCAGGGAATTCTACCGCAGAGGTAGGTAAAGCGACAAATGGTGATGAATAGTGTCTTTTCCTTTTCTATGCGTGTTTGCGAAGCCAGCCCAAGGGTCCTCCTCCCCAACCCCCTGAGCATCTTTGGGGATCTTCCAGTACATGTTTGCTGTTTATCACATGGCTGTGTCACCGTGATGCTCTGGGACCCTTTACACACTGTTCCCACACCACACCTCTCTTTGCACACTGTTGCCTCCTCTGCAGTGCACACTAGCTAGCCCTGGCCATAGACGGTCTTACTCCTTGAATACCCTTCCCTTCCTGTGTGTATACCCTATGGGTTCTTCCTGCCAACCCGAGTGTGATTGTTGTCTCTTCCAGGAAGCCTCCCTTCCACATAATTTGTACACATGCATGTTTTTGTGCAAATCTGCTTGCTTACCTGTTTGCCTGTCTTGAATGAACAGATTCAGTTCAGGACATGCAATGACTTTATCACGGAGTGAAAGTGCCTGACAGAAACAGGGACAGGGATTTAGCTGGTTTACTCTCGCTGAGGCTGCACACTTACACAGAACATGTCATGTCTGCACTGGAGTGTGTCGGGGAGCGTCCTGTTTTACTGTAGACAGGAAGGGGCTAGGAACAGATGCTCCCAAAGACAGGCCTCCCCCACATAGCACTGCTGGCACGGGACCAAGCCCCCCACATGTGAACCTTTGGAGGAACATGTCGTTCCAAACCCTTACACTGCAGACCACTGCACTGGCCTCTTCATGGGCAGCTGCTTAACAAACTGGAGTTGGTGGGGTAAGGAGACTATGGTGCACCCGTGTGTGTGCATGCGACGCGTGTGCAACACTGTGTGTAGAATCACAGAAGCAGCTAAGAAACTTTTGGTCAAGGTTGGCACAAATGGTGCCTTTTAAAATGATCTGAACCCTGAAAACAGTGTCACAAAGCAAATAGGAACGGTGGAAATGCCTGTTAGCTGCTTGGTTCAGAGAGGACTCCTTTTCCTGATATTTCTTAGTGTTTGCGTGGCTGTTAAGGACTCTTGAGACTCTTTGCATAGCTAACTTGGCATCCCAGAACAGTGTCCCCTGGATGCAGATGCCACTTGGGGGTGGGCAGTAGCCAGCCACTCGGGGATTTTCACACAGATCCCTAAGAAACCACCGGGTGAGGCAGCCACCACAAGGCCCTAGGCTGTTCCCCTGCCTTGGCTCAAGAGAAGTTCGTATTTTTGCCAAGAGAGGGAACCTTGACCATCTGCCGCTTGCTTCAAGTTGGCTGCTGTCTGATGGCAGACACGCCCATGCCCTTCTCTCCCACAGTTAAACTTGTGATCCCCTGGGTGGACATCCAGAAGCTGGAGCGGACGTCCAACGTCTTTCTCACGGACACCATCCGGATCACCACTCAGAATAAGGAGCGTGACTTCTCGACCTTCCTGAACCTGGATGAGGTGTTTAAGATCATGGAGCAGTTGGCCGATGTGACACTCCGGAGGCTGCTGGACAATGAGGTCTTTGACCTGGACCCCGACCTGCAGGAGCCTAGCCAGATCACCAAGAGGTGGGGCTTCACTCCCGCTGCCCCCAGCTCGGGACCTGGGCTCATGCTCACCCTCGTGTGCTTCTGATAGCTTACATGGCTTTCCACCATCTGCCTGGGTCATTGGTTCCAGGACCCCTGTGGCCATTTAAGCCACAGCTGTGCAAGGCCCTGCTGCAAAACACTAGTGTTTGCGTGCAGCCGGTGCAAAGGCCCTGACACTGGGCAGCATATAGAGGGCTTGTCATACCTGACCCAGCATCAGTGCAGTGCAAATAATTGCCATGTTGTACTGTTTAGGGAAGAGCACTAAGGAAGCATGCGCGCATCTGGCACCAGAGAAAATCCCTGAGAGGATTTTCTCTGAATATTTGGTTGAAGGGTGGTTAAGTCCAAGGACACAGAGCCTAAGAACACTAGGTATACGGTTCCATGGCAGTGCCCCTCACATTTGCCTCTGTGTGTCATCTTTCATTTCCTTATGACATTTTCATTTTGTGTTTGAGTGTGTGTGTGTGTGATGTACACATGCTCACTGCAAGAGTGTGGAGGTCAAAGTTCAACCTGAGGGAGTCAGTTCTCTCTTCCACCATGTGGGTCCCTGGGATCAAATTGCGTGGTCAGGCTTGGTAGAAAAGTCTGTATCTACCAGGCCATCTGGGGACCCATCTCCATAGTAAATCCTGACAGAAGCAGGAATGGGGGCTGTCATTGCCCTTATTTCCTTAATGTGCGTTACATGGCCTTCCGGACCTAGGGACCCTCTTAATCCAAATATTTCAGTACGTGATGTGGGCACCCTCGTGGTGGAGATTGGTTGTTCACTTTATCAGTGAGCAGGAAGACAGTTTGCTTTTTAATGGTGCCGGACCTTAGCCCCGGGGTCGATGCTGGCTAGGGATGTGCTCTGCCACGGGGCTGCAGCCTGGATCTCTCTGGTCAGACTGTGAGCCACTGTCCACCTGCAGAACCGCTCAGTCTTCCATAACAAGTTCATCCCCTTCCCCCTCTCTGAAGCTGGCCAGGCCCCTTATTAAGGTAGAATCATCAGCATTTGTGCTTTTGTAGTTGACTTATTTCACCTAATGTCCTCAGGGTTCAGCCATGTCATGGGATTTATAAGAATCCCCACCCCGCACCCCATGTTTGTGTGTGTGTCTGTGCACCCACATCCCGTGTTTGTGTGTGTGTGTGTGTCTGTGTACATCAGAGGACAATTTTGGGTGTGCCATTCTTCAGGAACACATCCACCTTTTTGTTTGAGACAGGCTCTCACTGCCCCGAGCTCACCGAGGAGGCCAGGCTGGCTTGCGGGCAAGCCTCCGAGAACTGCCTGTCTCTGCTCCCCCAGCAGTGCGGTGACAGGCCGTGCCACCATGCCCAGCTGCCTATGTGGGCTGTGAGATTACTCTCAGGCACTAGGCTTTCAAGACACGCTCCCTGCTGGCTGAGCCTTCCCCAGAGTTTACCAAAGGACTAAGAAATATTCCACTGGATACACACATACACTCTTGCACATACACTTGCACACACACACTCACTCACACACTCACAATCACACACACACACTCACACTCACAATCACACATACACACACACTCACACACACACACACACACACTCACGCACACACACTCATACACATACTCACATGGACCCTGTGGGCACCACAGTCTATCCTCCTGCTTGTGGGTGCACACGTGGCCTGCTTCCACTCTGGCTGGTGCTTTGATGAACATGGGCCATTTCCAAGACACACCGCAATGCCCTTTTAAAGGCCTATTGCAGTGCTGCCTAACAGAGGTTTAAGAACCACTAGGTTCTGTTTTTGAGACAAAGTTTTTAGCCCAGGCTGGCCTTGAATTGCTAGTCCTTATACCTCTACCTATACAAAAATTTAAGATACTTTATGTCCCAGTCATTTTACACAGAGACTTCTCGGTCTGTATTAAGTTCCTTCAAAACGCCACAGCCTAGTGTTTGGCAATAGAGTCTTTAAGGGAAATGAAGATGCATTCTTTCCCACACCTGGGATTTGCCTCACAAGAGTTAGTGTGCTTACCATCCCCTCTTCTTTTAATTAATTAATCAATTAATTTAGATTTTACCCGTATTGGTGTTTTGCCTGCATGTGTCTGTGAGGGTGTCAGAGCACCCTAGAACTTGAGTCACAGACAGTTGAAAACTGCCACATGGGTGCTGGAAATTGAACCTGGGTTCTCTGGGTGCTCTTAACCCCTGAGCCATTCCTCCAGTCCCTCACCCCCATCCCTTCTTGCTGTGTGTGTTCATCTTAGACTGAACCTAACTGCTCTTGGGGGTGAAGTTTCAAGAGACTTCACATGGTCACAGTCAGCTCCAATGAGGGGAGAGTTTCCTTGTGAGACAGGCTGTGCCCCTCTCTTGTGAGGGGCCCCCAGAGCACTGCTCTTAGATTTTCGGATGCCCAGCCCCAGGTGTTTGCACAGCTCCTCTCCCCCAAGTCTTTACAACTGCAAGAGGAGATTCAGTTTGAAAAAAGCAGCCTGGTGCACTGCGAAGGCCAAGCAGTTTGCTGTCGGAGTCCTTTCGTTTAGCTTATAATGATCTCTTAAAAACGGAAGGGCCGTGCGGCCAGAGCCCTGAAAACAGGACAGACAGACCATGGCTCAGCAGAGAGCTCCTGCAGGTCCCAGGCAGGTTTGCTGTCTTTATGTGCGTAGGTGCCTGCCAGCCTGAGTTGTAGCCACCATGCTTTTGGCACAGGAGCCCAGCTTGCAGCTGCATGTGTGCTGTCCCACCTTCTAGGATGTGCATGATTGCTGTCAAGTGGACAGAAAGGAGAGTCTCCTAGCCTGTGGGGATTATCTTGAGGTAAGCTAAGGTGGGAAGGCTCAGGATGTCGCTGATCTCTGGCCGGGGTCCTGGACTGTGTAAGGTGGGCAGCATCAGTGCTAGCAGAGTGTGTTCTGGTCCAGGATTCAGGGAGAGGCTCCTGCCTCCTGCTCCCTCTATCCCGGGAACTACTAAAGAGAAAAGGGAAGAAAGGACTGCACGGCCAGCAGTTGAGTGTCCGAGGGCCCATCTGTGCCCGGGGCTGGACCTGCCACTGAGGTAGGATTCTGGGCTCCGCAGCATTCCCCACCTGTCCCTTACCTGGGAGAGGACTTTCTCTCAGGGTGGCCTGCCCTCGGGGTGGTTCCCATTGGCAGCTTTTGTCATGGAGACCCGGCCTGTGGGTGTAAACAGGTAATGACTCAGGCCTCTTGGCAACCCGCCTGGAGGCAGATTTTAAGGTTTAGGAAACAGTCTCCCCAGCTCAGAGCCAGACAAGCTGGAATGCCCCTCCAGCTCTTTCCTTGATCTATTTTTCACTTCCCTTCCCAGAGGACAGCTTTCCAGCAGTGACCTGTAGGGTCAAAGGCTGAGGTTACTAAGTTTCTGTTTACCTGTTAGTCACCTCAGTCCTGAGGTCATTCCACTGGGATTTCTGTCAACTCCAGGACAAGGGGGGAAGGGGATAGTGCTTTGCCATCCTCCCGACTACCTGTCCGATGGAGGAGAGAAGTGAGCTCTGACACTGGCCCAGACGCGCAGTGCAGAGGACCTGGACCAGGGATCTTCAGGACATCATCTCTGAGCTCAGGATTCAGGGCTGTGGCAGCAGCAGGATGGTGCCTGGGCTGCAGGAGAGCAGGGAATAAGCGGATCCTGAAATTCCCAAACAAGTGTTCATCCCAGCGTTGGGGTGTGGTCAGATATCGGCCACTTTGCACAGAGGGCAGGGCAGGGGTGCAGAGAGCAATGAGTGCAGAGCCTCTTCTGGTATGCTGGGGTACAGTTAGTTTGCGAGTGGGGGCTACTTTCCTCATGTGTGCCCTCAGTGGTGAGCACCTGCTTCCATCCTGTCTGTCTACAGACTCTTTGGCACACATCTACGGGGGCCATTGCTATTCAAATCACCACACTTAGAATAATCTGACTTTTTGGTACTTACATTTTGATGCCATTTTTGTGATCATTCTTACCCAAACCAAACCCAGTAATTCATTTTTTAAATGTGTGGGGGTGCTTTGCCTGCATTTATGTCTCTGCACCATGTACGTACAAGAGGGCATTGGCCCCTGTCTGGAACTAGAATTATAGACAAGTGTGAGACACTTCGTGGTGCTGGGAATGGAGCCGAGTCCTCTGGAAGAGCAGCCTGTGCTCTCCACGTCTGGACCTTCCGTGAGCCCCCAGGACTGTACGTCCTGATTGATGAGCTCACGCAATTATTTCTGCGTGGACTCAGTATGCTTTGCTAGTGCTTGCTCAGGGATTGGCTGTGAACCCGGAGTGCCCGAGGCTGGCTCGGGCTCCAGGAAGCCTGTCTGCGCAGGCGCGCCAGTGGGCACGAGGTATTTTTCTTTGTGCGCTCCCGCTCACTCACAGTCTCGCTGTCACTCCCCAGGGACCTGGAGGCCCGCGCACAGAACGAGTTCTTCCGGGCCTTCTTCAGGCTGCCGCGGAAGGAGAGGCTGCATGCGGTGGTGGAGTGCTCCCTCTGGACGCCCTTCAGTCGCTGCCACACGGCGGGCCGCATGTTCTCCTCCGACAGCTACATCTGCTTTGCCAGCAGAGAGGATGGCTGCTGTAACGTGGTGCTTCCGCTGAGAGAGGTAGACCCCTCGACTCGCCCAGGCTGCCCTGCTTTGCCCGCCTGGGGCACCCTCTGCCGTTTGGACCCCGAGGGTTTGAGTCTATTTTACATTGCTCAAACGAGACACTGAAGGCCTGATAAACTTAAAAAGAGCAGAAGTTTAGCTCACGAGAGAATGGTGCTGTTTGGGCTTGGGTCTGGTCAAGGCCTTACCAAAATTGGAGACACTGTGGCTGGAGACACCACATGGCGAGAAAGAGGGCAGAGGCCAGTCCCGTTGCTGTTTGCAGTGACCTGCTCTGTGATGACCAGTTGAGGTCTGTGTTACTCTTTTCTGAGGATCACACTCCCAGTGGCCCAAATGCACCAGGTCGGCTGCACCACTTAATTACCACCTCCTCTTACCGCTGCCTCCTGGGGACCACGCTTCTCACTGGTAAGCCGCTAGTGCGGCTCTCTAGTGCGGCTGCCGTGACAGGGCACAGGGAGGGTGGCCTAACGGCGGCCCTCCAGCCTTCTAGGAGCAGGACCTGAGCTGGCCGTTGCCGGGGTGGCATCCTGGAATTTGCCTAGAAGGGCTGAGTACAGAGACCGCCCAACCTCCTCCTCACTGGAGTGCAGGCTGGGTGACTGAAGCTCTTTCAAGAGCTCTTAGGCGTGAATTCTCCCCTCCCACCTCCTCCCAGGAGAGAAGCAACCTAGAAGTGTCACTTTCAGAAACCAAGTGGCAAACTCCTTGGCTTACGAATACTCCTATAACTTTAGCTAAAAAATTTAAAACTAAGTACGAGTCAGGACCCCTCCTTATTGTAAAATTTCATAATTCTTATTGGAGGTCAGAGTCAACCTGAGCTTATGTCCAGATGTGAACAGCTCAGTCCCTCCATGTCAGGGACCAGTCATGACACACCAAGACCCCCAACACACGGGATCTCTGGAGTCTGGCTGCTTGTATTCGTCCTGAGCATGAGTCTTCAGAAGGCCCAGTTCTCTCTCACCAGAGATCTCTGCTGCCCATGTACATACATGTACACACATGTACAAACATGCACATGCATGTACATACATGCTCATTTTATGATAAGCCAAGAAAGCTGTGGTCCCAGCCGTTGGTAGGCACAAGCAGTCAGATTTCAGGGCCAGCCGGGTCTACACCTTGAGTTCCAGGACAGCCAGGGCTACATGGTGAGACCTGTCTTCCTAAGAAACAAGAGAAATCCAGCAAATGGGTAACGTCGTTTCTCCTGTTAACCACTGTTAGGTGTGCATTTCCTGGGTGCCACGTGTGTTCACATTGCTACAAAAGCCTCCCCACCGTCACCCCCAGGACCTCCATCTTCCCAACTTGAACCTCTGTTGTACTGAGACACTATGCCCCTCTCCACCTCCCTCCTCACTCATGAATTTGAGGTAGCTTTAGAAAATGGAATTGTGCAGTGTTTTTCCTTTTTGTCTTGTTTTTAGGTGTGTGTGAGTGCGTGCGTGCGTGCGTGCGTGTGTGTACTCACTTGCAATGTCTTCCCTGGAGCTGGAGTTAGGGGCAGTTGTGAACCTACTGATTAGGCGCTGGGAACCGAGCTCCAGGAACTGAAGTAGGTTTTCTTCGAGAGCAGTCAGTGTGCGCTGTTAACTGCTGAGCCAAGTCTCCAGCCCTGGTGTTTATCTTTTCATTAGTGGCTTATTCCAGCCAACGCAGCACCCTTCGTCTGTGATTCAGCTCGTGTTGAGTTTGCTTTTGGAGGCTGATGGTACTTGGTTACCTGTATAAACCAGTTGCTTAGCCAGTCAGCCTGTGAACGGGACTCTGGGCTGCTGCCCCCTTGTGGCACTGATGGGTAACACTGCCCAGAGCTCTTCCTGCGGTGACTGGTTTGGTCTTGCATGGTGGGACGTGCCTGAGGGTGTGCTGTGTGTCCTCCCTGCTCCAGGTGGTCAGCATTGAGAAGATGGAGGACACGAGCCTGCTGCCCAACCCCATCATCATCAGCATCCGCAGCAAGATGGCCTTCCAGTTCATTGAGCTCAAGGACAGAGAGAACTTGGTGGAGGGCCTGCTGCTGAGACTGAAGCAGGTCCACGCCAACCACCCCGCCCGCTATGATGCCTCACCGAGCGATGACATGGTAGGAACAGTGACAGCCGTGGTCTCTGAGGGGACGCCTGGGAAGATGGACCATGTGGGTGTGAGGAAACTGCCCTGACCCAGCTGGGCTGTGGGTTCCTGTCATGTCACTTCCAGAAGGGCCCATGGGAGAGCAGCTGGACCTTGGAGGGTTGGCTAGGTGCCTGGATTAAAGGAGAAATGGGCCCCCCCACCCCCGGAGGAGCTTTCTATACAGCGAGAGGCAGGGGTTAGCATGTTTTCAGGGTGGCAGGGCTGTGTCTGTGGAGGGAGATGGTGTGTCATCCTGCGATGGGAGAGATACAGGAATGCCCTTGGGTTTCCTAGAAGACCATTGCTGTGGCTTCCATTAGGGAACTTCTTTTGAGCTTTACGTTTTCATACGTGTGTGATGTACATACATATGCATGTAGGGGGGCGTGTGTGTGTATATGTGTGTGTGCGCATATGCATGTGGTGGATGTAGCCATCAGCCAGTCATTCCTCCACACATTGACGCAGGCTCTCTCACTCAAACCCAGCGTGCACGGACATGGCTGCTCTCACTGTCCCATCTCTGCCTTCTTCAGCTGCCACACACACCTAGCGACAGACATGGCTCCCAGATGGCCTGGCTGCCATTCGTGTGTGCGCGTGCTCCCCAGCCCGTTCTCCTGTTGTGCCAATTCGCAGTGCTGAGTGCATGCTCACTTTGTCTGGCAGACTTCGCCTGTGTTCTATTCACCGAGCAGTGACAAGTTTGGGGATCTTGAAATGGTGTCATCTCAGAGCAGCGAGGAGGGGGAGAAGGAGAGCCCGCTGCCGCACCCCGAGCCCCTGACCGCCAGCTTCCAGCACTCCGGCAGCCAGAGTCCCGACTCGCGCCTGGTGAGTGGGTGCAGTGAGCAGCAGCTCCGGCTTGGGAGTCTCGGGAGCCGTTCGGCCTAGGTCGCCGGCATGCTTTCAGGATCCGCCGCTCCTCGTCCCTCTGTCCTGGGCATCAAGTGAAGGACAGAGGGAGCCGGCTCTTCTCAGCATGCATGAGTCTGTCTTCTGCCAGCCAGGCCTCCTGTGTGTGCCTTTTATATGCATTTTCTCTGCCCCTTACTGAACCTGAAGTTTGCATTTGGCCAGACTGGCAGGGTCCTGGGATCCACCTGTCTCTGCCCTCCCCTGCAGCCCAACCCTGAAGTTACTGGGTTTTGACTTGGGTGCTGGGGATTTGAACTCATGTCCCCATGCTTGTTCACAAGCACTCCTTACCCACCGACCCATTTCCCCAGCCCCTATTTTTGCTTCATTTATAACTGTTCTTTGTTTTAGTAGAGAAACCTTTGAGACAGAAGTCATGTGTAGCTGGTGAATGGCCTAGACAGTGGCCCTGGGCTGGCAGGTAGGAAGCCATATAGCAGGCCCAGGCAGAGGCGTGAGGGCTATTAGCCAGCACGCTGCTGCCTCCCACCAGAGCACCTGGGTAAAGTGTCGGCTTTAAATTCCAAACTGAATCCTCTCCGTCACTCTAAATACCACATGTAGTCATTTCTTGCTGTCTGAACAAACAAAAATGCTAGACTTATGGATATGTTACCGACATTATCAGACAGATCTCATTACTACAAGTCATGGCAAACACGTTACAGAAGGCCGTCAGCATTCCTGATGTGGGGATAGTTTTAAGGGACTTTTGGAGAACAATGTCCCCTCAGTCCTGATAGTGAGAGTGGGGTAGGAGAGGCAGCTAAGTGGTTAGAAGGCCTTGTTCCTCTTTCGGAGCCTCTGGGTAGCTCACAGCTGTCCCTAACTCGAGTTCCAGGGGAGCTGCCCCTCTTCTGACCTCTGTGGGCACCAGGCACATGCAAGACTCGTGTACGTAGAACACGCTTATAAAATAAAATTGAAAAGGTTTTCTGAAAATAATTCCCCCTCCTCCCCAGGTTTCAGTTGCCCCTCTGTCTGCCAAGCTCAGGGCACACTGGACCTTCAACTCCTGTCCTTGGAGTCAAGTGGTTTCCCCCCAGAGGCTTTACCCTGAATTCTCCATTGCATCCCTCTCTCCCAGTGTAGGCTGCTTTAGTACTTGGGTGGCCGTGTTCCTGCTGTGAACCTTGGTTTTATTTGCTGACATCTCCACCAGGCTCCTTGGGGCTCTGTGTTACTTGTCCTGCAACCTTTCTGCCTGGCGGAGGCCCAGACATGTTTGCTGAGTGAATAGTTATCGCTGCCCTTCCCGTTGGCCCCTGATAAACAGAGACATTCTTGACACCATTGCTGGTTGTGGATGGGCTTCTTGGCACTAAATGAATGTTTCCACTTCCAGTCCCGGGAGCAGGTAAAGGTCAGTCTGTGGAACGACCACTTTGCGGAGTACGGCAGGACGGTGTGCATGTTCCGCACCGAGAAGATCCGGAAGCTGGTGGCCATGGGGATCCCCGAGTCGCTGCGTGGAAGGCTGTGGCTGCTCTTCTCAGGTGGGTTCTGGCGTGTTTAGACTTTTGATAACTTGGGAGCAGTCTCGGGAATGGCCTTCCTGTAAGCGTCACAGAAGGATGAAGCCCCCAGTGTGGATTCGGGAGCCCCTGCTTCGCTGGCTGGCTGGGGTGCCTCCTTCGGAAATGTGGGGTCCAGGGCAGCAACCTCTTCTCAGTTCACCATGGCTTCATGGGTTGGACATGGTGGCCTGTGCCTGTAATGTCAGTGCTGAAGAGACTGGTGTCGGGTTGCAAATTCCACCCCTTCTCCACAAAAGGCAAAGTCAGTGAAACTGTGAGCTGCCCATAGTGCATGAAAGCGGTGTGGCGGCCCACGCCTGTGATCCAGCATTTGGAGACTGAAGGCGATCCTCAGATTCATAGTGAGGCTGAGGCAGTCTGGGCTACGGAAGAACTACTACCTGGAAATGAAGTGCCTTTGCTGGATGTGAGCCCCGAGAGAGACAAACCAAGAAAACTGTGCTGGCTGGTGCTCTGTGGTGTTGAACTGAACCCCTCTGTGTTGTTTCTATGACCCTCCTCCACTGGAAATGTGGTACCCCAGTGAGATGTGGTTACAGGTGTTGGCCTGCTTGCTTCTCAGACCATGTGAGTCATCAGTGATAGCCATGTCTAGCCTCAGCCGGGTGGCCGCAGCAGGATGGCTGTCCTCCCCTGTGACTGTAGTACAATGGCTCTCTTCTGCCCTCCCCCTGTGGATGCTGGGTGCTATCTTCAGAGCCTCACAAGAAGGCTTACTGAGGCAGGGGCTAAGATGTCAGTGACTTCAGGAGCTTCCTGCTCAGGCTGGAAGCAGGAGCAGGCGCCTCCCCACCCATCAGGGGTGATTTCGTCCTGCTAGGTAGAGGTGCCAGGCACACACCACCTGTGCTGTGACTGACCCCCGTTAGGTGCTGTGGGTACATGGCTGGGAGCTGCTTCCCCACGTGAGCCTGGCGTGCTGTGTGCTGGCGAGGTTCCAGGAGGCTGCGCCTGGTCACCGTTCTGTCCCTGTCTCCCCTTCCCCAGTGTCTGTTTTAGTTACTGTTTGCTTTGAAGAGACATGACCAAGGCAACTTATACAATAAATTTAATTGGCTTGCTTACAGTTTTAGAGGGTTAATCCATGGCCATAATGGTGGGGACAATGGCAGGCATGGTGCTGGAGGAGGAGCTCAGAGCTCTAGGCAGAGAGACAGAGACAAAGACAGAAAGACAGAGACAGAGCTAAGAGACAGCGACAGAGAGACAGACACAGACAAACAGGGGAGGGACAGGGAGAGAGAGTGACAGAGACACAGAGACAAATAGACAAGATACTGGACCTGGTGCGGGCTTCACAAAGCCAACCCCAGTGACACACCTTTTCTAACATGACCACACCCCCTAATCCTTCCTAAATAGTCCGCCATCTAGGGAACTTGGCCTTTCCCCACAGCCACCCTTGCTGGTCACTCCCTCCCCCCAGCATCTCTTCTCTCCCCCTGTACATCAGTTTGGTCCTGCCCTTTCCTGTCCAGGTGTCCCCCCCCACAGCGCTCAGATTTGGCCATGCTCCTTCAGGCTTCTAACACTGCCTGGCCCACGACTGTGCAGTCACCCTCCCTACTGCTTCCCAGTGTGCTTCAGCAGCTGCCACACACACACACACAATCTGCCTCAGAGCCAGTTCCGGGATAGCCAGGGCTATATAGAAAAGCCCTGTCTTATAAAACAAAAAGCAAGCAAGCAGACAGACAAAAGACCCACCACCACCAACAACAACAAAAACTAACCCGACAGCGCCTCCCGTGTGCCTGTACTCAGTCAGGACAGTGTTGTTCACAGTGAGGAGCGAGCAGAGGTGGGAGGCTGTGCTGTGGCCCTGCCCGGGCACTGCGGGGCTCAGCCGTCTGGGTCCCCTACCTTGCTTTTCATGTACAGCTGCTTTGCTGCTGTTTTCACGCGGGAAGCAGGGGTTCGTGAAGGATGGGAGGTTGCCGTGGCATTGGAGCAGCTGACCTCAGCACGTGTGGGCGCTGCTGAGGGGGGTCACAGCTGCTCACTGCAGAGGGACCAAGGCACTGGGCTGTTTTCACTAGAACTATCTAGAATCTAAGACCTTGCTGCCCCCCTCTCCTCCGGGCTCACCTGCCTGTTCTGGGCAGGCCCCTGAGGGCACAGGCTCCTTACGCGCACCAGTCGTGCCCGCCTGAAGCCTGGGCTTGGCTCTGGGGTAGCCATCCCACTCTTGGTCATCCTTTCATGTGCTTTGCACAGGGATACATGGCAATTTCTTGTTGAATTAACCCGAAACCATTGCGTGTGGATGTGTGTGTCTCTGGGCACTGCGGCTTAGAAGCATGGTAATGACTTGACGGCTTCGGGTGTGCTGGGGAGTGAGACCGGGCGTGCTTGTGCTTGGCGTGTGTGTGTGTGTGTGCGCGCATGTATGCTCCGTCACTGAGCTGCACCGCACCCTATTTGCCCTTTCTGGGTCACATTATTCTGAGAAAAGCTGCTTTCTTTCCTGGAGGGGGTTTGGGCCAGGCTGCCTGGCAGAAGCGAGGTCTCAGAATGTTTTACGGCATTTACTGCCGCCTCCCTCACCCATGACACCCTCACCCGTGACATGGACCTGATTGCCATGTGTCCTTGACGTGTTGCTCTCCTACCCGCAGACGCCGTGACGGACCTGGCCTTACACCCCGGGTACTATGGGACTTTGGTGGAGCAGTCGCTGGGGCGGTGCTGCCTGGTGACGGAGGAGATAGAGCGGGACCTGCACCGCTCGCTGCCCGAGCACCCCGCCTTCCAGAACGAAACGGGCATTGCTGCCCTGAGGCGGGTGCTGACAGCCTATGCCCACCGGAACCCCAGGATCGGCTACTGCCAGGTGACGTGTGAAGAGGCGTGAGAGCCCTGTACCGTGTGCGCTCCCCTCCTGTTACTAGCCATGCACCCCTCTCAGCGTCTACACAGCAGACTGCTGTCCAGCCAACCCTGCTGGTGGTCAGGGAAGGAGGGTGTGGGAGCGGGTGTTAGATGGACAGGGCCAGGCTGCTGCCCGTCCCCAGCGCAGTGGGCATGGAGTGGCTCTGTCAGCACAGATCATGGGGTGACGCGGCAGAGTGCGCGTGGAGGGAAGGGTGATCTGAGCTAGTTACTTTCCCATTGGGAACAAGCCATTCCAGGTGGGAAGACGCAGCCAGCAAGGCAAAGTGAAAATCCAGGGATTCAAACAACTCAGCAGAGACTGGTTAGAAGTCCTGACATTTACAAATAGAAGATTTACTTTTCCAGTGGATCAACAGAGCCAGTGGGTGACCACACTGTGTGTGTGTGAATGTACAGAAAATAGGTGGATTGACCCAGGCCTAAAGCCACGTCACAGCTAACTACAGTGACTGACTCATGATTGTTCCGTTTCTGGGTGCCATTATGCTTGGGGTGACTAGCCCTGTGGGTCATTTGGGCTTATTTTCTTTTGTAGTTCAAACCCAGGGCTTTTGCACACTGGGCCAGTGCTTGTCTACTGAGCTATGGCCCCAGCCCCTGCTTATGGGTTTTTAATATTTGTGTGGCAGCAGGTGGCTCAGGCACTAACGGTCCCCTCTGTGACCCTCCATGCAGTCCATGAACATCCTGACCTCTGTGCTGCTGCTCTATGCCAAAGAGGAGGAAGCCTTCTGGCTGCTGGTCGCTGTGTGTGAGCGCATGCTGCCTGACTACTTCAACCACAGGGTGATAGGTAACTGGCCTCCTCCCCCCCCCCTTTCTCCTCTCCTTCCTGCTCGCTCTCCTCCTCCCT
>CM053756.1:3927971-3965224 GCA_028658305.1 Pachyuromys duprasi
GCTCCGCAAGGACCAAATATATCAGGGCACAGGGGTCTTTTATGAGAGTGTCTCTCCAACCAAGGACCATGTATGGATATAACTTAGAACCCCTGCTTGTATGTAGCAAATGGTAGCTCAATTCCCAAGTGGGTATGCTAGTAAGGGGAACAGAAACTATTTTGGACATGAACTCAATGGCTGGCTCTTCGACTCCCCTATCAGTGGACTTAGAAAGGTACAGGGAGGAGATGAGGGAGGGAAAGGGGGGGGATACGGAGGGAATGCGGGAGGGGGCTACGGCTGGGATACAAAGTACGTAACCTGTGATTAATATAAAATAAAAATGAAAAAAAAAATTAAAAAAGGAGATAAAAGAAAAAAAATTGAAAGTAGCCTGACTTGTTACCTCTGTGGCCCTTCCTTGCACAGGTAATTGCTGTTAATCTGTGAGTTTCCCTCTCAAGTGCATGCAATGTATACATTCAGATGATGCACTTTTCCCCTGCATACAGAGTGTGGACTGTTTACACCAGCATCACATTTGGCCTTCTGTAGTGTTGGCACTAGTTTTGATCCATTAAAGACAGAGGGCATCTTTTTTTTTTCTTTTGACCAGTTAGATTTAGCATCATGTGATGGTTTTTTTATCAAGAGGTTGGACTCTTCTCAAGGGGTGAGTTTTGATTGCTTTAGTTTTTAATGAATTCTTAGGACTTGAAAACCACTGCTTGAAAATGTAAAGTTGCTAAATATACACATGGTAACAATTCAGAAAAGAAAGAGGAAGTCTGTGCTGTGAGCCTTCAGTACCCTGACCAACAGGTAGCCTGTACTACTGTCTCCTTCCAAGTTCTGTAAATGTGTGTGTCCTTTCTGAATTTCAAAAACCATTTTCAGTGAAAATAATAACTATCTTCTTAATTAAAACTATGTCAACAGAACTATGCATCTAAAACTAGATAAAATACAAATTTTATATCATGTCCATTTTATCACAAAGAAAAAATTTTGTAAAATAGTTTTTGTAAAAACAATTTTGTAAAAGAATTCACAGTGAAACAAAAATTCATATTCACGTGGAAAAGGATAGCAAGGGAAAGTTCCACATGGCTGTTAACTTGGCCATCCTCCTGTTGAGTGTTTTGCTGGCTTGGGGCAGAGTGGTGACAGCTTTTCCACCTGTGTGGTCCCGAGGCACTGCAGCTCGGTAAGCAGCTCTTCTGAGAGAAAGCCACCAGAGGGAGGGCTGCGCGAGCCTCAGCTTTAACTGTGCAGCCTCCTGGAGGCACTGCTGGCCCTGGCTGACGGGCTGTCCTCCTCCTCATTTAAGAGAGCACACATGATGAGCTGCTACTGGGAGCACCCTAGGCCCGTGACCCTCCGCCACGATCCCAGCAGGCCCTATGCTGAGCAGTACCGCATTGACGCCCGGCAGTTTGCACACCTGTTCCAGTTGGTATCACCGTGGACCTGCGGGGCACACACCGAGATCCTGGCCGAGAGGACCTTCAGGCTCCTGGATGACAACATGGACCAGCTCCTGGAGTTCAGAGCCTTCGTAAGCTGTCTAGGTATGACTCTTCAGGTTTTCACAGTAGTGAGCTGAGTTGGCATTTATCTGTGAAATGAAGATGAGGGGCAGGCAGATCCACACAATCAATGTGTTTATAACTCACCTGCTTAACATCATTCTGTGGTTTTCAAATTTCCCTCCTGCTAGGGTCACCCTTATGAGACCTTCAGGGATGGGAGGGACTTGGCTCTCCATATTCAAAGCCACTGACCTGTTCCCCTTGACAGCCAAGGTGTGGCCGTGGTTGCTGTGTTGCATAAAATCAAGATCTTTGAAAAGCATAGTCATGAGGTTCTAGTGTGGGCTGATGGTGCTGGGAGCAACAAGTGGTCAGCTCGGCCTTGCTGAACCGTTTCTGTCTCTGACACCTTGCAGACATTATGTACAATGGAGAAATGAACGAGAAGATTAAGCTCCTGTACAGGCTTCATATCCCACCAGGTAAGCCAGCCCGGGCTCTGCTTCACCACGAGGTCAGCTTTGTACACGACACTGCACTGCTGCTTTCTGGATTTCGTTTGTCTTTTCTCCATGTGGTTATCAGTTTTCCCTGAACCATTTGTTTAAGAAGGCCATGCTTTTTCCCAGTCCATTTTTGGACTCATTAGCTGAAGACTCCTTGGATATAGCTGTGTTATATTCTATTCCATTGGCCTTTGTGTCTGTTTTTATGTTAGTGTAATGCTGTTTTGTTTTTTGTGGGGAGGGGAGATTGGTTTTTCAAGACAGGTTTCCTGTGTAGCCCTGGCCATCCTGGAACTTACTCTGTAGACAAAGCTCACCTTGAATTCAGATATTTGCCTGTCTCTGCTTCCTGAGTGCTGGCACTGAAGGGTGTAAATACCCCCAGCATGATCATGCAATTTTGACTCTGGCTCTGTAGAGAATTTGAGATCAGATATTGTGATGCATTCAGCATTGAAACATAGATGGAGACCACATTGAAATGTTGCAATAATAGACATTTTAATTTATTCTATCAATAAATACTTCTAGGACATAGAATGTGTCGTTCCACATTTTTCCTGGCTTTTTCAGGTTGCAGAAAAGAGGGAATTTCTGCCTCTGCAGAGCTGGGGCTTTTCCTCTCATATTTGAACAGTTCATGGCTTAACTTTTTGACATCCTGACTGCATGGGAGCCCCACTCTAGTCTTATATTATGGAAGCCTGTTAGGGTCCTGATGCCCTTTTTTTAGATTTAAGAAATTTTCTGCTATAATTTAACTGATAAGCTTCTGTTCTCGTCTTTCTTTTTATCTTGCTTGCTTCTGGAAATTCTTAGGTTTAGTTGCTGGATTATGCCTGAGTTTTGTTTTTGTGTATGGGTGTTTGGGCCACTTGTAAGCCTGTGTAAACATGCATACCTGGCGCTTGCAGAGGCCAGAGGGCATCAGATCTCTTGGGAATGGAGTTACAGATGACTGGGAGCTGCCAACTGGGTGCTGGGACTAGAACCCAAGTCCTTTGAAGAGCAGCCATCTGTCCAGCCGCTGGTCATGCCATTTAAACTTTTTCTTGATGTCTGAATGTAGCGTTTCCTCATCCTTGTCCTCCACCTGACAGCATTTTGTCTCACTCACACCTAATACTTTCTAGCGTGCGGCAGGTGGTTTTCATTAACACTTTAAAATCTGTGTGAGCACACAGATGTGCTTGTGAGCACAGCACACATGAAAGCCAGAGGACCTTGAGTGTCCACTCTCACCTCTCTCCTTGCTTCAAAGGGGTCTCTCTGGTGTGCAGCTTTGTACATTAGGCTGGCTGGTCTGTAGGAGCCTCTACGCCCCTCTCCCCTGAGCAGCACAGGGTTACAGATGCACACCAACACACCCGGCTTACAGGACTTCTGAGGATTTGAACTTGTGTTCTGATGTTTGCGTAGCAAGCCCTTTGCCTAGCCCCTCTTTGCTTTCCAAAATCTGTATGCTCTCTGAAATGATCATGTTTTAACCAGAAAACTTTAACAAAGCATTTAGAATCAAGATAATTTAATACATATATTAAGTTTTTAATAGCACATATATCCTACATAGAGGGTTTCATTATATGTTTCCATACATACCACATACTTTGGTAATACTCCAATTATCCTCTTCCCCTCCTCCTCCTGTTCATCTCTTCTCTTTTGGTGACTCAGGGAGCATGGCTGAGAGGGTTATTTTTAACACCCGACTGAGGAAAAGGTTTCTTCCTCCCCCAGCAACCATCAACTGCCCACAGGCCTCAGGAAAAGGCAGGACCTTGTGAGCTCCTTTCTCAACATGATTGTGCAATGACCATGTCTTACCTGGTTAGTTAAAACCTAGTATGTCACAGATGACTAGAGAAAGAGAACATGGCAATACTGTATATTGTTAAGAAACTAACTTATTTAAGGTAAATGTGGAAATAATGAGATGGACACGGATGGCATGGGGAAAGACAGAAGAAAAGCACGGTATTAGAAGCAGCGAGAACAGGCAAAGGCACGAGGCTGTTACTGAGAAGAAAAGAACAAGTATTAGAAGAGAGCAGAACCAGGCTGTGCTGGGTAAAGGCAGGACAGCATCTAAGACCAGCCTGGTCTAAGAGCAAGTTTCAGCTAGGAAGGGCTACACAGAGAAACCCTGTCTCAAAAAACAACAAAACACTCACACAAGAAGGAAGGAGAGAGCAGAAAGTGAAGGAAAAATTTTATTTCTATATAAGGAGTACTTAAAGATGAAAATAAAAGCACGAGGTTTCTTACATTGGACTAAAAAAAAAAAACTTTAAAATACATTGTAACTTGAAAAGGAGGGGCAGGAAACAGGGGAAAAGCTGTCAAGTAACACCAAAAATTAAAATCAAAATTCCATCAATATATGAAGGAGAATGAATACAAGTTTACATTATTAGAAATAAGCTGAAAATACTAAGAATGCTATAGAAAGACCAACAGCTCAGGAAGAGACAACACAGAATAAAAGAATGATGGGCAGCTGCTTCCTGGACCCTAAGGACCAGACTGCAGGTAGATGCACTGGTGGGGTCCTGGTGTAGCAGACCTAGTCTGTCCTGTGACGAAACAGCTGGACAGAAGCCCATCACTGCGGGGTGACAGGGACTTGATTCTGTCACATCACACCCACAGTAAAGAATGCAGTGAGGACATCAGGTCCAGGGAGCTTACTGCTCAGGGGTCTCTGCTGATCAGAGAAATTCCCTCCCAGGCTTCAGTTTAGCAGTCTACCAGGTCTCATGGAAAGACTGTCCAGGCGATGCTAGACTGTGCCAGACTGAGCTAACACCATGCTGGTGTGGACCTGCACTGGACAGTGTCCCATGTCCCCTGCGACACCACCAGAGCACACTGAGGCGTCATCACAGCACTGCAGTCCACCAGCTGGGTAGGTTGGCCCACCCACTGCAGGAATCCGTGTCAGGGTCTGCTGTGGAGGCTCTGAGCTTGCCCTGGGGTCGGCCTGTCTTTACTGGGGACCCCTACTCACATCTGGGTGAAGCCCTGTGGAGCGGCAGGGCTCGTGCTGGGCTTGGCTCTTTGGATGTTGCTTATTCCACCACCACCCCCTTTCAGAGCCATTTTGTCACCTTTGTTAGGGTTTCCTGCTCATGGGGTCTGAGTTAATCTACCGTGTAGTCTTCACTGCATTTTGTTTTTATAGTACTTGAAGTTAGACTTTATCAACCTTCATGCTGCGACCCTTTAATAATTACTTTTCATTCCTACTTCCTGGCTGTAATTTCACTAGTTATAAAATGTAAACAAAAGGCCTTGTTCCCTGTGATCGCGCTCACATGTCAGTTCTCTAGCACTGCAGCTACCCATGCTGGTTCTCACACATCTTCCTGGGCAATCACCTGCGAACCTTTGCCTTCCAACTGCTCCAAGCACCAGTCAGGCTTGTAATTTTCCTTACTCAATTTGAATGGTCTCACAGCTGTCACTCTGCCTAAAGTTAGACCAATAGTTCTCATACAGAACCAAGTCCTACCTTCCAGATAGTTGTAGTTTAGGACCATCTCATGCAAGTTCCTTAAATCAAGTTTAATTTTATCTGATTCATTCTGTGAATGGCTCGCTGTTATGTTCCAGTCACTTACGGGTGGACCTTTGTCAGCCTTGTTGAAGAGGTCCAATGGTTTTGTGGCTGTGCAGTTGTCACCATAACCTCTGTATCACCCTTCACCTGCACTATCCCATACTTCTGCAACCTGTGGGGTTACCTACTCCAGGTGAAAGTGGACATCTGTGCATCTGTGTCACTGCTTTCTGGCGTCTAAGACTTGTATTCAGCTGGTCCTCAGTGTATCAGACCTTCTGGCCAAATGATTGTCCCTCGTGTGGCTGGGATGGTTTGCTTATTCTTCAGTGTTTAGATTTGGTGGCTATGACCACGCTGCTGTAGTTGCTGCTAATCAGATATGCGTGAAGTTTCTGTTGATTATCCTCTGCTGGGATTAGAGGCGTGAAGCACCACTTAAATATTCAAGTTTTTGAGGAACTCCCAATTGTCTTCCAAACCAGCTGAAGCATTTATTTCTACTACCAGCAATGTGTGGGACATTTTATCTAGTACACTTAAACAAAAAACTCGGCTGCTTGGGATTCAAGTGCTCCTTAAAAACCATGTAGGAGCCAGGCAGGTGGAGTTCCAGGCCAGCCAGGGCTATGTAAAGACCCTTACTCAAGTCCCTTCCCCCCACAAAACGACCCTCAAAGGACACTTATCTAAACCAATCATGTGCTCACTTGAAGCAAAGCTTTACAGTATCAGGTTTGCTTTTTCCAAGCCTGCAGGAAATGTGTTAACTACTTGCATCTACATACCCAGAAAGCATTTTGCTTACCCTCATTTGGCTTTTCAGGCTTTAATAACTGTTAACTCTGTAAGTTGGGAAGTAATTGATGGCTTAGACTTTAATTCTTGGTTGTTCTTTTAGCCAAGCTGATTTGTTCAATTTAAATTCTTTTTAGCCCTCACTGAAAATGACAGAGACAGCCAGTCGCCACTGAAGAATCCTCTGTTGTCAACCTCAAGACCCCTGGTGCTGGGCAAGCCCAATGGTATCTCTTCACTCTCTGCTCCTTGGAGCGCATCCCCTCTCCCCATGTTACCACTCAGGAGGCTGGTACTGCCTGACCACCCTTGTCTACTTGGTTCCTTCTCTTTGATCTTATTCTAGGGTTCTTGTTTTAATAAACAGGAAGGTCCAAGAACAGGGATAAAAATGTATTTTCTTTCGTTTTGCTCTCATATGACACTCAAGTAGGGCCTGTTCCTTGACTGTTCCAACTTTATTGTTCATCAATTTAAAGCTGTTGTTTCCCTTTGTCAAGGTGACACAACTGACTATCAGAACCAACTCAGACAGATGATTAGGGATTTAGCCAAAGAAAAGGATAAAACAGAGAAAGAGCTGCCCAAAATGAGCCAGGTAAGTTTTCTTTGGGAAGAAAAACATTGTGGCAGCTTGGGCCCATGTGTGTTGCGATGCAGTGGTCTCTTCAGAACAGGAGGCTGCAAAGCAACAGGCAACACTGCAGCCTCCTCCTACCCTCCCTCCCGGAAAGGCTTCTTCAGAGCCACCAAGGGCATCATGAAAGCAGGCTTCACTGGAGAGCGGCCATTCTGCCAATACCTGAGAAATGTAGGCTCAAAGTTAGGAGTGCTTCTACTTCCTACGACTTCAATGAGTTTCCTGACTCATGTAGCAGAGATTTAAAAGTATGCGTGGGGGCTGGAGAAGTGGCTCAGTGGTTAAGAGCACTGTGTGCCCTTCCAAAGGTCCGGAGTTCAAGTCCCAGCACCCGCACAGCGGCTCACAACCATCTCAAGTGAGATCTGGTGCCTTCTCCTGGGGTGCAGGCTCCCACGCAGAGTGCTATAAATAAATCTCACTGAAGCTGAGGCCAGGTAGGCAGTTCCTGGTGTATGATACCCAGACCTGTCTGGGCTATTTCTACCTTGCTTCTTGCCTTCATCTGACTGGGTGTCGAACCACTCAATGTCCTGGTCGTTTTTTGTAGCTTAAATGCCACCCCACCTGTCTCCTAAACGCTGGGTCTGAAGGTACGGGCTGTTTACACCTAAGGCAGGCCAAGCACAGCTCTGGATTTTTGAGGCCTGTGCAGGCTGACCTGCTGGCTCAAGGAAAGCTGTGACTTTTCAGCTCACAGCTACTAATCCTAGCAGCACAACCTCAGGTTAGCATGGAAATCCCCAATCAAAATGCTCTTGGATACGAGGACCAATATTCTGCACGTGGAACCAGGCAGTAGTGATATACAATCTCAGCCTAGCGTGAGGCAGCAAGATCACGGGTTAAATGGTTTGTGCTTCTCATAGTGTAAGCATGCACTTCCATCCTCAAGCTTTACATGTGGGTCTTTTTATTTCTAGAGGGAGTTTATCCAGTTCTGTAAGACTCTATACAGCATGTTCCATGAAGCCCCAGAGGAGAATGAGCTATATCAGGCCATCGCCACGGTAACCACACTGCTGCTGCAGATCGGAGAGGTAGGCCAGCGAGGGAGTTCAGGAAGCTGCTCCCAGGAGTGTGGGGAGGAGCTGCAGGCCTTGGCTCCTTCTGAGCAGGACTCAGTCTTTGCTGAGGCTGAGAAGACGCCACAGGCCTTTCCTGAGGCTGAAGGTGACTGGACTGTGTCCCTTGAACATATCTTGGCATCACTTCTCACTGAGCAGTCACTGGTAAACTTTTTCGAAAAGCCAGTCAACATTAAATCCAAACTTGAAAATGCCAAGCTCAATCAGTACAGTCTCAAAGTTCTGGAGATGAGCCACCCTCCACATCCTGAACTGAAGCTGAATAACCTGTAGCCAGCCTTCTGCTGCGGAACACACTAGAGCTGACCACACCAAAGCACGGGCTATCAGTCACTGTCCAGACTTCAGTCTAAACCAGGGAGCCCTACAAGCTGGGTCTGTGGATAGCTGGCCTCACACCCATGGCTTGGGGAGCTGCTGCAAGCCTCTATTTATTCTCAAGGACAGGTCAGTGGTGGAATGTCCTCTACACTGTGACTCTCAACTTTGCTGAAAGCAGCGTTTCTGCTGACGCTGGTTATGAGTTCGCCCTTCAATAGACAAAACGAAGGCACAGTAAGCAAAATACGGATCAACCCCAGGCTCATCTTCCACTGTCAAGAAACAAGCTCACCTCCAAGATCCCACAATCATTGCCTGCACAACTTGTATTTGGCTTTTTTTGCACTAATTTTGTTTCAATGCTGGTAATTGAAACCATTTAATATATTTGGTTGTACTCACTTTATATGCCCTTCCAAAAAAAGTGTACAAACTATGCTTTCAATGTTGGTCCAAGGTTTTTAATAAAAACTTTTCTTTTTGTAGTTTTTCTTTAAACCTTATGCCACACTATCTTAAGGACACAGCACATTCCAGGGACGGAATGGACTGGCTGGCAAAGATGGCTAGAGAGGCAAGGCTGGCAACCCACGTCGATTTCTGGGACCCATAAAGAAATTCAGCATCACTTAACAGCTATCACCTCAGGCTCGCAAATACACCTAAGACTGAAAAATGAGACCCAACACTGTCTTCTTAGCTAAACAAGCCACAAAACAAGCTGGGCATGGTGGTGTAAGCATTTAATGCCAGCACTAGGAAGGGAGAGGTAGGCGGATCTCAGAGTTCAGGGGCAAAGCAGTCTACAGAACAAGTTCTAGGACAGCCAGGACCACATAGAGAAACCTTGTCTCAAAAACAAAAAATCCCAAAGCCTATCACTGATTTCTGAGAAAAGAATGTGTTACATACTTCCAATTCCCCAAGTACCCAGAGCAGCGGTTCTCAAATTAACTCCCACCAAGTACCCTTAGGCCCCATTCTAAACACCAAAAAAATTCCACCCGTGGGGCAGAAGAAAAAAAGGAAACCAAAACCTGAAGCAGTTCTGCAACTTTATTTGACATTCAGTTCAGTTCTCATCCACATTGACCGTCTGTAGATCTGGAAGAAGAGGAGAAGCCAGTCAGCACCCTTCGCCTCTCCTAGTCTCAGGGCACCTGCACACAACTCTACCACCACCATCACAGGAAGGGCCTACTATTTTCCCCATCAAGACAGCTTTAGTGAAGGCCTGCTAATTTCACCTGCCACTCACCCCTTTCCTGAGAACAATAAAAGCACACATTTGAAAAACTAAATTTGGGCTGAAAGGTGGTTAATTTTCTGCTATAATTTCAGCTGCAACAGTATGACACTTACTTTTGAATGTGGTCACCGGCACATAAGTGACCAACGTGTAGAGCTTGTTTGGTGAATCCTCATCTTCATTACGTTTTCTGGACAAACGCACTCGGATGCGGTATGGAACATTCCTAATAAAATGTTGCTAAGGTCAATGCCTCCTGTCAGAAAGCAGCCATCAAGTTTCTACTGCTCTGATAAACAAGCCTTTCTATGACCTTGAAAACATACCCAGGTGAATGAGTGACAAGCTGACATCTCAAGAGGCATGCCTATTAGCATGTGTTAAGGCAGCCACCAATAGCAATCAGTTGTTAGGTAGAAAACTGCTGTCACCAATAGAAAACCCATCTATTCTAAGAAAGCCACACACAACAGTCACCCCCAAACACCACTGCAGGCTTATCTGTTTTATTGTCTCAGGGTGTGCTATGTGTTCTTAGGCCCTAGATTCTGACAAGACTTCCCCTTACTTCAAGGCAGATACTGTAGTTCCCTGCAGGATCACCTGAAACACCCTAAACCACAGCCCCACACTAGCACTCACACTATTAGTGCCCGCAGCAGAGCCGCCCATTCTTCTCACTGCACTGTTGAAACCCGCGACCCCCTTCCATTTAGGGTGAGCAAACCTCTGAGAACCCACGCATGCATTACAGGGCAAACCAATCCTGGCAGATTAAGACTCCCCCTCAGAGCTGGCCAGCACCCCAGGCTCACACACACCACTTTCTCCTGCCTCAGAGCTCGTCCAGTCCCAGTCTCTCCTGGGTTTCATTAAGCTCTAACACCGCTGTCTCCCGCACAATGAAGGAGGCTGGCTTGATCGGAGGCACTGTCCCTGTATCTTTCTATTACACACCTGGCACCAAAGTCAAAATATCAAATGTGTCCCATGGACTAGGTAGAGGGAATTGGACAGGCTGGCATCACTGTAACAATTAAGTTCAATACCTTATTCCTTTGGCCCAGACAGCTTTATTGAGCCTTGTATCTATGCGCACATCTGGAGTCCCCATCTCCTTCATGGCAAACTTCCGAATTTCCTTAAGTGCCCGGGGAGCACGCTTCTTGAAGCCCCTGAGGTTCAAAACAAGCATATAAAATAAATCACAAATTACACAGCCCTCATAAAACCTGAAACCAGTGAGAATTCCCCACAATCATGAAATGTCCTGCAACTACCATCAGTACTTGGGACAACACTTGAGGTAAATACTAAATATATTCTACAACCCAAACCTAAGAAAGATGCCACACTTTCCATCATACTCCTCACCAACTGTAACTCTCATAGCAACCCTGAAATGTGGTGTTTCACTGAGGAGCAGAGAGATGATCCAGCAGTTTAGAATACCTGCTCTTGCAGAGGACACGGGTTTGGTTCCTAGTACCAATGTGGTGCATGTAGAAACAGGCAAAGCATGTACAAAGGAAGACAACATTGTGTGGAAGTGATTCAGCCATTCACCCAGAGTTTACGCTTTCAAATGATTACAGAGCCTTGAACCAACAGGGGGCCTGTCTTAAAAACAAACCCTGAATCTTTTAGGGCGTGGTGGTGGTGCACACAAATAACACTGGAGGCTGGGCAGGAAGACCTCACACCCAAAACCAGTTAACAAACCCAACCACAAAAGCCTCGTTCTATCCATCAACCACTCTACCCACCATCGTCCTGTTTGTAGTGCCCAGATAACCCACTTCACACCTATCTACAAAAATGGGTACCAGAAATAACAGCAGTTATTCCAATGGACAAACTGTTACCCAGCTCATACAAGCAACCCACCAGGCTGTATCAATTACACAAGGACCAAGGACACACCAGGAAAGATATGGAGTGCTGACCAATTTCAGTGTTATGGCCAGGGAATGGAAACAAGATGTGCTGTCTGTCATCACTTCAATGAGGAATGGTGAGGAGTGGCTCTTAGAGAGCAGAGAGCTAGCACCGGACTGAACCACTAATGAATGAAATAGGGGAAGCCAGCAACGAGCAAGTTTGATTTGGAACACAAATGGGGAACCAATAAATTACCAAAGGGTGAAGAAGCCTAGGGACCCTCACAGGGTCTTCTAAGGCAGTACAAAAGGCCTGGAAAAATGCGACCACCCGCAGCCCATATCCACATCTGTTGACCAAATGCTGGGAAAACAGAAGATCACCTTCAACTCAAAAACTACTTGTTGCCCTTTGGTAAACTTGGGAGGGCCGGGTCCTTACTTTATCACCTACCTACACCGCTCGTGCTCAGTATGCCCCGACCAGAGGATGGAACGTGGCCCACGGCAGCACCAGCACACCGCGGAGACCCCACACACAACACACAAAACGCCGACAACACATTTCAGTCCGACAAAATCTGTGCCTCGGGGCTCAACACTTCAGTCCAGTTATAGCCTACACGCACTTGAGCGTAGGTAAACACATCGTTTACACTGAACAAGGGATGCAAGCACCCGCAACCATGCCCGCACCACACACCGGCCCCCAGCATTTCCAGTACCACAGCCGGACCCGAAGAGCACGGTCAGGGGACGAGAACAACCCTTCACTCAGGCTCTGCGCCTCGCAACGGGCTCCTTCCCCGCGGCATGTCAGTCGCTACAAGTTTCCTTTCACAGACTCGTGCTTCTCAGTCGTCAGCCTCACAAAAACGCTCTCGTCTTCACGCCCCCAGGTTTCCCAGCGTCCACCGTTCACGGAAACCCAAGCACAGCCAGCCTTTTCCAGTGACCGAGCGGCAGGCAACCGCCGCGCGCTCCCCAGGGCGCCGGGTCCCGCAAGCAGCCAGGCGGCCACCAGCCGGAAGGGGCTCGCGCGACGTACTCACACTCCATGGATGCGCTTGTGGATGTTGATGGTGTACTCCCGGGTCACCACCTCGTTGATGGCGGAGCGGCCCTTCTTCTTCTCGCCACCCTTCTTTGCGGGAGCCATCTACATGCAGAAGACAGCAGAAAAGCCCGAGTTGAATTCCCCCAACAAGAATCCGCGCCCGGAACCCCCGCTACTGTCCTCCCACGGCCCCGGGCCGCGGAACAGACCCCACCGAGCCTGGCCGCCCCGCGCCCGCGGAGGATGGAGCCGGATTTCAGAGGCGCGTCCCCGCCGCCATACTCACTCTGCCGGGGCCAAGCTGGAAAGGACGGCCGCTAGGGATTGTGGGAAGGAAAGCTGCGTCGCCGTACGACTTCCGGGTCACGGGAGGCCGGAGGTGAGGCGGTGACGGAAACGCGGCGCGTCGGAGGCGGAGCGAGCGCTGTGCGGCGGGGCCAAGGCGGGGTCGAGGCTGTCAGTTTTCCGGCCGGCTGTTGTGAGCTGTATCTTGTCCCGGTGAAGGTGCTGGTGGGCCAGGAAAGGAGACTCTCTTCTGCTTTTCGCGTTCACTCATTCGTTCCGTCTACATTTATTGAATTAGGCGCTGTGCTTGGTGGTGGGTCCCAGGAACACAACCAGAAGGCTTATTTTCCAAGTCGAAAATGCCAGGCACTTCCGTAGGAAAATGCACGAATCCAAACAAGTCCAAACAGCCTATCTTGGGGTTTCAGCAATGAGCAAGTTTCAGGATCTTACAGACAGAGAGACTGGTCGGACACCCCACGATCCCACCAGGAACCCAGGTCGCTCTACCTCCTTTGGCCAAGGGATTCTGTAAATACGGATTTCCCCAAAGGCAGGACTTGGGGTGGACAGGCAAGCTCTCTCTCGGATCTCATAAAAAATAATGTCCAAGTGTGAAGATGCCTGCCTGTGATCCCAGAACTTTTACGTGTAGTCAGGTGATTATCCCTGACTACACAGTGAGTTTGGGCCTTCCTGAAGGGGGGGGGGCAGTGACAGAGGGCTAAACACACTTTACAACATCCCGGGGGCTGGGAGGAAGGAGTGGACCCGTTCGGCTCCAGCTTGTGTGGAAACCATTAAAGGGCTCCATGGGAATGCTGGCTGGCACTGTAATTCTGGGCAGAGAGCTCCAGCAAATTCCAATGCAATCTTCCAAGCTGAGCCGCCCAAAAATATTTTGAAAGAGTCAGGTGTGATACACAGAGGCAGAGCAGGAGCATATAGCGAGGCTGAGGCTGCTCTGGACCACATACAGGCCAACCTTGGCTACACAGTGAGACTTGATCCAAGGGTGGGGTTAGAGGAGAAAGGGGGAGGTAGAGAGGGAGAGGAGATGAAAATCTGAATTTGGGGAGGTAGCTCAGTGATAGAACGCTTGCCGACACATGCAGGCTCTGAATTTGATAGGCGCTCCATTACAAAAATGGAAAGCAGCCTGGTGATGAAGAGGGTTCCAAGAGGTTTCGGCCTGGGAGATTGGCGAGGAGGAGGAGGATGCTATGATCCAACCGGGATGGGGTACTGAGCAAGGCAGCAAACAGTGGACCAGAAAAGAACAGTGCGAAAGGCCTTTGAAATGAAAACTAGTAGTTCAAAAGTAACTTTATAGGAGATGGCAGCTTAGGGGAAAGACAATACTCAAGAAGAGTCGCATTAGAAAGGCAGAGTGTCACACAGTCTGTGATCTATTAGGCAAAAATCAATGCGATTCTGTGACTTTTGTGTGAGTCTATTAATTAGCAGGATACATTCTTAGAGATGTGTCATTGATCATCTTTATTGTTGTGCAAACACTGTAGTGTGCGCACACACATGCTTTTAGCCTACTACAAACCTAGGTTGTATGGTATGTATCTTCATCCATGTGGTCCATCTGTGGCTGCTGTCATTGTGAATTCGTGGCTGTGACACTTTCAGCTGTGTCCCAACAAAATGAACCAACAATAGCAACGAAAGCAGCAGTATTATTATCCAACACCACTTCCCACTCTTACAATAAGCACCAGATTTTCATCTTGTTTTCTTTGTTTTGTTTTTACAAACCGGGGTTCTCTGTGTAGCCTTGGCTGTCCTGGATTCACTTGAACTCACAGAGATCCTCCTGCCTCTGCCTCCCCCAGTGCTGGGATTACAGGTGTATGCCACTGCACACAGATTTTAAATGCTTTTTTGGAAAAGAAAAAAAGATTTACTTATTTATTCATTTATTATCAGAAGAGGGCACCAAATCTCATTATAGATGGTCGTGAGCCACCATGTGGTTGCTGGGAATTGAACTCAGGACCTTTAGAAGAACAGCCGGTGCTCTGTGTTGCAGCGCCTCTGTTGACACCTGCTTTATTTCTTAGCATAACTATGGCTCCTCCGTTAACACCTGCTGTAGTCTTTAGCATACCAGAAGCCATTTTGCCTCCAAGTATATGTCTAGGGTTTCGGTTCTCAAACTTTGTATGCTTGTTACCTAGACACTCTATGAAGTCCTCCAACTACAGAACCAATCAAACTAAAGGTCTGTTAGAACCGCAGGATGTAATGTTACTTGCTACACCTGGATACTTTGTTGCATTTTTGTGACCTATTTGTTACCTAGTTACTGTTTGTTTCCTACACCTGTTACAGTTTTGTTACCTGGTTGCTACTTTTTTTTTTTTTTTTGCTATAAAAATAACCTGCCTTAGTTGCAGACCAACATCATAGTCTGGCTCCCAGCCCAGATTATGGTCATGACTGGTCAGTTTCTGTTTAGTGTTCAGGTTCTAGAAAGAAGTTTGAACTGTTTTAGGATGGGCTTGGCTAACAAGATGAAAGAGGAGCTAGCTCCCACTTGTCAGAGTGTGCTGACTTGAGCGAAGAAATAATGGTTAATTAGAAAAGCTGAGTTTAAAGAAGGTCATGAATTCATGACTTAGTACTAAAAGTATAACATGACTAATTTAAGAAGTCAATAAATTATAGACATGCCCATCAACGATTAAGCTAAAAATCAAAAAGGAAAATTTCTTTTCCTGCCTCATTTCTACAAAAAACCAAAGCTATTTATCTGCATAATATGAACTTCATCTGCCACTAACAACATTTCTTTAGATGATTCAAATTTGATATTTTTTCAGGACTCTATTAGCAGCTGACTTTGAGATCTTCAGGCTACAACATGAACAGAAGTTAAAGTCATTTTTATATCACTAAAATTTAACCAGGACATTTTGGCAAGAATGGGAAAGTCATGACTAATATCTGTTTAATAGCTGGGTGTGGCAGCATACACATTTTATCCCAGAGGCAGAGGCAGGTGCATCTCTGTGAGTTCCAGACCAGACTGATCTATATAGGGAGCTCCAGGCCAGTCAGAGCTACACAGTGAGACCTTGTCTCAAAACAATGTTGTTTGTACAAGCAACATGTTAGTTGCTAGAGAAAGAGGATGCTATGATTTTAGTTGGTTTGTAGTATCTTAAACCAAGTGTTCCTAGGTCACAATCAACCTTGACTGAGTCCAGACACTATATTTTCCCAGATAGTAAGGTCACAGTTTTTCTGGAATAAATATGTGGTTGCAAAATAGCCTTTTAAGGAGCTAAGTTAATAAATAAAGAGGTCAGTGATTACAGCCCCCAAGATGCTTGCCTTTAGTGGAATGTTACACAATAATAATATTTTTGAGTTAACCCAAATTCTGAACATGTGCAAAATTCAGGCAGAGCTAAATTAAATTAGGACCACAACATACTCCACCCTCTTTTAATGGCTTCCAGCTAGACAGCCTTAGGATAATGAATATACTGTGTCCGTTAACAATCTTGTTCCACTTAGGAGTATAATTACCAAATAAAGTAGGACCACAATTAAACTATAAATTCTTTTCCAGAAAAACCCAAGCTCTAACTCTTAGACAATGTAAGGTTAAATAGGTTATAGAGTTTCATACGGACTTCATCTTTTAAAAACAGGGTTCATTTTGAGTTCTTTCAAAAAGCAAATGTTCCTCTCAGTGGATACAAACTATTTAGGCTTTCCTCCCACCCTATCCCCGCCCTCAGGCACAGGGCAACCAAGGATAAAGTTCTACAGCAACCTCACGGTATCTAAAATTGATCCTAGCTAGAGAACCAAAAAGGAGCTGTCATTGTTTTACCGAAGGGGGCGAAAGTATAGACTTATCTCGATAAAACACTGGAAGGAACACAGCTCCACGTAACCGGCATGTTTGGAAAAGGAGAGATCATTTTGGTTCTCAAAGGCTGTGAGCTCCTGGGCAGGTAGTTTTCAGATGCCGCTTAGCAACCCGGGACCCACAGCTCATGGAGCTCTGGGTACAACCTTCCCCAAACAAAGTGGCCAGCCAATCTTAATGTCCTCCTAGTAACTCCCTGGCAACCCCTAGGGACGCCCCTTTTGTGGTCAAATATCTCGGAACTGCAGGCAGTGAGCCAACTCTGGTTTTCAGTGCACGTGCAGCGAGGCAACCTGTGCCCTCCGAGTGAACTCGGGAAATCTCCGGTTTGCCGTCCTGAGCCGATGCCTGGTTGGCCCCTCATTTGTGTGTGCTTCTTCCAGTCTTTGAGTAAGGCCACAAGAACCTGGAGTACTCAGTCTAGACCACCAGCACCGCTAAAGCACCCTCATGCGGCATGCTGAACCTCATGAATGAGACCTCAGACATCCTGCTATTCGCCTTCCCTCAGTCTTGCGCACGTGTGCACATATTGTACACAGAAACATCAACCTTGTTGGCATCGTTGGTCTAAGTGTTGGCAGCGAGAGCGCATAGGACCCATTCTGACTGAGTACAACTACAAGCAATGAGTGAATGCTTCGGTGGAGAATGACTCCATCATCTTTACGGGTCACCTGTGTTCATCAGATTGAGGTGTTCCCAGCAACTTTTTTCTGTTCTTATTTTGTTATCATTTCTGCCAAGAAACATTGCTTTTTCTGTCACAAGCTTTAAACCTTGGGAAATTGGCAAAATGATGCCACTCAAAACAAAACAAAACCCTCCATCATTCCATTACTGGTTATTTGTCAACTTGGCTGCTCTGGCAAGAGGTCACATCCAAAGACCTTTTAGGTCTGTGTGATCCGGCTGGAATACAAACACACCTTAATCCAGGAGACAGAGGCAAGCAGATCTGTGTTCAAGGACAGCCTGGTATGTGAGTTTCAGGTAAAAAGCTTAGGTCCAGGCATGGTGGTACATGCATTTAATCCCAATGAAGGTAAAGTTAGTTTGTAGAAGGAAGCACCTATGTTTGAAAGTGATGTTTAATTGAGTAGCAGAAAAGCTGATGAATCAGAGAAAGATTTGACAGAATAGGATAGCCCCAACTTTCTCTCTCTCTATCTGAGAGAGAGAGAAAGCGAGGAGGCAGTCTTACTGGGAGAGTTTTATGGAGAGAGGTTGAGAGAACAAGCTAGACACGGGTGCAGAGAGAATGAGCCTGAATGAGAAGGAGCTAGAAGATTAGAGCAGATTGCTAGAATAAATTTGAAGCTAAGCAGAGCAATTTAGGGGCCAAGAAAGAAGCCAGATTAAGTAAGATAGGAGAGAAGTTTGAGCCAGAATAGCCGAGTTGAACTAGCTAGCAGGAGTTCAGGGAAAAAAAAATCAAGAAAGGGTGAGCTTATTCAGCAGTAAGTCTCAGAGGCTGAAAACATTCTAGGCCTAGGCTAGATGGTACAGAGGCTAGAAGCTTCCAGGACTAGGCCTAACAGCAACTGCAGGAGGCAAATAGAACGTTTTCCTTTTACATACTGTAGTTTGGGTCTTGGATGGCCCCCAAAGGCCCATGTGCTGAAACGCTGGACCGCAGCTACTGGGTGTAGCACAACCCTTAGCAGGGTTAGGGGGCCCAGGGGAATAAAGTTTGGTCATTGGGGTGTCGCTTTCTTGGGACCCTGACCCCTTTCTTATTCTTCGCTCATGACCATCCTGAAGTTAGCAGCCTTCTGAGTGGTGAACTCTTTCTATGATGCTCTGTGCCGCCACAGGCCCAAGGCAACAGCGCCGTGGGACCACGCAGCGAAAACTCAGACTATGAGCCCATCTCTGTGATGACCATCACCTCCCTTACTTTATCACAGTAGCAAAAAAAAAAAAAAAAAATTGACTAAATACTTTATTTCCAAAGCTTTCAACAGCTTGAAAAATTTTTAAGTTTCCCGGTTGAAAGATCTATGTGTGGATGTACAACAAGGGACAAAGGAAATTGTACAAACGTGTTAATTTATTACAAAATGTTCACTCACAGAAAAACACAAGGAAACCTTTATAACGTTTATATTTGGGAATGGAACTGGTGTCTCAGATACAAAATAATTTACACATAATCCGTACAATTTTATTCTTTTTATAGAAATAGGTCATTATTACAGCTGTACAATTCACTACGATTCCTCTCATAATTACATAAAATCTTCTCTTTAGAAACATCTCAACATAACAAAACATACAAAAAAAAAAACCCAAACCAAAACAAAGTGCATTTTGAAATGGAAAATCCAATCTTCGGAATCATCAGGGAAGCTCTGCGGGGAGACGGCGGCCGTGGCCGGGCCCTGGGAGACTGCAGCCCGCCCGGCTGCCCCGCTCGCGGCCTCTCTTCCTGCACAGCCTTAGAGGGCTCCAGGAATTCCGGGAGAACCGCGAGATTGTGCTTTGCTCCGAGTCTCCCTGTGCAGTGACGGCAACGGAAAGAGTCCAGTGCTCTGGGCGGGAAGGAAACAGCCGCCAGGAGGGGGCACCAGCGGGCAAGCGCCCCAGCGCGCGGGCTTCGCTCTGATTGGGGGCTGCTTCTGTGATTTGTGGACTCCAGGCAAAGCCGAGGGACCTCATTACTCAAACAAGAACAGAAAGTGCCTAAGTTATATCCCCTGTGCAAATTAAAACAGAAACAACCGTTTAAAAATAACAAAAAATAATCTCTTCATTCTCTCTCCAAAGACCTCTCACTTAGTCCTCGGTTGTAAAGGAAAGACCGTCGGGAGGGCGAAGGCAGGCCAGCGAGGTGGAGGGCGGCGCGCTCCTGTGCAGCTCGGCTGTTGCAGACGCCGGAGAGCCCCGGGGCAGGGGGCCCCAGCTGGCGCTCCTGCTCCTTCCCCATTCGGCCGGTGCCGCCCCCAGACACGTTACCGCCACGAGCTCTGAGAGTCCACGGGTGTCCCGGCGCCAGGCACACGCTTCTTCCCTTGCCCGCAGCCACCCCGCTCTTCCGTCCGTTAAAGCTGGTTGCGCCTGGACTCCGGGGCCGCGGGCACTACCGGGGCGGCTGCTGGAGACCTGAGGAGTCCGACAGCTGGCTGACCCTGCGGGAAGGGCGTGGGGGCTGCGCCGGCTGCGTGGACGCATAGCCCAGGGTCCCCGGCGGCGGGGAGAAGGGCGACAGAAGGAGCGAGTCCGGCTGCTCACTGGGCAGAGGCGTCGAAGCCTGCAGCAGGGGACAGGAAGAAAGGGGCTGCGTGACTGGCCCGTCCCTCCGGCCTTCAAGCTACTCGGGGTGTGCAGCACATGCTGCCCACTCGCTCCTCAGACGACTAGAGATACTTGAGTGTGTGTGTGTGTGTGCGCGCGCGCGGAGCTGAGGCAGAATCACAGGCCCACGATCCCCAGGTCCTTCCTGTGTGTTTGTGGCCCGAGACTCACAAAGACTCTGGGTAGGGAAGAACGTGCAGGCCAGCACGCCCCTACACATAGGTCCCTGGTCCTGCGGCTACTTCAAACACTGCCATTTTCTGGAGACAACCAGTCAGCCTGACTTTGGAGATTTCACTCTTAATTTCCACTCTTGCCTGCAAATAAATGTCCCTCTCCAATAACCAGAGCCCCACCCTCACCTTTGAGGCTTCCCAGCATGCCTGCCCCCGCCTGACCTTATGCTGGGCTGCGGGCTAAAACCCCATCCTTTCATTTCTCCTCTCTCACTCCCTCTCGGTATTTTCTTGATGGTCAGGGATGTCCCTGAACCTTCCTCCAGGAAGGCTTCTCCACCAGGCGTCCTCTCTCTTCACTACCAGAGCCCAGTGCGAGCTGCGCAGCCCCCTCCCAGCACGTGCCCCGAGTGGCTGGAGAGCTCTGTGCATCTTCATTTTTCATCTTGACCGCAGCAGGCCTTTGCAGACCATTGCTGCTGGACACCTTGAGATCGCTCCTGGTCTCCTTGTCTCTCATGTCAAATCACTTCCCCTGTCCTGGGAAGGGACAAGATCCGCGAAGCCAAGGTCAGAGTCGACACCCACCATCACTGTGGGTGCAGCCGGGGAGATTTGGGGATTACAGTACAGATGGTTTAACAGCTTCAGAATCAAATCACATCCCAGATCTTTCAGGAAGTTGATTCTGTTTCTACCCCACTGTTCTCAAGGTGTCTTGGCCACTGCATGTGGACCAGGCTGGCCTCGAACTCACAGAGAGCAGGCTGCCTCTGCCTCCCTGAGTGCTGGGATTACAGATATGCACCACCGCACCTGGCATGCCTCCAGTTTTCACGCCAAATCTGTTGAACGCATTAACATCTTCACTAAAGCAGGTTGATGGATCTTTAACTAAATGTGTTTTAATTTTATACTTCTATGCACTGAAAAGTTTGACAAAAACAGTCATTAATTTTTGACTTTTTGGTGAAAGCATGAGCATATCAAGATGCAAAACTGATAAAAATTATTTTTAAATAGTTATTTTCCGCATACCACCATATGAACAATGTTAACCCAGCTTTAATTTTTATACTGTGCATTAAGCATTGAAATTAACCAGATACGAGCTTTGGGGAGGTTATTTTCTCTTCTAGGGTGAAAACTGCCTGTAACGGTGGAACGCAGAACTTAGCCTGTGCTCACTGAAGGCCAGTGCCTCCCCCTGAGCCTGGTGCTCACCTACCTGCAGGTAGGGTGGCGGCGGCGGCTGCTGCTGCTGCGCCTGCGCTGGCTGCAGCGGTGCCGGCTGGGACTCGGGGAAGCTGGGATGGAGGACGGCCTGCCCCATCAGCAGGAGAGGGGCGGGGACGGTGCTGCTGGCAGGGTGTGAGTCCGCGAACACCTGGCTCTGCGCGCACCTGCTCAGTTTCACGGAAAGAAAACAGATCCTCTGAGAAAGAGATACCTGGCACGGTGCTAAAACCACCAACTATAGGGGCTGGAGAGGCGGCTCAGTGGGTAAGAGTACTGGCTCCTCTTCCAGAGGACCTGGGTTTGGTTCCCAGCCTCCACATGGCAGTTAAGAACCACCTGCAACTCTGATTCCAGGGAATCTTGCACCCCCTTTTTAGCTTCTACAGGTACTGCATGCGTGTGGTGCACAGACATACATGCAGGAAAAACACTTACATACATAAAATAAATACATCTTTAATAAAAAGCCTTACTAACAATGACAGCAGAAAAATGGGTGTGGTATGCTTCATCAAAAACTTTGTCCATCAAAGGGCAGAAAAGTAATTCAAGGTATGGGAGAAAAACCTCTGCCCGGCATATATCGATATTCAGAATACATATTAAAAGATACCTACAGCTCTATCACCAACATCCCATTAAAACCCAAAGAACCCAAACAAAGTGATGGGCAAATGGCTGGAACACTCGTTTCCACCCAATGAAAGACACAAAGGCCAGGAAGCACTGTGTTTGCCGCTAGTCAACAGGAGGGTGCCAGTGGAAATGGAAATGAGCGGCCATGCCACGCCGTCACCATGACGGCATACTTACATACACCGAAGATATTTGGAAACATACTGTAAGATGAATCAACCTTAAAGATATTCTATCTGTGTGTATGTACAAGTACCAGAAGGGGCAAAAATAAACCTTGTTAGCAAGGATGTGGAAAAATGGAAAGTTTTGTGTGCTGTTGTTGAGAATGTAAAATGGTACAGTCATTCTGGAAATCATTATGGAGATTTCTCAAAAAGGTGAAACACGGGATTTCTGGGTAAGGTGGAAGTAAAAGCCGCCTCCATGTGACTTGGAGAGAGAGGAGAGTCAGACAAGATAATATAGCCTAGTGTGGTGGCACAAACCTGTGATCCCAGCACTCAGGGAGGCAGAGGCAGGAGGATCTCTGTGAGTTCGAGGCCAGCCTGCTCTACAAAGTGAGTCTAGGACAGACAAGAGAAACCCTGTCTCAAAAACAAAACCCCCAAATTAATCATTTAGCCTATTCCAAAGAGAGACAGAGCTTTAGAGATGCAGTGGAGGGTTAGTGGAGAATGTGGAGAGGGAGAGGGATGCAGAGAACGAAGCCAAGTTGGAGCAGCCTCAGCGGTGCGGCTCTGTGGTAGACCGCTGGGAAGCAGAAGCCTCATCCAAAGGTTGACAGTGTACGCTGCCCTGGAAGGAGACTGAAAATCCTACCCTCAGGGTAAGCCCACAGCTCACATAAGCCCCAGATCCAGTTACAAATGTTGATGACACTGTGATTCCTCCATTGGACAATTCAGTGTGTGAGGGGCACAACTTCCAGCCTGTCATTCCGTCTGACTCAGGGAGCAGTGCCTGGGTCCCATCTTGACTGGAACTTCACTGCTTAAAACTGAGGTAATCCTGAAGGTGGCCCCAAACGAAAAGTCCATAAGTCAGGGAGCCCGAATTTAACCTCCCACAGTACCAGGGCCAGAGAGACATCCAGAAGGCAGTTACAGAGGACAAGAGAGGCTAGATTCTGACAAGCAGAAAGGCTCAACCACCCTGGATGGCAGCTCTGCACTCCGTGGCCAGGAGCACAGCCTCCCAGGAATAACCCCGCGGTTGAAGCAGAACCCTACTGGGTGAGTCTTCAGAGCTGCCTAAAGCGGGTCACCTCTAGAATCCAAGGGCTCTGAGGCTCCAGGGAACACCTGACTGCTCCAGCTGCAACTGGTCCTTCACCTGGGCAGCTCTCAGGCTGTGCTTCATTTCCTAACCCGAAGGTACTCGGGAGACACTTCCCCAAAAGAACAGTAGCCTGCCCAGAGAGGAATAATCCAAATAATCCTAGGAGGGTGCAAAGCTAAGTGTGCATAGCAGAGGCCCCCAGGACATGAAAGTAGAGGCATTTTAATCCAGAAATTCGGCTACTCAGGCTGGAATACAGACATGCCTTTAAATCTAGAAGACAGAGGCACACAGAGTTCGAGGCCAGCCTGGTATGAAGCAAGTTTCAGGTAAAGAAAAGCTTAGGTCCAGGCATGGTGGTACACGCCTTTAATCCCAGCACTCAGGAGACAGAGAAATGCAGATCTCTTGAGTTCTAGTCAGTGCTGTTCAGGCAGTTCAGTTGCGTCAGGGAGGTGAGAGGCAGCTCAGTGTGACGAATTCAGAGGCAGTTTTACCGGGAGTTTTACAGAGAGGTTAAGTGAGAAAACAAGCTAGATACAGGTGAATACAGAATGAGCCAGAGAATGAGAAGGAGCCAGAAGATTAGAACAGATTGCTAGAGTTAATTTGAGGCCAAGCAGAGCAATTCAGTCAGAAGCAGAGAGAAGCCAGACTGCATCAGTCAGATGGGAGAGGAGTTGGAGCCAGAACAGCTGAGTTGAACCAGCCAGCCAGAGTTCAGAAAGAGCTAGAAAGGGTGAGCTTATTAAGCAGCAAGTCTCAGAGGCTATTAGATTGTTCGGAAGCTAGAAGCTTCCGGGACTAGGTCTAGGTTAGCAGACAGAGTCAGTAAGCCTCCAATATGACAGTTAAATCAGCATGCAGCCAACATTCCTAAATTCAGCAAATCTATCTGTTTACATTGATAGATAATTAAGGACAATGACAAGCTAAGGTGATTTATGACCACTGTACTGTTTTGAATTCTGTTGCTGGAATAGAATACCCTGGCCAAAAAAAAAAAAAAGAAAGAAAGAAAAAGAAAGAAAAAAGAAAAAGCAACTAGGAGGAGAGAGGATTTAGTCACCTGACAATTCCACATTACAGCGTATCTCATTGGGTAGGTCAAGCAGCAGGAACGTGGAGCAGCTGGTCATGTCACATCCATTCAGCCTCATGCTTGCTGTGCCCAACTGGATTTTTCCACTCTCATGCAGTTCAGGACCCCTTCCTTGAGAAGACCCATGTGGGCTGGGTCTTCTCACACCAGTTTAACTTAGCTAAGACAGTCTCCCACAAATATGCCCCAATGTAGACAGTTCCTCACTGAAATAATTTTCTAACATTAATTTAGGTTGCATCAAGTTGACACCTAAAGCCAACCCTCACAACCCCTGAGCCAGCAATGTAAAAGACACTAAAGAAATACTGAGCACACAGAAGGAAGAAAGACAGTCTTAGTCACAGAAGCAAATGAAAGATTAAATTTTATGAGAGATGCAGATGAATAAAGGAACAGTTAAGAAGGAGTCCATCCTGTTCAATAGCAGATCAGCAACATTTAATATTAAAGGAAAGAACAAACAATAATCCATCCAATCAGAAACAACCAACAAAACTCTAGGAATTAGGAAATATATCTCAAGAATAACCTTAAAGGGAAATGGCCTCAACTCACCACAAATAAAGAGATACAGACGAACTGATTGGGTCAAAACAAAACAAAACAAAACAACAACAACACCAGATCCAACTTGCTGTTGCTTCCAAGAAATACACCTCTCTAGCCAAGACATGCACAGACTGATTGTGGAAGGATGGTAGTTAATCTAGTAGATGTATAAAAGCTGAAAACAAGCTGCTATAGCTGTTCTGATAAAATTAGAAGAAGTGGAAAGGTCACCATATATTAACAAAGGGAACAATTTATTAAGAAGACACAGTAATCATAAATATACGCGCCAAATGTTGGGACTCCCGATTTCTTAAGACAAACACTAATGGGCATTAAAGGTTGAATATGTGCTCATGCAGTAATAGTGGGTGACCTCAATACTTCACTTTCATCTTTAAATAGGATTTTTAAACCAAAAAAAAAAAAAAAAAAAAAAAGCTCTAGGTTAAACTACACTAGGCAGGCTGGAGAGATAGATCAGTAGCTAATAGACTTGCTGCTATTCTAGAGCATCCTGATTAGGTTCCCAACGCCCACGAGTACCTCACAGCTGCCTACAACTCCAGATCAGGGGATCTGATGTCCTCTTCTGCCTGCTGCAGGCACTGGGCACAGGTGGGTTAGACTCTCACAGATAAATACATACCACATCTCTGTCTCTACCTGTATCATCTGTATCTACAGCTCTCTATACTAAATCTTTAAAGCTATATCAGAGGCTGGTTATGGTGGTGTAAGCTTCTTATCACCATGCTTGGGCGGTAGAGGCAGGTAGATTTCTAGGAGTTCTAGGTCAGCCAGGGCTACATATACATAATGGGACCTAGCTTGAAACAAAGAAGCAAGCCCATGAAGCCCAAAACACTGTCATCCATCAATTGTGATAGCAAACATATGTTATATTTGTATTTTTCTCAGCAGCTTATGGAACTTCCTTTAAATTAGAACCAATTATTAGCCATAAAGCAAGCTTTAACAAAAACAAAATAATTGGAACAATTTCTTGTATTTAAAAGACCATAATAGAATAAAAATAAAAATTAATAGAAACGAATGCTAAATATAACAAATACCTGGAGACTGAATAAAATACTCGTGAATGATAAGTGGGTTGAATAAAGGGGAGGGAAAATGTTCTAGAATCAAATGAAAAGAAAAGCACAACTTACCAACCTTTGGAGTACAGGCAAGCTTATTATAAGAGGAGAGCTTGTATCTCTGAGTTACAAATTCAGAGATTTCAAATAAACATCTTAATGATGCATGCCAATGATGGCAAATGTTATTCATTTGTATTTTATCACAATAGCAATAACAACATAAAAAGATGGTGATAACGGCCTATTTCCAAGAAACCAGGAATGCCTTCTATGAGAAGGTCTGAGAACAGGGGATTCCACACTCTCCCTGCAGAGACTTCTGAGTGTAAACAGGAGGCACAGCTTGACACCCCTGGAGAACAGGGGCAGTTAGGTCATGTCTGGAAGACGCAGTGGGGTAGAAATGATTGGTTTGACCAAAAATGGCAGTTACAGCTGCTGGAGGAGAAAAACATTCTGGGTTTTGCCTCGCTCGTAGTGGGATTAAGCATCTCTGGAGAGTGAGGTAACACACAACTTACTTTCCACTTACTTGAGACATTTAGGAAGAACAAGCAAAATTCAAAACCAAAATCCAAACCCGCCTGCCTAATTGAGAACAGAAGCAGGGAATTTTAAAAACGGTTTTCCACAGGGTGTGTGCCATTGCCTGTTCCCAGCCACGGGTGGGGCAAGGATGAAGAGGGCAGAGACTACAGAGAAGGTTAACTACAGGCGGAAGGGAGACCCCAGACAGGGCTAACATGGTGGTCCTGAAGATTCAGAGCCAAGCGAGTTTGTGCTCTGGAGCCATCGGGCCCTGGATCTGCTGTAGGTAGCGTGGGCTCTCCTTGGAAAGCTCAGCCTCTCCATTGATTAAAGGAAAGCAGTCCCAAGCCACAGAATTTTTACCAGGAGAAAAGAAAATAATCACCCAGACCCCTGAGCTTCAGAACTGCTCAGTTATGTTATTATGGGCTCCAGGAGGCAGAGAGGGAATTCTCTCGGACACTCTATACACAACAGACTCCACTAGCTAGCAGGGTCCTGATAAACTCTGGACTCAAATTCAAACAGTGTTTACACCAAGGAGGGTCATGTGATAGTCTCCCTTCTAAAGGCTGGGCATGGCAGAGTACACCTGATCCCAGTGCTCTCTGAGGCTAAGGCAAGGGAATCCTGTCTTGAAAGAGGAGGGATATGAGTCTAGAGACTATTTTTAAAGCCTACTTTCCAGCAGCATTTAAATGGGTTGCCTTATGTCTCCAGTAACCCTGGTCACCGCTAATTAAACAGCTGAGCAAACCTGCCTCTCAGTATCGTTAAGTGGAAAAGAGATGGGGTGGAGATTGGGGGGAAGCTCTGGCTTGAGGGTGTTCCCCCAAACCCATGTGTTGGATGGAAACCTAGCTCCCAAGTCCCATGGCTGTGGTATTTTTAGGTGGGCGTCTCTGGGAGTAATCAGGATTGAATGAGGTCATTAGGGTGGTGCCCCATGATGATGTCAATGGCTTTAGAAGAAGAAGAAGAGGAGGAGGAGGAAGAAAAAGGAGAACTCAGCCACCGTACTGGCTTCTCTCTTTCTGGAATGTTCTTTCCCTGAGAAGGACCTCACCTGATGCTGAAAAGAACCTTCATAGATCACCCCTGTGATGTTCAGTTGTAACAACAGAAAACACCCCGGGCTGGGAAGCGTGAGAGGAGACAGGAAGGGTGCTTATATCGGTTGCTTCTCCTGGTCTTGCATTACAGCACTAGAAGCAGGGGGCAGAGCAGCTCAGTTCAGCTGTAAACCACTGGATGAAGCCGGAGAGGGCTCTCAGGAAGGAAAAAGGGCTGCTGTCTACTCAGCTTGGGTGAGGACTTTGAGATGTGTATTTTTTTCAAAAGCCCAAACATGGCTGCAACCTGCGAGATGCCATTGTTTCCTTCAGTTCCTGTTCGGGGCACAGAGAGTGGGTACGAGGTCTTATCTCTTCACATGAGAGTTAGTGAAAGGAAAGCTCAGGGACAGAGTCTCTGAAGGCTGTGAGCACACGTTGACCCTGCTGTTTTTTGGTAGAGCATCCAGAGTGAGCCTGACATGGCCTGTGAAAGCCTGGAGTGCAGCTGCCAGGAATACCAGGTCCTGACACACCATCTTAAGAAAAAGGAAAGGCCAGGCTTGGCCCATGCCACACACGTCTGGTCCGCTCCCACCTACTTGACTTGCCGTCCAGTCCTGCTGACTTGGGAGGGCTGCCGGGCATCACAGGAGCCTGGCATCATAGGCTGGATGGGCTGGCTCAGCAGCAGCCTTGGAGCGGAGAGAGAACAGGACGTTAGTGCCAGCACCTGTGAGGGGCAGCTTTCACTGTCATCTTGATACAGTCTACCTGGGAGATAGTCTCAGGGAGGCACTGTCTGTCCTGTGCTGGCCTGTGGGCATGTCTTAGGGGAGACCACCTTAATCACTGTGGGAAGGGCCAGCCCACTGTAGGCGGTGCCATTCTCTGGGCTCTTGAAATTGTAAGAGTGGATTTATCAAGCTGTGCACAAACAAGTCAGTGAGCTTGTGAGCGTCCATGTCTCTCTGCGCTTGACAGTGACGTGACTCCATGCTTTTAGTTCCTGCCTTGTGGACTGTAACCTGGAATTGTAAGCGGAATAAAACTCCTTTCTCACCCCAGTTCCATTTTGTTGGAATGTTTTATTACAGAAATGAAACTAGAACAGTACCCGAACCATGCCCCCCCACCCCGTGGCAGGACTGCACATCTGCAATGGGTCACGTCCCTGGCCCTCAGGACCCCAAGGTCTTCCCTGCTGTCTCCGTAGCTGAGATCAACTGTGCAGAAGGGAGAGATGAAGGGAAAGCGCAAACTGCCCCTTCCCGTCAACAGCCTGGCTTCATACCTGAGCTGACGATCGTGGCCGAAGTCAGGGCTGGGCTGGCACTGGCTGGCGTCCTGGGGGGCGGGAGCCACGGTGGTGAGGGTCGGGCCTGGCGGGAACACGGCTGCCGTGGCGCTGCTGAAGGGCGACGGCAGGCTGCTCACTGGGCGACCGGTGGCGGGCAGCAGCTGGGGGCTTCTCATGGGCTTTGGACCCTGGAGCATCGTTTAACAGGAGAGAGAAAGATGGTCAACTCAGGCCACCTCTCCAGGAAACCTCCCAGGGCTCCCAACTGCTGACTCTGGCCTCCTCTATTAAGTTAGAACCTACCAACTGTACAGCGAATGGTTTTTTATTTTTTATTATCTTCCCCACTGGATTGGAAGCAGCTTGAAGATTCTTAAATCTCATGGGCAGCACCAGGCCCTCGGCAGAACTGAACCATTGAACTGAGGTTTTATTTGTGTTTTGTTTTTCCTTCCAAATTTTACTTTTCTTTTCCTCACTGGGCCTCTAATGGCCTCAGGGCCTTTGCATGTGCTGATCCACCGCTGAGACGTGTTCTTCTACTTGATGGTGATACAGCTGCCTCTCAGCCCCCAGGATCCAAAGCCTACAGGCTTTGCTGAGATCCAGTCCTCTCGGGAGGTCTCTTCTGATCATCTATTTAAATCTCAGCTCACCCTCTGCCACCCTCCGACCTGCACCCACTCTTCTCCGTTCTCCCTGCTGAAACTGAGGATTTTCTTTCTCACTCATGGCTGTCTCGGTGCTGGTCGCGCAGTGAGCCTTCAGTAAATATCTGCTGACTCAAAGAATGAGGAAGCAAGGCGTGGCCTGGGCCTGCTTTTTTATCTGTGACTCTGACTGGCCATTTCTATGATGATACTTCAAGGCTTTAGATCTTAGTTTTTACAACATCTTTTAGCATCTGTAAAAATTCTTCCTCAGCATCTGCTTCTCCAAAACCCCCCTTGGCTATTCCCAGCCATTGGTTGCTTGTTTTGATGATCCTGTCAAATTAAAAGGCCGAGTTTTTAGGCAGAATGTTTAATGATGGACTGAGCTCCCTTCTACGTGGGTTTGTAATTTCCATCCCTGATAACAGTATTTGAAAACCACCACATCTGTACTGGTCACACACAGCTGTTCTCATCGTCCCCTGGTAACGACCATTTCCATCGCTCTGGTGCTTTATTGGACATTATACATCGTCCAAGGGGCTGGAGAAAGAAATAGCTCAGCAGTTAAGAGCGCTGGCTGCTCTTCCAGAGGACCCAGGTTCAATTCCCAGCGCTTACATGGTGGCTCACAAACATCTGTAAATCCATGTCCAGGGGATCCAAGAGCCTCTCAGCCTTCTGTGGGCCACATAGTATGTAGACATACATGCAGATAAACATACACATAAAATTCTAACAAACGAACATCTAAGATGAGTTAAAATATGACGGTCTCTGGAATGCGGCACAGGGTGCATCGTTCCCACGGCACGTGAGATGCCCTAAGTCTGATCCCCGGCCTCAGCCAGTGAGTTATATAGGTGATGCATACACATCTTGTGCCAAAACGCAATACCATTTTACACAAGGGACTGGAATCTCCTTGAGTTTTGGCATCCATGAGCGGTTTTACACCATCTCCTGTGGGTCTGGAGGGATGCCTTCACTTATCCACCCTGCCCTGCCCGATCCTCGGCCTAGGTCCCAGATGGATGGAGAGCCCCTTGGGGCCTACCACACACCCCTTTCATTGTTGCCCCTTGGGAACAGAGACTCACGGGCACCCTAGGAGCTGGGTGGACATGGAGGCTGCAGGAGAGGCAGTGACCTGCCGCCTCCCAGAAGTGGGGATCAGAACTCTACCCCACCAGTGGCCTGGTCAAGCTGTCGCTGGTGGCCTGCACTAGGTGGCAATGGTTGCAAGAGAAGGGTTTTGCAGGTGGTCCTGAGGGTAAGGGACGATGAACAAAGGTTCAATCATATGGCAACAGTGAAGAGGACAGGTGTGTGGGGCCCTGCAGCCGTCAGAGCAGCTTTTCCCCAGCACAAAGCACAGGAAAAAAAATGCAGGCCAAACCTTCAAAATGGCTTTACAATAAACAAAACAGAACAGAAAGCCCAAACCTACCACTGTATTCTTTCCCTAGTCTGGAGAAGAGTGAAAAGGTTTCTAGGATGTGCCAGCTGCCGGAACCAAGTGCATCTTGGCTGCAAGAGTGTGTCTAACCTTTGGCAAGGACAGGAAGTGGAAAGAGGACGGTACCTGGGCGGATATCACATTCGATTCTCTGAGCAGGTGCTGGCTTGTGACTTGGGCTGGTGTGACCTGCCCAGGCAGTGATGTGTCCACCACGAGCTGGGGCTGAGATGCTGCAGCAGGCCTTTGCTGCAGCTGCTGCTGAGCTGCTGGTCTCTGGGCACTGCTGAAGCTGAGGGAAACAGCTGGCTGCTGCAGAAACATCTGGGAACAGAAGAGAGATGCCTGTGACCTAAGGGCCATGTGGGCTTCCCACATATCTCAGGCAGGAGGGAAAATGCCTGGAGTCCTTGACACACCTGACAATGATTCCCTGGCGGGCAGCAGTGGACAGCATGTACCTCGGCTGCTGCCAGCATGGACCAACATACTAGATGCAGTGGCGGGTCAGAGAGACATTGTGTCTGCCTTCCCGAGGGTCACAGTTAGGTGACATCAACCCGACAAGGCAAAGATTTTTACACTTAGGCTTTCTTCGCACAAGCTGACATACTTCTGAAGGTCAAGTTGGCTGGTGGGTGTCATATTAGAAGGGAGGGGCATCTCAGGAATGAAATGATCCATCCTCTGATGGTGGGAGAGGGCATGGTAATACTCCAAGTGGGACTGGGTCTTATGCCCAACCTTAAATCTCTGCCCAGGGGACAGGGCCTGCACCTGCCGTGCTCTTAGGAGCTTTCAACCCAGGCTTGAGAGGAGACGGGCCAACCTGCCTCCAGGGAGGAGGTGACTCAGCCTTCCAGGGAGGGAATAAGAGCAGAGCATGAGCTATCATGACATCCATGGGCTCTAGAGCCACACTTGCTTCAGAGTTATGTCTTCTTACAGAAGCTGCCTTAGGCATCCAAGGCCATCAGACATTCCCACTGTAAGAAAATGCTTACGTATTCACGAGGATTCGGATTGTTTAAACAGTTCGCACCATAACGAGGTCAATCCTCATACCTGTGAGTTTTCCATCTCCAGACTCACCCAACCTCAGATCAGAACTGCTCGGGGAAAAGTTGCTTCTGTACTAGACCAACTGTAGATGCTTTTGGTCACTATTTCCTAAGCAATACATTTACATAGCACTTACATTGCTGGAGGTACACACACACCACACTAGAGATGATTCAAAGCAGGGGTGTCCAACCTTTTAGTTTACCTGGGTCACACTTGACAAAAAAATTGCCTTGGGCCACCTAAGGTGTCTAACGTGTGCCCTGTTATTTTTGAGCAACAGGGGGACAGGACATTGTCACTCAAAATGTTTTAAGTAAGTTTGTGACATCGCATTCATGTTGAGGGTGCACAGTGTGGGCTGTGGGTTGGACACACTTGGTTTAAAGAACACAGGAGGATGTGGGACTGTTTTGTGCAATTCCATGTTTTGTTCCAAAAAGGGTCTTGAGTTCCATAGACATTAGTTTCCCTGGGGATTCTGGAATCAGTCTCCTTGGACACTGAGGGGCAACTGAATCTCAGTTTGAATGGTTGTTTAGCGGCTTAACCCTCTTTTCCTCTCAGGCTCCTAAGGTTTCTGTATTGAGCACACAGGGTGCCTGAGTGCTGCAGGCATTTGAAATGTTCTATTGGTATCGGCTTTGGTAGCAAATGCAGACTACTCACAGTTCGCTCAACATATAAACAAACCAGACAGAGATTAAAAAAAAAAAAAAACACAAGTGAAAAGCAGTGCTGCTTCAAGACCCATTAGAGTTGTAAGAAAAACAAAAATCTATAAATGAAGTCTAAACACTGAGCCATTTCTTGTCCCTCACCTGTTTTATTTGAGACAAGGTCTTACTATGTAGCCCTAGCTGGCCCAGAAATGGTTATATAGACCAGACTGGCCTTGAACTCTGCCTACTTCTGCCTCCCAAATGCTGGGACTCCAGGTATGTGGCACTAAGCTTAGGAAGACAACTTCCTGGGTACCCATCACCTCAGGTTCAGTACCCACACACTCGAGGATTAGTGCTCTGAGCAATCCCAGCTGTCTCCTATCCTCATATGTGCTTTGTGAATAGCATACGGGCTAACCAGTCCCTCACAGCTTCAGCCAGAACCACATGCTCAGGCCCAATCACTACATTCCTTTTGGCAGAAGATGGTTTCCTGGAAGACCAGGGTCCAATCAATGCAAGACTTACTGTGGCAGGCATCATAGTTTACCTCGAAGAAGACACACTTGAATTCCAAGTGCAGTCCCTCTGCTGAGAATGAGCTTGGGCAGTGTCCGTAACATTTTCAATGATGTGGTTTCCCCGTTCATATAATACAGGGAATATAATATGGACTCTGTAATACGGACTAGCTGGGGTGACTGCTGCTGTGACAAGGCACCATGACCAAAAGCAAGCCTCAACTGCCCTGCGTGACCCTCTGATCCTAGGCCTTAAACTGCTGTGCTTTCATCCACGGCCTCTCAGAGGCTCTCTTCATGGTGCCAGCCTCAGCTGCTCTCCACAGTGCCTTCATACCTTCACCGGTACTGCCTGGTGACTCTCAAACTACCAAGCTCATCTACAAGCATGAGCTACAACCACGGCTGCCTCGGGAGCGCAGCTTCTGCGCGTGACCCTCAGGAAACACTGTCCTGACTTCACCTCCGTGATGCCGGTCCCGTCTTAATCACCCCTAACTTCCCCGCCCCAGCTGACCCGCTTCCTCTACCCCAGCAAAGCAAAGGCTTCACTCTGGTGGCTCTGGTCTCTTCTCCAGCTCCACAGGTTCTCCACACAGTGATCCTGCAGAGTCTTTGCTTCCCTCTGGGACCTCGCTAGCCCGGGCCTTCACCCTCTGCATGTCTCTCAACATGTCTCTTATCTTAGAAGCTCCCACAGAACAGTCCACCAAGCTGTAAACACTCAATGACTTTCTAACCCAAAGTTCCAAAGTCCTGCCACAATCCTTCCAAACACACACGGCCAGGTCTGTCGCTGCAATCCCCCACTTTCCTGTGCTGATTTGTCTTAGTTAGGGGTAATATTGCTGTGATGAAACACCACAGCCAAAAGCAAATGGGGGAAAAGGGTTTATCTGGTTTATGCTTCCCATCACTGTTCATCACTGAGGGAAGTCAGGGCAGGAACTCAAGCAGAGCAGGAACCTGGAGGCAGGAGCTGATGCAGAGGCCATGGAGGGGGCTGCTTGTTTGCTCTCATGGCTTCCTCATTCTGCTTTTTTATAGAACCCAGGGCCACCAGCCCAGGAGTGGCCCTAACTACAATGACCCAAGCCCTCCTCCATCAAGTCACTAATTAAGAAAGGCTTGCCTGCAGCCTGATTGTATGGAAGCATTTTTTCAACTGAGGTTCCCTCCTTTCAGATGACTTTAGCTTGTGTCAAGATAATAAACAAACAAACAAACAAACAAAAATCAAACTAGCCAGCACAATGACATTGACAGCTCATACCTCATGGAGTAGTGCTTATTAACTATGTAAGATGCAGCAAATGTTGAACGAATGCTAGATGGTAACAATATTTCTTAAAATGAAAGAAAGAGATCTTCGCTCTTTGGGCACAGAGAGGTCTGACAGAGGAGTGAATGGAGAAACACAGACAGACAGACCAGTGGGTGAAACTTTTGGCTCAAACCCAGTCTATTTGAGTTACGTAGCTAAGAGTTTGGTATATTATGCTGTCTCAACAGTATGTATTCTCCAAGGATCAAAAACCTTGCTTTCTTTATCTTCCTGTCCTCTCAGTGAGTGAGGTATACAGATTTGGACAGCTGGCTGGCTGTTTGGCTAGACTGAAGGATGTCTCAAAGGAACATGCTGTTTGCCATTGTTACAGGTGTGCTTTCAGGCATTCATTCGAATAACCAGCAGAGGGTGCACACACCCTTAAATAACCCCATGAGCCCACTTTCTCCTGACCGCTTGGCTCATGCGCAACTTTCTCCTTCACCTGGGAGCAAACGCCAAACCTCTCAGAGGGCTTCCGCACAACCGAATTTGAAAAGAACTCACACGCTTAAGTTCTGAACCAATGGAGTCTGCTGAACACAGTAAGCAGCTCTGGCTGGTAGGGCTGCTGGCTTGCACCTGTCCGGACCTGTTTCACTAATAACCGAAGAATTTCACGGACTTCCCAAAAGCTGACTACAAAAGGGCTCTGGGGTCAGTTTTATAAAAAACATGTTAAAAAAAAAGAGTTCCTCAAACCAAGTGAAGAAATGTCCATACCTGCCTTTGTTTACAAATTATTGTTGTTATTCTAGAGCATTCAGAAGTGACGGATAGAAAAACAGTGCAAAGAAATCCCGTGTGGTAGGCATTGTCACCGGGATCCAGCGACTGCCAATGTGCTGTTCTTACCTCTTCTGTCTTCCTTCTTCGGAGGAGTGTGGGGTAGAATGGGGGAAGCTACAGTCATTTTTCACTTGCTTATTTTCACAGTTGAATAAATTTTTTTTTTTAAACAAGGATCACATTTTGGTAGGAGTTTTAGGGTGTGTTTAAGGCTCGTGGAAAACAGGAAGCCAGGCTGCTGGAGAAGATGTTTTCTGGTTTGATTATCCGTGGAGCTCCACGTTCTTTTGGAAAATTCCACTGGGAAGATAGGGGCAGAGCAATGTACAGAGAGGTCTGCTTGCACCAGACGGTTTGCCTTCCGCTGTGCACTCAGGCGCTTAGCACCCACAGGGAAGGTGTGCGCTGGGGCTTGGCTTTCATCAGGAGAGGAGCACAGGGAAGGGCTTAGCCGTGCAGAGGCAGGAACGACAGGGCCTGGGATCTACCATCTACCAGGTTGTGCTGCACCAGAATGCTTGATTTCCACAGGGAAGGCACACTTTGGAGGCTTGGTTTCCATGGCTCCTTGTAGAACACAGATACATATGTACCTCAGCATACATATATGCTTTGGGGGTTCACAGAATGTGCCCCCAATGGGGAAACATCATATTCTTTACAACTGAGAGCAGAAGCCGTAGCTTTGTGGCCTGTTATTTTAAAACCTTGCTCTCATGTGACACAGCCAGGAAGTAGAAAGCTCCAGGCGCTCTGGAGGATGTTCATACGCCTACCTTGCTTTTTAGCACTTTCTGCTTCAATTTCCCCCCTTCCTGCTAGCACAAAAATTCCATTAAAGTAACTGAAGTGAGACAAGTTCAAGGCTACCAAGCAGGTTATGGATCTGTAAGAAAAAAACACCGGCCTTTGGAGGGAACGGGTAACAAGTGGCGCTTCATGAATCTGACAGTTCGATGACCGCGCTGTTAATTCCACGTGAGTGCCACACAGGGGAGCCCCTGCAGCAGGGGACTTTAGTGTAGCTTGCTCAACAATGCTTACAGGAATACAGAAGGGATGTCGGCCTCAGCACGGGACCTCCTCGGATGTCTCATTAGTAAAAGTTCTAAGCAGGGGCAGGAAGGACAGGGTCAGCAGGTGTCACCAGGGTCCACTTCGTCCCCCAACAGAGCCTATGTGTACTTAGGGAAGTGGAAATGGCCGGAGAGAGGGTTCTGTGGCCACCCTGTGAAACCACGCTGTCATACGTGAGTCTTGTCACGCAATGGCTTCCTAGTCTCCACCATGGCCTGTCTGCCGCAGGTGCTACTGCTAAGGAAAGCCAGCAGGGGGGACAGTCCACTTGACGTGTCTTTTCAGCCTCCTCTGCCTTGTCTAAGGTGGCTGCAGATGCTTAGGCCTCTCAAGACAGACTTGAGGTTTGCTGCAAGTGCAGGTGCAGTTAACGGCCGGGCCCAAATGATAGGCTCATGAAGTTAACCGGTCCTGAAATAAAATATGCAAAACCGAGGGGCGGGTGGGGAGCCCATGCCACTTATCCTTGAGAGAGATCCGACCATGTGACGCTGGCAAGAGACTCACACCCCAGACAAACGAGTCTTAAAAGGATTCCAAGAAATGCACCTGGGTACACTGTATACCACCGCTGTGAGACTAGGGTCCCCACTGACTTCCACCACTGGGGTGGCCGGGAGGGGACAAGCCAGCTCCCCCTGT
>CM053756.1:3965324-4017830 GCA_028658305.1 Pachyuromys duprasi
CCCCCCCGTCAGAGAAAACAGCATCTCCCTCAGCCAGTGTCCTGGCCTGGTGCTATGGAACCTCACTATTGAGGTACTGGGAACTGGAAGCCAGGACCACGGGAACACGTAGGCAGGGGCGGTAACCAGACATGTCCCCACAGAAGCGAAGGGTGAGGAAGGGGACACTGTGGGAACTCCAAACTCGGCACACTACTTCGTGTGCTTGCTCTGCAGGAGTTTCTGCGAACTTTCTAAGCTTGATGGCAACCGTGAGGTAGTGTCCGGGGTGCGGGGGAGGGCCCGCCTGACCGGAAGTGGCTGCTAAGGCGAGCGGAAATCGGCCTGCGCGGCACATCACCTGGACGCTGGAGTCCTGGACCAGGCAGAGCTGTTCCTGGATCTTGTGGAGCTCCTCCTGCTGCCACCGGATGTTGGCCTGCAGGACCCGTGTCCTCTGCTCCAGCTGGTCTTTAATGGTCTGGAACATGCTGAACTGTGCCGAAAACTTCAAAAGAAAGTTAAAAAGAGAAAAAACCCCATAAAGCAAAGACTTGTTTCAGCCTGAGCCCACCCTTGCCACCATTTTGATCAGTCTTAGCCACTCTTTCCTGACCCTTTGCTGCTGTTCTCAGCAGCTCCGAAGAGCCACTGTTCAGCTCTGAAGTGAGCAGGGGCTAGTGACAAGGTGTCTAGCCAGCCTTGTGCTAATGATGACAGCCCCTCTGTTGTCCCAAATTTGATGCTGGTGCTCTCCTATAAGGCCTGGATCTGTTGAGGCCTTCTTGCCAGCTCAGCCTTCCTCCTTGCTCACTGTCTGATTCACGGGCTCGCACAGGCTAGAACTAAGGGGAGGGACAAACGGCCGCCTGATGTTTGCCTCAAGGTTGACACTCTCAGAGGGGCTCCATAACCCAAACCGTCCACTCTGTTTTGCCTAGGACAGCCTGCTTTGGCCTCTGAGTCCCTTCCTGGAACCGAGGTTGGCTTTAGAGACTCTAGCCACTCACAGGTCTTCTTCCTTGATGAAGGCACTTTCTTTGCTGGACATCAAAAGAGAGGGGTAGGGGTGGCCTTCCTTCAACACACAGTCCCTGCGCTGGGCCTGCTTTCTCCTTTCTTTTCTCTTTCTTTCCCCTTCCTCCTTTCCCTGCCCTCTATCCCTCCTCCTTTTTGACAGAGGGTCTTGCTGCATAGCCTAGACTGGTTTGAACTCATGGCAAGCCTCCTGTCCAAGTGCTGGGATTAAAAATGAATGCCGCCACACCCACCTTCCTTCCTCTCCACCTCTGTCTTTCCGTCTCTTTTCCCCTTTCTCCTCCTCCTCTTTTCCTTCTCTCTTTCTTTCTTCTTCTTTTTTTAAATTTACAGTGACTTCCTCTTTATTCCCTCAGCCTCAACCCTTCCATCTTCCTGCTCTGTTTCTGTCACTGTTTGCAAATGCCCATGCAATCTGTCCTTTCTCTACTCTGACCTTTGACTCCTCCTACATGACAAAGCAAGGAGGGCAGTGGAGCTGAGAGTGTGGACAGGGCCTACTGGAAGATGGAAGGACCCACCGCTTTGGAGCTACACAACAACAGGAACTATAGGCTGGGAGTGTGGCCCAGTGGGAGCGCATGCACCTACCAAGTGCAAGGCCCTGGGCTCAGTCCTCGGTACCGGCCAAAAATAGAGGCTGTAAGCATGATAAAGGTAGATGCCATATTATTGATGCCATCATCATTATCATTGTTGGCAGGGGGCCAGAGGTGCACCAACCACGCACACCCTTGCCCAGGCAAGCAGACATGGCAACATCCCACTTCTTCACAAATTTAAATTTCATTTGCTCACCAGAAACCCAGGCTGTGCTGGCCAGAGGTCGGAGAGCTACCTGAGTGGGATAAACAGGACCGGAGACTGGGTGAAGCTAAGAGGCCCTGTCACCAGCTCCCCTCGCATCTCCAGGCCCAGCTCAGTGAGAGGGGCCTTGGTATCAGACTTCATCAAACAGAACGTCAGGCTACACAGAAGTTTAGTCGCAGATGCTCTAGGGTAGCCTGCCCCACACAAACTCCTGTTGCAATGTAACGCATCCGAGCAGGTAGCTGGGACTCTGTCAGAATATTCCACGGTGGAAGAAACAAGCCAATTTAAAAACAAGACAGTGCTCCTGTGGTGGGTGTTCTAAGGTCTGGAAATATCAGGGCCTCATGGTAAAGCCTACAGGAGCGATCAGTGGCAACGTGTGTGTGTGTGTGTGGGGGGGGCGGTCCTGGGATGGAGTCCAGGGCTTTGCACACCCTAGATGTTCTATCACTGAGCTATCTCACAGCCCTAACAGTACCCCTTTTGATAAACAAATCTAACTTATAGTTATGAAAGAAAAAGAGGCTTCTGATAAAATTACCAGTTACTTAGAGGACTACATGCCAGGATGTGGGATTTGGCCTCACCACAGGCCAATGCAGTTATGAAACAGGTAAGGGAGCAAAAAGGAAATCCCAGAATCTTACCCTCTCCCACTTGCAGAAGCTGGAAAGAACTTGCTTAGTCAGGGGATTAGCTGGTGTGGATCCAGCAACGTTAGGCACAAAGCATGTTTAATGTGTCTGTGCTGAACATGTGTAGTTCATGGGTGGGCTCGCCTCCTCACCACTGTTTCACATTGCTACAGACAACAGCTGTTTGTAGGCCCTGGCACCAGATTAAGTGCTCATCAGAGGGACTTGTGGGATACGGGGGTGGGGTGCGCTCACGCTCTGTGGAAACACTGGGACCAGAGCAGCTGTCGGGAGAGGTCCTGGACCCAGGCTGCCTGTTTTATATGAGAATGGCTTAACGGATGTGGTAGCCGGAGAGACACTCAGCATTAAGAGTGCTTGCTGCTCTTGCAGAGGATCCTCGCTCTGTTCCCAGCGCCCGCATGGCAGCTCACAACCATCTCTAACTTCACCTCCAGGAGATCTGACACTCTCTGGCTTCACTGGGCACTTACATGCACATGGTATATACACACACACACTTATACACACTTTTTAAAAATGCAGTTATCATGTATAGAGCATACCACAGACCAAGAACAGTTACTATTAAGTAAATTTCAAGACATGAAAAAAATTATAACTCCTAAAGGGAGTAGGATGAGGTACAAAACATACTCTTTTTTTCCTTTGAGTTGCAAGGCCCAGAAGTGAAAGGAAATCTCATTTCTTGTGCCTTTGGATTGAAACAAATCACTAATTTCATACCAAATGTGTCTCAGGAACTTGAAAAGGAAAAACACCATTCTGATTTCTCTCCCCCATGAGGATAAAGATGGGCTATTTTAATTGGGAGACTGGATGAACAGCTTTGATGTCACTGCTCAAGCCAGACGCTAGCAAGAAGCATATGCTAGCACACGCCTTTCTTGTTCCAGGAACGCATCCGAGGCCACTTCTACGAGGGCATATGTTCTCAAATGTTCCCATCAGCCATCTCAGATCTGCACTGAGATGCAGCCAAACGCTGGGAAGCTGAGGTGCTGATGAATGGCTATCGGGGAGCCAGGTGCAACTTGGGGCCAGGTTGGGACAATGCTCAATGTCCAGTGCTCTAAAGGAACTGAAGTCAGAGTTCTGGGCGCACCTGCAGAAACAAGTGAATCCGTGCAATACACGCCCTGACACAGAGTGGGCGGCCCATCCTCACCTTGTCCTGTGCCAGGCAAGTGAGCTGTTACATAGCTCTCCTCTAATGTGCATATTTGGGTGTCTCATTTCCACTGTCACCCATACATTCACCTACCAATCTCCTAGCCACTCTTCAGGGCCAACTCAAGGAAGCCACCCCGACGGACTGGCTTTCACTGACCCTGTGAAGGTCATTTCTCTGGTTATCTACCCACTTATTCCTTTGAGTCTGCAAAGCGAGGCTGTGTTACCAGCGCCCCTCATCCCTGATGCCTTATTCTTAGACTGACCCAAACAAGGACTCACAGAGTGCTGTTGAAACAAGTAAGGATTTACTCAGCAGACATGAAATGCATCCCCATTTAAATGGGTTTACAGCTTCTAGATCCTTCCAGAATCTTTCTATGATGTGCTGTCTAATTCAGACCCTTCCTAAAATTTGGACTTATGTAAAATGAAAAGGAATGCAGACAAATAGCAGAGTGATGAACAAAGACAATTATGAAGATGGAAACCAGATGCAGAGGAAAAGAAATGAATGACAGTTGAGGGCAGGTGTGATGAGGAGGTCCATCGCTAGACACATCTCATGTGGACTTTGGGGCAAAACCCCCATTTAGGGCCTTAGTTGCTACACGAGTGTGGGACACACAACAGCAAGGAAACACTCATGAACTCAGACGACATCCCTCTGTCCCCGGTCTCTGACTCACCTGTGTCATGGGAGCAGGTGGGCTCTGCAGAACGGTCTGAGGCAGGAGCTGTTTTTCGAGGTCACAGGCCGATGGGGAAGGCAGAGGAGCCTGGGGAGAGAATTGGCTTTTGTTAAGCAACTGCTTCCGAGCGGCTCAGGGATTGGCTCTCTGCTGGTTGGGATTTCCAACTGCAAGTCCCAGGAGGAAGACTTCTAGGAAGCCAAAGCCTCCATTTCCTGGCTGCACTGGCTCCTGTGCAGGGTGTATAGTTAAGAGCGACCCACACTGCACCCAGCTTTAATCCCAGCGCTCAGGGTAGGCAGAGGCAGGAAGATCTCTGTGAGGTCGAGGCCAGTCTATTCTACAAAGCAAGTCCAGGACAGCCAAGGTTACACAGAGGACCCTGTCTCAAAACAAAAAAACCAAAAACCCAAAAACCAACCAACCAAACAAATAAAAACAAAGCCAGAGAGAGAGAGAGAGAGTGATCAGGGCTGGTGTAGGACACAGCCTCAGGTTCTGTGAGACCACAGGATTCCACTGCTGCCTCTTTCCCCTCTGCTGCCCTGTGCTAGATAAGACAGCATCCCTGAGGACCAAGATACTCTTCTCCCTAGCAGATTCAGTCTCAGGATGTCAGCGACTGAGCCTCTCCCTATTCCCTGATCACTTGGCCGGGTGGTGGGAAACATGTGGGAATAAGAGACAGGACTTCCAGCTTTGAGGGCTGTTCAGTGTTTTTTAGGAGCGTAATATGAAGACGCTTCTGAAGCCATCTTCAAAGGTGCCTTGTCCCCAGGGACTACAAACAGTGTAGAAAGCATTGTCCAGGACAGCTGCTGGAGGGCATGGCAGCAGGGAGGTGTGATGGAGGGCACCCCAGGCACAGGCTCACCTGCCAGATGCTCACTTGGCTTCTTTGAGCTGGGTCCTCCCTCCCCACCCCCCTGCACATCTTGGGGAGACAGGAGCACACTGGGCCACCACCCATGACCAAATATGGCCTGTTGATGACTTTGTGTCGTGGTGTTACAGGGAGATCTGACACCATCGCATCAGCACCATAGCCTGATGCCAGTCTTCTCAAACACGGACACACGTGGAATGAGATCCACACAGGAGGGCCCCAGAGGCTCAGGAGTCACCCTCGTGCTTGAAGCCCTGAGTTCTGTTTTTAAAATCGCTTGAATTTTGTATTCGGCAAGAGCACATCCATGTTCATTTTGTGGCAAAATGTCTAAAATCGGTTGCTAAATAAACACCACGGCTTCATGGGCCCCTGCCTGCAATACCTCCCCCCACCCACCACCCCATCCCTCAGTGCCGCAGGAGAACTGACTCCCTGGAGAGACTCAGTGTGTTCCCATGGCTCATCAGCCCACATCCTAAGACAGCACTCCCCCACTGAGGACGGGAGCGGGGGGGGGGCAGGGGGGACCCACACATACCGGCAGCGCGGCTGCCTGGCTGAGCCCCTGCACTGGGAGCTCCTGGGGTAGCGTGGCCGCTCTCGGCAAGGCTGCGGTGCTGTTCTCGGCCATCAGCTTGGTTGGAGTGGCTGTAAGAGAAACGGCCTTTCTCACTCACAAACACTTCCCAGCTATCTCAGCAAAAGGAAGGACAGGGGACTGAGGGTGGCCCTCTGAGGCAGTGTGCAAGCCAAGCCACAAACGCCCAGCCTGGAAGCGGACAGATGATGGTGCCAGTCACCGTGACACTCCACTGGTGACCACCTCGAGATCAAACACCGTACTGAGTGCCCCCTGTACGGCGGTGCTGATGACAAGAGTACAGCCGGCTGGTTCTCATGTCAGCGTGACATGGCTGCATCGTAGAAGGGGCAACAGCAAGCAAGAAAATGCCCCCACCAGATTGGCCTGTGGGCAAGCCCATGCACATTTCCGTGATGGATGATTGCTGGAGGGGTGGCACCCTTGGGTGGGTGGTCCTGGATGATATGAGAAAGCAGGCTGGGTGAGCCATTGGCTCCTCCGTGGCTTCCTCATCAGATCCTACTTTGAGTCCCTGCCCTGATTTCCCGGATGACAGGCTACAACCACAAGACGAAAGAACCCCTTTCCTCTCCAGTTGCTTTTTTGGTCGTGGTGGGTTTCTGTCTGTCTGTTTTATTTTTTTTAAATCGTACTGATAGAGACCCTCACTAACACACGTGGGAAGCAGTGGCCAGCCAGGCGGGAAGCACAGAGTGTGAGCTGTAGGGCATCCTGTGCCGACTGTGTGGCCCTCGGCTCTGGTCCATGGGACCCCCACTCATTACCCGTGCACGGAGGGGCACTCACAGGTGGGCTCTGACATGGCTGTGCGAGACGACTTGTGGGAACTCCGGGAGGAGGCTGACGGTGAAGGGCTGCTGGCAGGACCCGAGGCGCCCACGTGGAGCGCGTTAAAGTGCTGGGGCTCCAGGCTCGTGTCCTTTTCCTGAAACACACGTGTGCACGCGTATGCACACACACACACAAATAAAAAAGCATTACACTTCCACTCATGAATGAGTGACAAGACTTTGGTTCTTCCATGTGGAAGACTTTGGAAGGAACTGAGCGGAAACACTCTTCTTAGGAAGCATTCTAATACGCTTGGGCAGAGCGGAAACTCAGGACAGGTAGCGTGACTGGGAGCTTAAGTCCCACAAGCTACGTTTATCTATTTCGAGTTTTCAGACCCCCCCTCCCGGGCTGTGCTTTGCTCTTTTCACATTGTTATCTCCACTCCCGGAACGCTGGCTTTCTGAAATGAGACACCATTACCATCAGCACTGGACAGCTAACATGGCCATGGCCGCCACGAGGCATTTCCCGTGCTGCCCTCACACTCGCTCTCTGCGTGGGTGAAGAGCCTGTGGTTGCTCCTGCTTTCCTTAATTGGCCCTGACTTCCAGGCCATCTCTACCCCAATGAGGCGTGGTGAGCAAGAAAGCAGCTTCAGAGGCCTGGCTCCCGCCCTTATGTCTCAGAGGTGTCACGGTGTATGCAAAGAGGTTATGCTATTTTTTTTTTTTTAAGGGGAGGAAGAAAACACAGCGGTTATTCTCCCAAGTCCTGTTCCCTCCCAGAGGGAGGGAAACTGCAGCACCCACTGTGCTATGACCCCAGACCTGGGTATTTAATTTCACGTATGTGATCCATGTGCTGTTTTTGTCTTTGTATTCATGGCTTCAGTAAGGATGCTTGCCACCATGGTGTGTGTGTGCATGTGTGTGTGGTTGTGTAAGCACCTGCAAAGAGGTTGAAGTGACTGATATGCGGCCTACAAGCCTTTATGCCAAACAGATGACAGGACGCACCTTTTTGTGTGGTATGAGGTATCATTGCTTAGTGACAAGCTCTGCAGATACGGCTGGACCAAGGGTCACTGCACCGCACCGTGAACATAGTGAGCTACATGCCCCTGCTATATGGGGGGTGGGGGAGGGGAGAGGAGGGACAAGCCTGGCAGTGAGTGTGCACAGGGACTTTCACAGCCTTTGCCAGCACTGAATATCACACCCAACCACTTAATGTGCATTTCACAAACATGTCAGCCAGGGGGCATGGCATCTCCGCCAACCATGATCACCACAGACTGAGCAGCAACATCCCAGAACTTTCACTTCAAGAGGAGTCGCTTCCATGTCAACCACACACCTGAGCGACACGTTTCTGATTGGCCGACAGATATAGGTTACGACTGCTCTTTGGCTGTGATGGACGGTGTGACTAACGCCTGTCTAACACAGCTGAAATCCATTCTCTGACAGGAGCCTTGTGCTGTGGTGAGCTTGGTGACACACGCGTCCCTGGGAAATGGCAGCATCGTGTTAGGATGCAGGGACCTGTGTAGACCTCACAGAGGTCACGTGGTGGCAGTGAGCCTCTGCAGACACTGCTCTCTGATCATGGAAGGCGATTTCTCCTTCCTCCTCATTTCATCTGCCAGGGACAAGCAAGTTTTTATTGATCACAGACAGGCCGGCAGGCTGCTGCAAAACCCCAGGTCAGACTCTGGAATTCAGATTGCTGGGCACCCTAGAACTGGATCATCTTTGCTCACCTACCTTTCAACATATCTAAAAAAGGGTTTTGTCCCACAACTAATGAAAAGAAATCCTTATTTCATAGACTGATTGGCAGCAGTTTTGCTTCATTAAAAGAACAGTGCTCTTCTAGTGTGTTAGCTCGAGTGAAACACAACACTGTTTGCTCTCTCGCCTTTTTCTCTCTGTCTTCTAATTTCTGCTTGCTTTATGAGTGGCGTTAAGGACCAAGGCTCTGGTCTACTTGTAGCCCATCTCCACAGTTCCTCGGCATTGCCGGAGGAAAAACCTGGCCAGGTGAGACTGGAGAACGCAGGGAAGGGGAAGAAAGGAGGTAATGGGGGTGCAGGATAGTAGCTTTGCATAGATTCCATTCCCAGCACTACAAAGCAGAATCACAATCAGGAAGAGCAAGAGGGCCAGGCTGATGCTTGGGAAGAACACAAGGAAGCGTAGGCTAAGGGAGGGAAGGCCTGGAAAGCTCCGTGCTCTAGTGGGCCAGGGACTTACTCCTCAGCATTTTATCTGTGGCTTTTTATAGCCATCATTGGAAGGCTGGAACAGTGCCAAGCCATTTCTTGAGTCCAGAGGCTGTTCCTGAGCCAACTCTTACAGGCGCATCCTTGGGTACCCATGCTTTTGTGCTCATCAGAGGGAAGAAAACACACAGTGATCACCTCATAGGACTGCCAGGACAGGTAAACAAGCAAGCACAGCATGAATCACAGAGAGCGCTCAGAGAGATAGTCAGACAACCCACGGTGGGTGTCACTGCTTAGCTCCTCCTGCTTTTCACGCTTGGAGGGTGAGCTCACCTTCAGTGCAGAGGGGTGCATGGCCTCTGATGCTGGGTCTTCCAGAGCCAGCTCCTGTCTCCTTTCCACCCGGACATCTGCATAACTGTCAGAAAAGAGAGCACAATGGAGCTAGGGCGTTCCAGGAGGGTGATCCCCAAAGGGGCACAGGGGTGCTCTACATAAAACCCGCTCATGGAATACACAGCATGAAGGAGCCCATTTGTAACGTGCTCAGAGGACTGAGTTTCATTCCTTCTTAATTGTCTCGCAAAGATTCTCATAGTATATTCCATATATTTCCATTTCCAGGATGGTTTTTCCCCCCTCCCATGACTCTCTGTCTCTTCATTTTCTGAAATCTCCAGATACACTAGCTTCTAAGGTACATTTTTATTTATTTATAAGCTTCTGCCTGTAAAGAATTAAGAACAGCGCCTCAAACATGTTCATTATGGACAGTATATATGGAAGTATATGTAAAGAAGAAACCTAGAACTAGCCAGACCCAGACCACTGCCTAATCTAGGGACCCACCTCCCTAGCACTGTAGACAGACTCAGGAGTCTGCAGGATGGGAGGGGACTGTGAGGAGATGCTGGCGGGTTTGTTCCTTATTTATTTGCTCAGCTCATTTTCCATGCTCTCTTAGAACCAGCTTCTTCCCATGATTTGGGTGGTGGAGGGGAGAGTATGCACCCACCCTTTCCTGGGGACTGAGCCACTCTCTGGAAAAGACACAGGCTGAGAGGCCACGGGTGACCCCTAGCCATGAGTCCACAAGCCAATGGCTGAGGATGTCCAAAAGAATGGGTTGGGAAGTAGAGAACATGAGTCTGAGCGTGGGCACAATGTAATGAAGTGAGATCAAGGTTATTGGCTGACAAAGGCCAGCACTTCTGTTCTCTTCACACTGAACAAGACTATTACATATGCATAGGTGTGTATCTGTTTTCACACTCACTCTCTCACACACACAGTCATTCTTCAGTGTCTGTGGGGACCAGATTCAGGATCCCCTTGGATACTGAACCCCACAGATGCTCCAGTACCTAACATAAAATGGGGTAGTGTTTACACATCACTGTGTACATCCTCCTGCAGACTTCAGGTCATCTGTAGCTTTCCTCTAACGTAAATGCCACACCCATGGCTGGTATAGTGTGTTCTTTAGGGAACAGTGAAAAGAAAAAGTGCCTGCATATGTTTAGTATAAATGTAATTTAAAATATTTTCCATCAGTGGCTAGCCAAATATATAGATGCAAAATATGCTTGATATAGGGTTGGTTATTTATTATTTAATTAGATTTTTTTTCTGAGACAGGGTCTCACCCTCTAGCTCAAGCTGGCCTCACACTTGAGATCTTCCTGACTCAGCCTCTCTCATGCTAGGATTATGGGAGTGTGCCACTTTGCTGGGCATGAAGTTTTTCTTCTACAGCAGCCTCTGGCTGGCTTGCCCTCTTGGCATCTCTATCTCCTTTCCCTCTGAGAGCTGGGAACCCACACAGGACACATCTGTGCCAAGCTGGACCTATTATCACCCTCTGGGTCCCTGCTTATCCACCCTGACCTGAGGGCCCCCAAGGCTGCTAAGGACTCCCAGGGCTCCTTTCCTGTGCACAGCCCAGCTGTTCTCCTAACGTGACCTCACTTGCCAGAAGGGGTTTTTAGAGCCTTAAAGAAAAAAAAGAGAAGTATGTGTTTGAGTTATTTGGAGGCAACATTTTACTTTTCTTCCCAAATGCGGCAACACGGGAGAGCTGGGGGATGGACGGAGATGAGGGGAAAATATGTAAGTAGGTCAGCGAGGCAGGGACTTACTAAGTGATAATATCCCAGCAGCTCTCAGCGGGGCTTGAGTGAGAACTCACAGGCAGTCCCTGGCCAGAGGAAGAGGCTGTGCCCGGGGCGGGGGCTGAGTTCTGACTACGCAGCTTGCTGCCCATGGCAGCTTGAGCTCTCCCTCTCCCTCTCACACAGGGTGTACTTACGGCGGTCACTGATCACTCTCTAACCTCGAGGGCCTCTCTCCCTCCCCTCGGGCATGCTGCAGAGGCACCTGCCCGCACCGTACCTGACCACCGAGTGTGTGCACACGATGAACTCGGGCTTGGAGTTCCATTGGTGGTAGGTGATGTAGTAGTGGGTCTGCAGCCAGATCCACTGCTGCCCCTTGGTGAGGAACCGGTAACAGCACGACTTCCCTTTGCCGAACTGCATCACTAGGAGGAGGAACAGCAGACTTCACAGGTGACCGTGCTGAGGCAGAGGTGACCTTCCCCAACGGGACTGAACAGTAAAATCCAAACACTGCTCACTTCCCTGGTTGCTCTGTATCTTAAGGGGCTATTATCACAACATCTGATGTTTTGGGGGGTTGGAGGTAGGTTGCGGGGGTTGAGCTTGAGGCCTCATGCTTACTAGGCAAGGGCTCTGACTTAGTGATAGCTCAGTCAGACCGAAGGGTTCTCAATTCAATGATGATCCTATACATTCCCAGGTGCACAAAGGCTCTTCCCTCCCAGAAAGACACACAAGAACAGCTTTTCCAGCTGGAGATTTGAGGAGAAAGAGGCCCCTGTTTGCTTGGGACTCATCTTCCTGCTACAGGGGCTATGGCTTTGGAACTTCAAGAGCTGAGAAGGGGACAGAGTATCCAGACACTGGGAAATGGACCCAAAATAGAGGGAACTGCCAGGAACCGCCAGGCAAACTGCAGCTGTCCTCAACAGCCAAGGCTCAATCTACCCCATTTTAAAGCCGAGTCTGGTCGGCTGCCTGCAGCTGCAAGGCTGCCTAAGGCCTCTGTAGTTCTGCCTGCAGATGGCTCCTTTGGGGAGTATCCAGGACGGAATGCATGCCGGTGGTTTATTAGCTCACATGAGGCAGAGGGATAAATTATGGATCCCAGGAAGAAGACCAATTTGGATTTTATTACCACTGTGCCTGCAATTTAGCATCTTGTAATGAAAACAGTCGTGAGGAATCTTACCTAGCAAAGTGAAGCTAGCAAAGGGAACCTCTGCCTCAAAAAAGCTGCAGATATGAGCAGAGAGGCCCAGCAGAGTGGATGCATGGGCTGTAGCTACAACCTTGCCAGAGTCACTGGTCAAGTCTGTCAGATGCCCAGTGTAACTCTTCAACCAAGTGGTTTCTCAATGCCACAAGTCAGAGGCAGCCCGGGGCTTAAAGCACGTATGCGTCTCGAATCTGATTGTGCATACCAACCAGCCGGAGGGATTTTCTCATTCCTGGTCCCTGGTGCAGGGAGCCCGAGAGCCTGGTGACCTGGTGCCTATGTGGCTGAGCTGGTGTCTATTCGGCTGTCTCTGTTACCTTTTGAGGAGCCATGAAGGTCAAGATGAACTTTACATCCTAACAGACCTAGAACATGCAGATTCCAGCGCGTCCCTCTGTCAACAAGGACGGCACAGGGAAGAGAGTCCTAACAGCTCCTACAGATAAGACATCTGCCGGAGATCAATGCCCGTGCTTCGTCTCCCAGAACCCACAGCTCAATGCCATGGACACTGTTCTTACTCAGAGCTGACCATCGGCACCGAAAATATGCCTGAGAGGCTGTTTCTTCTTGTGAACGAGAACAGAAAAGCTTGTAAGTTGTTTTCCCATGGCATGGGGCCTACTCCGAATGCTTGTGGCAGTGTCGGTGGCATTCCCCTCTCCCGAGGCTCAGAGCCCTCTCAGACGTCACCATCAGCTGTGGAGGGGCCCTCCGAGCCCCTCCGGAGCCTGCACATACTCCTTCCACACTGGCAGCATCCTGCAAAGTGACCTTCTGGATTTGTCAGCAGACGCTGCCCTGGAGGCCAGGAGATGCTGGCTGCGGTGACTAGCATCTTTTGGGTGTGTGTCTAAAAGGACTTGTACTGGGAAGCTCAAGCTGCGAAGCCACTGCCTTGAGAATGTTGCATTTGAGGACAGACCTGTGGTGGTCAGTGTCCAGCATCTGACTGCTGATGAAAGAACAGGGAGATCATTTGGTATTTTGTCTTCCCCATTCATTCCATAGCCTAAAAGGAAGTGCAGCCCTGCCTTAGCTTCTTGATGAGGGTTAAAGAACATGACTTTCTGGGTGGTAGTTGGACATGGCTGGGGATGGGGGTGCTTTCAGTGCCAAGCTCAAGCAGGACCTGTGGAGCTAAGTGTAGGAAAGAGCCTGCTAGTCTTCACAATGCCTGGCCCCACTGGGGCAAGCAGACTTCCAGAGGCACAGGGTCCTGCTGCCTGGGCCCCTGTACAGCCAGCACAAGGCCGGGTTGCTGAGTGGTACTCACAGTGCTGGTGGCACCTGGCCAGGAGTTCCAGGTCATCGATGTGGTAGTAGTCATAGCCTGAGGTGCCAAGAACTTCGAAGGGCAGGTATCCTATGATGGGAGGGGCTCTGTAGGGAGACAGGGGTTCTGTGATGGAACTGTGGCTCTCACAGCTGGCATGCCAAGCTGGCTCAGTTTGCACGCTTAGTCCTTCCCATGGAGGCCACGTTTATCATGAACCTGGGCAGGAACAGACCTATGACAACAGTTAGGGCCAGGGAGCCCATATTGATAAAGAACTCACTTATTTCAGCATCTAGGCACTCCATTCCTTGGGACAGCCTGGTCCAGACGATAATAAGAACTTACAAATATTGAAGGATTTAAAGCAGCTATAGGCTGGGCCAGCCCAGTGTCCCAAGGGGGCAGGAGGAGGGAGGATGTTAGTTCCTAAACTGGGAGTAATGTGCTACGAAGGAAAGAGAAAGAACTGGGCTGGCCAAGTTAAAGGGGATCCGAAGGAATCAGAGGATTTCTCTCCCCACTTTTTTTTGCCAATTGGGAAACAGAAATGGCCTAAGTGGGGGTACCCCAAAGATGTCTTAGGGCTAAGACACTAACTCTGAACACAGCACCCAAGCACAAACAGGGCAGGCACACGGATGTCAGGACATGAACCTTCCCCTTCAGTGGGAACAACGTTTCCTCTGCCAAGGAGCCTGTCCCCCTCAGTGGACCAGGCTGGACTTTATTCTCCCAAGCGGAGCCTGGCTCCGGCAAACAACACTTGAAAAGGACCCAACTCAAATATGTTTTTCTTCTCACAAACCTGTGATCCAGAAATAAAAATTTCCATTCCAAGCTATGCCTCGAAGTGAATTCCTCTAAAGGTTCGTCAGCTACACACATTTCCTGTGTTGGAAAAAAAAAAAAGTAGACCATTGCTCAGGGTACCAGATGCTTACCCTAAGCCGGTTCAAAAGGAACGGACGATGGCTAGCACAAGTCAAAGCTGTTCTGAGCCACAAAATTTGTCATCTGTAGCTAATTTCCATATTAGCTGATCCCAAATTCATTTTACAAGCTGGGAAAAGTACCTAGGAGCCAAACGGCACCTCCCCCCATCTTCCCATTATCTGGTACTGAGGGAATCACATGGAGATGGTTTTTCATCTGAATCTGAAATTTAATTCTGTCCACACTTGTTCCAGAGATGTGGAGTCCGGCCATAGAAGGGGGAATACAGCAAATGCCCACACTTTCTGACTCACAACCAGAGCCACACCTGCTCAGTGCACGAGCTCGGTGCAGTTAGCGAGCATCCTTGGGGACCCATCAGCAACAGCTGCTGTCTTCACTCAAAATTACCCACAGGAACCTGGGCCTTGGGATGGGGCAGAGGGGCAGACACAGAAACTCTACAGAGTTTTGAAAAGTTTTTTTTTGTTGTTGTTGTTGTTTTTGAGACAGGGTTTCTCTGTGTGCCTTGTCTGTCCTGGAACTCACTTTGTTAGACCAGGCTGGCCTCAAACTCACAGAGATCCTCCTGCCTCTGCCTCCCTGAGTGCTGGGGTTACAGGCGTGCGCCCCTGAGCCGGGCTGAAAGCTAATTCTTAACACTAGCTACATTGTGCTTTTATGCTTTCCCACAGAGGATAATGAGTGACGTGTAACCAAACGTGACGTCACTGCTGGGAACTTGCCTTCAAAAACTGTGGCGTTGCCAGACGCACGGTGGCGATGAAGCAGACCTCCTTTCCCAGGGGCGCTCGGCAGGGTCTTGAAAGGGTGCTGTCGAAGCCATTACAGGAGGGGCTAGGCACTGGGAGGGAGAAAGACGCACGTGAGCCCTGGCTGGAAACGGCCGCTAAGCCTTACCTGACGCTTCCTGCTTTCCGGGGTTCGAGTATATTAACTTTTTTACAGTGACCTGATGAAGTAGGTACACCCTTTTGATCCCATTGCACAGATAAAGAAACTGAGGCACTATTTTCAAGCCCTGTTCCTAGAGGCGGGACTGAGAATCGAGTCCATGGCAACCACTGACCACCACACCCCCTGACCCTCACTTGTCCATGCTCTTCAGAATTTGCTTCTTGTGTTGGGGAAACTGCTCTGTAGTACAAGGCCCCCCTTTCGTGGCAGTGGCTCTTAACCTTCCTAAAGTTGTGACCCTTTAACACAGTTCCTCATGTTATGTTCGTTGCTACGTCATAATGGCAATTCTGCTACTGCTATGAGTCGTGCTGTAAATATCTGATATGCTATCCTTGTGAGATGGTTGTTTGACTCCCAGTGGGGTTGAGACCCACAGTTTGAGGACCACAGCTCTACAGGAATGGCCTGGACACTGACTGCTGCTGGTATTTCAAGGGCAAATGTCATTCTCCCACAGTGTCTCCATTACTGATGGTCCCTGGAATCGAAGCAGCATCTTCATTCGCAGGAAGGGCTCTGTCTCAAACCTCATCTTAGGGAAACTTGGGTGATATGGGGCTTGACCACTGTGGAGGGGTCCTCCGGGCAGGGATAGTTGTGGCTTGGATCTGGGACGTCCTCCACGCACCCCGGGGGTCAACGCTTCAGTTTCCAGTCTGGTGCTGTTGGGAGGTGGCCCTAGGTGGACCGTTCTTGGCTCCTGGGGGTCTGAAAGGGGTTGTCAGACTCTGCTTTCATCCCCAGGCCCAAGTTGAGTGTGCCGCATGCCCTGTGGCCCCTGACATGCTGATCCCCTCACCACAGGCCCCAGAGCGACAGGGGATCACAGACCCAAACTCTGAAACTCTGAGAGTTGTTGTTAAATGTTGTTAACAGGCTGAACAAGGCGTGAGGGCCTCTCTCCACAAGCCTGTCAGTTCATTCTCACCAGTCTAAGAAGACATTACTGCCATCATTTTAGGGGCGGAATCTGAGGCCCTGAAAGGTTGCTGAGAGAGAAGCTAACAGAGCGAGAGCTGCGCAGGTCTTTGTGTAAGTCCAGTTCTTTGGGGAGTAAAGGGTTTGGCTCTAACACGTGGCCACCAGTAAACCCAGGCTCCCAGTAGCCCCTGAGCCACCACTTGGCCTGGAGAAGCTCTGCCTGGGACCACCAGACCTTTCTCCAGCGTGACTGTAGAGAACCTTTTGGGCCAGAAAAAAAGTCTATTATCTTAATACTGAATTTTTTGAGGCGAGGAATGAGCCCAGTTAAATGTGAAGATAGCCAGCTTGGCTCATCCATCAAATCCTCAGATCCCAGCATACACGGCTGGCGCCCCGGGACCTCTGGCTGCCTCTGCTCTGTCCAGAACGCGTACACAGGCACGGGCACTTTCCAGAGCTCCAATGGCCAGCGCAGAGGATCCCTAGAGTCGGTGGCCGTATGACCTTCTCTTTAAAACATGTGAGTAGTTACAGTTGGCACTTTACACCTAGGCTTCTACATCTGCAAAATGGAGCAACTGTGGAGCCCCTGTATTTGAAAATATCTGAAATTGTATGTCTATTAAACACACATGTGCGCACACACCTTTTCAACATCATTATACCCCAAGCTATTCATGTAGTATTTACATTGTGCAGGGCACTGTAAGTCATCTAGAGATGATTTAAGATATTTGGGCTGTGGGGATGATGTGAAAATGCCACACTACTTTATACAAGGGACTCTAGCACCCGTGGGTCTTGGTATGTCTGAGTCGCCTGGATGATGAGGGATGATGATATAACCTGTGCTTTCTAAACTCACAGATCTTGGTACCATTATACTTTCCAATTTAACCAAAAGCATATGGAACATCAGAAAAGCAAATGCATTTTAAAACGAAATCTGCAGGATTATAGTGTAGCTTTCCAATCATTTTTTTTTTTGGTCTTCTATATTTATAGGTTTGTAAATGACTCTATAATGTGATCTTCTCTCCACCAAATTCACTTTACCAAACACATTCTCTGAATTCACTCACATAAATACTAATAAATGTTTCCAAACACGAATACAAAATGAGTGAAATAAAAAATAGTGGTCTCGAGAGAGTTTACATCTGCCACGAGCTGGCTGAAGACTAGCGTAGATTTGTTTTGTGTGGTGAGCCAAGGGATTTGTCAAGGGGAAGGAAAACAATCCCACATAAGGGAAGGGCTGCAGATGTGAACATCTGTGCAATAAAAAAAGACATTAGAAATTTCCCAGATGTGAAATGATCTCTGCTCGAATCAAAAAGACGTTACCCGGCCAGATAATGACCTAATAAAATTCTCTCGACTCCTTTTGGAATACTGAGAACTTGGAGGAAATTTCCGAGGACTCCCTAGGAACTTAGGAGGAAGGCCTGCTCCTTCTTCCTCTAACTGCTGCGCCTGGTTGAGACACCCTATGATAATCAAACCCACATGCTGCCAGCAAGAGTCTTCTCCTGATTTCCCGTGGAAGAGGGGCAGGAGATGGAGTCGTTTAAACACCCACCTAAGGCATGTTCCTTTCTCAAGAAAAGGAGATCTTGGTGTGGTGGCCATTAAGTGGGATTTTTGCAGACTTTCCACTTGGCCTGGCTGCCTTCCAACAGTTTTATCTGCTCTTTTATAACTTCAAAGGTAAAATTGTCCATTCCCCCTCTTGCCAAGGGAAGTTCCATTATTTTTGGTAGTCTGTGCTTGGAAGAATAATCTACAGATGGGCCCCAAACCAAGTCTCTGCTTTTCCATACAAGTTTTTCACTGAAAGCCTCAGGCATCGGAAAGCCTGATCCAGGGTGATAGAGAGTAAATCAGGATGGACATTCTGATAGAGGCCAAGAGGAAGACATTGCAGAGGAAGGGCTGGAGGCAGCTCCCTTCCACATTGTGGGGTGAGTGTGAAATGACTCTTCACTTGGAGCATGAGGCTCCTCACATGCCCCAGAGGCAGCACACGTGCACACCACACCCGGTCTTCACGGTTTTAGAATAACTCTCTGGCACTTCAGATCCCAAGGTAGTTTTAAGCTCTTAATTAAGGATTCGATTACCTCTTTCGATTACAATACTAGAAAAGATACGTGTAATTACAACTGGCTTCCTTACGTCTCAGGAGGATTTGCCGGGCACAGCCCTGCTGTCTCAGCTCTTCCATCATGACATAGAGGAGTGTTTCTCTCCTGCTCCATTTTCCTTCAAGAGCTGCCTACTCTGAGTCGATGTGATTCTTGCCAAAGGCTGGGTAAGCAAGCGTTTCCCACACAGGAGCTAGGCCTTGTTTCCCAGCTGCAGTGCTGAGCAGGTGTCCCACCCTTGGCAGGTTTGCAGCATGTTTTCCTGATGGCTCTGTCAGGGAGGGCTTCTGTTTCACCCCCAAACGCAGCTCAGGGCTCAGTTCAGGAAGGACCGTTCTGTTCTTTGCCAGTAACCTGCACACAGACTTTGGGATCCCAGGATGGCTTTTCTGTCACAGTTCCTATACTCTGCTGCTGTGAAAGGGTTCTGGAAGTCACTGGCATGCAGGCTAGCTCAGCCCCCGAATGAAGGATGAACACCAGCCCAGAGGAGGCCTGGGCAAGATGGTAGCTGGGAATTACATGCTGCAATAGCCATCAGGGATTGACAAACAGCAGAAGTGAGTAACAGGGGCTCCTGCCTAGGAAGATGCAGGGTGACTCTGCTTCAGATCTACAGACTGAAATGTTCAGTCCAAAGGTTCTCAAGCTCTGAGCTTTTCAGGACATCTAGCTTAGATACTAGTTCTGCCTTGTGTTGGCATTCTCAGGAGTCTCACAAAGTCCCAAGGTTCTGTGGAGACTCAGAACAACTAACTCTGTTTCCCTGGGACATACCTGAGATGGGCCCCCAATTCTGTCCCATGGCAAAGGTAACCTCCCAAGTCAGTCATGACAAGGACACAAGGTAAGTGGTGATATGGACCCAAGGCTGGGAGATCTCGGGTGGCTGGGAACTTATCTCCTGGGATTGAGGAAAGGATGGGAGGATGCAAGCTGACAGCGAATGTTAGTCAGCAGAAAGAAGAGGAGGAAGATGCCCTGGCCCCAGCCCACTCAGCCAGCAGCTCACTAGTCTCCGCTAAACACTCTCCTCAGACAAGCTGCTGATTCACTTCTTGTAAGGTCTGTAAGAAAGCACAGGACTTGTCTACATGGAAAGAAAGGTGCATGAAACAGATGGGAAGCAGAGCTGGTGGGTGTCTGGACAGCCATGGCTCTGCAGTCAGAGCGCTTTCTCTGCAGGAGGAGGGGCTTCCAAACCTCCTAAGTTTGACTGACAGATATTCTACATGTTTGGTTATGGTTTGGGGCTGTTGAGAGGAAAACACTGTTCAGTCCTCTTCTGAGCCATCATCCCCCACTAACGGAGGGCTGACTCCAGACTCCTTTGCGGCACGTGTTCTTGGGTCTGTTCTGAACAGTCAGCAGCGTACCTGACTGCCACTTCCTGGCCCAAGCACCACCTACCCAGCTCACATGACGCTCCGCTTCTCTCTTTATTTCTGCCAGGTCTGCTTAGCAGGAAGGTGAAGGTAAGGGCTCTATGGAAAGCCAAGCTTTGCAGTTTGCTGAACTGAAAACAACAAAACATTGTCCTAAAGGAAAGCTGCATGTCTTATTTAAATATCTCCTACTTCCTGGCATTCACTGGGGTTTTCAGGGGGCCTCAGGGCTTTGGTAATAGAGTTAGAACACCTGAGGGTTGTTGTGGGTGGGGGTAAATTCTTCATATGCTGAGGAAACTGAACTTCTCCTTGAGGTCCTTATCCTGTCTGGATATTTTTTGGCCTATTTTCAGTTAAAGTTGCAGACCACCACGCACACGCAGTTTCTGCACTCCCAGAGGAGAGCATGCAGAAAGGTGCACGTGATAAACAGGTGCCCATTGCTCATCACTCCACTAATACAGACCACAGATGACGGTGTGGGACCATGGCTTTTGGTAACAGCTTGTTATTAACCACGGCCTGAGCCTCACTGCTGTCTAGCCCGATAGCTATGGCCACCACTGAGGCAGGATTCCCGCTGCCTGGCTGGGAAGGACATTCTTCACTTCCAGCTCTGAGTGGCCAGTGATGGTCTCCTCAGACACCCCATAGAGAGGTGTCCAGACTCCTGCCTCTCTGCCCAGGGAGCTCTGGTGTGCCTGCGCCTTGATCTCTTAAGCCAAGATGTCTTAATTAATTTAGCACAGGGGAGAAACAAAGCAACAACCTCACAGCCAGGCAACCTACAGAAATCCCGGGAACACAGGGAACTAAGCGATGGATGCTGAAAGGCCCTGGCTCCTGCCAGCATGTCAATTTGGCGCTGTGGTTAGAGGCAAGTTGGTAAAATGAGGGCAGGGAAACTTTTATATGCTGCCGTGTGGTTTCTGGAAAGCACGGGGTGGAATGTTTGCTGAGGGTGACCTATTTGGAACCACACCAGCAACTTTTGAAATACTGTGTTCTGGATTTCAGTCAGATGCACAGTCCAGGCTGTGGGAGGACCCAACAGAGGATGGCTTTCTTTTTGCCACGGAATGGGCTACCAGGAGCAGACCTCGCTTCTTATGACCCCTTAAAGCAAAGATGCTCATTGTGTTCTGGAAACTCCTTTCGCAGTTTCTTCCCACTGAAGTAGGAGTAGGATGTGGTCCTCGGGCACATGGAGTTTACAAAGGTCCTCCTGAGCACGTGTTTAATAAGGAGAGCGAGAAGATGGGGCAGTGCGCATGCCAAGAGCACCCTTCTTGTCTCACTTTGCGGAGAACATCTATCATAGCACAGCAGGAGCTTAAGTCTTAAGAGCAGAGAGGGCTGTGCTGCCGTGATTGGCGACCACCCTCTGCTCTCCACTCAGCGGGATGGTGGGGAAGGGGACCTATGCTCGCCTGGCCTAGTTTGCACTCAAGAGCCTTTGCCAGACAGGCCAGAAACACACTTAAAAGGACTAGTGTCTTGTCCTACTTCTCAGTACCCACATTAAACACACATAGGGTAAAAGAGTCCTGTGCTTTACATCTCCTTCCTAGAACACTGGGGATCAATGGTCACCTCTCCTAAGGAGTGACCTCCGCATGCAGATATTAAGGAGGAGAGAAACCCCGTTTCTCTCAGGTCTTTGGGCAACTGCTGCTGTTTATATCGCCCAATGAACCGGGATGATGGACAGTGGTGAATGAGTCCCAAAGCTGCCATAAGAAAGCATAATCTCAGCAGAGAGTGCAAAGGGATGCCTCTCCCCTCCATGCTTCCATCCCTCCTCTCCTACCCCATCCACGCCAAAGGTCAGCAAGCTGGGGGAATCCCGAAGTGTCATCCAGAGTCTGCAAGAAGGCAGACAGAACCCTCACATACACACTGTGAGGGTCTCCAAAAGCTCTCAGCGGTCCAGCGGTATCCTCTCCTCCCCTGCTCTTGTTGAGATGGAGTCCAGGGCCCAGCGCACTCTCTCCCCAAGCCACACCCTAATGCTTTCCTTTGAGGTTGTCAGCTAACAATTGTACACACTAAGGAGGAACCAGGGGCTGTTGCGTGTGTGTTATGTGAGCACTGGTTGGTGCCTCCTCAACCACTCATCATGTCCTTGTTGGGGGGTGAACACAAGGTCCTTTCTGCTAGAGTTTGCTTAATTGTTTATTCGTTTATTATATCTATAGTGTTCTGCCTGCACACCAGAAGAGGGCACCAGATCTCATTACATATGGTAATAAGCCACCAGGTGGTTGCTGGGAATTGAACTCTGGACCTCTGGAAGAGCAGCCCGTGCTCTTAACCTCTGAGCATCTCTCCAGGCCTCTTCTAGAGTTTTAACCTCTTCTAGTCACCCGGCTGCAGTGGAAGGGGCCTTTAGAATCATGTGTCACTGCGGTCAGCCTATGCACTTCATTTCAGGTCTTCTGCATTCATGCCAAGGTCATAATTTATGCTCGGGGATTCTGGTCCCGGTCACGCCTGACTTCAGCTCATATAAGACTGTGTTCTTGGTTTCAACATTTCTGCTTTTGATGCTGCGTGTTTGTAGCAGCGAGTTAAAAAAAAAGTCACACATAATTTCCACACATTCTTTCAAACAAACAAACACTGTTGTAGCTTGGAGTGGAAAAAAAAAAAAAGCCCTGCTTTTTAAAAAGTAAAAATAAAACCACAACTCAGGTATTCAGAGTGAAGCCTGCCTGTGTCCCGGGAGCCTTCTAAGATTCGATGCATGACAGGGTGGTTTCAAGTGCTATTCAGAAGCTTTTTAGGAAGAGAAATGTAAGTTCACTGGGCACAGGGCAGCTGCTCACCAGCCAATCACAAGCTAGTCCTTTTCCTGACTCGGAGCCACGCGAGAGCAGTCTGAAAGCCGACAGCCACAGAGATTACGAGAAAGCACCTGCCCCGCCCCCACCATTTTTTTGGCGTTGGTGACTGAGCGTTCCACTCTGCTCCATCCCAGTCTCCACGATGTGTTTAAATGTGCACCAAGCAGGCCAGGCATGTCTGCACCCTCACGCCGCCATCCAGCTACAGAATGCTGCCTGATAAAATGGAAACTGCAAACCCACTCGGCAACGCCCCACAGCCCCTTCCCCAGCCCTTGGCAGACACCCGTCACTCTATCCTTGTGAACGCAACTGTGCTAGGTGCCTCTTATGAGGGGACTCACATGGTTGCCCTTCAGTGACAGACTCATTGTACTCAGGATAATGCTTTTCAGAGCTCTTCTACGCTGCAGCATGTACCAGAATCCTTCTCCTTTTCCAGGCTGGGTAGTAGTCCACTGTAAGGACACTGCACACTTTTTATCCATTCACGCACTGGTGAACAGTTGGGTTGCTTCTAACTTTTAGCAGCTGCAGCTATTTATGCATGTGCACAAATACCTCAAGCCCTGCTGTCACTTCTTTCGGGTGTGTACGAGGCAGTGGCGTGACTGCATTGCACACCAGTTAGGTTTCGTTTTGAACACATCAGCACACACATTTTAAGCCTATTCTAAGCAGCCACTTGTATTCACTGATAAAGCCATTGGAAGGTGGCTTGCGTGGTCCTGGGCCTTGTGTACCCTGGACTGGTATCTCTGAACAAGGCCCAAGAATTTTCATTTTAATAAGCTGCCTCCACCAGGGAGTCACTGTCCTCAGCCTGGCCTGGTGTTGGCTTTTCTACCAGGTGTCGACTTCTCCAGTCAGGCAGCCTGCGAGCTACTGCCTACTTCTGTGTGACTTTGTCTCAGAAGACTGACAGAGCTTTCAGATCAGCCAGATCAGCCAGCAAGCCTCGGCTTTACTTAGACTTGGGTGCCCACCTAGGAAAATGAATGCCCACCCCATCCCTACCACCACGTACCACTACAGCCACATGGACCCCTGGGTGGACTGGTTCTCTGAAGGGCCAAGCCAGCCATGGGAGCCACAATCCGGGCAAACTCCACGGACAAGGACCTGAAATCATTCTGGCAGGTTTACCCTACTCAGGAATGTGTGTTTATTCAAACAGCATGCAGCCAAGGATCTTTTAAGGTGGAAGGAAAAAAAAAAAAACTATTTTGCTTAGCCTCAGCACTAGGATCTGGCTTCCTCCGTTGGAACCGGGGCTAATCGGGCTGGGGTAGCAGGCGGGCCCCAGTCAAACTGCAGTAGCTATAGCAGCAGAAGTCAGAGCTGTTCTCACGTGTTCCCTGCACCTCCCACAGGCCGCGCTCAGCAGCTCAGCAGCCCACTGTTCCCTTCTGAGATCATCCCTTCTCTTTGCCTGCCCCCCCCCCAACCTGTTCCCATCAGCACCTCCTACCTTTTTCTTTGCTGCTTTATGAAATAATAGCTTTTCTACTCTGTGTTGAGTTTGAGGGCCACAGAAAATAAGAAGCAGGCCTCGCCGTGCTCTGCCCAGAATGAAACTTGGTTTTGAAATTTCTGCCGTTTGACCTGCGTTCCCTTTTATCGTGGGTCACAAGTAAGACCGAGTGGTTAGGTGTAGTCTAGAGTTCACGTCTCGGCAGCTAGAGGTTGGGCAATTGGTTGTGTTGGTTTCTGGAAAGAAGACTGATTTCCGCTTGATAATTTATCTAATCTAGGTTCCTGGCTCATGGTAAAACAGCCCCTTTACTGTGCACAGGAGCCACAGTGAAGGAAGACTATGAACCCAGGCCAATTACACCAGGCTTGCAGCAGGCCTGAACAGGAGAGACAGGCATGCAGGGAACATGGGGACAGAGCTGGGTGCCACGGCACAGGCCTGCTTGGCAGACTATGAAGGCCAAGTCTGTTCTTTATTAACCGTAAGCTATTTCTCATTGCACAGAATTCTCCCACAGCCTGAAAACAAATAAATGCATCTCATTCAGTGAGCACACTGACAGAAACTGGTGTGTGGATGTGTCCTTGAATATGAGAGAACACTGACGAACACACACAAACACAGAGACAGGAAACAATTCTTAGGACCTCACGTGCACGTTTACATGATAAAGACACCATTGGAAGGACGGGACAATTAAAGCTTACCATTGTTGTAAGATCGAAAATTTCCTACAAATTTTATGTATTCATAAGTTGGAAATTCCTTTGGGTTCAAGCTGCCTCTGAGAAGATGGCAATAAAACTCTAAATCGTTGTCAGCTGGGCCGTTAAAGGGAGAAGAAAGAGAGAGAGGAACGTTACACAGACTCCAGACTAAACAAGTCGCGCCTTTGTGATTTCCTCCACGCATGGTTGGCGTGGTTTTTGGTTCTGACGGACTGCTAGACCTGGCTTCTAACCCTTGTAGCTACAGGCCTTCCTCTCCATAGCTCATACATATTCCACTCTCTATTCTTGGGCCCAATTAGCCAATTTGCCCACAGATGCCTGTGGTTGGTTCTGTCTGCATTGATTAGTTCTGGTTGTTTTCACATGGCATACTAAAATAAAGCTGCTCGGATGGGGCCACTGTCTTTAATTTAATCTTTTCTGCTTTGCTTTGAAGGAAAATCAGATGTACGATGGGACCAATTATGCATGGAAATGGACTGAGGCTTGAGCAAATGCAAGCATCTTTGCTACCGCCTGCAATTGCGTATGCTTCGTTAAGCAGCGCGTGGTGAGCACACACGGAGGGCCCGCCTTCTATCTAGGTTGCCAAATATTTTGATATAAACCTCAAACTTCCATAAAATTGCACATATATATATAAATAACCAGATGACAGCCACAGGAGGACAGAATATGGACTTCTGACCTAATTATTCAATTAGCACTTGATTACCTGCTATCATAGAAACCTTGCATTTTAGTGTTCCTTAAAATCAGCAGACTGCTCACTGAATTTTGCCCTATTTATTATCGTCATGTAAAAAGGCATCTCTTGTCATACATGCGAAACATGTTATTATTCTGAAGCTGTACTTTCAACTTTTCCACATAAAAGCCAAGATGTCTTACATGCTCCACGTTCCAGTTTTAGCTTCAACTTAAAATATACCTCAAAGGATCTTGGAAACGTTCTGAGTCACGAGGAAAATTATTCTTAAAATTAGTCCTCCCTTCTTAATTCATTCTGACCTCCTTTCACAAGCAAGAGCTAAATTCTTGCCTTTAGATCCAGCAATGGAGAACTTACATTTTAGGAATTCCGGGGTGGGGGAATCCGTCATAAGCATATGGGAGGAAAGTAGTTTATAAACTTCGGAATGTTCTTGTTCTGGAAGGAAATTTAACAAGTTCTGATCCATGACATCCGACTGCAAGAGAAAATAGAGAGAAAAGGCACATGCTTGACCGGATGAACTTCAGAGCAAAGGCAGAGCCTGCGAGCTCTCGGCAGCTCAGAACTGATTCACACCTGAAAGTGGAGGACCAGGTAGCCTGTGAAGACCCCTCATGGCCTCATCTTTTGCACCCTAGATTGCAATGTAAAAGGCTTTGCAGGGGCTGGGGCTGTGGCTCAGAGAGAGAGAGAGAGAGAGAGAGAGAGAGAGAGAGAGAGAGAGAGAGAGAGAGAGAGAGAGAGAGAGAGAGAGAGAGAGATTGCTCTGAATGGACGGGGCCCTGGAATTAATCAGCTGCAAACACATAGATTAAAATGCAAAAGTTCTAGGGATACCTCTATCGACCCTCTCTGTGGCTCAGGGGACCCTGTAGAAGAGGGGTCGGAGAATGGGGGGCCTGTGCTCTGGACATGGCATGGCTGTTATGCTCAAGAACTCACAACAGCTGCGGTTGTCTCCCTAAGACATGCAGGAGATGCCTGCCCCTACCAACATTCCATTGTGAACCTCAAAGAGCCTTGGGAGGGTCCGCCCTTCCTTTGTGAACTCTCGGCAATTAACAGTTGCTGGGAGGGCAGAGTCCTTTGTATAGCCACTGGCAAGTTGCCCATGATCCAAGCTCTTACAGACAACCCTGGTTAAACTCATTGGGTCATACCAAAACAAGACAAAAAGTCATGAGAGTAGAAGATCTGTGTGTAAATTGTTTAGAAGACTCAAGGGAAGTAGGAGGGAGATGAGAGGGGCTAAAGGGAGGCGAGAACAACCAAAATACATTATATACGAAACTGTCAAAGAATAAAAACATTAAAGGTTTTTCAGATGCTCTTCAGTATCCTCAGGAGATGTTTAAGGCTCTCCTATGGACAACAAAATCCACGCTACAGCATTTTCTCAGAACCTGGGCTTGGATCACCTCCAACAGCCTCACCGTGTCTGAGGCACACATACAGAGCTGCATCATTTGGACACTAATGATAGAAAAGGGGTCTGCACATGGTCAGGGAGAGCACAGCTTTATTTCAGCTGTTCCCAGCCTGCAGCCGGTTCAGTCTGCGGGCAAGGAGGAGTCTGCACTCATGCGTATACACGCTGCTGTCTGTGGGCTTAGGAAGAAAATAAGCATGAAGCCTGACACGGGTACAGAGAGCCAAGCTCTCACCTGCATTGAGAGCCCTGTTTGCCAATACTCCTGTATTCTGGCTGGGGCCCCTGGGAGAGGCCAGTTACTTAATTAAAGGGCCTTATGAAGAACATGGAGTTCTCTGGACATTTAGGCCAGAGACCCCATGTGTGTGGACCCCCGAGTGCCTGAACAGTGGGCATACAAAATGAATACTACATACAGTGTAGGTACAACTGTGTCCCGTGGAACTGCCAGTGAAGTGAATGAAAGTGGGGAGAGCCTTGGTCCATGGCAGACATCACCAGTCAACACGATGCTGAACTCTCAGGAGGTGACCAGTGTGACTGAGGTACAATGGTTTGACCTTAAGGTGAAGGGAGGAGACCCGCACAGCTCGGCTGTTTTTTCGTTCTCCCTCACTAAGCACACCCATTTTTGTACCTTTAATAGCGTCTGCATAGACCCTTGAGCTTGGATCCTCACCAACTTTCTTCCAAGTACACAGGCCAAATCTTCCACCAAGCACAGCTTCCCCAGGCTGCAGATTCAAAGGTCTTCAATCTGTCATCTTAATTCCATCCTGCCCTCTTCCCATCTAGGGTCCTCCTCTCCATAAATGGCACTGCCGTTCGGTTACCAGGCCACCGTGTGCACCCACATGTGGAAGGCATTCAGACAACCCCTGTCACCCTGGACATCTTCATCACCACACCCAGACAGCATCTGCCTTAGGGTTTCTATCGATGCTATGAAACACCACGACGACCAAAAGCAAACTGAGGAGGAAAGGGTTTGGTCAGCTTACATTTCCACAGCACTGTTCACCATTGAAGAAATTCAGGACAAGAACTCAAACAGGGTAGAAACCTGGAGGCAGGAGCTGATGGAGGGGTGCTGCTTCCTGGCTTGCTCATCATGGCTTGCTCAGCCTGCTTTCTTACAGAACCAGGACCACCAGCCCAGGATAGCTCCACCCACGATGGCTGGTCCCTTCCCATCTACCACTAATCAAGAAAATGCTCTCCAGGCTGGCCCATAGCCCCATCTTATGGAAATATTTTCTCCACCGAGGTTTCCTCCCCTTGGATGACTACAGTTTGTGTCAACTGACATAAATCAGCCAGCACAACGGACCCCTTGTCAACTTGACACACAAACACATCACTGCTAAGCCACACCCTTTCCTTTCTTGTTCATCCCCAAGATGACATATTAATCAAGACGTCACAATATAAACATTTTACAAACTTAAAAAGTCTCACAGCCTTACAAATTCAAACAACTAGGCTGTCTCTTTAAAAATGATCAAGGGGATACAAATTGGAGAGGAAGAAGTCAAAGTATCACTATTCGCAGATGATATGATAGCATATATGAATGACCCCCAAAAATCTACCAGGGAACTCCTACAGCTGATAAACACCTTCAGCAAAGTGGCCGGATACAAAATTAACTAAAAAATAATCAGTAGCATTCCTGTATACAAAAGACAAACTGAGAAAGTTTGTCTGAGAAAGAAGTTAGGAAAAAAGTTTGGGCTGAGAAAGAAATTAGAAAAACAACATCCTACACAATAGCCACAAAATCTATAAAGTATCTTGGTGTAACTCTAATAAAGCAAGTGAAAGACTTGTATGAAAAAAAAGCTTCAAGTCTCTGAAGAAATACATTGAAGAAGAAAACAGAAGATAGAAAGATCTCCCGTACTCATGGATCTGTAGGATTAACATAGTGAAAATAGCCATCTTACCAAAAGCAATCTACAGATTCAATGCAATTCCCATCAAAATACCAACACAATACTTTACAGACCTTGAAAGAAATATTCTCAACTTCATATGGAATAACAAGAAACCCAGAATTGCTAAAACAATCCTCTACAATAAAAGATCTTCTGGAGGTATCTCCATCCCTGATCTCAAGCTGTGCTATAGAGCAATAGTAATAACAACTGCATGGTACTAGCATAGAAACAAAATGGTGGATCAATGGAACTGAATAGAAGACCCAGAAATAAACCCACACACTTATGGACACCTGATTTTTGATGAAGAAGCCAAAACCATACAATGGAAAAAAGATAGCATCTTCAACAAATGGTGCTGATCTAACTACATGTAGTAACATGCAAATAGATCCGTATTTATCACCCTGCACAAAACTAAAGTCCAAGTGGATCAAAGACCTCAACATAAAACCAGACACATTAAATCTGTTGGAAGAAAAAGTGGGGAAAGATCCTTGATCTCATTGACACAGGAGACAACTTCCTAAACAGAACACCAACAGCTCAAGCTCTAAGATCAACAATAAACGGTACCTCATGAAACTGAAAAGCTTCTGTAAAGCAAAGGACACTGTCAACAGAACAAAATGATAGCCTACAGACTGGGAAGAGCTCTTCACCAATCCTACACCTGACAGAGGGCTAATAACCAATATATATAAAGAAATCAAGAAATTAAACACCAACATTAGCAAATAATACAATTAAACATGGGGAACAGAGCTAAACAGAGAATTCTTAACAGAGGAATATTGAGTGGTGGAGAAACACTTAAAAAATGCTCAACGTCCTTAGTCATCAGGGAAATGCAAATCAAAAGGACTCTGAGATTCCATCTTACACCTATCAGAATGGCTAAGATCAAAAAATCAAGGGACAACACATGCTGGAGAAGATGTGGAGAAAGGAACACATCAAAAAATCAAGGGACAACACATGCTGGAGAAGATGTGGAGGAAAGGGGAACCCTCCTTCATTGCTGGTGGGACTGTAAACTTGTACAATCACTTTGGAAAGCAATCTGGTTCTTCTTTCTCAGAAAATAGGGAATAGTGCTACCTCAAGACCAAGCTATACCACTCCTGGGCATATATCCAAAAGATGCTTCACCATTCAACAAGGACATTTGCTCAACTATGTTCATTGCAGCTTTATGTCCCTCAACTGAAGAATGGATACAGAAATTGTGGTATGTTTACACAATTGAATACTACTCAGCTGTTAAAAACAAGGACATCATGAAATTTGCAGGCAAATGGATGGAACTAGGAAAGATCATCCTTAGTGAGGTAACCAGACACAGAAAGACACACATGATATATACCCACTTATAAGTAAATATTAGCCATATAATGTAAGATAAACATACTAAAAACTACAGACCTAAAGAAGCTAAACAACAAGGAGAATCCTAGGAAAGAGGCTTAATTCTCAATCAGAAGGGCAAACAGGACAGACACAGGAAGTGGTTGAAGAAAGGAAACAGGGTGGGAGTCTGAAAGACACCACAGGTGTCCTCTGAAAGACTCCACCCAGCAGGGGACTGAAGCCGGTGAAGAGACACACAGCCCAACTTTGGGCAGACCATAGGGAGTGTTAGGGAAGAAGGGGGTGGGTGATAGAAGGACTCAGAGGGGACAGGAACCCCACAAGGAGACCAAGAAAGCCCAAAAAATCTGGTTCCATGGGGGATGGGGGTGCTGCAGAGACCTATGCACCAACCAAGGACCATTCAAGGAGAGTATTAGATGGCCTGCTGAGATGTAGCCCACGGCAGCTCAGTCTCCAAATGAGTCCCTAATAAGGGGAGCGGGGGCTGACTCTGACATAACTCATGCAACTTCTCCCTGGTGGGGTGGTGTTGCCAGGGCACAGAGGAAGAGGATCCAGGCAGTCCTGATGAGACCTGATAGGCTAGGGTCAGACAGTAGGGCAGGAAGGCTCCCCCTTTTCAGTGCAGTAGGGGAGAGGGATGGGAAGAAGATGGAGGGAGGGTGGGACCAGGAGGAGATGAGGGAGGGGCTAAAACTGGGATACAAAGTGAGTAAACTGTAAAAAATAATAAAAAATTCAGTCTCTTTTAAAATCCAAAACTCCTCTGTAAGATCCCAAGTCTCTCTCTCTCCAAAGTCTCTCTCTCTGTTTAAAGTCTCTCAACTGTGGGCCCCTATATAATAAAAAAATGAATTAAGTAATTTTATACTTCAAGAGGGAAGAACCAGGGCACAATCACAATTCAAACGAAACCAAACCAAAGTCCCAACAGTGTAAATAATGGAATGTCCAGTGTCTGGGATCCACTCAGGATCTTCTCCTGAGTGGGGAAGGCTTGAGTCACACCTTCAGCTCTGCCCCCTGCGGCATGCACAGCTAATCTTCTAGGCGGTTCCACTCCCCTGCTGCTGCTCCGGGTGGTCACCCCATGGTACTGGCATCTCCAAACCTGCTGGGTCTTCTGCTGCAAGTGGGCTGCACCATCACCAAGAGCCTCTCTTCATGGTGCCAGTCCTCAGCTTCTCTGCATGACCCCGTCAGTCCTGGGCCGTCAACTGCGCCTTTTCTTAACAACCACTAACCTCTAAGCCATAGCTGACCAGCGCTGAGTATCCCCCAAAAGCAAAGGTTTCATTTCCAATGGTACTGGCCTCTTGTCGATCACTGTAGGCTTTTCAGCCCCAGCTGACCAGAAAGACAGGATCTTAATTCAAAATAAAAACCGGCCCTAATAGAGTCTTTCAACTTCCCTCTGACTCTTCACAAGCCGGATCTCCATCTTCTGCACTGCTCTCAGCATTCCTACTTTCCAAGCTCTGACAGAACATCCCACTAAACCCTCAACATTGGCTTTTCTGGCCCAAAGCTCCAGAGTCCTTCCACAGTCCTCCCCAAAACACGGTCAAGGCCGTCGATACCTCACTGTGCTGGTACCAACTTGTCTTAGGGTTTTTCTTGCTGTGATAAAACATCATGACCAGAAGCAAGTTGGGGAGGAAAGGGTTTCCTTGGCTCACACTTCCACATCACTGTTTGTCATCAAAGGAAGTCAGGACAGGAACTCAATCAGGACAGGGTTTATTTCATCTTTTACTTCCAGGTAACAGTACATCACTGAGGAAAGTCAAGGCAGGAACATGGAGGCAGGAGCTGAAGCAGAAGCCATGGAAGGATGCTGCTAATTGGCTTTCTCCCTATGGCTTACTGCTTTGTACAACCCCTTGACCATCTGCCCAGTGGAAGTAAGCCCCATCCTTGTCCCCAGCGAGCTGGGGCCTCTCACATAGATCATTAATCAAGACAATGGTCCCACAGATTTGCCTACAGGCCAGTCTGATGAAAGTATTGTCTCAATTGAGGTTCCTCTTCCCAGACAAATCCAGCTGTGTTGAGTTATCCATCAAACAAACAACAACCCAACCAACCAGGACAGTGTCTATGGGCTGCTGAGTTTCAGTGCTGTACTTCTCTCCCTTACATCTCCTGAGCCTCTGTGGTTTCTACCGCTGTCCGCGCCCCCTTTATTTCTCACCTGTGTAATGACATGGACAAAATGGGCTTCTCACCCTAACACTGGTCCTTGTCCAGTTGGACCTCCCTAGCAGCTAGAGGGGGTCTAAAGCATATCAAGTCATCATTCGCTTGTAACTGTCCCTGGATCTGCCCTGACTTAGGAACAGAGGCTCAACTAACCATGGTTTTTAGGCTTCGTGCACTTATCCACCCTCCCAGGTTTCCTTTCTCCCATCTGCCAGGGTCTTCTGGCCTGACCATCGCACAGGTCCCTCTGTGTTCAATGGGCCGCTGAGCTCTGAAGTCACACCCTCGGAACGAGTCTGCAGCATGCTCTCCCTAACCGCTCATCCTGTACCCCGCCTCCGATATGCTGTTCAGGTACATTGTTGCTGCTGGTTTATGGGCCTGTGAAGAACAACCCTCTCTCTGCTGGATCACCAGTATATCTCCATGTCACAGCAAAGCTCACAGGAGTCCCCGGGAGGATTTATATGTTCTCTCTGCCTGCCTCACAAGCTTTCAATTGCAACAGGAAGGGTAAGGACTAAGTGAGATTGTTAACTTGACCAAATGGGATACAGCAAACACACCATAAATGCTAGGTGTGCTGAGCAAGCACTTAGGGAATGCATATAGACACAGAGTGATGTTTTCTCTCTTATTCACCTGCTGCCTGGTGTCCTCTGCTTCCCTGGTAGCCATAGGAACCCTGGAGCTTGTTTACTGGTTTATCTCTGATGCCCATCATGTGATGTGGACCCCCTGGATGGCCAGCCCCAGAAGAGACGATTAAAAGCCTAAGTGTCCAGAGACCCATAGCATGGGTGCTGATTCCAAATAAAGCGCTGGGCAGTCTCCAGCGGGACAGTCTAGAAGGCGCTCTCCTTGGATGGAACCCAAGAGGAGGATGGGGTTTGGGAGATGGTTTGAATGGAAAAGAACTCCAGATAGAAGTCCCCCCCCACCAACTCACACGGCTATCAGAGGGTAGGCGAAGGGAGGGCTGGGAACTGTGGAAGAGGACGTTGCAAAGAGAAGGCAGACCCAAGTTGCAGAGCCCTGGCTGGGGGAAGCAGAATGCCCAGACGGCCCTGAGAAGCTGTGAGAGTCGGCGGTCTGCCCTGCTGGGGGAGCCCCGAGTTGATTCACATTCTGTGGAAAGTGCACTTGAATTCTGAGTGTGCCTCTTTCCCTGGGCTACAAGTATGTGGTCTACTCCCCTGTACAGATGCTGGGTGGTAGCAGGAAGCTGGTGCCGAGGTCAGCCTCACAATCCTGACAGAGCATCCTGGGATGCTGAGCGGAGGGCCAGAGAACACATTTCTGACCTAATGATTATCGCAGCCTGTAGATGGTTCATCAGGACTTCATCCTGCTGTCAATCGGCGAATACTTGCAATTTAAGGAGATCCTACTCACAGTGTGAAGGGCAGGATACCAAAAAACCAGGTTAGCGATGTGGACAGAAACAAGGAAGAGAACAGGGAGCAGGGGCAGGGGCCACGGCACTCTACAAGCAGCGCTGCTGAGGGCTCCTGGGTGTCAGACTCCGTCCGAGAGACAGAAGAATTACAGACCAGGCGCAGTCCTCCTCTCCAGTGTGAGGGCTGTGGACAAGCTGGCCGGCTGCCCGGGAACTAGGAAAGGGAGGCCTTAGGTGGCTTATATCAGAGGAGGACTTCTTATCTCTGTGGACAGACCTTACTGATCCCCCCACCAGCCCATGCCATCATTTCTGCTTGGCTTTCACCATCTTCCCTTGGATGCTTGTGATTTTATTTTAAGCCAATTCCCTTTAGCATTTTTAGCATATGACTAATGCTCCCAGATGACAGTAGCTTTTCTTCTTAAAGATAGTCCAGACTCTTTAAGATTCCAAAGTCACTCCATAGTCTTTTTTCTGAGGGTTTCATCTAAGTCCTTTCCTCCAGGGTGGGTGTAGCAGAGTGAAGAGAGAGGCCTTCCAGCCGAGGTCCTTCTGTGGAAGAGCAATGGTAGGCTAGAAGGCTGTGGGGAATAGAGATCAATGGAGAGGGGTAGGTAGGTGGCAGTCATAAGGTTCTGGTCAGTTGATTCTTAAGCAAGGCTTAGTGCTGCTCTTAGATCTTGCACACATTTGCTACCTATTTTACTGTGATGCTATCTTCAGATGCTAAAGACTGCCATAAACAGGGATAATTTGAAAATCCAAACCCTGGTGTTGATGGAAGAGTAAATGACATCTGCAGTCGAACCATATCCTGCATGAGCCGAGCTCTGTTGGTTAAAATAGTAGCAATTAAAGATGAAGGAGGGACCCTTGGCAGCCATCTTCCAGGTTGATTGGTCTTCAGGAGCATCCCTTACCTGTGGGAGGGGCTGGTTAGCTAGGAGTTAGCCCCGCTTGGGACTCTCCTGGGCAAGCCTCCCCTAAGCTCCCACCATGCTGTTCTCAGTCTCTTCTTGCCAAACCTTGAGTCTCAGATCATGCTGAGGCTTCTGTGGATGCAGAGAAACCTCTCACGCTTGAATAGGTAGTTCAACAGTGTCCAGCAAAGTGAGGTAAGCCTGTGCAAAAGGCAACTTCAAGATGGCGGGGGAGCTGCAGGTGGCTGTTTGGACATTCAGCTCCGGAGTGTCCCTCCAGGGCTGAAGTGCTCGCTGAAGCTATGAACTGGCTACAGGAAGAGGGAACAATCTTAGAGGTCCCAGGGTTGCCTCATATTGAGAAAGGATGCCAAGAGGCTCAGGGAAACCCTAAAGGCCTTGACCTAGGAACGAGAACATCCAACTAGAGACATGCACTAGATACTTAGATTTAGCTCATGGCCAGACAGTTAAAATCCTAGAAGACGGTACGGAAATGACTTTGACCATAGTTCAGTGGAAGAACAGCTAAGTATAAAAGGTGGCAAGCTTAAGGAAAGACAGCTCTGTTCACCAATGCACCCTAAAAACAGGGAAAAGGTAAGCCGCACGGAGAGGTGGGGGTTACAATTTAGCTAGCTATGCGAAAAGGACCCAGGCTGAGGCTCCCTGTGCATTCTTGGCATTGGGAAGCAGGGAGTGGCCGAACTGTGAGCTCCTCTGGTCAACAGGCACAGATCCTGCTCATTCCCACGTGGAGGGTTTGGCACCACCCCCTACATTTAGAATTACTCACAGACGCTAACCGTGATCGGGGTGCACACTCCCATCTTGTTCCTACCAAGCCAAGCTCCTTCTGACCACACTCCTTCCTCCTTCCCCACGGCACTCAGGGTTCAGTGGTCTTGTCCCCTGGGTTCTGGGCATGTGTAACTCATTTCCACTGTCAACCTCCTCTCTCTACACTCAGGTGTCATGTACTGTGTTCAACATCTCCCCTATGCCAGGATGGGGTGAATAAAAGGTAATTGGTCCCCTGCGGCCCAACAATGGGCAAAGAGGCACCTTGTTGGTGGCGTCTTATATCAGCCAGGGGCAGAGCAGTCCTTTGTTCATCTAACACTGATGCCTGCCTTGGTGGTCAAAGCTGTCTTATGCCCAGGACTCATAAAAATCAAATCAATCAGATCTAGGCATCACAGATCCAGAGGAGGACGACAACCAGAGATCCGAGGACCGCCATGCCACCCACAGACCTGCCCTGCGGCACATGGCGCAGGTGCCCCCCACACCCTCTTGCTGCCACGCCACACAGCACAGAAGGTGGATGTCACCCAGGAGCCCACCAGCTGCGTGGCCAGCCTGCAGCAGGAGGCATCGCAATGTGCAAGTATGTGTAGACGGATGGGAGAGAGAAGTGAAGCAGCTTGAGCATTCTGAAGGGAGCTGGAGCTGGAGAGGAGTAGCCTGCTGGGAGTGGCCGGCCCTGCCACCTGGGCCATGGTGGGGTCCTGGCCCCAGCTGCTGTTGAGAGCCATGGCTACACAATGGCAGGGGTTCCTGTCAATGTCTGAGGCTCATATTTGCCTCCTATTAGCCTGGAAAGCAGGCCTGCCGGCCTCGGCCTTGCTGTATTTTACAGTCACATAGGCAGAGGCTGCTCCTTTCCTTTCTTGTGACTGGCTTCCCCTGTGAGCCTCACCTGGCGTGCTGCCTTCTTCATGGATAATCATGCATGCTGCTCTTAATGGAGCTTTTACCTGGAGAGCTAGCTCACATGGAAGTGTTCTTCAGCCCACAGATTCCTTCAACCTTCGCCTAGCTCTCTTGAGGGGCTGAGATATCCGAGTGCCCACCTTGGCAAGCCCTGTGCACGCTGTTGCTCGCATGCAGCAGGCCCATTTACGAAGCCGGAGTCCGGTTCGTAAACACTGAGACACATGGTACCACGCTCAGGGACATGATCTCCATCCTCAGAGCGCACCTCGGCCTAGTGCTTCAGGCGAACACCACATTTGCAAACAAACCAAAAACAAGGAGCCGGGCTGGCAGCTTAAAAAATAAACAAGAGTGGAAACTGGAAACCCTGCCGTGTCTTCCGCAGTCCTGCCGCAGCCAGACTGCTTCCCAGCGTCGTCCTTCGCATGCAGCCGGCTTTCTCAGCATTCCTCCTGAAAGTCTGCCATCCCAGAAGCTCCCTGGAGCCCCGGGTTTCCAGAAATGTGTGCATGTGTACACACACACACATACACACACACACACACACACACACACACACACACACACACACACACCCTCCTTCCCTCCATTTCTGCTGTGATTGCCTGAGTTCATTCTAGACACCAAGGAAGGCCAAATATGTTGATGTCAACACCACTAAAAAAATTGCTTTTATCTTCAAATCACTTTCTACTGTGAGTGGGTTTTTTTTTTTTTTTTGCTCTGTTTCATTCTTTTTTCCCCTCTGCCATTCTGGGAATGGCAAGTGCAACGATGCCTTATCAGGAAATTGCCCTATGAGAATCTTTCAGGGGTTTTCTCTCATGAAGATGAAGGAAACAGAGCTTTGAAGCTCGCTTACTTGTGGGAAGAATTCTGGTTGATTTTTCTCCCTCCCAGCCATTGGCAGGCTGTGGATTTGGACGTTGGCAGGCCAGCCTATGCTGAGTGACAAGGCAGGACTCTGCAGTCGGCAGCCATGGTCTCCTGCCCCTTCCCTCAACTGTCCTCAGCCAGCCATGCCTCTCCTCAGCCTCCTCCCCTGCACAATGTCTGCCTTTCAGTTCCGTACCACTCACCACAACCTGGGGGATTGGCACTTTTTTCCTGTATGAGAGAGAGTTCTGAGTAGTGGTTAAACCCTGGCTCTGGAGCCATTACCCCAGTTCATATCCCTGTGGTATTGTGTGTGTCTGTGGTATTGTGTGTCAATACTTGACCTCTCTGTCCTGCTGAATTTTCTCATCTGTGCACAGTGGTCATGACCTTACTACAAGGAGCAGTAGGGACAGCAGGGGACTGTCCAAATGCTTTCCAGGCACCAATACTCGGGAACTTGGTATACATCAAGCGAGTGCTTGGGACATGCTTGCTCTGAACAGACCAGGTGGAAGTTCTCAGACTGAAGCCAGGAAGGAAAAAGCTGCCTTCACCTTCTGCAATCACTAACCACCCTAAAGACACGGTCTGGTCTCACACCATAAAGCAGGAAGGTACAAGTTAAAGAAAACTAACCAGAAGAATTCTCAAGCTGCAGCCCAAATCCTTGGCACCAGGAACACACCAGAGTGAAGTGGTGACCAGCTTGGGCTCAACATAGTGGCACCTGCTCAGCCCCTGCCCCTGGGATTTCCTCGCCTCTAAGTTGGAAGCAACAGAGGAATGATTTCCAGAAGAAACATACCTATGGAAGGAGGAAAATTTCTGCTCTCAACAACCCTTGTCCACCCCACTTAGAAAGGAAGACCCCAGGAGGGCCAGATGATGGAAGCTAGAATTCCATCCAGGGCTCAGTCCTACTGGGGCCTTGCTGTGAGTGTCAAGGTGTGAATCTCTACAGATGGGTGTTTAGTAAGCACACATGTGGGTCCGGCAGGACAAGTTAAGAGTTGAACAGCCAGTCCTGAAGATACCCAATAAAACAAAGTCAGATGGAGGGGGAGGAGGTCCTCCCCTATCAGTGGACTTGGAAAGGGGCAGGGAGGAGATGAGAGAGGGAGGGTGGGATTAGGAGGGAATGAGGGAGGGGGCTACAGCTAGGATACAAAGTTAATAAAATGTAACTAATATTAAAAAATAATAAAAATAAATAAAAAACAATAAAACAAGGAATCTTTATGATTGAAAAAAAAAAGAGTTGAAGTCATTCCTGGTCCTTCCAGTTAGGACATGATTTCTCCAGGCAGTCCTGAATGGCTCCAAAACTTCAAGTCAGAATAATCACTAAGTTCCCTCTGCCACAAATAGCAACTGGGTCATCAGATAATCATGAGAGCGTAAAGCAGAAGAGAGTAACCCTGTTTACCCAAACAGCTTTGGGCTCTGACCCTCCTTGCCAGCCAGAAAGCAGGTCACACTTGGTTGTTTTTGGTCCAGGCCCATCACTGCACAGTCTTTTCCACTCAAAACAAAACAGAAGTTCACCCCAAAGAGGCATCTCATCTCGTCTTTCTCCTCAGCTGCCCTCAGATGATTCCCAATAACGAATGATGCAGAAAGCAGAGGCCACTTCTGCATCCATCACCATCCTCCCACCTGAGACAAAGAGCAAAGTGTGGGTGTACTCTGACATCCTTCAAGACCAGGAGGAACCTCTTCCAACAGCTGTCCCAGGAAGAGACACCCACCTTGTCTAACCCACTCCAGCATAAGGAAACAATTATATCCATGCCATGGGAGGCTACCTACCCAGAAAGGTCAAAAATTGCCTTTTATACCTAAGGTACTGGGGCAGCAGAAGAACCCAAGTGATAGTTCTGCAGGCATGCAGTACCTTGAGCAAAATGGCAGCCTGGGAGATTGACTTCCAAGGAGCTACTAGGCTAAGGTGATGTAGGAGAAACCCTGAGCCCCCAACAGAGTAAGGCTTCTAATCAGAAGACAGAGCTGCTCACGGAGCAAGAGCATGCTTGCCTTCTGGCTTGGGAGGGGTATGGAGAGGGGTCCATCGTTTCTTAGCATCAGATGGCCTGGGAAAGCTCTACCCGCCTTGTCACATCAAGCTGGCGGCCCAGCCTTTGCAAGGGTTAGTAGTGTGGTGGTTGGTTTTGCCAGACTGATCATTTGCACGTGTCACTCCTAAGGGAGCTGACATTTTAGGCCAAGTTCTGTGGGAATCAATAACGGCAAGGCAAGAAGGGAGATGCTGGGCAAAGGCTGGAGTTTTCCTCAAGAGTGGGCCCTCTTCTAGCCTGGCATAGACTTCAGGCTGAGCTATTGTCACCAGGAAGCCTTCAAGGGTTGTGGGGAGGAAGAAAGCAGGAGAGCAAAGACAAATGAAGGGAGAGAGAAGGAAAAGAGGAACCTGCAGCCACCCCAAATCCCAAACTCTATAATCTGCCCAGGGCTGCAAAGTTGGCTTTTCCTCCCTACCTGGGCAGTCTCTTCTCATTTCCCACGGCCCTTAGAACACTGGTCCAAGCGTATCTCGTATTTCTTTGGAGAGGCATCATGGCCGTGAAGCCCTCAGTGTGATTAGTGTTACAACCTACTTGCAATCCCATACATGTCTCCGGTGAGCTCCAAGCCATATCCTGCACGAGCCATCTGTTTTCCCTTCCTTAATCAGCTCTCAGTTGACCAGGGACATCTGCTGCTCTCTGAGCTTTGCTGACAGCGCTGAGACACTCTTGTGTCAATCCTATCCTGGCTTCTGCCCTGGCCCTGGTGAGCTGGTGGCCCCGTGCCTGTTTCAGGTTGACGAGTGGCTTCTCTGTGCTTCATCTGTCCCAGGACCTTAAGCTGGGCCTGGCTTGGTTCTGCAGAACTTGGATACGCTTTAACTCCCCGTGCCCCTCCCTCTCTCACATGGCTTCCCCATACCTGCATCTCTTCTGAGCCGCGCACAGGCCAAGGCCGCTGGAGCACAAACTCACCGGTAAATGCCCAAGCAGAGGCGTGATACTGTCGGAAACATAGATGATGCCGCCGTCAGTCGTCACTGCGATAATGAAGCCGTCCAATGCCTGGGGAAAATGAAACGTTTGAAATCGTCTCAGAGATGCTTTCGTGAAAGAGCGTGGCACTATGGCAAGAGACAGTGGCTTTGCTTTGTAATTCTCAGACTTCCCATGAATAACCTTCCAGCACTTTCCTGCCTTACACACAGGATGGTTTTGCACACAGTTCGTTCGGCTCAGGCAAAGAGCTGGCAGAAGCTTTGCGGGCTCGGTGAAAAGGCTGACCTACTGGGATCGTGGAGGGGAGTGCGGCCGTGGAAACTGCTTACGTAGGCTTAACAGCAGGCACGCTACCAAGATGAGTCAGAAATCATAAGCACTCAAAGACATCAGCGGCATGCTACAGACCCCAGCCCCTGCCCCCAAGACCATGTGAGGCCAGGAGTGAGCGTTTACTGTGAGGTATAGAGAAAGAGATACCCCACAACCAGTGTGCCTGCAGGCCCAAGCAGACCTCTGCGGGAAGCAGAGGAATCCCTGACTGTGTGAAGGCCCGAGTGAATGCCCACAGCGGGCACAGCCCCCACGCTTGACAGATGTTGAAGTCCTGAGGCTTGCTCCCCCACGGCAACTGCTCCTACTGAGATTAGCAGAACCTGCCTCTGTTCAGTTATGCACAATCGCCCTGCCTTCGGTTCACTGCGCTTCTGGGGGTACTGTGGCTTCACCATCAGCACCTCCCAATCCCAGCTTTCCCGCCCACATGTCTCGCTGTGTGTCTTCTCTCCCTTCCCCTGCTGCCCCAGTCAGCTCCATCCCTGGAGCCGGGCTGGGTGTGGCAGAGCTCCACACAGAGGCGGCTATAGAAGGAACCCTCTGTACCGGGTGCTGCGGTGGAATTAGGCTGTCATCCCAGCATGGGGGAGGCTGAGGCAGCAGGTGGTGAACGTTGTTACCAATCCCTGCCTGCTCCAAAGGGAACATTCACCGTGTTCTGCCAGTCTGGGAGGGAGTGAGGGCTTTGTAACCAACTCATTCAGGCCAAGCGTTTCCAAATGTCTAAACACTGCACGTGTGCAAAAGCGTCTATACCGTCTGCCGGGCACCCTGCTTTGCTGTGAGTGGCTAAATGTGCACAAGCTCTTCCACAGGGTCCAGGCTCTGGAAGTTCAGCTTTTAGACATATTGAGTTTGACTGTGGATGTCAAAGCTGATTCTGAAAGCTCAGTCCATGTATGCAATTCAGCAAATAAGGGGTCACACTGGCAACTGGCTCTCTGGGCAACCCAGTAAGACAGAAAATGAATCTTTGAGGGAATGAGACCCAGGCTCTGGTGGACATCCCTGGGAAGCGTGTTGTTGCAGCTACACCGACCATGTCTTTGAACCGTCTTTTCCAAAGCTGGGAACTTTCTGCTCTTGGCGGGTGGAGAGTGGTGTTGGTGAAGTGAGAGCTTAGAAGGATTTGGAATCATTCCGCATGCCTTCATCTTGATCCTCCCAGGGCGCTGCTGAGAGCCTAGTCCCATAAAAGGGCATTTGCTCTGTGAAGTCAGGAGGGACAGCGGGTAAGTGCGTAAGTGCGGGACAGCAAGGGACGGGAGCAGCTGTGTATGTGGCTCATGCTTCTCCCAGGCAGCGCTCACTGTGTTTTCTTCGTTCTGCATGCCATGTTTTAGTATGCTATGTCTCAGGATTTTCTTTTCCCGTCTTTTTTGATTTGTGCTCTGTGTGTTTCTTGTGTCTGTGTGGGTATGTCTTGTCTTAGTTTTGGAAAGTTTTCTTCTATGATTTTGTCAAAGGTTTGGTCTGTCTTTGACTTCTTCCTTTTCTATGCCCACATTTTCCATGTGTGCCTTTCCTGTGCTTTAACATTTTTTAAAGACATTCTTTGCTTGTGTGCTCTTTCTCCTCCATCTTCAAGTTCTGATAGCCTATCTTCTCTTTGATCCATCTCCTTGTAAGGCTTTCCCACAAGTTTCTTATCGGGTTGCTGAGGTTTTCAAGTCTGTTTTCATTTCAGTATTAGCTCTCTTCAGTGTTTCTCTTTATTGAATTCAGTTTTCAAACCCTGGATTGTCTTCATTCCATTCACCTTCTGTTTGTGGGTTGTTTGGGCATCATTTCAGGTTAGAAAGTTCTAAGTTTACTGATCTGTTTTTTTGTGTCTTTAAACTGCCTGAATTCTCTGATGGATTCAGATGATGCATACTGTTCTGATCTTTCATGTTGTTTGCATTTTTGGAATGAGACCTGACCATGCTGATTTCTTTTGTTGGTATGCACCTGATGTGGACATAGCAAGCTGTGATGGACCTAGAGATTGGAAATGGTGCCGGTAGGATAAAGTTAGGTGGATGCAGGAGGCTGGGCTGGCATGCAGGATGTGAGTCATGTGACCACCTCTTTAGCCTTCATTTGTTTTCTTGATGTTAGCCGTTCTGAGTAGGCAAGAGAGAATCTTAGAAAAGTTCTAATTTGCAGTTCTCTGAGAGCTAAGGCTGTTGAAGACCTTACCAAATATTTACTTACTGGTCAGTTATGTTTCTTCTTTTGAAAATTGTCTGTTGGGTTCTTTGGCCCATTTTATTGATGGGATATATATATATATATATATATATATATATATATATATATAGTTTGGCGTCTAATTTCTGTAGTTCTATCTATATTCTAGACATTAATGTCCTGCCTGAGGGATAGCTGGTACGAGACTTTCCCCATCCTGTAGGCTGTTTGTTTGCATTGCTGATAGTTTCTTTGCTTGTGCAGAAGCTTTGAAGTCTCACGCCATCTCATTCACCAATTCTTGAGGTCGTTTTCCCCGCTGGTGGGTGTTTCATGGGTTCTTGGCTCTGCCTCCATCGTGAAACTTTTCCTCCAGTGGCTTCAACATTTCAGGCCTTACAAGCAGGTCTTTATTCACGTTGAGCTGATGTTGGTAGAGCACATCTCTTAAAGGAATCCCATCCTTTTGGGTTACATTAGAGGGTCTCAACCTTGGGATCTCTGGTGAGTCTGTGAGTATTTGGGTTTGGAGTTTGATGGCAGTATCCAGGGAGCAGAGGCAGAGGGTGCTGCAAGGTATCCCACAACGCACAGGACGTGAAGGAAAGATCAGGTGCACAACACCAGTGAGGCTGATACTCATGGTTAGAGTTGTGGCTATGGCGGAAAAAGCAAAGCCTACTAACTCTAAAACGCCTCTCCATTATTCTTGCAAGTTATACACACACACACACACACATACACACACACACATATGAATTTATTTTTGTCAAGGCATCCTCAGCTCAATGGCTTCTCTTGGGGGTGGATCTAGGGTGACATTTGTGAGGAAAGTGCTCTAGCACTGAGCTATAGCCCCAGCCCTAAATTAGATTTACTGTAACTGATACATGAAGACATAGATTGTACCTTTCCATGGGCACCATGGGATATCTGATGTGTGTGTAGATAGTGCAATATTTAAGTCAGGTTAGGGGTATCTGACTCTAAAACCTTTACCATCTCTTTGTGGTGAAGACATTGAGGATCCTTCCATCTACCTTTTGTAACCCACAACACATTGTTGTTCTTAGAGTCACCCTACAGTGGATAGCACCCCAAAATGTCTTGCTTTTAGCTGAGCATAAATTAGAACCTATCCTTCAGTCTTGCGTCATCCCAACCCCTCCTCTCTCAGCCTTCGGTAACCCCCATTCCCCTCCAGGCTCCTTGCAGCCTGGTTGTGAAGGTTTCTAAGGCGTGGAGGCACCCCTGATGATGTCAGCCGGGCCTTTCTCTCAGCAGATGGGAAGGCCGGGGAAAGCAGAAATTGAACAGGCTGATTTTCTTTCTTTCCAGTTATTTATTTGCTTTTGTGCAGTGAGCCCATGTTCTTCTTGAGGCTGTCAAGCGCAGGTGTGACACGAATCTGAAGATGCTCACAGATGTGATATGTCCGTCCCCAGCTCACCCACAGTGAGTCCCTAAGCCAACAACGGCCCCTGCCCTTTGCTGTGGCTCTGGAAATCCCACGACAACACTGTGTGACCGTAACAGAACCATAAGGTGCCCCTATCCATGGAAGGGGGTTTCCGCAGGTCCCACAGGCTGACCCTGAAGGGTATTACAGACATACAGCCCTCCCTCACCTACAGACTCGTGAAACAGTCTCTGCATTCTCTGGGTTAAGAGAAAAGATTGCTGAAGCTTTCTCTGACCTGCATGGGCACCAGTCACCTAGCTGATGCCGAAACACACATGCAGGTAAAACACTTACACACATAAAAATAAAAGAGATGTATTTTTAAAAAAGAAAGAAAGAAAAAATGAGTCATTTTTCCAAGTGGTCTGACCATGATGTTTCTCAGCTTACACTGGCCTGAAAGTGGGCCATTTTTGTTCTTCTGTACTTCACCATAGTATGCGTCCTGAAGTCTGGTTTTGTGCCCCTTTGACAGATGGTGGGAAGAAAGAAGGAGTCATGCCGGAATCCCTAGAGATCTCCGAGGCACAGGTGTTCACAGCTGGGCTGTGTTCCCCTTGAATTAGAAGGACGCTCTTGGCCACAAGAGACATGCAGCTTGGAAGGGCGTGGTCTTGAGAGAGGAGGATGAGCAGCAGGACAAACACTTGCAATGCATTGTACTGTGGGGACTCCTGCCTTTTCTGAGGGGGCACACTGGAAGGCGTGGACCATCGGGGGAGAGTTCAGAAGCTGATGCTGACTCCACCCCAGGTCTGTGTCTGCTGAAGGGCGACAGGTAGGAAGGCAAGCTCAACCGAGCCAGAGCCTGGAACTCGGTGGTACACTTCCAGCTGCCTCCCACAGACCAGGGCTGGACAGACGTGACTCCAGAGCCAAGCTATGAGTTTAGTCTTCCTCTCTATCTGCCTCAGGGACTCTACGCTGGAGAAAGCTGCACAGGGGCTTTAATTAAGATTATCCACGTTCATCTAAAACCGTTTTCTAGAAATGCCAGTCATGACTGCTAATCCTTCCTTCCAGACAGTTGTCAAAAAACTTAAAACTCCATAGAACCCTGTTCGGTGCAATTCTTTGGATGCTTTGAAACTCACTGGATAAAACAAAAAGGTTGCGTTAACAAGTTCTTAAAAAGTGGCTGTTTCCAGAGGGTTATATGTTTTTAACTCCTTTCCCAAAGGAATTAAAAGATAAATCAACGCCTGTGAAGCAGCATAATGATGCATCAAATTAACATTATATTCCACAAGCTGCTTTAAATTTAACAGACTTAAAATACATTTCTTCTGCAGAAAGTTCTGTATTTTCTTTAAATATAGTTCCCGTGTAGAGTTAAGTAGCTTTCATTTGCTGCAAATGTTCATTAATGCATTTATGTTTCATAATATTTAGACGTCTTTATTCTGGCATTTTCTTATTCCGGTACTTTCTGTTTTCTGCATAGCTAATCTATGGAAATTGAAGTTTACATCAGTTGTGTATAGGCACATGGATGAGCTATAGGAAGGTTTATCCTGAGAAGCCTTGGCCTGACGTCCTTCCATTTGCTGGGCTTCTCTATCCCAGGGTCCTCTGGCCTCACACTGCACGGAGTCTGTTGGTCCTCACGGCCCTGTGGTAAACTCCCTGAGCCGGGACCCAGAGTGCCTGCCAGGCTTTACAGAGATATGTCTGTCATGAGGACTTTCACCCAAATGTAAAACTTTCAAGGACCCAGATGGAGGTTGTTAGCTCAACAGCAGCAGCTCTCCCAACCCAGCTCGGTCCTGCAGGGAAAGGAGTGTGGCTGTCTACAGCACAGGTCACCGTGGCTGACACACACATGATGCTAACATACAATGAGCACAGGCTGAGGAAAGCCTCAAAATACCCGTTAGGAAACGTGTGTCAGGACCTCCCTTTCTCCCCTCTGCCCTGGCCCTCCATGCACACCTGGCTCGTCTGCCACTCATGCCTGGCTCACGTTCTGTGCCTTTTGTCGGGGATCCCAAACGGGGCCTGGCCTCTAGTCACCGAGGTGACACATAGCATACCGCAGTGTCCAGCTTGGGAACTCTCTCAGGTAGCCCTACTCAGCAGCCAAAGCACAAGTGACGGCCGCAGAGCCACTGAGCCATGGGCTAGCATCTGTTTCAGCGCTTGTTCCCACCAACAGCTGCTGGCTTTGGACACAAGAGCTAATGGGAACAGGCGGTTTCTAACCCACTAAGCTGTTTCATCTATGTTTGTGTGTGAATATACATGAGTGCTTGTGTATGTGACTGTATATACACGCATGTTCAAATGTGTCCATGTATGTGAGTGCATGTGCGTGTGTGAGGATATATGCAGATGTGCAGATGTCACATATGTGACTAGATATGCAGATATGTGTGAGTACATATACATCTGTGTGAGTGGATGTGCACATGTGTGTGAGTGCATGTGCTCACATGTGTGCTAAGTGTATGTGCGTATGTGTGTGAATGAATGTGCAGGCCAGAAATCAGCCTTGGACATCCCTCTGAGGAGCCACACACTGTGGTTTTTGTTTGAGACAGGGTCTTCCTTTCTAGGCGTGTAAGGTGGTCACTTCCGCAGTTCTGTCTCTCCCTCTCATGTGGCGGACTTGCCGATGTGTGTCGCCTGTGTGGACTCTCACAGTGTGGCTCCCGGGAGCTACTCGGCAAGCACTTCGCTGACTGAGCCCTTCCCTGGTGTTTTGATTTTTCTTTTGCTATGGGTGTTACTGTTTCAGAGGAGGCCGTGGACATCACGGGCATCGTAGGCTTAAACTTACTACCTGACAGAGCATGGCCTCGCACTTTGGGTTTTTCATCCTCAGCCCCAGGAACTGGGGTTACAGGCTTGGGCCACGTGGCCGCGTGTGATCCTGCCCCACACGCCTGGCTTCACGCAGTGCTGCTGAGCTGAACCCAGGGCCCTGTGCATGCCCAGCCTCACTGAGCTGACATGAGAGTGTGCGTTACCTCCAACATCAGCTGGGTGAACTCTTCGTTACTGAGGAACGAGGGCTTCCAGTCTTGCTGAATGTCGCAGATTTCCGTCTGTGCTGAGACTTCTGAAAGGAGGAACACAAATGAAAACACAACAGTAGATACAAGCGCCTCAGATCTGGGAGTGTTCACAGCCAGGGCGCCTCAGATCTGGAAGTAATGAATGGGTGCACGTTTCCTCTATCTCATTTTGTGTAACCCTTTGGCTAAAGAAAGCAATGGGCCCTTGGTGTCCACACTCTGAGGACTGTGGGCTAAAAGCACTGCTGATGTTCTCACAGCCCTGAGGCCCTGGAGAAGAGAGTGTCCCGTTGTGAGCACAGGTAGAGGACAGAACACCTGCTGCTAACCACTAACCGGGACCACCACAACTCAGGAACAAGCTGGAGCAGCTAGAATTAGGTGGCCAGCATCCTCAGGGAAGGGACAAAGGCTGACAGGACTGATGCGCTGTCTTCTCAGGTTGCTTGTTCATAGTCAGAGTCAAGTAAGAACACCCCAGAAACCTGGGATTCCCAAAAGTCCAAGCACATTGGTAAGGTGTGTGTTTCCCACGTGTGTCACCCTGGGATTTATACCCAATACTTAAAACAACAACAACAACAAACAAAGTGGAAAAAAAATCCCAAACACCTTACACTTACAGTGACGAGGCTGAGCGTTCAGGGGAGCAAGCTCAACTCCCACCCTCTCCTTCATGACCGAGCCACAGCTGCCAGAGACACTCAGCACTCAGTCACGCTTCCGTGTGGCGCGGCCTCCCACACGCTAGGGAGGAGCTGCACTGCTGCGCGGCCTCAGCCCGCTGAGGGGATTTCAAGGTCTGAATGTAAGTCTCTTAAAACCTTTTGTTGTTGTCGTTGTTATCTGTTCTCTGTCGTGATCGTGAACGGAAGAAAGCCTTCACACTTGTCAACTGAACAATCACTAGTCTCTATAGGCCTCTTTAAATTCTCTTTTTTGCACTTAGAAATTTTGTTTTATTATTAAGTTACCTCGATATTACCACAGACACTATAAATAGGATAGCATATTTTTTTGTTTTTCCTTATTTATCCTCTATCTTAAACCAACATTTCCCTCACTTTCGTTAAGAAAAATTTAGGAATGTACCATTTGTACCTCAGAGAATAAAACCTAATCTGTTGAACAATGACCTGAGGAAAGCCAATTATTCAGGCAAAGAACTTGCCCACTGTACTTAGAGAGATTTCAGGGCTCTCTTCTGAGCATCCTTTATTTTAAGTGCTAAGCACTGAACATAGAACCCCACACATGCCAGGCATACACTGCCAATGAGCAATACCCCAGTGCCTGCACCCATGGCTTGTCAGTCACTCTCCTATGGAGGGAGAGTGAACCCTCTATTCAAATGAGCCTGAATGGATTCAGTAGATATTCATGGAGAAAGAGGATGCAAGCAATGACTAGAACCTTGACTCATTTCTGTCATTGCCAGCATCTCTATGAAAACTAAGCTCTACTGGGAAGTTTTCTCTCTTCTAAATGTCTGAAAGGACATGTCGCTGTTATTGCTAGACAAAACCGCACTGTCATTTGTTGGTGTCTTAGTTTTAGGGTTTCTGTTGCTGCGATAGAACACCATGACCAAAAAGAAAGTTGGGGAGGAAAGGGTTTATTGGGCTTACACTTCCACATTGCTGTTCATCATCAAAGGAAGTCAGGACAGGAACTCAAAACAGGGCAGGAACTTGGAGGCAGGAGCTGATGCAGAGGCCATGGAGGGTTGCTGCTTACTGGCTTGCTCCCCATGGCTTGCTCAGCCTGCCTTCTTATAGAACCCAGGCCCAGGGATGGCTCCACCCACAGTGGGCTGGGCCCTCCCCCATCAGTCAGTATTTAAGAATTAATTAAGAAAATGTCCTATAGTTAGATCTTATGGAGATATTTTCTCAATTGAGGCTCTCCCTCATTTCAGATAACTCTGGCATGTGCAAGATGATATAGAAACCAACCAGCACAGTAGTTCTAAAGGCATGCAGAAGAACTTCAAAAAGATTTTGGTAACTGAGCAAGGAACTATTCTAGAGGAGACCATGCCCACTGTGAGGCAATCTACATCCATGGTGCTAGATCACATGATACACATAGTAAAATGCATTCTGGGAAGCAGAGAGAGGATGATACACACACACGAGGCCAGAGTTCATCTTGGGGGCTGACACAAGGGAGTAAAGGTGGAATTCCTGCTCTTGACACAAATCATGGCTCTAGCCTTAACCCTCAGGAAAGGCAAGGATCCTTTTATCCTTCTCCTTTCTCCCTGGTTCAGGAGAGATCAGGAAGGTCAGACTGCATGAGCGTTTGTCCAAAGAAGATCTTTCATTGACAAAGAGGGCCACTCAAGTTAATTGTGAAGGGAAATAAAAATCCTCACTCCAGTGGCACTTGGTGTGACAGATATCATGTTACAGGTGGATGGCAGGATTAGCAAAGGCATAAGGCCCAAGTGCTCCCTGAGGATAGAACTGTCCCTCAGACAGAGCCGTAGTTACCTACTCTAGATGCTGGATCTCTGCCACACTTCCTGGGGATCTTGGAATCCATGCAGCTCCAAAATACAGCACACTGTATTTTGTTCAGGCACACTAGCAGCAACTGGGAGGTGAACTCTCCAACGGTGAGTTACAACAGAGTGGAATTGGCAGGGGAGAGGGGATGGAAATTGGCTGTTAATTATAATATTTGCCAGTCCCCACAACGGCTTCCAAGATGTGCTTACAGCCTTTGCCACCCATTCACCTTCGCCACAGAGGCAGGAGTAAGGCCTGGGATTTGATGTCCGGGCAAATGTAAACTTGACTGGCTTCACGTGCAGGTGGGTGAGGACATGCAGGTTAGCCGGGGCTGTGGATAGGAAGGCTCAAGGGTATCTAATACCCCTTGGCACTTACAGAAGGTAAGGTCTTGTGTCTCACAGGGACACCTTTGACACAAAGGCTTGCTACAAGAAGACGGGGTCATATTTTTATTCTGATTTGGCTTGCTGTAGAGTGAATACATGGACGCTCTAGAAACAAGAGTTGCCTCCCAAGCTAAACAACTTGGGTTCTCGGAGAATTTCTGAAGAAAAGCCAAATAATTATAACCAAAACCTGGACCTCATCATCTTTAATCATCTGTGTTCTTTTTCCTGCAGGGCCAACACATGCCTACAAAAACATGTTTCGCAGCCCTACCTGCACACTGGCATGGCATGGTTGCTGCTGATGCCATGGTGCTAGAGATGGTGCTATAATAGTCCTAATGTTCAATTCCCAGAATCTCCCCTTCTAGCCTCTGAGGGCACAAGGCAGGCACGTGTTAATGGACATACATGGTGACAGAGCATCTATACATAAAACAAACAATTAAAAAGTAATACTAATGTCAGCCTTAGTGGTCTACTGGTAAAGGCTCCCCATGCTCCAGATAAAAGGCCCCAGGCTGGAGTTCTACTCATTTTATAGTGGCTGATTTCCAGTTATTAACATGATGACAACTGGTTTGCTTCAAAACAAAACAAACTTCCTGAAAGTTAGCAATCTCGGGGCTGGTGAGATAGATCAATCGCTGTGCTGGGTAGTTTCACGTTAAGGTTACACAAACTAAATCGCCTGAGAGGAGGGCACGCCAATGAGGGAAATCCCTTCATAAGATTGGCTCATAAGCAGGCTGGAAAGGCATTTTCTTTACTAGTGGTTGATGAGGAAGGGCCCCGCCCATGGTGGGCGGTGACATCTCTGGGCTGGTGGTCCTGGGGTCTGTAAGAAGGCAGCTGAGCAAGCCAGTAAAGCAGCGCCTCCACGGCCTCTGCATCAGCTCCTGCCTCCGGGTTCCTGCCCTGCTTGAGTTCCTGTCCTGACTTCCCTCAATGGTGAACAGTGATGTGGAGGTGCTTTTTGGTCATGGTGTTTCATTGCAGCAATAGAAACCCCAGCTAAGACAGTTGGTAAAGTTCTTGCCATGCAAACACAAGGACCTGAGAATTCACACACACACACACACACAACTGGGCATAGTGGTGTGTGTTTGTAATCCTAGCTCTGCTGGGAGGGAAGCCACAGACCCATCCTCAGGGCCTGATAGTCAGCCTGCCTAGCTTACTTGCCAAGTTTCAGGCCAGTGACGGACTCTGTCTTCACAAGAGGTGGAAAGCGTCTGAATAAAGAGACTTGAGATTGTCCTCCGGCCTCTACATGAGGTACACACACACACACACATACACACACACGCACGCACACAGCACATGGCCTGCAGCACACGTATGCACAAGTGTATACACAGACAAATCAGCAGTGTTTCTTGAGCTGCCATAAGCAGGCTCCGGCACCCTGCTGGGGAGTCACTCCCCAAGATTCAGGTGTATCTATCCGTGAGGTGGATCTTCCCAAAGTTCACGGGCAGCTGAGGTTGAGGAGCCACTAATGCACAACTACAGGGCCACTCTGACGGGAGCCCCAGGCATCACACCTCGTGTCGAGGTAAGAGCGCTACAGGCTGCCGGCCTTAAAGTCCGAGTTCTCCTGGCTGTCTGACTCCTGTGAGTTAACCTCTTATTCTTCTACCGCTTCTTCAATGCCAGGAGGCTGTGGTAAAGGGCAGCCCTGCATCTGTGCTGAAACAAAGTCACCATCACTCTGTTGCTCATGCCTGTGGAGTGCACGCATGCTTGGAAGACACGCAAAGTGGCTGCATTGGTGTCTTGCTTTAAGCCATAGTTTGGTGAGACCACCCTATTTCTGCCTGAAATTCCCTGTGGACCTTTCCCAATTCTTCTGAGTGGGGACATCTCAGAAACCTGTGTGAGTCTGCAGGTATTCTGGTTGTGTGTGGGGAGGGTGCACAGGTAGGCCTTCACCTCATGAACGAGCAAGGCTGGAGAGGCACTCCGGCGTAGTGAGAGGCAGTGCTGCTCTGGCCTTGCCTGTGTGTCCCCCCCCCCCCCCGCCCATTAGAGAATTTGGTAACTCTGTCCTGGACAGAGAACAGCATAAATGTCACACTGATGAACTTGATCCCAGCTGTCCTATTTAACAGCTGTCCTGCT
>CM053756.1:4018330-4041929 GCA_028658305.1 Pachyuromys duprasi
TCTCAAAACACCAAAACAAAACCAAATAACCCTAAACAAATAAACGATGGGGCTGGACAGATGGTTTAGCGGGTAAAGAACTTGCATTGTGAATGTGAAGACTGGGGTTGGGCGCCCAGCACCCACACAAAGCCTGGAAGGCATGGCAGCTTCTCTGTGACCCCAGACTTGGGAGGTGGGGACAGGGGATCTCTGGAGCAAGCTGGCTAGCTGGAGTAGCAACTGGCAAGCTCTGGGTTCAAGTGAGAGACCCTGTCTCAAGAAGTAGGGTGAAGAGTGATCAAAGAAGGCACCTAATATCAACCTCTGGCCACCACAAGGATGTATGCCCATGCAAACATGCATACACACATGCACACACAAGCACATGCATGGCCTCTAGCCCCACCCCCCAAACAACAGAGAACACAATCAACTGTAAATAACGCACTCTGAACATCCATATACGTGTCTTTGAGCAGCTGTGGGAATTTATTCCCTTGGGCAAAGGCAGAGGCAGAAAACTGCCACTTGACAAATGTGTGCTCAACGGAGGGACCACAATATCGACACACAAAGCTGGCTCTAGCTGTTTTCATCTCTGCCAGGAACAAATGAGGTTCCCACTTGTCACCATCTTTGCCAGCACTTGGGACTGTCAGCTTTTACCACTGTTGTCTGTTCTTATCGTGGTTTGTGTTTGCTTTTTTCTGGTGACTGTGACGCTGAGCACCTTTTTGTACTCTTTATGCCACTCATATGTCTTTCTTAAGAAGGCATTCATTCAATTCTGCCTTTACAATTCTTCCATCTTACTGAGTGAAGAGGGAGAGAAGCAGAGAGAGAGGAAAAAAGAAAGGGAGAGAGAGACACAGAGAGAGACACACAGACACAGAAAGAAACACACACACACACACGGGGGGGGGGAGAGAGAGAGAGAATGATGGAAACACAGACAGAGACAGACAGAGACAGAGAGAAACAGAGAGACAGAGACAGCAGATGAAAGGATACATGATGTTTCTGTGTTAATACATGCCTTTAGGAACCTCAGCCTTTGATATTTGAATGTAGGTCCCAGGCTACCTTTAGTGAAATATCTATGGTTGGACAGTTTGTATGGCCTCATCCAAGGGATGCCATGTAGCTCTTTACACCCAGTCACATGAAGCACATTTCCAAGAACAATGAGGATACACACAAGCTCGGGCATGAGAGAGTTTAAGAGAGCAGGAGGTCTGTGGCTGCCTTTTGACCTCACACTACAGCTTGACGAATCACTCACGTGACTGACATCGCTGGTGTGAACACACCTGCTGTGAGCTCAGACGTCTCCAAGCACAGCACGTACAACTGTGTGCGGGAACTAGGACTGGTGGAAACAGTAATCTGCGACGCCACTGGTTTGTGAATTCACTTTAAATCAGCAGGGAGGCACACTCAGCTGTGTCTGAAAGCGTGCTGACGGAGAATTGCACACGTCACTTCAGCAGCAAGAGCGCCTAATGCGGAGTTTCTTCATGGCATCATTTTCTCCTCTGCCTGATTCAGTCTTATGTTGCTTTGTTTACTGTAGACTAAGAGCAGCAGAATATCACACACACACACACACACACATACACGGAGGTGCAGTAGGACACACTGTCTGAATTTGTATGGTATGGCCTACAACAATAGACAGAGACAAAAATCACTGTATGATTCATTTCTGAGCCTCTGTCTGTCGGTAAGTGGCACACAGCCATATGGAATTTTCCATCCTATACTGAGCCTTTCAGTAGGTACTATTTGTACTTGTTTTCCAGGTGAGAAGACAAAGCACGGAGAGGCTGTGTAACTTGCCACTACCATGCAGCCTGGCTTAGGCACATTGTGTGAAGCCCAGCACACGCCTGCCCCTTTCTGTAGCTCCCCTAAATCATGTGGCATCTGCTAAAAAACAAAAACCCACGTACCCAGTATTCCCAGAGCTCAGAGTTGAAAGCGATTAATGCCGCTGGCTTCGGTTTCATTCACTGCACAGGAACGAAACACACTATTACCCTACAGAAAACGGCGTCTCAGACAGTCTGCGTTCCTCTGTGAGACAGGCTATCGCAGAAGACCAAGGGCAGTGTCACTTCCCAAGGAGCAGCCTTTCCAACATTGTGGTCACCTGTGGTCAACAGGATCGCTGTCCAAATAGTGCTTCCATGTTCTCTTTTGAAGAGTTAGGATTGCCTTTTCCTGCCCTGGAAGTCAGCCATGCTATGACTCTTGGACTGGAAATGTGGGCACAAATAGCAAGGGGTCTGTTCTCAGTCAGAGAGCAGTCCATTCAGAACTGCTGGTTCCTGCCATGGCAACATGCCAGGCAACGTGTCTCTCCTCCTGAGTGAGAACACTTAATAGCTAAAGCCCCAGTATGAAAGTATGGAGGGGGTGGAGCCTGTAGCAGAGGGGGTGGAGCCTGTAGGACTTGGGGACTAATGGGAGATTATTAGGTTATCACGCTGGGAAAAGATTGAGACTAATGCCTTGTGGGAGTGAATTAGTTAGCACATGAGTAGCTTGTTATGAAGCCAGTTTGTTTTCTTAATTTACTGTTGTCTCCGGTCTCACTCCCTTATCATGGTGTTTTTCTGTCTGTCTGCCTGTCTGTCTCTGTCTCCCTTTTGTTTAAAGACTCTGCTGTCAGGTAAGGTATTTTGTTGTAACAGGGCAAAATGCTCTGAGACACCCCTTGTCTTAGGCCCCCGACATGAGAGATATAAGGGTTCCCAGACCTATCGATTAGAAACAGGAAATAATATCACTCCATCATGTAATGAGGAAGAGGCAAAAAGAGAAACAAGTCTTGACATGTGACTCCAAGGAGGATTTATGTTTATTGGAGCAGGAATATGTTTGGGTTGTTGCCAGTGTGATCCAGTTTGGGAAACTGGCCAAATGCACTCCCAAGTCCACCCTGCTCTGGCAGTGCACTGTACATCAGGAAGGGTTTTGCCCTCTTCACCAAGAAGGAAGACACCACGACCAGCCTCTTCCTGCCTCAGATCTGCCTCGAGGAGGACCGTAATGATGGAGTGAGCCTCACTGCCCACCTGGAGTGTCCCCACACAGGAACCTGTCAGAGGAATTTGTCACTGAGGCAAAGTTCATCTTTAAGTATTCTGTCTTCCGCACCGAGGAGGAAGTGATGGCCCTTTCATGAAGCTTCCTGAAAACAGCAGTGACTAGCCTTTGACCCCACAGTCAGAGAATCTAGGGGTTACAGGGCCAATGTGGTATGGCAGTAATACAGGACTAGCTGACAGGGGGAAAAGATCTCTGTCCCAGAGAACACTGTTGATTATCTTCAATCCCAAGCTTACTGCTGATACAGAAAGCATCACCTCCAGTCCAAAAGCTCTGCAGACGGCCGAGACCTCAACAGAGCCAGACCAGCACCCCTGTGCCATCCCACCAGGCCCGATACTGATCCCCAGATAAGAAATTCAGCCGTGGGTATGAGTAAAGAGCAGTGGCTCTCCTTGACTAGCTCGCGTTGGACAGGTATATGTTAGGCCATCTCAAGACTGGGACAGATAGGAATGGAGGAAGGCAGTGTCGACACCGTGACGGGTTGCAGCGAGCAAAGCCGAGGCATTAGAAGTTTGTATGCAGGTAAGGGGACCTCACAGAGAATTCCAGGGAGGCACTGTGGGAGTTTCAGAATATAGCTCTTAGCCTGCGCAGAAAAGCAGGCACTGAGAAAAAGAGCAAGGATCCCAGGTGGTGAGCCTGCAAAGAGCCCGAGGAGCTGGTTCAATCTGCGGGGTGGGGGTGGGGGCAATGTTGGCTCCCCACACCTAGATGGCATGCTTAACTTTTACAACTGTAGCCACTTCACCAAGATGTACAAGAAAGGCAGCTGGAGAGGGCCACGGCACATGGTGGCATTGCTGAGGTCTCCGATGTGGCCCATCCGGTCCCAGAACATACCCGGCATGAGCAGGCTTTTGTGGCTGCTGAGGAGAATCGGGAACCCACTTCAGGCAATGGGCAGTACCTAGCATACTATGGGATGGGTGTTGCCATCAGCCAGCATGGAGCCATTAGGCGCTGGGATGAGGTTGGCTACTTCTCACAGCCTCCATCTGGCAAGCTGCTTTTCAAATGCCAGAGAGCTACGGAAACCCTGACCTACTCGCTGTGGTTTGTGGTCTGAGGCGGGTGACCCTCCCCTTCCAGCTGAGTTCAGTAGGAAAAGTTTACCCTGGTACCTGGGTTTGCTCCAGGAACCATGATCCTGAGCAGGTCCAGTGTGGGACCTCTGAACAGAAAGAGAGGGCTCCCCTGAAGACATTAAAAAGGGCCTAAGGACAGGGAAAGCAGCGACAGCCCCGGTGGAGACAGCGCGCCAGCAGACGTCGAAGGCCATATCCTTCCACTCCCAGACTGATATCCTTTCGAAGTGACAATCAGAGCTTCTGCTGAAGAGCTTGTGTGACCTCTGCATCCTATCACCGCTTTACTGGCAGCACCCAAGGATGTCTTGAGAAGATTCATTCCACCCAGGCTCCCACAACAACCAGCCAGTTCTGAAAGGCTCCTGTCACCAGCCGTGTCCCCAACTCGAGGCCAGCGCCTTCAGGCTGTTCCAGCTGCCTGAGGCACCCCACACCCAGACCTAAAAATCCTTCTGTCAAGATGGTACTCTGGCCCACTCCTTTGGTGTAGACCATTGCTGTCTTTTTCCCAGCTCCAGGAGCCATCAGGACAGCACGCAGACAGGGGAAGAGGACCCAGCAGACTCCAGAGGGCTCAGAACAATGAAGGGCGCATATGGAGTGCATGTAAATGGGCTGGTAGACTATGTCACAGTCAAGGAGGTGGCAGGAATGTGGTGCCATGGGGGTAAAGTCTAATGACATGCCCACAGCCACTGGGTGGAGAAAATCAGTGATGATGTTTGGTTGACAAAGCCACCTCCAGAGTGTCAGTCGCCTAACAGGCAGAGAGAGGGTGAAGGAAGAAGAGTCCACGGTGGTCCAGCCTTGTTGGATCTTTCCACCTCCAAGTATCTCCGTGTGAGCTTGATACCACTACCTCAGGCATCATGAACATCATGGTCCAGCCACGTCAGGACTGCCTATGGTATTCCTGCCCCCAAGTTTCCCCATGTCTTTTTTTTTTTTTTTTAAGAATACTTTGAGTCATATGAGGCAAGGCTCCAGAATCTGCCCTTTCTACCAGAGCTGTGCGAAATTGCTGGCCAGGCCTTCAAGAAGAGCCTGTACACATTCTCGATAAAGCTCAGGAGGATGAGCTGAGGACCAGCATCCTGGTACTCCTACCACAGGGTAGTAGGGATCTGTGGTTCCAACTTGGGCTTGCTCAGCATCCCGACCAGAGAGCTTAGGTGACGGTTTGGTAGGCTGGCCTCATCCCAGCCACACCAAGCTTGACTCTGTCCCTTGTTCAGCTATTTCTATGTGTACAACCAGCTTTTAGAATCCTCCAAGCCATAAAATGAGATCCAGTCATCTTGGCAGAACACTTGGATGAGTCTGAGACAAGGTGTTGATGGAGTAGAAGCTGGTGAGAACACCAGGAAAAGCAGGAGAAATGCAACTGGGAGGGAGAAGGGGAGTTGAGGGGTGCTCTCAGCAAGCACCACGCCAGTGTTCTCCAGTATTCTCTGGTGTCAGCCTTCACACCTGTCTTGGGGGTTACAGGCTTCAAGGGTTTCTAGTCTGTCCGGTCTCCTTTGCCTAGGTAAGCATCTTTCTTTGTTTCATGAAGAGACACCATGACCAAGGCAATTCTTATAAAAGAAAGCACTTAATCAGGCTGGCTCACAGTTTCAGAGGTTAGCCTGTTATCGTGGTGGGAAGCGTGGAAGCAGCTACAGCAGTTGCTGAGGGCTGTGTCCTGATCCACAGGCCAGAAGAGAAACACTGGGCCAGGTGTGGGCTTTTCAAAAACTTCGAAGCCGGCCTCCAGCGACACACTTCCTCTAACAAGGCCACACCTCCTAATCCTTCTAATCCTACCCAAGAGTTCCACTCACTGGTGACTAAGCATCCGAACATACGAGCTATGGTGAGCGTCTTTGTCCTAACCACCACAGGAAGGCAATCGTGATGATGGGACTCTGAAAACTGCAATCTCAGGAGTAACACAGTAGGAGACTTTCCGTATATCTCAGCACACTTCTAGTGTGGAATGGTCTGACCCCACACTCCCTCATCTGCCCCACCCCCACAATCTGGCAAGCTCTGTTCTGTTCTCCGCTGTTACACTGATGGCCTGTATGGCTTTCCCCTCATGGTGCTGTGAGGCGATACACACTCACTAGAAACTGAACTTGGAGCTTCGGGTTTCAACCTTTTCCTACTAGTGACACGTGGCAAGATCCTGTATGCCACAGTTCAGCCAGCAAGGCAGGGAAGCAACAGATGGCCAAGCTGAGGTGTTCTGTAGGTCTGCTGTGCTGCTGGCATTGTGACTTTCAGGATTTCCACCACATTCAGAGTTTACTGAGTGGAACTATCCTGTAGGGTGAAGAATACCTGCACTCTTAGATAACAAATACTCACATGCAGCATGCTGCTTTGTGCTCAGTGGGCGAGAGATTACGATGGAAACCCAGCAGCTACACGGGGCTAGTGGCATCAAAAATCTGATGTCTACTGCTGTCTACACTTTCTAAATGTCTATCCTTATATCCATAGGTGAGTGTGTCTCCCATCCTTCCTCAAAGAGGTGTCTCTTTACATCACAGAAACCCACAACTGGTCAAAATGCAAGGAAAAAGTGACCCTGGGGTGTGCAAGCCAAACTGCTCCATGGACAACATAACCCCGGACACTTCTAGCTCAGGGAACAAGGCAGAAAAGTGGGCTATCAAGGTTTTAGGAATCAGAGGACCAGAAAGTTGGCTGTAGAATGTGCCTTCTGGCTATGGCAGGGAAGACACAACCATAAAACTCAAGAACACAGCTTCCTAAACAGGACTAAGCAATGACAGTAGCAGCTGACACACCAGTGCAGGTGGAGGGAATACCACACGTCCCCACCGATAGATGAAGAACCGCAGGCAACTAACAACTGCCATGAGAGGGAAGATTAATCTTCCCCAGGAGGTTATCTGGTACCAAGTAGACATCCCTGAAATTATAGACTACAAGAAACAGTAAATGGACTCGGTACGTTGTATTTGTGTATTTATCTGTGTGTGTGTGTGTGTGAGATGATTAAAGAAAAGGAGACCATAAATTTGAGAGGGAGGGTGGAGAGGTACATAGGAGGGGTTGGAGGATGGAAACAAAGGGAAGAAATACGTAATTATATTTTTAATCAAAATTAAAATATTAATGTTTAAATATTTATGTCTCTTTCTGTGTGTCTCTGTCTCTTTCTCTCTCTGCCTTCAGAAGCCAGAAGAGCTAGAATTACAGGCAGTTGTGGGTTCTGGGAACAGAACCTGCATCTTCTGGAAGAGCAGCAAGCAGTCATGACCACTGAGTGATTTCTCCAAACCCAGCATGCTGTTTTTTGAGCTTGGCTTTTTCTGCCCAGCACAACGCCTTGCAATGTCATCTGAGTTGTGTCCATGGCTTGATCTTTCTTGCTGCCAAGTAATTTTCTCTTGTGTGAACAAACAGGGCAGCTGGTTTCTCTACCCACTGAGAAGTGCTCATGTGGTTTCCAGCCTGAGTTGCTGCGGATTTCAGGGTGGTCACAAATGTCCATTTCTAGTTTTTAACTGATATTTTCAGTTCTCCGAAGCAAACAATCAGTTGGATCTTAGGGAAGGTGGATATTCGTAAGTAACTGTCAACCCCTCCTCCAAAGTGGCCATTTTACTGTCCCTCCCACAGTGGACAAATGAGTCAGTGGTTCTGCATTCTCCAGGGATTTAATATAGTTGGTACTTAAGACCCATTTCTCCTGAGAAATGCACAGTGGTGTTTTACTGGGGTTTCCACTTGCATTTGTATGCTGTGTATGGTATGGCATACTTGTCATGTACGTGTGTGTGTGTGTGTGTGTGTGCGCGTGCGCTCATGTCTGACAGCACACTGTGGAGGTCGCGTGCGCTCATGTCTGACAGCACACTGTGGAGGTCGCGTGCGCTCATGTCTGACAGCACACTGTGGAGGTCGCGTGCGCTCATGTCTGACAGCACACTGAGGAGGTCATGTGCGCTCATGTCTGACAGCACACTGTGGAGGTCGCGTGCGCTCATGTCTGACAGCACACTGTGGAGGTCAGCAGACAAATCTGTGGAGTGTCCCCTGCCACTTGAAGGTAGGTTGCAGGGAGGCTTGCGGGCAGGAGCCCTGCCTCGGCTGCCCTGCCATCGTCTCCTGTTCGGCTTTGAACTGCACTTCTTGTTCCTCACCGCCAAGTTATGTTCTGGGTACAAGTTCTTCGGAAAAAGTGAGATTTGCCAATGTTTTCTCCAAACCACACCTCTCCTCTCCTCTCTCCTTTCCTCCCATCCCCTCTCCTCCCCTCCCTCCCTCCTCTCTCCCTCACTTTCCCTCTTCTTTCTTCCCCTCTTTCCCTTCCCTTTGGCTTATACTTTTCGAGTTAGACCTAAGGTCATAAAATTTTCTCTTACATTTTTATGTATTTTCCGTTCCAATTTATGGTCTATTTCGAGTTAAGCATTCATTTATATTTCATGAAAAGTTGTTCAATTTCATTACAGTCTTTTTTTTTTTTTCTGCATCAATTGCATGATTATGTGCGGTTTCTAAGTGTTAACGCGGTGGATTGTGCTCAGTGATTTTCAAACACCAAATAGCCCTGTATCCCTTAGACATATTCTACTTGATTGTGAGTTTACCATACCCGGACACACACACACACACACACATACACACACACAGCGAGGGGGGATTACCAGCGTTGTGTGTTTGCTTCGTTTTGTTTGGAGAGACAAGGTCTTGTCATGCAGTCCAGGTTGGTCTCACACTCATGATCCTCCTGCCTCAGCTCTTGAGTGCTGAGATTACAGCTCTGTGCTACCACACCCAGCTGGCTCACCAGTGTTTTCTTCCTTTTTCAAGACAAGGTCTCTCTACGTAGCCCTGTCTGTCCTGGAACTCACTATGTAGACCAGGCTGGCCTCGAACTCACAGAGATCTGCCTGGCTCTGCCTAAAGGCATGCGCCACCGTGTTTTCTATCGAGGAGTATTCTCTTTGCATTCGCAGCGGACAGGGTCCCCAGTTTGTCTTCTCATTTGCTCACTGGATAATGCTGCCCTCAAAATAAGCTGGAACGTATCTCCTCCTCTTTCAGTCTCCACACAGGACTACACAGAGAGGGAGATATTTTTCCTTTGGTATTTGGCAGAATTCAGACTTCATCAATTAAACCATGTGGATCTGGGTTTTTGTAGTTCTCTTCCTAACTTCAAATCCATGAACCAGAGAACTCTCCAGGCTCTCTTATCCTGTGTGGGTCTGGTTGCCTGTGGTTATTAAATAACAGGTCCATCCGGGTTCTTAAATTTACGTGGACACAGTTGGTCACAGAACGTCCTTACAGCCCACGTCAAAAGCTGCGCAGCAGTTTATCTTCCTTTGCTCTTGTTACCAGCGATTTGCGTCTCGTTTGAGGATTCGTCTCATAGGCTTATCAATCTGCTTGATTCCTTCAAAAATCACCTCTCTGCTTAGTCAACTTTTCTCTGCCTTTTGTTTATTTATTTTCAATTTTGTTGATTTGTGATATTCTTCTTTTTGAAGACAAGGACTCACTGTATGTACCTGGAAAACTTGGAACTATGTGACCAGGCCGGATTTGAACTCACACAGCTCTGCCTGCCTTTCCCTTCCCAGCGCAGGGATTAAAAGCATGGGCTCACTGTGGCTGGCTGTGTTTGTTCTATGAATTTGTTCTTCAGTTTTTCTTCTTACCTCCCTCTCTCCCTTTCATTCTCCACTGCACCCCCACTCTCTGCTCTCTGTGTGCACAGGCCAGAAACCAACAGCCACATCCCTTCCTTGATTTTCCTCCCCCTTATCTTTCGAGACAAAGCCTCTCCCTAAACCCAGAGCTCACAGGTCCAGATAGACTGGCTGGTCAAGGAGATCTGGGAGCTACCTGTTCTGGCCTCTGAGCCCCAGAGATGGGGGCTAGGGTCAGGGCTCTGAACTTGGGCAGCAGTCACCTTTCCAGCTGAGCCATTTCCCCAGCACTGAATACAAATTTGAGCATGTGTGTGTGGTACCTGAGCAGGTTGGAGGAGGTCATCAGGTCCCCCAGGATTAGAGTCTTGGCAGCTGTGAGTCCCTGATGTGAGTGCTGGGAACTGAGCTGGCCCTCTGCTACAGCAGCATCTTAGCTGCTGAACTGTCTCTCCAGCCCCTACAGTCTTACGGTGGGAGCTGGGCTGTGGTGCAAGATGCTCTCTCCCTAACGCGAACACCCGGTGCTGCAGGGTTCTCTCCAGGCAACTCAGGAGCAGTAGCACACGGCACCTGAAACTCGCTTTCTGTTTCACTCAGTCAGCACACTCTCCAGCATTCCAGGAGACATCTTTTTTTGATCTGTAGACATTTATTCAATGTCTAAGCCGAGACTTTTCCATTTCTAATTTAATTTTGCTTCATTTGGATTTCTCTACATTTGCTTTATGAAGCAACATTTGGTCTGTCTTGGTACGTGTTCAATAGGTCCTTGAAAACCGGATTCTGATATTGCTGTGTGGAATGTTCTGTAAACATTGATCAGTCTCTGTTGGCTCCCGTGCTTTGTAGCTCTTTGACGTCTTTGCTGCGTTTGGGCTTACTAGTGTGTTGCTGAGAAAGGCACAGTGAAGACTCCTGTTGGTTCTTCAGGTTGTGCTGGGTAGACGTGGAAGCTCTTGCTTTTCAGTGTGATGCACTTAGAACTGTTTGATAACAGTCTTTGGTGAACTGACCTTTTATCTCTATGCAAAGTCATTCTGTGTTCCTGGTAATGTTTTGTGCACTGACATACATTTTGATATCACTTTGGCTTTCTTTAAATTACGGTCTGTGCCATATACAAACTTCCATTTTGCTTTTAACCTACTTACGGAATCAGGTCTGAGGTAAGTGTCTTGTGACAGCATGTATTTGGGCTATTATTTAAAAAAAAAAAACATTCTGCTCCACGGTAAGCCCCTATTCCTGAAGGCATCGCATGTTTTGGTCACAGGCCTGAAGAAATCAAGCTGGTATTGACCTGGAAGCTTTCTCCCTCCTGACTAGAGTTTCATTGTGCCAGAAGTGAGGAAAAGCTGTCAACAGTCTTACACAATTGTGAACTCTGGGAGCCACCATAACAACTAACCTGTGGAGACATGGGTATGAGCACAACAGTGTCACACGTAGCCAACCACGATCTCATTGGAGGGAAGACTCACTCCACAGAGGGAAGCCCCGGGTGGGGAGCTCACAGGCTCCAGGGCAAAGCTACTTGCTCTCACTTTGCTAACTGGACACACTATCAAACCGCCTTCTAAACATATCTCTACACCCACTGATTAGGGCAGCTTCCCATCCTCACCAGAGCAGTGTCTTTTCGGTTAATACGGAGATTCACGACAGGTCCAAGTGCAGAGAGTGGTGTCTGGGGAGTGATCAGACCTTAGCAGAACATCTATATCCTTCCCGCTTGTGCCAGGGCTCGGGGAACATTGCCGAAGAGGAGGCAGAAAGATTATAGGAGCCAGAGGAGGCTGCAGGAACACTCTAGCACAGATGTGGGGGTGGGTGTGTATGTGAGCCCCAACCCCTAGCCGAGGAGCTGTTAATAGCTGAGGGCTGCCAGGGAAAGCAGAGTTAGTTTCCCTTAGAGTAAAGCAGTGCTGGGTAGTTTTATGTCAACTTGACACAAGCTGAAGTCATCTGAAAGGAGGGGAAAATGCTTCCAGAAGATGGGGCTGCAGGCGAGAGTCTAGGTCGTCTTAATTAGTGATTCATGTGGGAAGGACGTAATGTGACTGGAGCCAGCCCTGGGCTGCTGGTCCTGGGTGCTGTAAGAGAGCAGGCTGGGCAAGCCCTGGGGAGCAAGCCAGTGAGCAGCAGCCTCCACGGCCTCTGCATCAGCTCCTGCCTCCAGCTTCCTGTCCTGCTTGAGTTCCTGTCCTGATGAACAGCAGCGTGGAAGTGTAAGCTGAACAGACCTTTCCTCTCCAAATTGCTCTTTGGTGGTGGAGTTCATTGCTGCAGTAGAAGCCCTAACAGACAAGTATGGTCCCCTGCGAGCTGACCGGCGCTTCAGCAGATGAACCCACACACATGTACACACGGGCAGTATGAGCAGGACTCAGCAAGCTATAAAATGACAAGAAGGCACAGAGTCGGAAAGGGCACAGGCAGGAGAACTCAGGGAGAATTGGGGAGTGGAGGTGAACATGAGCACAACTGTACATACCAAACTGAACACGTGTACAACAGTCTCAGAGAAATTGTGAGAATATTACAATGAGAACACTGTGGCCCTGGAGCGGGTCAGTGGTTCAGTGCCTGCACTCTGTGCACACAGACACCTAATTAAACATCAAGAAATCTAACACTCACATACTTAATTAAAAATCAATAAATCTAAAACCTCCACTGTGACAGCCTCCTGTCATATTTAATTTGTATTTAGTGTAATAATGAGTGTGTGCTTCTCTCTCCCTCTGTATGCATGTGTGTGTGTGTGTGTGTGTGTGTGTGTGGCAGCATCCATGTTTCCGTGTCAAGCATCATTCTACTTCTGTTTGTTCATTCATTCTTTTTGGTCATTGTTCCTGTTCAACTTTTCTATCTTCTTTTGGACTGTATAAACATTTTTCAGTGATTTACTTCATTCACCTAACTTTCCTTTACGTTTCTTTTGTAGTGGGTGTAGTAAAAGCTCTAGGCATTCTACAGTGGAAACTTATCTCTTTAGCACCCGGTTAGTGCGTGTGGGGTTCTCTGTGCGGTTTTCTGTATTTGCTCTCCCAGCTTACAGGAGTCTGCTTGTTATGCACGCAGTATATGGATGCTAAGCAGGGAACACGCTCCGAGACTGTGCTGTCTCAGTATGTCTGACCCGATTCTCTCCCCAGTTAGCTGTCCTTTCCTTTACTCTGTCATTCATCCCCTGCACTCCCAGGTTTCTGTCCGGTATTATTTCCTTCCCACTGGTGACACTTTAGCAATTCTTCCCTGTGGATCTTCTGGCACCACGGCCCCTTTCCTGGATCTCATCTTCACCCAGCGTCATCCCTGAAGGGGATTTTCATTGGCTGTAGCGTTTAGGATTAACAATTTCCCTATCACACTTCAAAAGTGCCCTGCCACTTCCAGAATCCTCAGTGGCTTCTGGTGAGAACTCCACACTGCTTTTCAGACCCCGAATTGCCAGTCTTGGACTCCAGGTGGAGGTCTGTCCTGAAGCTATGATCTGAGAGTCTATGGGGTGCCATCAAGCTTGGGGGACAAGCGCAGAAACTCACAGCCAAATTTAGGGTCACTTTACTCCTTCTATGAGCTTGGCCAGTACCTCAGTTCCCAGTAGCCCCCTTTCATTCCTTTGATCAAATAGTGGGCTCCTTGCTCATTCTGCTCGGCCTCAAGCTCCTGTCTGGCATCTGTATTTGGGGCCAAGCAGTGGGAAAACAGCAGGTGAGAAAGCCATCAGGGTTTCAGCCACAGGAGAGGTCCTCTTCCTCAGCACTCTCCTCAGGGGAGACAGGCTGTCTTCCTCAGCACTCTCCTCAGGAGAGACAGGCTGTCTTCCTCAGCACGCTCCTCAGGAGAGACAGGCTGTCTTCCTCAGCACTCTGAATTCCCACTGCTACTGTGGCCAGCAGAGCAGACAGTTGCCTTAAGGCTACTGGGAAATATGAGAACAGGAAAGTACAGGTTTCGCCTCATTGAGACCCTGTTTTCTTGAAAAGCTTCTTGGTACCCCTTAGCCCTGCCTCCCTGCTTCTCTGGAAAGAGATAGAGGGGGGAATGTGAGGATGAGGGAGGGAATGTGAGGGTGGGGCTGGGTGGAGAGGTGGTAGGGGGCTGGTTTCAGGCTGCAGAGTGATTTCAAAGAAAAGTCTTTGTCATCTCTGTCCCTGGGACCCGCTTCTGGGTCTGGGTCTGCACTGAATCCAGGACAGGAGAAACTAGACGGGGAAAGAAAGCTGACCCCAGGTCCATGCCTTTGATAAGGATTTAGAGCCATGTTCAATGTGATGATGGACAGCTGGGCGGAGCTGACTCTGCCTCAGCTAAGTCCAGAACCCCCAACATGTTTTCTTAAAGAGAGTTTGTAGAAGACTGGCAGGGATCAATGCAGAGACTCAGTCTCTCTCTCTCTCTCTCTCTCTCTCTCTCTCTCTCTCTCTCTCTCTCTCTCTCTCTCTCCAGTATCCTGCCTGCATGTGTTCCTGTAGGCAAGGAGAGGGCACCAGATCTCACTATAGATGGTTTTGAGCTACCATGTGGTTGCTGGGAATTGAACTTAGGACCTTTGGTAGAACAGCCTGTGCTCTTAACCTCTGAGCCATCTCTCTAGCCCTATGTGAGACTCTTAGGAAACAGATATCCGGTTGCTTTCGCAGTAATAGATGGGTGAAGAAGCCAGGCATTCCTGCCTTTCCATGGCATTTCCATGGTTTGAAATAACATTTGCAATGCATCACTAGTAGGCAGCCATAATAAACCATCTATGAACATTCAGTTCACTGCGATTATAAAGCTCAGATCTAGGCTAGGCTTGGGGTGTGTGACATTGCCTCAGTCCCTTACCTTTTGGTGTCTTTGTACAGGAACAGGCTAAACTGGGTGTGGAAGCACACACCTTTAATCTCACCTTTTGGAAGGTGGGGGCAGGAGGATAGAGGAGTTCAAGGTCATCCTTTGGCTATTTGGGGAGTTTGAAGGGGCCAGCCTGTGCTATGAGACCCTGTCTCAGAAACAAACAGCGAGAAGAGTTGATGTCTGTAATATGGATGTATGGACGTGTTGTAATATCTTTTTCTGAAAATACCTTTTGCCTTCTAAGAGACTAAATTTTTCCAGACCTTTCAAACAAATTACTAATACGCCGAGATCATCCAAGACTAGATATTTAACCTGCTATCCTACTGTGTGCTCAGCCTGTTTAAGTGTAATATGCCATGTAATCAGCGTTTACAAACTAAGCTAAGAAACAGCTTCACTCTTAAGTCAGGCACCCTTCCATGCCCCTGACTCAGAATCATTCTCGTGAGCCTCTCTGTATTGTGGCAATCATTTGCTTAACACAGCCAATAGGTCAAAAGCAACTTTAAACAAAAGAAATGTCCCTTAGATATTGGGAGCCACATGTGGATATAGGTTAATAACATCTGTTTGTAGTTTTGAGAACAATTCTGGGATTAGCAAAGGAATTTATTTACTTGTAAAACTCTTCTGAGGTTTTCTGAAAAGCAATCCTTATTCACTTTTCATTCTATGTTTTGTGTACTCTTCAATAAATAGAGCACAAAGCCATTTGTTAGGGACAGGCAACGCAGACATTAGACACATTACACAACAGCCCATGAAGACAGGAACCACAAACTAGACAGATGGAAGACCCAGGGGGAAGTGAATTTATGCTCATTCTTGGTAGATGGTCCAACCTCTCTCCCCCTTCTCCTTCTCCCTCTCCCATTCCTTAATGTGATATCAGCACATTGACCCTTTTGAGTTTCGTCTATAGTGGGACACTCTGCCACATTGTACCTGGATAACAGTTTTCTGTTGCAAAAGGAGAAACTGAAAAGGGCACAAGACAAAGTCTCCCAGATACTAGTTTCATAAATGGAGCAAACCAAACCTGCACAGAAAGCATTTCAGGAGAGCCTCGGCTCTCCTTTCCAGGCTCTGCAGACCCTGAAGTCTGGTGGCAGGTATGGGTTACAGCTTACAAGGAGAGTGATGTTCTGTTTTATTGTTTTGTTTTGTAGAATTAAAAGATACCAGCTAAGTATTCAGAGGCAACATCCAGAAATGGAACTGGACACGAGATGCCCAGAAGCCTGAGATAAATTTGAAACATCTTCTACATGAACACGGTCCTGAAAGGTGAGCTTTCCGGAAGAATGAGGTGAGCACAGCCCTCATGTTGACCTCTGACCTCCGTATACACGTGTGCATGTACACACACATAAATAAAAGTCAAAGGTGGCTCTCTAAGTAGTGAAATTATAAGTGAGTATTTTTTGACTGTTATGTTTACAGCCTTCATATGTAAGAAAATATACAGAAAGGGTCGCTATGAAGTCACTGTATCTGCTATGCTCAACAATGTGGGCCAAAGGTCCTCTGTGGAAAACCACGCAGAGTGGCTCAAGAAAAGCACATTGCCAGAACAGCCAATTTTGTTGTTCCTATGCTTTTTCCTAGATTAAGATTTAAAGACAGAATCGTAGGCAAGTGAACAGCTTTTGCTTGCTAGATGAACTTTTAGCCTCTTTAATGGCATGGTCCAAACTTGTTTTGGGGGGCTTTTGCTGAGACTGTTCCCCCAAACACATTTTGACTAACTCAGACATAAAGAAAGGCCCACCGAAGGTCAGTGTAGTTCCCTTGATTTGCTGGCCTGGGTCCTGGTCACAGACACACACACCACCTTCTGTAACTCAGGCCATGTCCTTGCAGAGAGAGATTTTGGGGGCCACCACTTAGCTCATAGCCTTAAGCAGTTTATGGAAGAAGATGGTATGTGGGTTTTAGGGTAGAAAAGTCCACATTGGGCAAGATGGGTCAGGTTGGTGCCACCTGAGGTGAAGCTGGGGAACTCACTGTGATTTTTCCTCGGGGTTGGCGGGCAATCCAGAGCGGCTTCGAGGCACTTCTTCCCCTCTGAGATGGCACAGGGACATCTTTACTCTTAACCACCGTTTTCAGAAAAGCGTCTGGGTCCCATTGGGAAGCTGGCCTAATTTCATAGGGACTCTTAGTTAACACTCACGCAGGCATAATTTAACTTGGGTCTGGTCCTTAGCAGCCTGACACTAAAATCCTGAACAGAAAGGCCAGCCTTTCCCAAAGAAAGATGGGTCTGTTCAAGAAGGTGGACTTCTGGCCATCCTTGTTTATTTGGCAATTTATTGAAATCACTGAGCTTGTTTTGAAATAAATTATCCTTTACCTCAGATGGCCCAGAGACGTTCTGGGTTTCCCTGGGCCAAGACAGCCCCGGGTTTCCAAACCTTCCAGGCACACATTTCTGATGACAGTTCTCCTTAGTCAAAAGAACAGAACCCAGCAAGGTAAGAGCTTAAAGGCCCCAGAGGAGGGAGCCTCCTTTCAGTTCTGCTGTTTATTGGGCCACGGGAAGAATTAGCATTCTGCCTACAAGAACAGTTCTACTTTTCCCTTTGTTTGGAGAGCAGAATCACTCATGTGGAAATTACAGGGTAATATAAATGAATCCCAAGTCCTGTTGCCGCTCCTGTTCTGTCAATGCTGCCATTGCTGTGAGCACCGTTCTAACAAACAGAGGAAGCCTCAACGAGGGCTTACTGTCATTTTTATCCCATCATGGAATTTATGATGATATACATAAATCAAACTCCAACTCCTAAGATAGGAAATCACAGCAAAATTAGCATCTGAGATCTACCTGGAGCAATAGCACAGGGCCCAGGGCTGGGCTTTTGTGTTCTGCCTGGTGTGTGTAGGCATGGCACTCTGAAGCACGCTTGGACCCAAAGTCTGTGCATGAGACTTCAGATCTACATTACTTATAGCCAAAGAAATCATACAAATGAGACAAGATCAGTCTGTGAAAAGGAGTTGGCTGAGAAGGCCAAACTTACACATCTGCGCACTCTCCTGGCTTTGCCTAATAGACTGAAGGCTCTGTTTTCTCCTTTCTGACTCTTTCGGTGTCTGCTCCCCTCCACATGGCCTTCAGAGGGAGGGTAACACCACAGGCCTTTTTCTGTAGCAAGTGCGTAGAATCCTGTGGCATCCTAAGCCTTGCCCACTGTGTAGTTCAGTTAATAAGCGAGAACGAGATGGTTCTAGTCACTGGTCCACATCCTTTTCCTCCAGCTGGGAACTGTACCTGGGCTTGGCTGACATTCTCCTTCCCACATGGCTGCCTCAGTGCAGTGGAGGGCTCACAAGTCTTGCTTGTCCTGTTTGAATGCTTTCCCCTTGCCCAAACTGTCCTGAGACTAAGGATTAGGATCAAAGCATAAGCAAGAGTTCAGCTGACATTTCAGACCCAGCAATTCCTCTGTCGAGAACCCTGGAGACCAACACTCTGGCTAAGACTCAGCAAAGCCAGAAGCCCCTCCCTCCCTTCACCAGAACTAAATGCCGGGGCTTATGAAAACAACTTCATGGCCAACTGGAAAGAGAAGACCATGTACTTCTCCAGTTCCAGGTCAAAGGGGGAAGTGAGCAGCAAGCGCTGGTGAGCAACAAGCGAAGCAGACATTCCACAGAGCAGGACACCTGCGGCTGCTTGGGGTCTTTGAGCAAAGCAGCTGCCCACTCTTACCGTCCCTGCCCTCGAGCAAGGCAAGTGAAGCGGCTTCCGCTTTGAGTGTGGGAGGAGGTCAATGACATTGAAATTTGGTCCCCGTGGCTACTGGGGGGCTGTGTGACCCCAGATCCTAGGGCATCTCTGATGCAGTAACGGCAACAGCCCCCTCTGCAGGGCTCCCATGGAACTGATCAGTGGGTCGGGTGCCCCAGGCTTCCCAAGGGGCCTCAGCGGTCTCATCAGCTTCGTGGATGTAGAGCTGTGCCAAAGCTCCCACACACCGAGTGCCTTCGACCATCCCGGAAGGAAGCTGTGACGGTTGTCACCCTTATGTTACAGTAGATAACCTGAGGTTAAGAGTGGTTTAGTGGCTTGTCAGAGAGCAAGACCCCCCCCAGACCCCCACATGCACACATACGCATACACGCACACACATACACATGTGTACCGTGCACATTTGAGTTAGAGAGACATATCCCTATATAAAACAGCAGACTGGAAGCTTTGTTATCTAGGGACTTCACATTTCTCAACCACACTGTTTCCCTTTAGACCTCTTGGATTCAAAGACTGTTTCAAGTCTTCCCTAAAGAGAGTGATAGGTGGTGCTGAGCAGGTGACGGCCATGGCGTCAATGCCTGCTGGGTCTAACACCCGCTGGGTCCATGTGGATGTTCCCAGAAGAGGGTGGAGTGCCACACTCTTTGCTCTTTAGGATGTGTGAGCTGTCAGGCTGAAGGCTTCCTGCACATCCCAGAGCTGTGCCCCACACAAAGTAAGGTTTTTCGATTTTTGAGATGAGGACTGAGCTTTCCAGCTAATAAACACTCCTAACCTCACAAGAACACCTTGTGGATGGAGAGATCCTTTCAGGGGCTCTAGGTGTGCAAAAGGACTGAACTCCCACGTTGCCGCCACAAAGTCTGCCGCACGGGAGGCTTTGAAGGGCACGTGAAGCAGTGTAAGGCTGGGTTTGTTACATTTCCTCCAAATATTGGGAAGCGCTGCTGTCTTGGCCAAGGCATTGGGGTGCCAACAAATGTTCTGAATCCTCCACATCTGAAGGGGAGAGACGTGAGGGGCAGCAGCCCCTGTAGTTAGCCAGCCACACAGAGGTTCCCCAAGGAGGGGGACACTTTCATTTGTGCCCCTAGGGCTCATGTGTTGGAAATCTGGTCCTCAGTGGAATGCTGTGAAGAGGTGGTGAGAGCCTAAAGCCGTGGGGAGCAGGGGGACTCCTGACTTGTGATGCTCGTGCTGTGATGGCTCTCCACTCCACTCCCCTTCTCTCCCCCCTCTCCCCCTCTTCTCTTCCCTCCTCTCCCCTCTCCTTCCCTCCCCTCCTCTCTTCCCTCCTCTCTCCACCTTGTTTTCCCTCCCCTCCCTTCCTCTCTTCCCTCTTCTCCTCTCCTTCCTCTCCTCTGATCTCTTCTCTCTCTTCCTCTCTTTTCCCCTCTCCTCTCCCGCATCCTCATCCTCCTGTCCCCTCTTTCTCCCTGCTCTTTCTCCTCATCTCTCCCTCTACTTCTTTGGTCCTGTAATGATGGCATCTTCCATGACATCCTCACCAGAGTCCTTTCCTGCAACCACCAGAACTCTGACTGGAGGAAACCCTTTTTTCCTTTATTCTCTTATAGCGATGGTGACCTGAGTAATGAGTATACATTCTTAGCCCAAAGCAAATGGGATTGGGATTGAGTGACAACCAAGCGCAGGGAGGCTGATTTATTTCAAGGAACTTTTAGCCAAGATTTTTTTTAGCATTTTTTTTTAGCATGTATTGCTGATTTGCAATTAAGGGAGAGGCTGAATGTGTGTTTTGTTCGGAGTTGCACAGTGCAATGGAGAGACTGGGCTGAGACCGTGTGTGGTTAGGAGGCAGTGGCAGCAAAGCAAAGCTCCTGTGGGCTTAAAGAGAACGTCTTGTGGCCCGCTGTGTGTGTGTGTGTGCTCGCGCACGTGCATGTAATCTGTACTTAAATGAAAATAATCTCTTTTGTATCTTAAGGCATTAGAGCAGAATCTAAGGTTAAAAATGTCCAAATTAAACTCCCCACCTGCCACTTCCTTGGTTTTTCACAAGCTTTTAGAAGCCATAAAATATATATATCGAAATCATGTTGAGATGATTTGAGACAATGCACACAGGGGTGCAGAGCTCAGAGCTCAGTGGAGATGTGTGGGAACTGGGTGAGCACCGCCAGCCACCACAGCTGCTCTGTAGACGTGGTTCGTATGCTGTTCTGGCAGCAGACCATTGCAAAGTTCCATGAATTTTCAGGCACACGTGGTGATTAATACCTAACAGTTACTTGGTGTTTGTGGTGCTGGCTCCCAAAATACCCCGGTCCCAGAGAAGGACAGGCCAGATACTGTGTTGGTGGGGAGAAAACAGGGGTTTGGGGCCATGGTGACTGTTCTGTCTTGAGCACTATCTAGCTGTCCTGTAAGAACCTACAAGGCAAAACAGTCCAGAGGAAGAGCTAGAATCCAGCCGGTCTGGGACAGAAGGCGAGAGTAAGCGTGGCCTGTCTGGAGGAGTTCATTCATTTACTTGTTTGGGAGACCCGAGTGGACTTTGCACAACAGGTGGTCTCTGGGACTGGACAGTTTGGAAGCCAATCACGCAGCCTGTTGGAGGGAAGGAGGTGTGTCTTTCAGCTCTATAGGCCCACGAAGGGGGTTGTAGCAGAGGACTGAGTACCTGCCCATAGAGCGTGGGAGAGAACAGGAGGACGTTGGAGGGAGGAGCCGGGCTATGCGCCGGTAACGAAGGTTCCCCTGACTAGCAGTTCATGCTGCTCTGCTGCTGGCCTGTCCCTTATACCCAACTGGCCTGCAGTGAGTTCTCATCACTTGTCACTTGTGCATTCCTGGGGAGACTGAGGCCGCTTAGTCACCCTTGCTTTCCCACTTTACTAAGTTTAGCGCAGTGATTGCCTGCCTGCGTGGGATGTGTCAGGCTGATGATACCAACCATTCTTGACCATCCATACCAACTTCATGACTACCTTGCCTGCAATAGGTAGTCAATGGATGCCCATAAAGGAATAACCGCAGGCAGGCTCGCAGGGGCTCTAACAGAACAACCACCCTGCTATAGATCCCAACCATTTAACCGCGGTACAAGGGGCCACGCTGCCTCTGCTTCACAGACGAGTAAACTGAGCCAATGTGAGGACAGCTCAGTGCAGTGCCCGCTCAGGGACAGCTGAGTACGGACAAGCGCTGACAGGGTAGTGATGCGGCTGTTACCATGCACAGCCAGGCCGCACTCCGGCACCGCCGGGGCTCACGCAAGGCCGGCGTGGTTCCTATCAGCCTGCCTTGCCAAGTAGCACTTGTTTTGTGAAAGCAGAAACCGGAGACCTCTGAAGGGAGACAGCTACAGCAGGGTGACAAAAGCACGTGCCAAAGAATGTGGCCTTCCTGGCAAGCCCCATGAGGCAGGGGGATGGTGCCCACTTACCTCTTTGCTCTATCCTTCTCATCTTCATCCATTAGACTTTCTATGCAGTTTTGCCTGCAAAACAGAAAAAAAACAAAAAACCAATCTGACAATTGCCCTCTGTTTCTAGATCTTTCTCGGGCCCTTATGGTTGTTACTATTTTGTCCTTATCCAACATGTACACCTCCACCGGTGATTCCTGGACTTACAGGCTTCAGCAGCCTGCCGTGCGCCCAGAACTTTCTGAGGATTCCAACCCGTTCACGCCCACGTGAGTTTAAGCAGACAGGACCTGATACAAGCGCTCATGCCACCGGGGGTCTGGTACAGGCACGTCTCAACACTGACAGGGCAGCACACTGTTGCCAGCTGCCCTGGAACCACACAATCACAGTGGAGTCGCAGTGAGCTCTTAGGGTGCAGCTGCGGAGACTGCTTGGGCAGGCGAAGCACTTACGATGCAAGCCCGAGGATCTGATTCGGATTCCTAGCACTTGTGTGAGTGCTGAACATGGGAGTGTGTGTCCCACCCCCTCACTGGAGAGCACAAACAAGCAGGTCCCACGGCCTCACTGGACAGTGAGCCAGGTTCAACGAGGGAGCATGGGGGAGGCGGATAACAGCCAAGGAAGCACACGCCAACTTCTGAACTCCCTATGTGCCCAACAGGTACACCCACCCACCCACAAACATGAATACACACACACACACACACACACACACACACACACAGATCTCGCAATGTTTCAGGTGTGCTCATGATTTCCGTGTTGGGCCACACTGACAGATGTTTGTGGATTGAGAGTCGACGTATCTGGTGCTGCCAGAGCAATGGCTGAGCTGATGTTTAAGCAGCTTCTTGAAGAATTCGTTGTAGCCTCAGGAAGTGACTTCTCTTTTCTTGTCTTCTCTTGTCTTCTCTTGTCTTCTCTTGTCTTCTCTTGTCTTCTCTTGTCTTCTCTTCCTTCCTTCCTTCCTTCCTTCCTTCCTTCCTTCCTTCCTTCCTTCCTTCCTTCCTTCCTTTTTAAAGTAAACAATCATTATTTTTTTCAAAGCCAGTTCTGGGTGTCTCCCGGTCACATGCTGAGAACTAGAGTCTCTCTCAAGGAAACAGTGTCGCTATATCAAACTGGACACCATCAAGAACCTTCTGCCGGATGCCTGTGATGTCCTGGGGACGATGCACTTAACTTTGTCCCACCCCGCCACCCCCCAACACATAACCAGGAGGACTCAGCCCCAAAGAAGCATGGTCCATAGTCTTTTCTTCAAGCTCATGGATGGGGGAGATTACACAGTGGAATGCTCTTCCATCTCCAGACACCAGGGTCTGCTCACCACTCCTCTCCCTCTCCTCTCCTCCCCTCCCATCCCTTTCTCTCCCCTCCACCCTACCTGCCTGGGGCACTCCCCTCAACAGCCAGTAGCCAAGGAGAGCCAGTAGCCAGGGCTCATGAGGCTGGAGCCCTGGTGGACTAGAGGTAGATGGAGATGGCAGTGTCTGAAAGGGCAAAGGGCAGAGCTGGGGTGGGGTCAGTGGAGACGATGAATCAGCCTCACCCTCATGCTTTGCTCCCCACCAGACACCCAAACTCCACACTTGGCGACTGTACTGGCAGCCACACTCCCTCTCCTCCTCTCTCCTCCCCTCCCCTCCTCTTCCCTCCTCTCTCTCTCAGCTCCTCTTCCTCTCCTCTCCCCCTCTCTTCCCCTCCCCTCCCCTCT
>CM053756.1:4042029-4055470 GCA_028658305.1 Pachyuromys duprasi
TCACCCTTCCTCCGCCTCCTCAGTGCGTCCACAGATGTGCACTGCCATGCCCGGCTTTCAGCTATTCTTGATAGTACTGTAGTTTGGATCTTCCAGTGTTAGTCTTCTTAGTCAGGATAGCCAGGTTACTAGTACTGCGATAAAATACCGTGACCGAAGGTAGCTTGGGGAGTGTGGTGCTTTGACTAGGTATGGCCTCCACAGACGCATGTGTTTGAATGTTTGGATCATAGGGAGTAGCACCCTTAGGAGGTGTGGCCTTGATGGAGGAAGTCTGTCACTGTGGGGTGGGCTTTGAAATCTTCTATATGCTCAAGTTATGCCCAGCATGGACACAGTCTCCTTCTGCTGCCTATGGATCAAGATATACAACTCTTGGCTCCTTAGGCACCATATCTGTCTGGATGCAGCTGTGCTTCCCACCATGGCAACAATGGACTAAACCTCTTGACTTGGTCCCAGTCTTAGCCTGATATGAATAATGCTGCCCTAAATACCAGCGTGCAGATACAGCTTCTACACACTGACATCATTTCCCTTGGCTACGTGCTCAGTACTGGGGTTGCTAGATGCTAGGTACATGAGTTTTAACTTTCTGAGGATGCAATGGGAAGGGATCCAAGATGGTGGCATGGGGTGGGTGAGCACTCTTCCTGACCAGCAGCACAGCAGGATCTGCACAGTGACCAGCAGACAGAACTCTGGGCCATAAAACACCACATTGTGTTTCCCTAGTGATAGGAAACCCCATGGTGTGGAATTCAGTCAGCTTCAGATCACCCAGCTAAACCTCGGAACAGTTCCCGGGTCCCACCAGGCGCTCAGGCGCTAGCCCAGAGCCACATGCCGGCGTGCTCTGATAACTGTCCCAGTCTGAACTGTGGGCCCCACAGCACCAGAGACTGGGATTTCCAATTGAGAGAAAACCCCACGGTGCAGGATATGATTGGGACTGACCTTAGGTCACCCAGACAATCCCTGGAAAAAGACCTGGGTCTGGCGGGCACACAGGTGCCAGCCCAAAGTGGGGTGCTTAGCTGCCAGCACAGAGTCCTGCCTGCGCATCCAACTCACCATCCCAGACAGCACTGAGGGCCCTAGGGCACCAGAGACTGAGATTCTCTGTGGGGTGGAAGCCCACAGTGAAAGGAAGAGCAGGTCTGACCTCGGAGCACTCAGCCAACACCCCCGCCCCTCTGAAAAAAATAAAAAAGTTCTCGGGAAAAGTCCCCGGGTTGCTGCAAGCGCCCAGGCACCCAGGTACCCAGTTGCCCAGTCGCCAGCAAGTCGAAGCCACGCGCCTGTGCCTGCTTGCTCTACTCACCATCCCAGACAGACCTGCAGACCCCCACATACCACAGACTCGGGGAAAACATCGGTTCCAACCCTCAGGACACCCAGCTCCAGAAAAGTCTCCGGGTTCCCACAGGCCTAAGCTCTGGCCCTCTACTGCACACATGAGTGCTGTGCTCACCTGCCACTGATTACAGCTGGGGTACTGGGGCACACCGCTCCAGCCTCAGACCTACAAGAGCCTGAGAGCCATTGGAGCAACCCTCAGATACTGCTCCAAGGTGCGACCAGTTATCTCTGGCTAAACTGATGAAACATGGGACTCCATGGTTCTTCACAAGGGCTGTGCCCAGCAAGTACAGGTTAACAGCAGCAGCTGCAGCTCACTAAATTCAGAGCAAGAAACCCAGCAGCAGGACAGCCATCTCCAGGACTTCTCTTGATGACAGGAGAGCCTTCCTGAACACCACAGTAACCACACAGGTCCATATGCCTGAGGTGAACTGTGACAATTCCTGAGAAGCACCACCATTCAGTTGACCATTCCCAAAAAGCTGAGGAGACCTCCTTCAGAACCTGGCCAAGGGGATTCTCCCACCCCAGGACCCAGCAGGCACCAGAAATGAACAGAGAACACCTGAGATGGACAGATACGGGTAGAGGCCAGAGTAAAAGCACAACCAACAAAAGGCAAAGCAGTATGGCAGCCCCAGAACCCAGTTATCCAGGGGCAAGTAGCCCTGGACACCCTAACATAAGTGAAATTCAAGAAGATGACCTTACATCTATGCTTATGAAGAGGTTACTGGAGGAAGCAAATAAAATGCATAAAGAATTAGAGGAAGATAAAATCAAACAGATTACGGCCATCTGTAAAGAAATACAGGAAGATGCAGCCAAACTTTCTGAGGAAAATCCACACGGCTTCCTGTCAGTGTGGCACAAAGCCTTTTTCCCCTGACATCTGCATCAACGCTTGCCATCCTCTGGTTTTTGACCATGGTCTCACTGGGGTTGAAGAGTGAGGGGCTGTCTTGTAGTTTCTTGAACATTCTCCCAAATGCCTGTCAATCAGCTATTTGTCCTCTCTGGAGACAGGGTAAGGCATTATTTTAAGTGGCATGAGCCAGACTCAGAACGATGAGGAAAAACCGAGCTCAATCACAGACTCAGAAAGGTGAGATGCATCTGAGCTCAGTCATGTGTGGGATCTAAAACAGTTAATGTCAGAGCAGTGGAAAGTGGCGGATTCTGTCCCACAGCTGAGCGAAGGGCAGTCGGCCTTCCCAGCTGCCTGTGCGCATGTGACTTACACACTCGTGAAGCAGTCCCAGCCCTAGTTGTCCATCTGTGCAGTGGAGATGGCAACAGGCCTTTAGCCCAGCTCAATCCCTGGCACAAATAAGGCGTTAAAAACTGTGGCCACGATCACTCGCAGCATCAATAATGGGCGGGGCTGAGCTGGCAGCGGGGCTTTGGAAGAAGGATTATTGCTTTTACTAATCAGTGATGCGTGTAAGCATGCATGCACTGTCAGCTCACGAGTTCAAGTGTACACACGCACGCATGCACGCACGCACGCACGCCACACACACGAACAGAAGACAGGCTCTGCTAATGATAACAGGCCATTATGCACCACAGGCCATTATGAGGTTGGGAAGGACTGAGAGAAGGAAATGGAACACATGTGAGTGCAAGCAAGCAACGGGCAGACACGACTGAAGATGACTGAAGATGTCTTTTACACAGCAAGGCCACACAGAACATTTCTATGACCCAGGTGACATCTCCGTCCTGAGGACTCTGGGACATTTTTTCTCCTAGCCACTTATTTATTACCCAGTTGACTGGAGCTTTGGCTCTGAATCAATAGGGACTGGGAAAGGAGAGGGCAGCAGTTTTCTGGTGCTACATATGTGTGCCTTTGGAGCTCACAGTGAGACAGACAGGGGACAGGGTTTGCCCGGGGTTTCTCGGTTGACGGCCAGGTCTCCAAAAGAGACCTAATGAAATATACGTGGAAATGAAGCAAGACATGGGAAAAACTGAGGAGACATGGGGCTTTCAAATTAGGAAGCTAGTCAGACATAACCAGGGACTCAGGCACAAGGCTCTGATCACTGATCAAAATAATCGAATCTCAGTGTACCTCAGGCCCTGGGTGATGTCATGAGAGTGTAAACTAACTGCTCAGCAGGTCAATAGATTACTATTTAGCCAATGGCTCTCTGGGAAAGAACAGACACCATCATCCCCTCTGTTAAGAGTTAATCCAAATCAAATACCCAGAAAGGCTTTTTGTTCTAGAGTCTTCATTTGTTTGTTTTTAAGTTTTGGGTTCTTTTTTATTGATGCTCAGAGCAAGAGCAGGCTTGAGTTTCTTGGTTCCCAGGCTCAGGAGTACAGATCCTTCTTGCTGTTGTTATTAATTTATGTTTTTGTTCTCCTCTATAAATTCTATCCTGACTGTAGCTTCTCCTTCCTTTTCTCCTCCCAGTCCCACTCTATACCTCCCCTCCTCCACAGGTCTGCTCCTTCCTCCATTTCACTTCAGAAAAAGAGCAGGCCTCCCACTGGTATCAACCGAATGTGGCATAACAAGTTACAATAAGGCTAGACACAAACCCTTATATCAAGGCTGGACAAGGCAAGCCAGAAGGGGGAAAAGGGTCCCGAGCGCAGGCCAAAGAGTCAGAGACAGCCCTCACTCTCATGCTTAGGAGTTCCACAAGAACACCAAGCTACAGAATCATCACAAATAAGCTCGGACACATGCAGGCTTCCTGAGCGTCGGTTCATTCTCTGAGAGCCCCACCACCACAGGTTAGCTCATTCTGAGGGCCACGTTCCCCTGGTGTCCACCACCCCTCTGCTTCCTACAATTATTGAGATTTGTGGGGATCAGCGTAAAACCTGCCTAAAATGTAGGACAGTGCAATGGTTGCTGGTATCTTCTGTGCTGCCCCTTTAGAGAGTTTTCTTCACTCGGCTCTCCACACTCCCTCTGTGCTGTGCAATGGATGCCGTTTCTTCCCCACACTACACTGCATCTCATCCAACCACTGCAACAGAGATCAGAAGGACCCGCAGCAGAGTGGAGGCCAAGAGACATCCCAGTAATGGCTGGAGTTTCCCATCTTCTGAGAGTCAAGCATTCAAGCTTAGTGAGAGAAATCTGTAAAGACCGCCCCACCTAGAGACAATGTTCCCTCTTCCAATAGAGTATTTTCAGATAAAGACATCAAAATAGCAACAAGCCATGCTCATGGCCAAAACATATATGACCTTTGGGCTTAACCTGCTCCTCCCAGCTATAAACCAATTTCCTGAGAACTTTATTTACAGTCAAAATATGTCTTATTCTCTTGTGACCTAGAATAAGAAGGATTCCTTCAACCTTTGTGACCCAGGTTTTCCCTTATCAGCCTGTGACCGTTTCCAGGTCACAGGCCTATGGTCTTATTTACAAAAGAATAAGAAGGTTCCTTGAAAATACTTTTAAATGAAGCCACTGAACTAGTAATTTTTACAAACAGATTCTGGGTTTGGTAGCTGGCAAATAGTTTCAAAGCAGACCCTAGAGTCTTTGTGTGACCTCCCAACTCTCAGTGTCATGTAAAAGCAGGTGCTGACCGCAAATGCGTTAGAGTGCATGGCTGTGTTCCAATAAAACTTTATCTACTAAAGCAGGCTGAGGGCCAGGCGGTTTGTGCCCATGTTAAATTACCACTAGAGTCATTCTGAACTTTCTGTACTATCTTTGTAGGCCCAGAGGATCACAGTGTCATCGTGAATCTTCCGTGAAATGACTACCACAAGCTTGTTGTGTTGCAAGGCCCACATTTTCACAAAATAAAACCATGATGTTTGCAAATTGGCTCAGGAGTGGTTTGAATTACAGCTCCCAAGTTAGCTGGAAAATCCCATCTCTCAACTGTACCAAACCAACAAAAGCTGGTGAATTTAGTTCATTAAAAGGAAGAAAAAACCAAACCAAACCAGACCAAACCAATACCAAACCAAACCCCAAAGCATTGAATAAAAACAAGTTGAAATCAAAATGGCCACAGTGAGCACGTGACCGGTTTATGTTTTATGAACACAGAATGTACCTTCTGTCCTGCCAGGCGGCCCCTGAAGAGGGGTCTCGTGTTGCATTCAGTAAACACGTACCTTGTAGGTGGGAGATTGACAGTAATTTTTTTCTCATTATATTTCTGCTTTTAAAAGGCTTTGAGGGACAGGTGTAAGGAACTGTGGAGGTGGCCCTTTGTCATTTGGGGACAACTAGGAAGTTTGGCCTTGCAATTCTTCCTCTCCAGGGAAAAGCTTTTCGGCTTGCCAGTGATTCATTCACTGGGGGGAAAGTAGTTTCTTTCTTTCTTTCTAAAGGAAATGGGCAGTAAAGACCAGAGAGGAAGCAGCTTCACCACGGTCCCATCTCCCTTCAGTTAATCAGTTATCATTCTCTGGCACATTCCCCAGGGGAAGAGCCAGGCTGACAGATTTGATCTCTACTCTGGTCCAGTCCAGCACTGGCCATAAGAAGCCGTACCTTAACAGCATTCCCTGGGGCTTCACAGTTGAGAGCCCATGACCGGACCCTCACAGAGTCCCCAGGAGCACCAGAAACTGCCCACCGCATCTGTAAGGCTGTGGCGGAGGCTTTATCTGCCTCTGTGACTCCATTTTTTTTTTTCTTCACAGTTGCCGTTTTCTAACGGTCTAGTGATTCATTGTTCAGGGAAATGATGACATAGGCAATGCAGGAATGAATGGAGAAAGTTAGAAATTGTGTTATTAAGTCAACTTACAATGACATCTTGGGTCAGCATAGAGTTTCCAACCTGGAAATGGTTGTAGTATCTGAGTGGAAGGAGCATTGTAACAGTCCACACAGTTCTTGTAACCTTTGACACCTACGTCTCCATCCCTGAAGACTCCTGCTAGGGGCCCCTTCAGCAAGAGCTCAGCCACACCATGGTCCCTCTGAGTCAACTAGGGAATCTGATGAGTGACCGTGTGTGGCCAGGGTGTGGACAATACATGCCTAGTGAAGTCGGTAAGAGTGGAAAGGAGGCTGATGAGTCACGCCAGCAGCTGACTCACTCACAGCCTTTGTTGGGAGTCACTGCCAAAGACAAACTCAAATGATCTGCAAGGAATGCTGGGCCTGCTTCTCTCTCCAGGTAACTGTGCTCCAAAAGAGGCTTTTGAGTCTGTGAAACGTCACTCTAATTGTGCTCAAGGCTTTAAAGACAGCAAAAGAGAAACAAGATGTCCTTGGGAACAAGGAGTCAAACTAGTTTGGACACCAGGCTGTGGGGCTTGGGCTTAAGACCAGAGTTTCCAATAACATTTAACCAAGATGCAGGGTGTTTCACGTGAACCGCTGTTTGGCAGAGGCAGTGGAGTCATTATGGGAAGTGAGCCTGGATTTAGGTTTAAATGTCCTTTTCCCTCTTCTCTCCTGGTCTTGTAGTGGCTTTCATCAGTAACAGATATGGCTAAGACTTGCCTTCCACAGTCTCTTGAGATGCCATAGGACCCTCTCCTCAGTGGCCAGAGAGCTAACAGGAGCGGGGCCATCTGAAGCGCAGGCTTCCCAGTCCAGGGCTACCTCAGGCCACACACAGCAACGGTGGAGCTTCGGTACTTAGCGCTGTCCCCCTCCCCTGCACCTTCATAGAGAGCGGAGTGCCTTGCCTGCCTGCCCTGAACAGCCAGGGGCTGCTGCCCACCCCCTCTGACAATGCTGCTAAGTCTGAGCAGACTTGTCAGGCTTCTGAGGAGTATGTCTAAGACAGCACCAGTAGCAAGAGGCTGTCTTTCTTCACAGTGGGAGACCCCATTGTGATTTATTCTACTTCTGAAGCATTATCCCAGGAGGTTAACTCTCCCTGTGCTTTCCCTGTTGGCTATAGTGTGGCTCAGCTGAGAACAGAGGAGCAGAGGCACAGTTCAGGTCAAAGGTCCCGGTCATGACGAAGCGAGGTGAGTCGGGAGCTCTGGGGTCTCTTTGCTTGGCTAGCTGCTGCTTGCCTCTTGCCTCAGAGCTGCTGAAGGGACCGCAGTTACACCACAGTGCTGTCCACAAGGCCTAGAGGCCTCACTCCCTTCGGCCGGGACCTTCTCATGCGGTTCTGCACAGTTTAGTGCGGTGCTTCATCGACAGCTGGGAACTAACTATCCCTGGCTTGCTGCCCTGCCTAGCACAGAGCAAAGCCATCTCTGCCGAGCTTCCCTACCACCATGTGTGAAGCAGCCAGGCTCCTGTTAGCCCTGAGCGTGCCTGGACGCAGGTATGGCCAGCCAGGAGAGAGGCCTAGCATGCCCTTCCAGGGTTTACAGCAGAACAGAGGTTTTCCTGTTCTCCCCTCCCCCCGCCCGGTGTGTGTGTGTACAGGTGTGCTTGTCCACACGTACACAGTGGAGGCCAGAGGTCAATGGCAGGTGTCTTTATTCTTCTCCACTTTATTTTATTTAAATACGATTACTTTTTCTTTTCCTTGAAGTAGTGTATGTGTGTATGTGTGTGTGTGTGTGTGTGAGAGAGAGAGAGAGAGAGAGAGAGAGAGAGAGAGAGAGTTAGGTCTATCCTTCCACTATGGATCCTGGGGACTGAACTCAGGTTGTTAGGCTTGGGTGAGCAAGTGTGTTTCTTGTTGAACACCTCCTTGTCCTTCCATCTTACTGGGAGGCAGGGTCTCTCACTGACCCTGGACTAAGTGACAGGCTACACTGGCTGGCCAGTGAGCTCTGGGGCTCTGTCCATCTCTGCCCCCCCCCACCCCCAAGTGCTGTTGTCCCTGTCAGCCGGCACTGAGACACAGATCCCTCTCCTTTGCCCTGGCAGGCTTCAGAACCCGAAGTCGTGGGCCCAGGGCATCATGGCTGTATAAGAGTATATGACAGCCAGTGAGACCAGCCACAGCTAAAGCTCTGGCTTATGGTTTTCTCACACACCAGCTTATTTAACCGCAGCCATCAGGTCCGCCCAGAAAAACTAAGAGGAGATACTCTAGACCCACAAACAGCAACCTGACAATGTTTCCCAGGAAATACAAGAAGCAAGTGTGCGTGGAGGCAACTCCTCAAGGACAGGGTCATGCCCACTCTCTAGGCTGAGGTTCTTGGTGCTCAGGAAGGTGTCTGGTGTGGGCAGTACACAGTTGTGGCTTACACGTGGGGATCTGTAAATCTCTGAAGCCTTGGGGGAAAAGCCCAGCTTTGGTTCCCAGCGAGACAAATCCTAACCCAGGGCTGCTGGGGGACAGGCTGAATATGGGCCACGGGAGGCAAGCCCCGTGGTTGGACCAGGCTCTAGCCACCCTGGGGTGGCAGGTGGTGGTCCGTCAGACACGCCACACAGACCCAGACACTCCACAGGCAACCATCTGCACTTTTCGGAAGGCAGCTCACTCCTCCTGGTGCGCCTGAGCAAGGCCAGACAGGCTTAGCCTGCTATGGGCAAACAGTGAAAGTGGGTCAGCATAGCAGCCCCGCTTCCCCTGAGATGAACCAAGGTAAGGGAGGCAGCTCAGGCTGGCCTCTAGGGGGCAGCCGGGGGAGCCGTGGAAGAGCACTGAGGGAATAGTTCTTAAGATCTGACTCCTTCCTGGCTCTGTGGGGGACCCCCTGCCCCCGCTGCTTAGACAAAGATAGCCATGCAACTGAAAACATTAAACACAAGCCCTCAAAACAAACGGCAAAACTAAACTCCGGTAAGGAGCTCAGATCCTGAGGCCCCCCCACGGCTCCCTCTGTTTCTACAAACTGGCCGCAGGGCTCTCTCTAAGGCGGAACTTGCATGGGCTGCCGGGACAGCAATGCTGTGTCCCAGGCTCTGGCTTTCTTTGCCATCTTCTCTCTCCCAAGATCAACCCAGAGGCCACTGGAATGAATGCTGCTGCCTGGGAGGTGAGCAGTAATTTTGTCAAGGGCTCAAGCGGACAGACCTCATGAGGGAGGGGTCCTGACCCTCTCCTGCCCCCTTAGCTGCACTGGGCAGCAATGTATCGAAGGAAAGGTCTGGCCAAGGCTGGAACGCAGTGTAAGGACATTTACCTCCTGACAAAGCCCTGGACTGCATTCTCAGCACCCACTTGCAGCATGGCTAGGACACAGATCTCCCCAAGAGAGGGTCTGGAGTGTCACTCTCAGCAAATGGAACAACTGAGAGGAAGGACCCCCTCACACCCTGGTACTCAGAGCAAAGCAGCAGCCTTACTTCTTAGAGAACTTTCTAATGCAGGACCTGGCTAGTCCTGAATTCTGCACAGCGCATGGGCGGGGAGGCCTTGTCCACCAGCCCTTGGGAAACATTCAGCTAGAAATACACAGGAATGTGGGAATATTTCCCCCAACGTCATTTAAGAAATGGCCTTACACAAAAAAACTTTCTTTGACTTTTTCTTAAGAACTAAAGGCCACTGTATCTGTCTGTCCTTCCTTCTTTCTTTCCTTCCATCCTTCCTTCTAACTCTTTCCCTTGACCTGTGCTTATGAAATTACTTAGCAGATGATATACATATATGTATATACACATATATGTGTGTGTGTGTGTGTGTGTGTGTATACCAACACTGCCAAGAGAGTCTAGGATCCACCCTCCAGGAGGCAATGGCTTAGAAACATTCCTTGTTCATCTGGGTGACCTGAGGCAGGTCCCCAGCTCTCTCTGCTTCCTCTCCTATCTGCATGGGAGCTGTGAAACTCAAGAACATGGTAACTTGTGAACGTCTAGAACGTAAAACCCCAGTGAAGGGTGAGTGGCTATTTTTGTTTTAACATTTCCCGAGGGTGTTCACATGGCTTTACAACTAAAAACCAATCTCTGGCCAGCCACATTTTTCATGACTTCTAAACTTCCAAGACAGCCATCACCAGCTGTTGGGAAGCCTGCAAAGTGGGTCCTTTAAAATGCACCTTGCTCTCACAGGGCTACTAAGCCAGGGAAGTCAGCTGGCAGCCCACGGTTTCCTGAAGAGCTGGCGATAAAGTTCTCTCTGAGCTGAATCACACTTTGAAAGTGTGAGTGGCTCAGAGCCACTAGCTAGGCACGCTCTGACCCTCCCACCATCACTAATGAGCCTTCTGCCATGCAAAATTCCTCACTGCCAATTAGCCTGCTTAACAAAGCAGCGCACACCTGGTCTCCAGGCAACAGTGGCTAGGGGCATTCTCTTTCTTGTTTTTGTTTTTGATTTTTTTCCTCCTCAAACTTGGAAGTTCTAGATAAAATGAGAGTACACGTTGGAATTATCACTATGTCTAATTTTAAGTAAAGACTCTCACGTGCTTAGCTCCGTTATGAAAAGTCCACGTGAGCCGCAGTTAGCAGGGGAGCTGCCTTAGCTAACTCCGGTGGTCAAGGGAAGCTGCGTTCGCCAGTGGCTTAAGTCCCAGGAACAGGGCAGCATGCCAGAGTGTCATTCCCTCTTCTCTGCCCAGGTCCCACAGACCTCTCTTCCCAGAAAGTGATGGATTACCACGCCCACCAGGAAACACTCAGCTTCTTTGGGATAGGCAGGGCTCTCTCTGATGCTATGGAAATAAGTTTCGGTTTTCACAAACCGGCCTGAAGGAAAAATAAACCGAAAAGAAAGTAGAATGCCTGATGTCTGCCTTGAATCAAACCAGCTTTTCTCCTTGTTTTGGGGGAAAGGAATAGCATGTAGGTACACGCTGTAATTCCTTCATTCTTAAGAGAATGAATGAATGGGATGTTAAGGGTGTTTTTTTTTCTATCAAGCACGCAATTCCCCCCCCCCCGCCCATATATGTATGTATTCATTACATTTTAAAAAACAGTGGCAGTAAGAAGTATTACCTCTCTCCTAAACCTTGCTGGAAATACTGAGGATCATCTTTAACATTTGTTAGCACTGACTGGGATTTTGATTTTCTGGTCATCGGTGTTGATTTTCTCTCTTCTCCACCCGTCTTCCTCACTGTTTCTCACCTGGGAGTCTTCCTTCATGTGGCTTGAACTGCTAGCTCTACCTTGCTGAGGAACACACTCCAGGCAGGCACGACCCTCCTCCAACTCTCTCTTGGGAGGGCTATCTGTGCATCCAAGGTTGTGAGCATCTGGAGGGCACGAGAAGACTGATCGCCAACAACAGTATTGTCACCTTTACCATCCTCAACCACAAGTGAGGCCTTGAGAGAGTCCGCGTCTACCTATGCACGGTCAGGCAACAGTGAGGCGGCTCTTACGGGAAGACCCAGAACTCCAGAGGCAAGATCAGGTCTGCATCTGAGGTGCTGCACAGCTTGCAGCCAGAGAAACAAACCACCTCATCTTCCAAAGACACCACTTTCTGATGGGTTTCTACACACCCTTACAACTTCTTACATGGCACGATCAAGAGAAGAAGATAAGACAGTGGCTTGCCTTCAGACAGGGAGAAAGGAGTTGAACTCAGGAAGACAAAACACAACAAATGAATGAGTGGTTTTACACATGGCAGGCAGTTTGCAAAGTGCTCCTGCCGATGTGTCCCTATGTAGTTAAGAAGCCCCAGAGGCTGAAGTCGGGGTCAAGATCTCTCAAGCTCCTGCTCTTGGAGGACTTCTAAGGAGGAGGGTAAGAAGAGGGGAACCCAAGGCACTCCTGCAAAAGTGGGTGCTGTTCCAGCCTCCTCTCACCCTTTTCCACAATCTCATAAGGGTTTCAGGCCCAAGAGCCTCCCTCCAGGGGTGAAAGGTGCCCAAGTCAACAGCGTGAGGTATGATCAGCCAGGGAAGATTCAGATGCTTGTGATACCTCTGAGCACCTGGGGGGTGGGGGGATCATGTTTTCTTTGTTTGCTGTGATAGGAAATAGCTCCTGTCAAATGCTATATATGCTGTTGGTGGGGATGCAGAGCAGTGATTTTCTTAGTGCCGCCTCTAAGAAAATCAGCAAAAACAGGAGTTTCTGAAAAGACTAATGCTATCCATGTGGACCCCTATAGTATTCCCAGGCATTTACGTCAGGGTGCCATAGAGAGACCCACATGTTCACAAAATCCTTGGGAATTTGTTCTCTCTCTTTTTTTTTCACCGCCTGCATGCTGGGCATTGAGGTCAGGCGATCACACTTGGTGGCCACACCCTTCACCAGGAGATCCACCTGTCTCCCAGCCCCATGTTGTATGTTTATTCTCTAAAGGAAAGGCAAAGCCAGTGAGATCATGATGGAGATGGTGAGGAGGCTGAGGGTGGCCTTGCCCTGCAGTTCAGCTCCATAACGGTGTGAACTCCAACGGGGCCTGAGGGTGCAGGAACCCTCATCTCTCTGCTGGTTTACAGTGCTGGGTGTTGTGGACTCTGAGCTGAAGAGCAAGGATTCGGGCTGGAGTGGTAGATGGACGAGCAAGAAGCATGCACTGCTCTTGCAAAAGGTCCAAGTTTGGTTCCCAGCACCCAGGTGGTGGTTCATGATCGCCTGCTAACTCCTGCCCAGGAAATTCAATTCATGTGCACATAAGAACATATAGACAAATAATTAAAAAAAAAAACAAACAAAAAACAAAGAGAGCAAGGCTGCGGGGCTTTTGGAGACGTGTCTTTCCAGCTGCTTCTACTGGCCGAGCCTAACATGCCCAGCTGCAGGAGGGAGGCACTGACCGCAGACTACCCAGGGGCAATTTGGCCAATGAGCACTGATGCTAGTCCACACCTTCAGGCCAAAGCACTGACTGTTGGGTAGTCACAACCTGAAGTCCCCTAGGGGGACTCCAGAATGCTCTGACCTGGCTCTGTTGTGAGGAACCCAGCTCTTAAACAGGCTGCTGAGGGATCCCATCACTCTGCTTAGGACTTGTCACTGATCACATGGGGAACCCTCTGCTGCCATGCAGCCTTTAAAGATTCCTTAGGAAGAGGAGCTGGTACATTAGGGCTCTGTGTGTCCTTACTGCCCCAGAGTGAGAATCCCAGCTCCTTCTGTCCTAAGCTCCTTGTGTTCACCCTCATCTTCACCCAACTGGTACCCTCATCATGGCCCTGTACTACAACCCCAGGGAAGGGCTGGGCACAGAGAAGTCAGAAACGAGAAACTGAGCTGGGGCAAGCACAGGTGTGCTGGGCACCTGGGAAATCACAGCTGGGGGGGGGGCACCTGGACAAGCACAGGTATGCTGGGAAAGCACAGCTG
>CM053756.1:4055570-4096457 GCA_028658305.1 Pachyuromys duprasi
CGCCTTTACCTATTAAAATGTTGAAAAGGGCTGTGACTTCTCTTTTCCCAAACAGAGATTATGACTGTAGACGTACAACAATGCGACACGTGAAATTGTCAACATTTACATTGTGCCAGGGAAGTACTTCAACAGTGTACAGCCCAGCGTTTCCCAAGACAGCCCTGGAGTCTACACGAACAGGTAAAGAAAGGTGGTTTGTGTACACAGTGGAATATTACTTGGCTGTGAAAAGGAGGGCACACAGTTTGCTACCACAAGGAAAGATCAAGAGGAAACTGCGCCAAGGGAAGGAAGCAAGACACAGAAATAAAAACGTTGCATGACAGTACTTATTTGTGGGAATTTTAAAAAGGGGGGATGTCAAATACAAATGAATAAAACACTGGTTATCAGGGTATAGGCACATACACTTTAAAGAAGACAAAGTACGGAAAAAGGAACAATTCAAAAGATCTATTTTGTGACATGAATAGATGGGGAAATTGTGTTGCATACACATTTTTCCCCCAAAGAAGTTGATTTTAACTGCCTTTGTTACACACAGAAAATAACTGTGCGAGGTGACGGCTGTGTCAGAGCCTTACAATAGTGGCTTTCTTCCTCTCTACACATCTCACTACACCATCTTACAAATGCTACGCACATGTGATGAAGCATCACAAAGCCATATCTAAAGAGCAGATTATCCCTGTCTCTAACATATGCCCAGGGACATTTATTATTGCATTATCACGAAAAGACTTTGAAAGCATCTTGTCAAATAATTTGTGGCATTAAAAGATCAATGGTGAGCGTGTACAGTACACAGGCTTGGGTGAACTTCAGATAAGCAGGCCGTACTCCCTCAGAGAGCATTATCAATGAGCAGCTACCAGACTGGCGTCCGTGAAATCACCACAAATAAGGAAGGTACCTTGATTGGCCCGGCTGGAAACCAGAAGCACATATTCTGAGCCCACCGTGCCCTTCAAGTCCATCTCAGCTGATACCAAAGTCAAATACTTGTTCAGAAGAAAACACCCAGTCTTTTCTCTTCTCCAGTTTCTCTCTACCCCGTGGCCGTGTATGTGTGTGTGTCTGTGTGTCTGCATTGTGTCTCTGTGTGTGTCTTTGGTCAATTGCAAAGAATGTTAGTTGTCCAGGCTTGGGGCTCTGTCTCCAGCGTGCCCATTCTGTGTCAGGGTCTCCCCACAACTGGGCATCAATCTCATGGTATGTTGCCTTCCTTGATCCCAGGGTTCTTTGCTGAACCTCTAGACTCTCCAGCCCTCTCTCCTGCTTCCCCTAGTGTCTGAAGTCAGTCACTATGGCTTCTGGAGGCCGTTGGTCATGGGGAGTACCCGAGCTGCTGCCAAAGAACCTTCTATACAGACGGTGGGTGACTCACGCTGGTTTTTGCAATCAAAGTAAGCATCTAGAAGACCTCCGAGATACAGCACTGTGGGCTCGGCTGCACCATCCACAGCTGCAGCTTCCTGAACCTCGACCGCCCAATACTTGCTCTTCCATGGTTCAGCCATGCTGATAGTGCGGGTTTGTTTCACTTGGTCCTCGGCATGGTGCAAGTAAGGTCTCTGGTGTGCTTTCAAGGCAGTTCATGGGACAAAACTAGAAGGTTCATGGGTTGAAGATGATCAGGCAGCCATGAAGAGCTGCATGTGCCAAGGGTTCGTGCGTGCCACACTCGACTTCCTACCGAAGGCTGTAACGGTGACCAGGAGAGGCTGGAGCGTTATGAATGTAGGGCTGTATGAGGTGGGCATGAAATCCAGGCTGCTTTTACACAAGGACGCTCCCTTGAACACCTCACCTCTGCCAACTCCCCCTAACGGAGAGGAAGCTATATGGGCCTGTGTGGCTCGGGTGGCCGGGGATACAACCCTCCACACCCACTGTTCAGAATTTTCTTCCTTTTAACCATTTTGGATGGACACTTCTCATCTGGCTCTCACACCACCATGCCTTCCTCAGCAGGGTAGATGGGATGGCTCTTCTCAATGAGCTGGGTCACAGCTTCTCGACCTGTGGGTCATGACTCCTTTGGGTCACCTAAGACCATCTTGTGTGTCAAATATTTACATTAGGATTCATAACTGTAGCAAAGTTAAGAAATAGCAATGAAAATAGTTTTATGGTTGGGGTCACCACAACATGAGGAGCTGTGTTAAAGGGTCCAGCCTTAGGAAGGCTGAGCACCACTGCACTAGAATCACCCGGATGAATTGGATCCACGTAGGTGGATGCCTCATGCAACTCCAAAACCTCTTCAGATCTTCTTGCCCACCTTCTGTCATCTTCCCGTCCTTTCTCTGGTCTCAGAAGGTCCCCTGCCTCTCCCAGCGACAGGTCCTGTTCCTCAGGGTCCTCTCACCCGGAGCGCGAGGGAGCAGGTGTCACCTTCACGTGTCTGCAGTCACAGGTAGGTGAGTGCCCTGCTTGCCCTGCGGCTCAGCACAGAAGATCCTGCTTCATGCTTTGCTGTGCCTTCCAGAGTGGGGAGATGACCAGAGACACTTCCGTCCTGACTTCCTGATGCCACACTCGACAAACTAACCAGCAGCTGGGATCCACGAGGCTCACCCTCGCCAACCACGGTGAGGTTCTCAGTGGAGCCCTTGGTGGATGGCAACAGACGGAGGGTCAGTTACGAAGGCTGTGGCTCCTCTGTCTGGCTGAGTGGCAGAGTCATGTGGAGGGTAACTACTCAGTCTCTTTTCTGTTTCTACAACGTAATACCCAAGTCCTGGTGATTTGCAAAGAATAGAAGTTTAGTTGATCCATGGTCCTGGAGACTCAGAAGCTCAATAACATTGTGTCAGTGCTCGCTTGGCATCTGCCAAGGACCTTCCCTCTGGACCTTAACGTGGCAGAGGGCATCACACCGTGGGACAGAGCATGACGCAAACTGAAGTCTTTCTTTTCTTACAAAGCCACAAATGGCATCAACGGGGCTGCACCTTTTATTCGGTCCCAGAAGAAACTCCTTTCAAAGCTCTTCCTCTGAGTACCATCAATCTATAGGCTCAAAGATGAACTCTCCAACTCATGAGCTTTGGGACCCACACTCAGCTTAGGGCAGCAGCTAAAACCCCTAAGCCCCCTGGGACATGTGGAGATTATGACAGGCAGCGGCCACAGAAAAGGCTGGAATGTGACCCTTGACATCTGACGCTATGTCCTTCTGAAGGCCTCTGAGCTTTGGTAGAGCAGGGCCCTATGTGGGAAGTAGCCTAGGCTGCCCGTCCAGAAGGCACAGAGTGGGACCACTGCTAACCTTTCTCAGCTCACTGCCTTCTGGCCCTACAAAGCAGCCACAGGGCTTGCTTCCGGAGTGGTGCTGCCCTCTCTACCCTGGAAGAAGGTTGCAGAATCCACCGGCGGCTCCTATGTGCCGTTCCAGGCACCAGTTATGCCGGAACGGGAACAGAGCCAGTGAAGGCTGCAGGTTGCAGTGTGGTGAGGGGATGGGATTCGTGGCATTTTTGACGTTAAACATAACACAAGAGGCCTCACTCCTGATGTGTGCTGGATATATACAGTTTTAACCTGCTCCAATAGTCTCTCTGTGCTGGTGTCACATGGCTTGAAATTTGCTTTCTGTGATACTTGATTCCATGTGGGTATCTCCCCCCACCATCTTCCTATTTGTTTCTTCAGAGGAAGAACAGCCCTGGAAAAGCTTTCACGAAGTGTCTCACATTTAAGGCAGTGAAAAGTACACTCTACTTAATCTGAACGTGAGACCAGGTGACTGGAAAATTCCAGAAACTTTAAATCTTTGTTAAAAATGCCAAAGTAAACGACTTTCGCTCTACAGCACTCACAGAAGGCAGCCCTGCCCATCCCTTCAAGTCCCAGCAAGAGCAGCTTCCTGGAGCCACACAGGGCGGGACTCTGCTGGGGATCCTGTTCTCAGTCCACTGGGATGCTAAGCGCTGGACCATGTTCATAGTCACATCTGTACCATCCCCAAAGTACACATGTAAGCTAAAAACCTTTCAAAATAGGTTACTTATTGTATGTGTGTACTTTTGTAAAAAAGTGCTGAACCACTAAGAAAAGCTGACAACTCTACCAAGGCCAGAAACTTCTGGCCTATTTCATCTCACAACGGATAAACTGAGAAACACAACAATTCATTAAGATTATAGAAACTGAGTGTCAGAGGTCTAGAGAAGTATCTCTCTCAATTACAGAAGAGGAAATAGTTTTCAATAAAAAACAGTAACAACTATTGGTCATGTCAAAGGTAGCTTTTTGGTTTTTATAACGAGAAGTTGGAAAAACCAACTCAAATTCTCTTTTGTTGGTGAGTGACCAATATTACATTGGCTATAAAATCGATTGTGCTGCAAAGTCTTTAGAATGGTATGTCTCACATTACCAAAGACAATAAACATTGTCTCTTCCAATATCACTCAGATTCCTGGACTGAGAAAATAAAGAAACAGCTAATAAATATGACTGAACTCCAATATCCAAAACAGTCATCTTTATGGGTCCCACAGAAGAGCAAATGTATTTTGCCCAAAATTTTGCATGATTTGTTACTGGCTAAAGTATTAATAGAATTGGAATGATGATCTTTGCGTGCGCACACACACACACACATATGTGTGTGTGTGTGTGTGTATACTTCTGGAAAACAGGATGAAGAGATGAGACTCCCCTTGTATTCTCTTGTCCCTCCTTGTGACTTGGGAATAGCTACTGACATCTTGTGGCACGGAGCAACTAGTCACTCACATTTAAGTTCAGACATGTATTCTAGAAGGAATACCTTCCACACTTACATTGTTTTCCTGTGCTCTGCACGCTAGCTTCATGCCATCTGAGACTGGTGGACAAAGAGATGTCCTTCAGACATACCTGTCAGGGGCAAAGCTTTCTGGGAAATGTAGCAGGGAGGGTGAGAGAGAAATATCTGGACTACACAGGAGGGGCCCGTCAACAGCCGGGCATGGATGGGGGAGGGACTCAGGGGCCTCACCCCTTGCTGCTGAACTGCTTGTTGCTGGTAGATTCAGGGAGAGGGGGCATCATTGCGTTTAGTTATGAACCCACAGGCCCCACCAGACTCCAACGCACAGTTCTAATGCAATGGTCATAAAACAAAATTAATAGTCATAGATCTGGAAAGAGTATGATAGGAGGAGGGAGAAAGGATTATACAGAAATGGTGAGAGAGATCAGAATGCATTATATACATGTGTGGAGTTAGCAAAAACTGGCTTAATTAATTAGAAAAGAGAGAAATGCACCAAGCTCTTCTTTCAGAGCATTTTCCTTCCAGATACGGGAATAAAATCACTGCACAGAAAGGACTCATGGGTAGCTTATTCCTTCAGGAGCATCTGAGGAGAAACAGAATTCTGTGTTGGTCAATTGTTCCATTTCTTTCACCTCTAGTCTTAAGTCCACTGTCTCAACAGTTAAGTTGCAATCTTTTTTCCCTTGGTCACGGTACAGCTAGGCTTTAGCAAACACAATCAACACCAAGAACCATCCCGGGAAAGCGGCCCATCTTCTCTGCCCACAGAAGGAGAGTGGCGTTCACGTACAGAAGCATGTGCGGAGGCTCGCACCGCACCATCGGCCTGAAAGGTGCTGGCAAATCAGTGCAAAGCAAGAGGCAGCAGCTCTGAGGATGGGGGTCTCCGTAAGTGCTCTTTGCTGACAATTTTAGCTGGAGACAGCTCAAGCTCTTCTTCTTGGGCATTGCTCTGGGTGTCACCTTCCAGAAAGTCAACTGTTTGCTCCAAACAAAAAACAACTTTGTTTCAAACTCAGCAGTTATCCCTTCTGGGCCATGAAACTTCAGTTTGTAAACCAAATGGAAGCTTGATCTCTCGTACATGGGTTGAAGGTTTGGGTGACAGCATCAGACACCTGAAATTGTTCCTTCTCCGAAGTCCATCTCAAAAGGCTGATCCTGAGTGTCCAGGAGCCACCTCTTAGCTTAGTCAGAAGGGAACTGCCTGTCCAGGTTGCCCGAATTGAACAAGGATGGGCAACAGAGTAGAAGATGTTAGTAGTCACAGGTCACCAGACCATAGGAATTATGTGAGTAATCCAAGGAACAACAGTGAGCGGGAGACATCAGCCTAGGAACATACGGACACTAAGTGGGAGTTAGCGTCAGCCTCAGCAGCCTGTGCAGAGGCGTGAGGCAGTGTCCCAACACAGATGGGAGGCTGACCCTCCGCCCAAAGAATGACCTCAGCATTAGGCAGGTAGAGTGCCTATCTTCCCACAACTCTTGGCTCAAAGAGCAGAATTTTCATTGGCTCAGGGTTCTTATGCCTTAAGAATATCCTGGTTCAAATGATTATTATGTTTGTGATTTCTTGGATGTAGTCCAGGTCGCCTAGTGATTACTTCCGAAGTATGTGGAATCAAAACTCGTCTCTCTGTTTTTTCGCTTTAGTTTCACTATAACACTAAGACATTAGTTCTCCTTTTGAATCTCACCTTTCCATGAGTGTGCAGGGGAGTCCCCAGGGCTTGCTGCTGTGTGATATTTGGCCTCTGAGAAGCCAGGCTCTAGAGAGGTTCATAAAGATTAAAGTAATGTCATCTAACTAAATCATATGATTTAGGAAACAGTTATTTTGTATTTAAATGTACTTGTTACTTTAAAAGGAATAAACAAACATTCAAAACTTTTGAATTTCTAAGATGGCAACCATCCACAGATAGTATTCTCAATACTTTTTATTTCTTTTCCTCTCTCTCTCCTTTCTTCCTTCTTTCTTTCCCTCCCTTCCACTCCCTCTGTTTCAAATTGCATCTTGCCATACAGTCCAGGCTGGCCTTGAATTCGAAATCCTCCTGCCTTAGCCTTATTTGGATACAGAAATGCTCCTCTCAAAACTTTTCAAGATGTCCATGGGTTCTGAGACCAGCCAGTCTATGCTTCTACTTCAACTTTTTATTGCTAAATCCTTGGTTTCAGACCAGTGCACTCCCTGGGAACACCAACTAGTTTATAAACTCTAAGACTGGGGCTAGAGGGATGGCTCAGTGGTTAAGAACATTGGCTGCTCTTGTAGAGGACCTGGGTTCAATTCTCATCACCCACACAGAAGCTCACAACCGTTTGCAATTCAAGTCCCCAGGGAATCCAATTCCCTCTTTTGGCTTTATGGACACTAGCTACATATGATATATAGACATACATGCAAGAAAAATACCAACACACAATTAAGTATTAACTTAAAAACAAGACCACCCAACTACTGTGCCACCTTTTCTTCTTGTTGTATACATGTGTGGGCCTTAGGGAAGGGGTGGCAATCATTTGTTTAATGGTGTTTTCCTTGTGCTTTAGAAATGGTTCCATGGTTTCTAAGCCAGGCATGCCATGTGTGTCCCAAATTAGGGTTCTCATGGTGCTATTTATTCCAAAGACTTGTTGGCTGATCAAATGGAACGCAACTTGGAACCGTCACGCTTAAATGTTGCAGAGGCTCCGATTGCAGCCTCTTAGGATGCATGGAATCTCATTATATGACACTATTTTGGAAAATATCAGGACATTTTTTTGAACAATTTGGATATACTCCTAATATTTTTATCTCAATAGACTGCCAAGGCTTGGAAGCTAAGTTAATCGAACACATGACTGATACAATACCATAAAATGTGGCTCTGACATTCAGATGAGCCCTCTTTCCATCAACAAGCAACACACAAATCAACAAGCCAAGGAAAAAAGGTTTTCCGTATATGCTTTGAACTATTTATAGCTTCCGAAGAGATCTAACGCTAACTCACAATAATCTAAACCAGCGGCTCTCAGCCTTCCTGACACTTTGCTCCTTTAATACAGTTCCTCACATTGTGGTGACCCCAACCACACATTTATTTTGTTGCTAGCTCATGACTATAATTTTGCTACTGGTCTGAATCATAGTGTAAATGTCTGAGGCGACCCCTGTGAAAGGGTCATTCAACACCCAAGGAGGCTGTGACCCACAGGTCGAGAAACACTGATCTTAACCAGCTGACTCCCCACCAAGCCTCTAGCTTCTGATGTGTTCCTCATGGCGCCCACCTTCTCCTCAGACTGCAGCACAGTGCTTGCTCAGTTCTACGTTCCTAAATGACTCACAAGAGCCTCATATCCCATTTCACACTACTGAGAGGTAGGGTTGAGTAGATGGCCTTCCTCCTTGATGGGCAGTGGGCTGGTTTAGTGAAGAGCCCCAAAGGACTCCTTGGGGACATGCTATCAAAGATGGGTGTGGGACCTTGGTCATGAGGTGTGAACCCTGATGAGCTGTATCACCAGAGGCCCCAAAGCAACAGGAGTCATCAGTTGCTGGCTGAAGCCTCCAGAACTGTGAGTCAAAACAAGCCCTTTCTCCTCCTGAGTCCATTACCTCAGGTAGTTGGTACAGTGCCGGAAGGCCAACATAACCAGTCTCGGCGTGCTGGGAAATGTCTTGGCTCATCCATGTGTGGAATTGTGTTCAGCTCAGAGCCTGCAGAATCAAACCAACGTGCGCTTTGAGCTGAATGTTTACATTATACAGGATACTATGGAACGGTAATACATCAGCAATCACATTATGAAATAGGATCTGGGGAGTTCCGTATACATCACATACGTAACAGGATCCATTAGAGCTCACAGATGGAAAAGACCAAAATAAAAATGATCAAAATGACAAAGAGATAAAAATATTGGCACAAAACATCTTTTCACCATTGTGTGAAATTGGTCTAGCAGCATTTAAATATGCAACTCGTCAGCATCTATAATTTCCCATCCCAGTGCTTAGATAGTAGGACAAAAAATGGAAACACTATTTAAAGTCATTCACATAGCATCCTGACCCATTAAACGTATTTCCGCAGAAGTTAGAGATGGGTTTCATATATTGAGAAAAGCAAACAGTGCTTGGAACACAGGGTACAGTGTGTGGGTGGTTCAGCCGGAGAGGAATTTCTCTCCCTGCCAGGATCTCGCTCTCTCTGCCTCCCTTTCTCCTCCCCCCCCACCTCATCTCTTTCTCTCTCACCCTCTCCCTCCCTCTCAATACAATCAGTCGTTGAGAAAAGGGCACCAGAATAACCATGTAGGGTGCTCTCCAAGTCATCTGACCAACCAACCATCAAATTATGGGGAAGCCACATTTGGCAGCTGTGATCAATTTTTGGAACACGAATGACCGGATATCAAAGCGAGTTTCTGCGTACACAGTACGTAGGCACTTGTGGTGAACGTTCACCGTGCTGTGTCAGTTCTGCTGCAGACTAACCTCTTTTGCTCGCTCTCTTGCTCAGGGTGGGATGCCATTTCCAAGGAGCAACTGGGATCCGCCATCATCACACTGCTGTGCATGGGCTGCAGTCCCTACTAGAGACGTGAACCCAAGTCCCCACTCACTGCAGAGGGTTTTGCATATGCTATAACCAAAGCTTTTAGTTACAAGCGGAGTCGTAAAGAGCTGGTGTTTCTCACATGACAATGACATAAGCTGGAGGTAGACACAGTGAGTCCACACAAGGAAGATCTCATCAGCAGTGACGGTCACCGTTGCCTTTCCACATAGAGCTTTGATTCGAACTGACCAAGCGCAAGGCCCAAGCCGATGCTCACGGTAGTGATAACTACAGCTCGCCTCCAGCCACAGCCGCCTCGGCTGGCTACTCACCGCTTTTGTCTAAGCATTCTGCACTGTATAGGGATATGGCCAATGGTAGTCCTCGATTTAAAATAAAAACGAGACTGAGGGGCACCCAACACTCTCAGTGTCGCTCTGCATCAAGAACAGAATTTAAAAAAAACAACCTGATTAACATCAGCTGCTTCTGATTTAGAAGAAAAAATAAGTCGGGAAACATCACCCCAAATGCCAAAACAAACAAATGTACATTGCTGGGAGGACTGAAGTGGATGTGTGAAAAACCAAAAGTCTCTCTCCCTCTGCCTGAGAATCGAGCCTCCTGACTGACTGTTGACGAACCATGCACTGACTCAGTGGCAGTTCTGGCTTCTATCCTGTGTATTAGCCCGCTTTCTGATGCTATTAGCAAAATAGCCACATCTGGATAATTCAGCTGAATTTTGTAATCTGAAAGTCCGAAGTGAGGTGACCCCATCTATTCGGCATCCAGTGAACTATCCACAGCCGGGTCACGCATGGGTAAGAAGCAGAAAAGGAACCAGCATGTGGCTAAGAAACTAAGCGTGTGCGGTCGCTTTGCTTAGAAAGCAGCATACTCTTGTAAAAGCTGAGTCATTCCTCGAGACCATCATTCTCTTCAAGGACAACGCCACCACGACCCAGCCATGTTCCACTACATGAGACTCCCTAAAGGCGCTACAACCCCAGCACTGCCGCTCTGGGGTCCAGTACACAACTGTTGTTGAAAAGAAGGAAAATCCCAACCATTCTATTTCACCAATAAAGACTCAGGAGCCAGATGCTCAGGTGAAAACCTGCAGGTAGCTCAGAGAGGCAGAGAAAGTAACCAGCTGACCTTCCCTCTCAGCTCGGGTCTGGATGGAAAAACCCCAAAAGGCTCACTAGCTCAGCTCGCATCCCAGGAGGAAAAAGCCAAAAAAACCCCAAGGCCAAAGGCTTGCTAGTTCAAAGCCCCAAAAGCCAGGGAGCTGAGGAGCTGAAGTCAGAGCTTGAGCTAAAAGCCCTGCTTCTTCTCCACGCTGTCTTAAATATCCCTCAAATCAGAGTCCCTCACACTGTTTAATCCCTGTCAGCTGGTTTCTTGCTCTGCCTGTTGACTTAGGGTTAACTATTAAATTCTGTGTACAGAAAGCTCTTGGATTAAAGGTGTGTGCCAGGGCTCGACCATACCAAAGAAACAGGGTTTTACAGTTCACATGGGGATCAAATGTCTTGCAGCATACAATATCTTTGAGGACATGTTCTAAAGATATTCAAGCCACAACATCTTCATAGATTGAGGTGAATTCTTCTCTTTTAGTCTCCTGGGTTGTAGAAATGCTGTGGAGACAGCTTTTGTCATGGATTTTAATCAATCGGGCTTCACGTACAGTGGCTGATCAGATAGTGCTGTTTGGAGATTTTTAAAATAGTTTTTTTTGTTAGCTTTGTTTATTTTATTGTGTTATGAAGGTTCTTCCTGCCTACATGCACATAGGTGCGCCACACGCATGTGCACGTGGAAGTTAGAGTGCCCTGGAACTGGAGAACTGGAGTGAGGGTCAGCTGTGAACTGTCACGTGTGCTGAAAATTGAACCCGTGTCCTCTGGAAGAGCAGTTAGTACTCTTAACTGCAGAGCCATCTCTCCAGCCACCCCTTGTCTGTTTTTAACTCTGTTGGTCTTAATTTTCTTAGTGTATCTTTGGCAGCAAACAGTTTTCATGCTACCTGTGAGTACATGTGTGCACCTATGTACATCCCGTGCTCTTTCCGTGACACCGAACACACTATGAAATGTGACGAGCACAGTTCGATGCCTTCCCTAGTACGCTAGTGTTAGGTAACCACAAGGTGGTACAAGAAGCTAATCTATTTATATTCCTCTTTCTTGATAAACGTATCAAGGGCTACAGTCAGAAAACAGGGCCCGGGGCTTTACAATCTGCTGTGGAAATGCCAAGTATTTGCCAAGGACTGAAAAATGAAGACAAGGAAGTTTGCAGTACTCACATCTTAGGGGGATCTGATTCAAAACTTGGGGATGAGATGGCTTGGGCCTTCAGAATGAGCGTCTCGAGGCCCAGCTCTCCTAAGGCTCAGGTTCCTGTATTCGCTGCCGCCTCCCTTCACAGCTTAGCTCTTCAACATTCAAGGCCCAGGCACCCAAACTAGAAGTCTGGGTCTCTGCTGTCAAACCTGCTCCTTCCGTGCCTGTGTTTCTCCTCTCCAGTACCGCACACCCCACACTCCACCATCGGCCTCTCCTGGCTCTAGCTTTCCATCTGCCTTACAGGCATCTGAATTCTCCTAAACCAGCAGTCTTCAGCCCAAGCTGCTGCCCTTTGCCCCAGCCGAGCTGTCTGGGCCCCTGTGAGTCTGTTTCCCGCTTCAACAGATCCTCAAAAGCAGATATGGCGAACATTTTGAAAGCCGCTCCAGCTACTCGCCAGTTCAGGTTCACGCTTCAGCGAGAGCAAGCAGGTAGATGCCAGGGCTGGAGGCAGGGTGGATTTGAACGCCATACAGATTCAAAGAGCAATAGGGACATATCAGGAATCAGCTGAGAAGGGTTCTAACTGGCCAAGAAACGGGGCAGCATGAGCATCAAAGGTGTAATTGTGACTTACAGAATTATACAAGAAGCCAGAAGTTCATGCTGATTTTAAGAAGCAAATGAATGACTGAGCAGAGGAGTGAAGGAATGAACGGACCAATGACCATGGGCGACATTTAGCTCCTTCTGTTTACAATACAAGCAGAAGGAAGATGGATTAGAAATTTACCACTGGGCAGCCATTATGGCCAAGGAGCTTCAGGTGAGTATCAGCGGGCACAGGCTAGTGTTAAGGCCGAACAAGAAACTGTGTTTACGGAGGCTGGAAGTATCTCACGGAAGATGCTTACTCTTTAGAAGAGCTCAGCGGAGAAGCTGGCGGATGCCTCCCCAGTCTAGTGAGCAGCTCTCACTCCCAGCCAGGGCACCAGCTAAGTGCAGCCTTCTAGCACCCCACAGCCTTAGGATAACCCTGCCACAAGCACTTTAACCTACTCAGTGCTTGGATTAATTAATCTAATGTCATCAGTGCACAGACAAACCCCAAGCAGAAGCCAGCCGCCGTGTAAAACCATGACTGGCTATCCTTCCCAAGGGTCTGGGCCACGAAACACCAGGGATGTAGTAGCCGTCCTGGACGGAAGAGACTAAAGACAACTGAACGCGAGGAGGATGCTGGGTGCTGGATCTCAGGGGACACCGTGGGGCAGCCTGGGAATCCCAACCCTGTCCTGACCATGCACAGATTCATGGGATACTCTCCCCCAGCCCCACCCCTGCGGCTCACCTTCAGGTGGTTTAGAGAAAACCAGTGACACAGACATGAATGGAAACCATGAGGAAAACGTGATCCCACATAACAGGGAGTCCCAGTGGAAGGAAGAAGGAAGTTAATTGTGCTGTTTTTAAATGTGAAAGGATTCAGAGTAACAGGGGGGTGCAGCCAGCTGACCTCCACGGCTGCCCCAAAGCATCTCTGGCACAAAGCGCTTTGGAGTCCAACTAGCCCTTAAGTCATACTTCCCTTTTTTCTGTGCTCACAAGTATTTTGAGATTTTTTTTTTTCAAAGTGTGTGTATGTATCTGAGGTTTGTAGACACGGTGTCCTGCGCCGGGAAAGCACTTTCTGCCTCTCTCCACCACTCAGCTCAACCGGCACTGCCTCTGCCCTAGCGGTTCTCAGCCCATGGGTCGTGACCCCCGTGGGTGCTACAGGTCAGTTACAATTCATAACAGTAGCAATGTCACAGTCATGAAGTAGCAACAGAATACTTTCATGTGGTGAGGGCACCAGGACGGTGTTGAAGGGTCTCAAGGTTGAGAGCCACCACCATAAGCTCAGGGTTCTGCTTGCTCTCCTCATTTTCCTCTTCCAGGTCCAAGGCCCAACAGCAAGAAGGATCCCACCTGGAGAGGCGTGACCAGGTTTCTATTTTTAGAGAAGAGTCTTATTTCCATGTGAACAAACCGATTTTATTATTCTTAATACCTTGTTTTTTTCCCAAGACCTGGGTCTTGCAATTTGACATAGTTGCACCAAATATGCAAGCGTGCTTTGGGAAAATCCTACAGAGATGAAGGTTGGGAAGATCCTCACAGAGATGAGGGTTGGGAAGATCCTCACAGAGATGAGGGCTGCTATATTTAACCCGAGAACAACTGCAGAACAAGGGCAGCGACATGCAAAGTGATGACCCTTACTGACTTCACCCCACTGACGCCAGTAATTAGGACTGTTTTCAGAGCACAGGGAAGACGGTTTTCAGAACGTGGAGTGGGGAGTAATTAATTTCACATAATAGTCACGCTGGGGCCTATTGTGAGCTCTGACGTTAATGATGTATTTCTTTTCTGTAATTAATTTTTATGCTCAGTCCTGGGAGCCCTGCACTGACTTCTTGGGAACAGCTTCTTGCTTAGCACTCCTTGTTCTCCCAGACCCGTCTGCCGCAGGCTGCTCTCTTTAAAGATGGGGGACACATGGACCACCAGAAACAGGGACCCTCCCAGCCACACTTTAGTGTGACCCATGCTTTCCCTGCTCAGAAAGGTAATTATAGTAATGAATACGAGCAAGGGTGCAGTTTGGAGCCACTATGCTTCTCTCTGTAGCTTTTAAAAGTAGAAAGCAAAAGACCAAGAGAGAGAAGCAGTATTCGGCAAAGAGAAGGGCGAGAGAGAATTGAAATCCCAATGCCCGCCATCTACTTTATTTCTTCAGGTGACCCTGTTTTAGTTTCAAATGAAGACAGCATTGTGACTGGGAGGGGTGAGTCAGATGTCTCGTGGCTCTTGAGACAGGATAGGTCTAAGTGGCAGAGAAAGGCATCATGGGACATACTGGCGGTAGCTGCTCTCAGCTGCCGACATGACCTCAAAATTGATAATGTTGTGTCCTCTGTGAGTGCATGTGACATGTGAGGCAGCGTCTGGGTGTCCCAAATGTGGGCAACACCAATCAACGGGCTGGTGGCTGCCGAGCGACTGTGCCCACAGTTCCGGCTAGCATCCATGGGCGGGGACTCAGCTGCCATTGACTCAATGCTGGCAGCTCTTCCGGGAACTTCTGGGCCTTCTGTGCCAGACTGCAAGTTCTGAGGTGTCTGCCTTCTTGAACTGAGATGACAGTAGAGTTTGCATTGATACTTATTGGTGTGTGTGTGTGTGTGTGTGTGTTTCATGTTCTGTTCCTCTAGAGGAGTGTTTTCAACCTGTAGGTCTTGACCCCTTCGGAGGTCACAGATATCCTGCATGTCAGATATTTACATTACAATTTAAAATAGTGGAAACTTATAGTTATGGAGTAACGATGAAAATAGCATTATTGTTGGGGTCATTGCAGGATGAGGAGGTGTATTAAAGGGTCACAGTGTTAGGAAGGTTGAGGACCACTGGCCTAGAGGAAGCTGACTAATGCAGAGACAAGGCTGACTTCACTCTTTTGATCTGGGCCTAGCATGCAGACAAGCCCATGAAATCTGAGCCAATCACATTTTTTAAGCCACACCAGGAAATGGGGAGTAGTTCATTGGCGCAGCGTTTGCCCAGCACCACAAGGCTCTGAATTCCAATGTGAACATCAAAACAATAACAACTGAACAGCAGCGGCAAAATCCCTATATAAGCTTTTTCTTCTTAAATGTTTGCATGCATGTGGCATGTGTGCCAGTGTTTATGCGTGTCTGTGTGAGTTCAGCTTAGGTCTGGCATTCAGAGGGCAGCCTTGGGCACTGGTCCTCTCCTTTGTCCTCCTGTGAGGCAGCGACTCTTGTTTGCTGCTGTGGGCCAGGGTGGCCCTGCCTCCAGCTTCCGGGCTCCCTGCTATCCTGGCCTCCACTGTCATGGGGATTACAAACCCACGCTACCGTATCTGGCATTCTGTGGGTTCTGCGGCCCTGACCTCAGGCCCTCCCATTTACAAAGCGTCTCCGTTGCTTTTCTGTTGCTGTGGGAAATATCATGACCAGAAGTAACTTGTAGACAGAAGGGCTTACTTTGAGCTCATGGTTAAGGGACAGTCTACAGTGGTGTGGAGAGGTGTGGCAACAGGCAGCAGGACTTGGAAGCCTGACATCACGACCTCAGCCACAAAAACAAGCAGAGAGGTGACTCGGGGGAAAGGCCAGTTCTGACCACTCAAAGCCCACCTCACCGAAAACCTTCTCCATCAAGCTTCTGCCTCCTAAAGGGTCTAACCTCCTCCAAGAGTGAACCAACTGAGGACTGAGCACAGGCCTGTGGGGGGCATAGGTCATCCAAACCATCACACAAGCCAAGTGCTGTCTGCACTGTGTCATTCTCCAGCCCCTTCCTCCAATTTCTTAAAGAAAAGGATGTTTTAGAAGCAGTTTTCCAGCCTGTCTGTAAGCAATAATGGCTGAATACACTTTGGGGCTGCATGTCTATTCTTCAATGGGGGGGGGCATGCCCGAGTCCTCAGATATAGGGGGAGGTTCAGGATATACCTCACAAAGCAAGCGTGAGTGGTATGCTTACGGGGCAAATAAGTGACCTGGTGAGAATGCCCTACTTCCATTTCTGCTGTTGTGATAAAAAATGTTCTGATGAGGAGCAACCTGGGGGAAGAACGGGTTTATTTCGGCGTATGTGTTACAGACTGTTCCTGAGGGAAGGCAGGCCTGCTAGTGAAGCCGCACAGTATTACCAAGGAGCTAGAGCCAAGAAAACACAGTGAGAAGCAAAGAGGCAAGCCAGACGCAGCTTGCTAGCTGGCTTATACTCAGGGAATGGTCTTACACAGTTCAGGACCACAGGCTGAGGGATAGCGCCGCCCACGGTGAGCGGGGCAGGCCTGCGTCAATCAACCATCCTTACCCTCAGCCCATCTGACCTAGACAATTCTCTCAGATGACTCTAGGCTCGGTCAAACCAACAATCAAGGTTAATTAGGGCAGTTACCAAAGGAAAGTTGAGTTCCAGAGTGAAGCATGAGCACAGAGAAGCATCTGGCAGAAACTGGGCACAGAGACACACTTTGGAGCCCAGTGGAACGCTGCGGCCCTTTAACCCAGTTCCTCATGCTGTGATGACTGCCCCCCAACCAAGGAATTATTTTCATTGCTACTTCATAACTGTAACTTTGCTACTGCTGTGAGATCATAATGTAAATACCAATGTTTCCCGATGGCATTAGGCAATTCCTATGAAAAGGCTATGCAATTGCTAGGGGTGTCGAGATCCACAGGTTGAGAACCAGCAGCAAAGCCTCTGAGCCAAGTGTGAAGAGCTCACGTCTAACACCAGGAAGAGTGGGCAGCTGCTTCCAGCCTGTAGGCCAATATCCTTTCACTCTCAGAACTCTCTAAAACAACAGTCTGCTGACTTGTCTGGTGGCTCCCAGTCTCCACAGCGGCCTGCCTGAGGGCACAGAGCTTGGTCAGTCGTTGGGCCCTGAGGTAGCACTGTCAGCCACTGGGCTTCTGTTCATGGCAACTTCTTAAGAGGAGACAATGAGCTGCTGAGCTCCGAGTCCCTGTCACACACGTGCAGAAGGCCTCAGCAGGTGCTTCCAAGATGCGGAAAGCTCAGTGTGTTTGTGTGTGTCTCTGTGTTTGCTGGTGTATATACGTATGTATATACATGTATGTATAGGTACTCATGTGTGCATGAATGCATGCTTGTGTGTATGTGTGTAAGGGCGTGGCATTTTAAGTTGTGTGTGGACGTCCTGTTCTTCCTTCCCTATGCCATCCCTAGAGATCTATGCCCAGATCCACCAGCATCCCTGCCATTCTGGACCATGTTTCCTTGACACACGCAGGGCCTTCTTTTTACCCACTCTAAGACTGTGAAGGGCCTGTGAGTCTGGAAGGAAGGGTGCCATGTTGCCCTCTGCCTGGCAAGCGTGTCCACGTCTCTCCTTATGCGTTTGCCTCTCTTGGCCACGGCTCAGGCCTCCTTTGACCCTCAGCGTCAGCGGTTCTGCCAAATGCATGCTTCCTTCCAGATTCATGCTCTCTTTGTGCTGTGTCTGCTTCTGTAGACATGTTCACATGCTGTCATGTGGCCTCATCATGTATCTTATGCTCAACTTCTTAAACACGTCAACTTGAAAACTTGACTGTCCATTTCGGATAGTCAACAGTCCAATGAGGAAAAACAATCTCTTATTTTTTTTCCTTCTCCCGAAGTCATCATGAATTTATCTTTATTGAGGTATACATGGAAAGAAGTTGACTGTTCATTAATGAATATGTCTTACATGGTACCCTGGCAGGTGAGGTCGGGTCCTCCAGCTGGAGATACAGCGTGGACCAGAGGCTTACGGGCAAGAGGGGTGAGGACGTGGAGTATTAGAAGCGCTTTTGGGATGTGGGCAAAAGCTCAATGACAGGCCAAATCAACTGTGTGCTTAATCAAAGAGGACTGAGCCCAGCATCTTGCCTCCTTCTCATTGGGCAGTGTTATGTCACAGAGAAAACTACTGGCCACCTGACCTAGGCCCGTAGGGAAGCATTCCTAAGAAGCCAGGAATATCGGGGCCCCTCCCAATGTTGGTTTGGTCTTCTCTGAATCTGTAGATTCCAGGCAAACCTATTAATTTGTGCTTGATTAAATAAGAACTCTAGTTCTAATCCATCTAATCAAAATCCATTTCTGAAAGCCTAAGCAAACTTGTTTGTAGAAACTCAGACACTCGAGAGCAAGGGCTTCAGGGAGCTGTTCACAAGAGAGCAGTGAGGACACTTGTTCCCACAACAACCTTCCCCGCTGCAGCTGAACTCTTCTGAGTCTCTTCGCTCCAGGTAGTGGCCTTTCCTGGGAGAGTCACTGACTGTGTGTGAGGAGATGCAAAGCTGGGCAGATCATCGGCTCTCCTAGTTCAGGGAAGGAGCTGGTTCACTAATGTTGCCATCACCCAGCACTGTGGTACACGCCAGAGACTTAGACAAGATCATGCATGAAGGAATGCATGGGTCGACTTACAGATGGATAAATGGAGAAAACGAGTGTGAGACCCATGAGAGAAAACAGGATTCTCATTTTCATTGAGATCTGAAGAGCTTCCTTACATCCAGGCTGCAGACTAAATGCATGATAAGTTAACAAGGAGGGGAAATGCATCAAAACACCCGTAAGGACCAAGAGATAGATAGAGACAGAGAGATACACAGAGACAGAGAGAGACACAAAGAGAGAGACACACTGAGACAGAGAGAGAGATGGAAAGAGAAGGCAGGGAAAGAGACAGAGAGAGAAAGTGAGAAACAGAGACACACAAAGACAGAGAGAGGAGAGAGAGAGCAAAATCTGAATGTCATTAGTTGTCACATCTTCCAGGCACCGTTTCCTCCTGAATGTGAGGTGGTTCTGGTAAGCCCACAGACTGGCCTTCCTGAGACAGACTAAACAAGTTAGGAGACTTTTCTTTCAGAAGCACATAGGGAAAATGATGACTCATTCCCGGAATCTCCCAGCACTCAAACAGGGAGCCCATGCTGAGATCTGTGGATAATTCAAAGAAAATAAAAGGGTATGACACAGTTGGACAAGAATATGCATTTTGCCATGTTGATATCACCAAGATAGAGACATGAACAGTCTAGGCAAGTGCTCTCAGAGACGTAGACTGCAAGCCAAACATGTAAGTGGAGAGGTGGACCAGCAAGCTGGCTCTGCGGATGGAGATGCCTCCAGTAGGAGCTGACGGTGCATTAAAAGAACAAACTCCCGAGAGTTACCCTCTGGTGTCCACGTCCATGGCCCTGACACATCTGCACTCACACGAAAAGTCAATAAATGAAAGGGAAATCTAGAAGCCATATTTCTAAAAGATGGTAGCCAGGCGTGGCGGCTCGCGCCTCTAATCCCAGCAAGTGGGAGGTAGAGGTAGGTGGATCTTTGCATTTTGAGTTCAAGGCCAACCTGGTGTATACAGCAAGTTCCAGAACAGCCAGGACTACACAGAAAAACTCTGTCTCAAAACAACAACAATAATAAAATAAATATAGAAGGTGATATGGATGAATGTAATCAATACATTAAAATATTCCAACATGCAATAAGCATGAAACCTGTTAGTACGATACTTCATATTTTCTTTCCCACGGAATCCTTGAAATCTAATGTATATCTTAAAGTTATTTTTTTACCTTAACCTGAGCTCACATCCCAGGGGCTCAACAGCTACTCCTTTGAGTGGGTGTGTGGCAGGGGGCGGGGCGCTCTGGTTATTTTGGCTGATGGCTATTTCCTTTAGGTTTTTGTGACATGGTTTGAATAAGACTATATCATTCATAGGATTTCTGCCAACTTACTCCCAGATCACCCATTCCTGGCCTCCCAAACATAATTCATCCTACAGCAGCAGTCTCAGGAGGACATGTGACCAGGTGAGCCAATCAGACTCCTGTTCTGCAACTCATATTCAGAGGTTGGATGGGACAGAAGAGGGAATGGTGGGGCTACTCTGGCCCTTTTCCCTGAAGTTTCTAGGATGTCATTCTGGGTATCTCCCCATTATGAGTAGGGGCTATCTCAGGATGGAGCCATGAAAAGACAAATTGTCACTTAGGGTATCCATGAGCCAACTGTCCCACAGATAAGCCGTGGAATTAAAGCCAGTCTCTTCTTGACCCTGTATCAGAGGGGAAGGTACTCAGAGAATTCCAATAAATATAAATGTGAGAGAGACACAAAATAAAAAGCAGTGGCTCCATGCCTTGAGCCCCAGTTCATGTCTTCTTTCACACATGTAGACTAATCTGAGTTGGGTTCAGCTATTTCCCCTGCATGGAGACATACTCTCCCCAACACAGCATACACCATTGCCTAAACCCTGCAAGTGAGGCAGCACGTCATGCCTCAGAGGAAACACGGGGCACTCGCCAGGTGGGGTATGCATCTTTTAAGGTCCATCAATGTCATGCAGCTCCTGTCTGCACCCAGGTTACCTTGTGGCTTCATATCTTTGTTCCCACATCTCTGTTTTGTGGGTAGAGGGAGTCAAATGGTTCTATCTTATTCTGATGCCTGTTGCTCCCCTCCGTCCTCCCACCTTGAGAATGGGTCAGCCTTTGCCTTTCCACCAGGCTCTTGACACCTCACCAAAGGTCTATTCTGAGACATCAACATCTCAAATCCATCTAGCAACAAAAGGACAGGTACAAGACCCAAGAACATAAGCATAAGGCTGACAGCCCTGACCACTGTATAGGTGAGAGGCTTCCCCTTTACAACAATGTCCACATCTGCCTGAAGAACTGTCTGTCACTCAGGGAATCCCTGAGTCACCGCTTGACACCCTGCAGAGGTAGAGCCAGGTCTGGCCTCAACTGCACCATGAGCAGTAGTGTACTCAAAGAATTCTCTACCTCCTGTATACACTTTCTATGTGATATTATTCAGAAACAAAGTACAATTCCTCTCCCAGTCTTGGTGCTCTCTCCCAGGGAAGGTCCTGGCAGAATCAGGGAGTTCTGCCTTTGGGTCCCCAAGCACCATGTTGTCCTAGCAGCTGTCCATTCACAGATGGCAGAGTCATGAAACCCAAACAACCCTCCTGAAAACCCAGGGAGTACATGGAGCTCCTTTACTCTGCTTCATATGGGAGATAGAGTTTGTAAGACTGGCCATTAAAAATCCATGACTCAAACAAGTGATTCCCCTCAGAAAGCCCAGTGCTAATGGCTGCTTCCTGTCTTAAGTGGTATGCAAAGCTAATGGGTGATATCATATTAGATCCTTAATGGCTTAAAAAAAATACTCACCCCCTGCCCCCATCCAAGAACCAGTGCCAATGCATCTGTGCTAATCTCCATGGTCAAAGTGACAATGCTTGAGAAATGCTTAGTCAAGCCTGTCTCTAGGTGTGTATGTATGGAGGTTTCCAGAAGGAAGCGTGTTGCTGAGGATGACCTAGGGCCCTAGGTCCTCCTGCCTCTGTCTCCCTAGAGTGAGGAGCACAAGTGAAAGCCACCACACCCGACTTAAGTTTCTTTTTCATACACTCCAGGAGTATAGCTGGAATTTATTGATCTTTGTGATTCCTTTTCTTTCTGCTATTCTTAGGAAGTTCTTTACTCTTAGAGTCTCATAAACATCTCTCCCTTCCCTTTTCTTCTGTTCCTAACAAAAGAGAGAAGAGCGTCACCCCTAGATGACTTGAAACTTGATGCTGAGACTATCGGGCACAGTGGGGGCGTAATATATAGACGCTGTCTTCTGAAGAGCCTTTCTGTGAACATTGCCCAATCACCCTTCCTCCGATGACTTCTGGTACCTATCTTAGCCTACATCAACTTTTTAGAGACAACATCTGAGCCAGTTACAACCTGTGTGTGTGTGTGGTGTATGTGTACATCCCATTCTTCTGTCTCCCCTCCTCCTCTCCTTTTGTAGCCCTCCCCCAGACTTTGAAGACTTCTTTGATACAAATGTTGGCTCTAAGAAATTGGCTGGTCCCAAGCTCCCCACAACCAAGCTTTAGAGCAAAGGAAAAAAAATTAATAAACCATCGTCTTACACAGATGGTTAACAAATGCACTATGGCTTCCCGTGAACATGGCAAAACCATGCTCTCCACATTGTAATGCCGTGATTAGGGTACAGTTACGGCTGAAGGCACATCTGGAGCCATCTACCTAGAGTTCCTTCCCCCATGAGGGAAGTGGAGTCTGAGGAGGTAAGGCCAAATGCTCAGATTCATACTGCTGGTGAACGGCTGAGCTTAGGACCCTAGAACCTGCCTACCCATCCCACTCAGCTCTGCTGCCATCCTGGTCTGCAGGGTTTTCAGGTGCCACCATTAGGCAGGAGAGTACTATGTAACCCAGTAGTTAGGTCCTTTCGTTACGCGCAGTCAGACATTGCGTCTCAGAGCCAGCACCACCAGCTGCCATCATGAAGCCGGTGTGAGGGTCCACTCTAAGCTCCCACACTGTACGTAACTCCATGGAAGAAAGGTCTCCAGACAACCACTTGAGAAAGACAACTGGTTCCCCTCACTTTTCCAGCCAGCCTGTACACCCTGTTGTATGACAAACATTTCCTCCAAGAGGGAGAGGGAAGCTCGGGGCCAGCCAACATGAGACTTTTGGATTTCTAGAGCTGCTTGTAAGTGGAGCAGAGACCGACAGGGTGGCCCCTTTCTTGAGTCCCTCCCCCCCCCATGCTGGGGTAGGATTTTCAGCGATAAAACTACTTTGGGGTCACCTTTGCTCCCTTTTCACTAACTCCTCATAACCCCCTGTTATGGACCCCAGTGAAAACTGACTGGTTCGCCAGAGGGCCTTTTGCCCAATAGTTACTTTGGTCTGCCGTGGGTAAGGAGACATGTTGTCTACCAAGGAAAATCTCCTATGCAGCACCTGTGCACAAGGAAACCCGTACTCCTGACAGGAATCAAGGTAACGGCTTGGGATGATCCTATTGAAGCTACTCTCCTGAGTGGGCAATCCTACTGTCCCTCATAGATGCTACTTCCAGACACAGGACTTGGGGGAGCAAAGCAGAGAATCGCTCAGAGACCGGGGAACATGTAGCAACAAGCTTTCCTGCAGAAGAAGAAAGTTAAATGTGCTGACAGTATAGAGAGAGGCTTGTATGTATGGGAAGCTTGTTGGCTATGGGAGTATTGAAACTAAGCTAATTCCCATCTGAATGTCCAAGTGTTCACTGACCAGACACATTTCCGGGTGCTGTTTCCTGCTAATAGCTCTCAGCCTCTCACCTATGAAAGCTAAAACTATTACTGCTCCAACCACTGCTGGCATGAGTGTGCTCCATCCTTCAAAAACAGCTTTTGAAGAAACTTGGGTCAGTCTGAACTGGCTTAGCAGTTGAGGGCACCTGCTGCTCTTCCGGCAGACACGGATTCAGCCCCTTCACCCACAGGTGAGGAATGCCTTCTAACTCCAGTTCCAAGTCTAGACCCAACACCTTCTTCTGACCTCTGTGGGCACTGCATGTATGTGGTCCATAGATGTACATCCAACAACACGAGGCATAAACCAAGGATAAACAAATCCTTTAAGAAGGGAGGTAGGAGGCTTTTGAGAGACAAAGCATTCTTAGATATGGGCACGACACCTTTATTGGGGAGCTCAAGCCTCTGGAAATCCCCTTTTCACCATCCACCTTCATCTTTTAAATCCTGTTGGATCACAGGGAAGTTAAACCTCCAGTTGTGACCCAGACACTGCTCTCTCTGTAAGAACTCCCAATGACTTCACCCTCTCAATCTTTGTGCTGCAGTTCTACAACATTATTTACGTGACCCGGAAGGCAGGACCTTTAAAAACCAAACACATTATCTGGGCAGAGCAGGGAGGGTGCAGTTGCTTTCTGAGAACGGCTGTAATACGCCAGGCCCACCACACCACCAGGGCCTGCCCTGGGCGTCTGCGAAGGGGAGGGTACCACGCACTGCACTCCTAAATGATGCCAGGTGCCTTGAAGTTACAAGCAGGACCCATGGCCCCATTCTTCACGGTCCTTTCCCCCTTTCTTTATTTCCTCTCTTTTAGCCCGCCCACATCTTTCTCTGCTCTTGTAACTTCCACATGCTTCAATAAAACTGAAGAGAATTTGAGGCCACTGAAACTACTACTGAAGGCAGCAAACAAGCCCAACCCCCTCCACTCTTGGAAGCTCTTTAATGCCTTCCTATGTTTCTAACGCCTTCTGATCACTCTCCAGGTCAACACAGAACAGGAACATGTCTTACAACCATCAACCCCGCTGAGCAGTCCCTCGTGAGCTCATGAAGTTAAAAAGACTTTATTTTGTATTTACATATACACTTCATTTCACTGTGATGAAGCAGCCACACTTTCATAATTGCAGCCACATTTAAAGGGTAGTTCAGTGGCCTCAAACATTTTGTCTCATGGAGAGAACTACGAGCTAAGAAGAGGGCCATATTTTTAAAAATTTTTTTGCCATATATTATTTTATCAACATCATTATCTTTGTCCCTTTTACTCATCTTCCACTTCAGCTTTGTAGCTAAATCAGCAGCAACTGTGTGAGCAGCACGCCATTCAGGTCAAATTCCCAAAGAGAACACAACGGCCATTATTATCCCTGTACCACAAAAGCTTAAAGGGTTCTCAGATAAAATTATATATAACAACTGTTTCACTTCCTATCCAAGTGTGCCTTTCAGGGAAAACAAGAGAGAAAGCAAATGTCTCAGCAGCCCACACCAGAACGCTCTCCAGTCAAAGCAGGCTGATGCAAGTGACTGATGGCAGGGCTCTAATGAGGTCATATTTCCCGAGTGATCTCAGGCAAATGGCTGAACCTTTCTGGCCCTCAGACTGTGGTATAGTTTGAATGTTCCCTCAAAAATTCCTATCGGAATTGAACTGCCATTGTAATGGTATAGATTGGTGGCTCCGGGAAGGGTGATGAGGTCAGAGGAGCCTCCCTTATCACAACGGCAAGTTTCTGCTTAAAGGGTCCCTCTCTGCTTCTGCCTTCCACCATGGGTGAAGATGAATGCAATGTCTTGCCTTGGATTTGCCAACCTCAAGAATCAGCACCAGACCAAACCTCTATCATTTATTACTTGCCTGAATGTTTAGAATTCTGTTGTGTAGCAGAAAATGGACCAAGGCAGTCTGTAAGTTAAAAAGTGGGGGCAAGGCCAAGGGGTGAACAGTTAATATGTTCAATGTATTTCCAACAATAAATGGCACAGATACGTTTTTCACTAAATGACATATATTCTGCCCAAAGGCCAAGGCCCGGCAGCCAAGACGTTTCAGGTGAATGACCTGCAAATAAGATTATTTCATGCTACAGAATCCCAAAACGTTTTATTCTTAGAACCCATGAAAATCTTTTAACATAACTTAAGGACACAGATAATTGTTCTTCTAGTGACAAAAATAAATATTCTTTTTTTAACTTAAAAAAAAGGCTTATTGTTATTCATGGTAGTCAATGGCACAAGAGTTGTTATTAGGAAGAAAAAAAATCTTGACAGCTTTGAGTTAACTCCTACACACAGCGGATGCCATTTAATTTAAAAGTACAAACACACACAAAGGCAGAAGAGAAGTCTTTCAGAAACCATCCCCTCTTCAAAAATTGCAGATGTCTTTCAAAACCCTACACAATATTTTTGGTTTATTTATAGAGCTTAAGTAGTTTAAACACATTTTATGTAAAACTTGGTTCTCTAAACTGAAAACTTTTTCCCCCCTGAATGTTCTAGAAAAGTAAAAGATTCTATTGCCTCTCTCTCACACATTACACGTGTTTCTTCTAAGGAATTGTCTGTAAATGTCAGAACAAAACCACACAAACAGGAAGACCCCGAGCGTCCTCCACCCACAGGGGATACCAAGTGGCCTGGAAGTCACAGCCACAGAGGTCTCACAACCGTGGAGAGTGTGTAGCCGAATCTGTGATACAGCCTTCACAATCAATCCCTGATACCCCCAGGGCAAGGAAACCACAGCAACCCTTGAGCTTCCTGGGGCAGCACAGGAAGTCACTGCTCCAGAGATTCCATGATTGCTAGACTGAGCCACTCTTGATAGAAAGCCCTTCCGCTCAGGTGAGCACCAGGTCAAAGCTGAGAGTCAGTACGTGGTGGGCAGAACTCTGGTTCAGGATGAAGTTTCCCCACCCTGAGTTTAAGGAAGACGGTCAGGTACCCAGAGCACACCAGGTAGTCCTGGCTGGCTCCATGCCCTAGTGCACACCACCCAGCAGGGCTGACATCACACAAGCTTTCTGATGGCCAGTCTTCATGCCTGGGAATGCTGACTAGCTCCTTTACCCACAAGCAAGCTGGGCCTATTTAGCCCCAGCTGGTGTTACCCTGGCCCTAAAAGGCTGCACACACAGGCCGGGCCACATATAAAAACAGAACTTTCCCCGTGAGCTACAGGACCCAGCCCTGGGGCTCAGCACGTGCTACATCAGACTTGAGAAGTCAGACTACTCTCTGACAAGAGCTTTGGCAGCCAAGTAACACCAGCAGCCCCAAATGGCCAGGACTTGGCAAGGAGCAAGCTGACCAATGAGCTGGTCTGTGCCCCCATTTCTAATTTAAGACCAGCAAGAAGGACCGATGATGTGTTCCCAACTCATCACACAGCTGTCCCCCTTTCTAGCCACCCCACCCACCCCCACAGGCTCTTTAGTACAGTCATCTCCATTCAGGGAGTACACCTTTCTTTCACTGTGAGCTTTCTCCTGTCCCTGCCCAGGACCAAGCCCCTGTGTGGGTACGGGCCGTGGCCAGCTCCTTACTTAGGGGGTAATGAGTCTCCTACCCTTTCCTTTATTCCAACAGGACAACATCTCTCCTGCTTTCCTCACTCTCACCTCACCACCTGCTTCTCTATCCAAGGCACTGAGGTTACTTTAATAAAGTACAGTGAAGAGTCAGACACAGTTCTGGACAAATGATCCTCTTCTCTCACTTTGAGGCAGGGTGAGTGGCCATTTGGAAAGCACTGATAGTAAATTGTGAGGTCAGAACAATTGGAGGTGCCTCCTAAGCAGCTGAGGATATGGTATCAATTGCAAGGCGCTGGCTAAGCCGAACTGCCATATCTTCACATATCCATGCTTGCAGGTATCCATCTCCATTGGACCAGTTCTGGGGACTGCCGACAAGCCCCCCTATAAGGAGGAGCAAACAGGGCCACTGAATCCACTTCTAAGCATCCAGCTGTGTGTATGCAATTCTGCCCTAATTGCACGTAGCCTCAGGGTCTCTGAAGGGCTGGTGTGGATAGGGTAGGGAAGACCAGAGAGAGAGGGCTTCACCTGTGCAGCTATGGGGAAGCCACCATTCAATGCTGGGTGAAGACTTACCAGTGCAATTGCTTTGGGGGTCACATGTTTCTGCCAGGAACCCCCCACCAGGTTCTGTATAAACCAGATAACCCCACTGGCTTCCCAGTTTTAACTGTGGTAGACCTGTCCTTTGGTTCATCATCAGAACATTGGGAGGGTTGGCAAATGTTGTTCACAAAGAAGGAAGGACTCCTTGAGGAAGTGGGAAGGGCAGCTGCTGGTACTGGGAGTGTGTCTCAACTTTACCCTTACTACTGTGCTCTTTACTACTGATGTGCACCTGCACCGCAAACCATGCTCCTACAGCTGTAAAACCATTAGCGGATGTGCAGAAACATACCATGATCACGTGCCCCTCAGCACAGCTGGAGGTTGAATAAGCAAAAGTGAATGTTTACATTTTGAAACAGGGTAGCTCAGGTTGGCCTTGTCTAAGGAAGATCTTGAACAGGAAACAGGAAGCAGGATCCTACTGCTTCCACCTCTCAGTGCTTTGACTGAGGGCATGTGCCAACACACCTGGGTTATCAGACCCAGGGGATCGTATCCAGGGCCCCAGGAATGCCAGGCAAGCAGCCTATTTGTTGAGCTCCACCCCTGGAGATGGCGGGCGGGGCTGCAGAGAGGGTAAGGGCAGGGTACAGGTGATATGAATGAGAAGTAGAAAAAACAGGGAGGGGAGTCTTAGTTAGGGATAAGGCAGACAGGTACGTGAAAGGAAGGAGAAAAAGAAATGATTCTAAAAACCACTAAGAATGCTTGATATGTGAATATCAATATAATGTTGATATATGAAACTAAATTACATGACTTTGGATGGTAATATTCCCTCAAGAACCACAGGCTATTTAACAAAAAACTCCAGTAGTAGGCATGAGAAACTTTTCAAGTTGTTGGTCCATAGTGCCTAAGAGACTCCCAAAACAACAGAGCCTATTGCTGTTTACTTCACTTGCCTCTCAGAAGTTTAAGGCAAGTCCCTAATGCTGAAGACACCATACACTCTGAACACAGGATGCAGTTCTGAGGTGGAACTGACTCCTGAGGACTGTCCTCCTGAGGATGAGCTCTCGTAGCACCAGAAGGTGACACCCAACCTGCTGAGAGGGAGAAGCAATTAACAGTCCTATCCAGCTATGACCAGAATGCCCAGGTATCTCTAAAGGTGCAACAACGGACTTAACGTTTGGCTGTAACCAAATGTTGTGGAATTGAACTCAAGGCCCTCTTAACAGGAGGGAAATCATTCTTAGGGCTATAAACCTAGCCAACTATCCATGCCTAGTGAGGCCATGAGTCTTAACCACTTCCTAAACCAGCCTAATTCCTAACCACGTCTTACATAGCCATCCTTACATCAACAGTTAAGTGTGGTTCTCACCCTTCATCAAAAAGGCTTCTTCACAGTAGCAGGAGACCTCTAGAGAAAGCCACAGCTAACTAAAATGCAGAGAGCAACTGACCTTGGGATGCCCAGACACAGGCAATTGGTATACCTACAATGCAACTCCTACGCAGACTCACATGAAATCTCAACAGTGTGGCCGCCTAAACAAGACCTGGACAGCTCCAACACCAGCTGACACAGGCAAATCTCGTGGGGTCCACTCCTAGATAAAGAACTACCAGAAATGAACAACTGCGGAGAGAGGGAAAATCAGTCTTTGCCAAGAATGGGGCTCTCGATTGGCTGTTCATCCAGTATCAAGTGGTTGGTCCTAGAAGCATATATATGCAGACAACACTAGATGGATGATTTGTTCGTGGGTACATGGAACGTAACAACAAGGTTAAAAAGAAAGCTGTGAATTTGTGGGGTGGACAGACATGGGAAGAGAGAGAGGGCAGAGGAGGAGGGAGAAAGTGATGTAATTACATTTTAACCTTTAAAATTATAAACTTTTGAGTATCGTTTGCATGTACTTATTGATTTTAATGCTCTGGAAACTGGTGTTCCAAGTATGGAGGGTATATTTAGAAAGAATCACCGGAATGCTTGCTAGTCATAGCTCTGAACTCTCAGAACATCTCAGGTAAGGGCCCTGCTAAGGTTTGAATGGCCCCTCAGAGTTCATGTGCTGACCTAACCCTCTGGAGAGCAGCATTGGGATGTAAATCGCTCGGCATTAGCCAAGCAGTAGATCCTTGATTTTAGAAATTCAAAAACGCTGAATGTGGCCTTCCTGCTTCTGCCCTTCTCCCTTCTGCCGTGGGATTATATGCTAGACTCCCCAACCACAGGAACCATCAGGCAAAAACATTTCTGTTTATTATAAATTTCCCAGGCTCCAGTAGTCTGTCACAGTTACTGCATTCCACACTTAGCACAGCACTCAGCACAGGGAGAACCTGACACATGCTGGGCCCCTGTGAGGTGGTGAAATCACCTCACCGTGTGTGGAGTCAATGCCAACCACATGTTAGCTGGGTCATCACTCACAAAAGAACATCACACCGGACAAGGCTGTGGGCAGTAACAGCTGACAGGACCCTTGGAATCTGTGGATAGAATCTGACTATCCTAGCCAGCCAGGCGTCCCTCTAAGCCCCTCACATCTGTTTTCTTACCTCGTCTCCTGTGAGCATCAGACCCCCGTTGTCCTCTATTTCTGTCTCCTGGGTGAGCACAGAACAAAGGGCATGAGGGCTGAACATCCTCAGCTCTGGAATGGGTCATCTGGACGTCACTTCCCAGCTTTCAACATGTCTGGACAACTAACTGATGGGCAGGCAGCAGAAGTTCTGAGGAGGCAGTGGCTCACATAGACATCTTTTATCACCTCACCGCCATTCCTGATCAATGTCACCCCTTTCTTCCAAGGAAATGGAACACTGAGGCTTTCACAATCAAGAGAAAGCTCATGTCAATAAGAGTCTGGAAAGCACTTCAGCATAAATTGATCCCTCTTTTGTTTGCTATAAATGTTAAGAAATAACCAAAAGGATGGGTCAATTGCAAAACTCAGAACACAGGACAAGCTATCTCAAAACACCCAGAGCATATAGAAAGAAAGAAAGAAAAACAAAACTTCCCAAGTGAGATTTTTTTTTCCTCTGAGGCTGATACAGCGGCCTCACATAATAAAAACTCTGGTTACCTATTTATCGAAGCATGTGCTTGCCAAACAATAAACTAAATCACTGTTCATGGCCTCATTTTAAGGTGCATGTGTGCCATTAGGGGTGGGAGGGATAGAGACGGCCAAGGATTAAAACTTGAACAAAGTTTTAGCCTTGAACTCTGATCAGAAAAACAAGTGAAATTTACAGATGAGGCTCATCAACTTGGAATGCCAGAAGAGGGACACAGCATTGATCACCCTTTTCAGAACTTGGGGCTGAGTCATCTAATCAAACTGTACATTTCTATAAAAGAATCCAGGTAGAGTGCGTATCAAGAAAAAAACTAGTGGGTATCTTTGTAGAAAGAAGCAATGGGCTAAATGGAACCTCATGGTAAATGACATCATCTCACTACAGATAATTTGATGGACGTTAGATGTGTGTCATCTCCCAAAGACTCCAGTATAAGGGGTCTGAGGAACTTTGGAAGAATTGACTTCTGCAAAGGAAGCCCCACAGTCCAGTGGTAGAGAGCTGTGGAAGCTGGAAACCTCAACAGAAATACGTATCCTGCCATGGAGCAGACACACAAGGGGGTCTCTGCAAACCCAGAGCATGGAAGTTGGTCCCCCAGGAAAGGCAGCTGAGGGCAGAAAGAAGCATGCCAAAGGCAGAGGTCACACACAGGCAAAGGCCCAGTGTCCCGGAAAAGAGCTAAATGCACGTTCACTTCCTGTTCACATGAAACATCAAACACAGCCCCCTAGACCTGGATGAGAAGGGGTAGCATGCTTAGCATGTGCTGGCCAGAGGCATCTTTTACACAAGCCTAAATTCCATAGAAAAAAAGAATGACAGTGTAACTTAAGCAAAGAGAAGCTCTTGCAAGTACTGTTTACAGAGCTCAGCTACAGAAGAAGCTGAGCATACATAGTCTTTAGCACACATGCAAGGCTTTTTAAGTGACACAGTAATATTTGTACCTAGACAGGACACAGATCATGGCCACTGGAATAACTGTTAACCTCCTCCCTCACACTTTTTTTTATGTTACAAACATTCAAAATCATCTATTCTGGCTGTTCTGAAATAGCCCATCCACTGGTGTCAGTCACAATTACCCTGTGGTGCCACAGGACATAGGAGGTTATCCTCCGGTCCCCTCATGTCTCCATCCACCTCCTCGCCACCCTCCTGGCCATTGCTAACCTCTGTTCTCCTCTACATGATCAACCTTTTTAGCCTCCACCTAAGAGACCATGAAGTGATAGGAAACAGAAGCTCTATGCACGCTAGGTGCCAATTTTTGATAAAAACAAAGAGGAAGGAGAATGCCTAGCAGGAAACAAAAATAATCCACCCTCTAATATCAATAGTCCTCTCTAAATGTAATCATCATTTTTACATATTAGAACCGCTTCTCTGAGTCAAAGGAGTAAAACACCTTTTAGTCTTAAGCAGCAACACTTTTCAGAACAAGCCTAGCCTCCTTGCGTCATCTGACCATCACAAGCAGAGGGTGGCCCATCTAGAGTCCAACTGAGGGCCTGGCAATGCTGTAAGGACCTCTCCCCACTCATCAAAGAGGCTTTACCGCAGATGGAGGCTACTATAGAGGTTCACAGCTGGCCAAAATGCAGACAAGAAGTGACATTGGGGGTGCTCAGTCCCAGCTGGTACAACTACAGTGCACCCCTATACCCAAAGCTCAGGAACCACTGCAGGAGAAAGGGCAGAAAAACTGTAAGAGTCAGAGGACCAGCAAGCCTGCTTCAGGAGAGTGTTGTTTAGACAGCAGGGGATGCTGCACCCACAACGTCTCAACGAGATGGCTGCCTAAGCACAACCTGCACAATGACCACACCTGTCAATATGACAATATGGAAGTCTCACAAATCCTCACCCATGGATGAAGAGCCATAGACAACCAATGGCTGCCAAGCGAGGGAGACCTAGGAAGGAGCCTGCAACAATGTGCCAGATCCCAAGTGGCCACTCCTACTGACATGTACAATATGGGCAGCACTAAATGGACTCAGGGTGCTGGTAGGAAGGATGGAGGAAGGACGGATGGATGGATGAGCGGACAGATGGACGAGTGGCTGGATGGTTGGGAGGGTGGGTGGAGTTGGAGGAGGAAAGGAGGGATGGAAATAATGTAATTACAGTATGCAGTGTATGAAAATCTCAAACAAATTTAAAAAAACAAACAGTCCTGAATAAAACAAAAACAAAATGAATCAAAGCAAATGGAAGGTGGCCTTGCCATCTCAAGAACGTCTGAGAGCTAGATAACACCCCTAAGACTAAAAATTGTGGAAGAACCAGTGGGTTGGGTTGCGTGGCAGGAAAAGGCTCTGGTTGGTCAGTCTAATGACCTGAGTTTAGTCTTTTGGAGCCACATGGTAGGAAGAGAAGTGACTCCCCAAAATTGTTCTCTGACAGCCATTGGCACACTGCAACTCTCTGTCTCCTTCTCTGTCTCTCTGGACCAGGAGTCTCCTGGCCTTGGTGGCCAGCCCTCTGCACCTCCACTCACTAACTGCGGAGCAACCCTCAAGGAAAGTAAATCAGATTGCAAGTCCGTGTTCATCTAACAACCAATGTATGGGAATCAGACAAACGAGCCAAACTGGTGGTGGCAACTGGGAGCCTAAACGATGAAAGATTTTCCTCGTATGTCAACACTACGATCCTATCTTTGCTCCTATGATGACTGGCTTCTCTACTGGACAGCAGGTAGGGAGAGCAAGGAGGATGTTTCAGAGAGCAAGGCAAAGAAGAGGCGCCTGGCCACTTTGTGATGGGGGGCTGGAGGCATTTTCCTCAAAGGCTCTGCCGTGGCTGAGCCCTGGCCTTGGGCTCCCCTTGTGTAATGTGATGGCACTGGCTTCCTGACTCACAGCCAGTCCAAATGTTCCCTGGGTCCAGAAGCCACTCCTGGAAAGCTGAGGATGTCTTTCTTCTTCTTATAATGTGCCCCATATTTCTTCCCTTTTAGCTCAAAGAGGACAAAGGGACTCATTTAAAGAAAATTCAGCTTAGCTTCAATCACATAGGGAACTAACTCCAAATATAGCTGCGACTTTCTTTGATACTTACCAAAACACTGCAAATGTAGAACGCAATCTGTTTGTCTAAAAACCAGTACCATAGTTAGGTATGACAGAGTGGGCTATGAGGGCAAATATCAAGTTCACGGGTACAGCGTAGATATGCACTGGCCCTCAACGAACTGCCTAAATTATCCATCCTGCCACCATTCAAACGAGCTCAGGTCTTTGATTTTTCTCTAGCAGTCTTCTTGGGGTGTTAAAATTTACCCTAGCACACTGGAAATTGTAGAAGAGTGTGTCTCATTCTTGTTTGACCCAGGTCTCTGAGAGCAACAAAACGCCCTAGAAATAGCAAAGAAGTGTGGCCATCAGCAGTGAAGCTGCAGTGAAGTGCTCAAAAGCATTCTTAGTTTTAACTATATATCTTGGAAAGGAAAAAAATAAACTTACCCCAGAACTAAGTGAAGCCCTTTGTTTTCCAAGACACCCAGCTCTCTTCATGCTCATTGTGAAATGCTTTGGTGCTTCTGGGAAAGCTGGAGACAGACATTCCTTGTACCTCTAGTCTAGCCCTCTTCCCTGGTCCCTGTGGCTTAGAGGCCCTACTTCGAATGTGGACAAAGATGTGGCACTGTGACTAAGGGAGGCGCTGATACTGACTGCAGAAACATCTCTCACTCTGGTTAGGAAGCATTCCTTGGTACAGCCACCCCTGACGGTTAGACCTTTGAGGTCCTCAAAGGCCCTGTGTTGAAAGTATGGTACCACTTGGTGCCATCAGTGGAGCCTCAAGGAGGTAGGGCCTAGTGGGAGAAAGTTGGGTCACTGCAGACCTGTTCCCGAAGAGGACTATGCCATTCCAGTCTCTCGTTTCTCTCTTGTTTTCCTGGCCCTGGGGTACACAGCTGGCTGCCGTACATAGCTTGCCATGTACTACCACAGGCCCCAAAAGAGCAGAATCAGTCATGGCCTGGAACCCCCAAAACTGAACCTAAAAAACCTTTCCTACTTATTGTCTCAGGTTTTTGTTATAGCATAGGCAAGTTGGAAAACACACTTGGCTTGCACTACTGAAAATCTGAGGTACTTTTGAATCATTAGCTCCTCCATACATTGTTTCATGGACGGCCCATACAAACCCCTGCATCACACCACTGCTCTACAAAGCAACTTTTGTCTGCTATTTTTCTCTATATATCTATAAATCTACCCTTCTATCTACCAATCCACCAATCTATCCATCTTTCCACATTGCCGGGACCAAACCTAAGGGCTTCATAAATGCTAGGCACGTGTTCCCGGACTGAGCCCAGGCTTCACTGGGCTTGCCATTCCTTCTGTCTGACACCTTTCCCTAATCCGTTTGAGTGTTGATTCCCTAGAGCTTTTCAAAGTATAAATTCGACCATCCTTCTTTTGTACTCATTCTTGTGGCCAGAAATAATTCAGGCAGATATCAGTGAGGACTTCTGAAGAACAACAACAACAACAACAAAAAAAAAATAGAGATTTCTTGGGCTCCTTCCAAGGATGTGCTGAGTGGCTAAACTCTGTTTCATAAGATGGTGGGATAAACTTGATGTTGTGTGCGCACGTCAGTCATAAGACGTGCCAAATTGCCTTGGTGTTTACAGATCTTGTTTGTTTTCATAAATGGTGGTGGCAGACAGGTAGACAGATCCGTGACAGCTCTAAATGAGCTCCTCGGTGCTCCCATACAAGAAGCTGTACCTGTCTCCATGGCTGCCGGAGCGGGAGGGGGCTGGAGTGTCCCGTCCCGCCCTCAGCGGACAGCAGTACCCTCAGAGGAATCCCTGGAGCTACGGTGAAGAAACGACCTGGCAAATGCGACTGCCACTGGAGAGAAGGCTCCGTGGATGAGGGTGCTTAGTGCTCTTCCGGGGGGCTAGAGCTTGGTTCCCAGCACCATTGCCTCCTGGGAGTGCGTCCGCAAGTGCCGGAAACTCCAGCGCCAGGACCTCTGGCCCCTTCATTTGGTCACAAGAGAGCACGGTCACTTGTGCTCTCTTGTGCATATCCCCACACAGACACAGATACATAAAGGTTTGTGTTTTTTTTTTTTTAGTCAGTCTTGGGAATTTCTGTTATTGAAAAGCCTATGATGCTTTGGTTATATTTCCCTTTATATTACACTGAGCCACTGAGGTCTGCATTCACGTGTGAGGGGATAGATTTCACCATCACCCAAACGGCTTCTACAGGAGACACCTGTAGTGAGTTCGCTACGATTTTCTAGGCACTGGGAGGAGCCGGGTGAGATGCTGGTTTACAAACATGGTGCCCACGGTAGCCCCATCTCCCCTCCCCCCCCTCAGTGACTTCACAGCTGAGCCTGGCTGAAAGAAGTTGACTCCAAGAAAATGAGGCGTGCCAGAATGAGTGTCCTGATTTAACAGTCCTTATTGCAGGCAGAGAAACAATTTGGAAAAGCAGGTTAGCTACTCAAAGATGGCAAGGAACAGAATAATGAGTGTGCCCTAAAAAGGTTTTCCTGTGAACGTCACTCTTTTGTACCCTTTCACACACAGCCTCCTCCCCCTAAGGGCTGGGTGGCATGTGGACACCAAATTGCACACACCCAGCTGCGCATAATAACCACACACTTGAGGAAAGTGCTTACAACCAAAGAAGGGGTACTTCAAATGCTTGATTTACACGTTCCCTGTCTTCTTGGAGGTGGCATTTCAGAAAAAAGTAAATAAACACTGGCTATTCTATTTTCGGTTCCTCCTTTTATTATTATTATTTTTTGAAGGGCTACATTGAAGCTCTGACTGTACCTGGGTGAGTCATCTCACTTCTGAACCAAATGGCAATAAAGTAACACTGCCCCCAAGAGACAAAGGAAAGACAGACGTGTGTGGAGATGATGACCATGACCTCCATGCGAGCACTGCCTCTCCCAGGTGACCCCTGTGCCGGCATCCAGCATGTATGAACTCTGTGGCCAACTCTGCTCTGTCATGAGAGCTGTTAAGATAAACTACAGTGAGCAGAGAATACATCCTGGAGGGTGATGACGGTGAGAGAGAGAGAGAGAGAGAGAGAGAGAGAGAGAGAGAGAGAGAGAGAGAGAGAGAGAGAGAGAGAGAGAGAGAGAGAGAATGCCCACAGAGGCCAGAAGAGGGTGTCGGATCCCCTAGACCTGGAGTTGGTTGTGAGCCACTCAGTGTGGGTGCTCTTAACCACTGAGCCATCTCTCCAGCCTTGAAAAAATAAATCTAATCTTCTAAATAGCCAGAAGAGAGAATGGTGACTGTTCTCATGACAAGGAAGTAAAAAGTGTTTGACAGCTAAGCTGTTTCTTGAGCTGACCCACCCAGCATATAAATGTGTGGGGAAACTCACTGTATCCCCAAAAGATGTTTGGTTATCTGTCAGCTTTTAAACTTACTGTCCCTAGTTTTATTCCTGTTGATATGAAACAAAACAAAACAAAACAACAAAACAAACAAAATCCCCATCAGGACCAAAAGCAACCCAGGGAAGAAAGGGCTTATTCCAGCCTACATTTCAGTTCATCACTGAAGAGTTCTACATCGTTATTCTCAGACAGGGGAAAGACACAAAGTGTCCCACACTGGGTGGAATCTGAGCATATATATGACAGCTCAAAGCCCATTCCTACAGTGACACACTTCCTCCAGCAACGCCACACCTCCTAATAGAGCCACTCTCTATGGCCAAGCACAAACATGAGTCTGTGGGAGCCATTCCAATTTGAACCAACACAGTCCAGCTCTAGGCACCAACTGAAGCAGAAACCACAGAGTCATGCTGCCCACTGGCCACCTTTCAAGCTCAGGTCAGCTAGCTGTGCTCCTCACCAGGCCCAGTGCTACCTACCTAGGAATGGTGCTGCCCACTGGGCTGGACCCTCCTGCATCATTAAAAAAAAAAAAAGGCCTCACAGACATGCCCACAGTCCACCCAGCTGAGGCAATTCTTCTGTTGAGGCTGCATCTGCCCAGGAAAGTCAGGTTGGTAACAAAACTCACCAGGACCATTACTACAAAAAAAAATTTACTGTTTATTACAGGTGCAAGGTCCACTTTTAATTATCTATCTGAGAAGTTGGACGTCAGTGACTAATAGGGAGGGGTGTTTCTGAAAGAGTGTGGACGGTCCAAATCCAGCCTTGTCCTCATTTCTCCCTGTTCTTGCTTGTCTACAGAACTCTGACTTCCTTATCTTATTATTCTCATGTCAGAGCACAGATTGTGGTGAGCACGTGGAGAGATAAGGCAAGGCAGGGCAAAGTTGGCCTTTCTGACTACAGCGCACGCGCGCACACACACACACACACACACACACACACACACACACACACACTGGGACTTCTGGGTGGTATGTTAGTTGGCTGCAGCAGGGGAAGCCTCATTGCTCTGGACTGGCTGGAACCAGAAGCAAAGAAGCCCCTGATTCTCCAGGTGAAGAAACTCCTTGGGTCTAAGTGGAGGAAGGAAAGCCACCAAAAATGGGCAGGCTTGAGCCACCGACAAGCTCCAATGCTAGCACCTTTGGCCCTGCTCACTTCCAGTTTCCATTTGGGAAACGTGAGCTGCATTATAAGGTGATGACCAAGATTGGTTTCTTCTACTTCAGACCACTGTATTAGCTGGAATTCCGGTACCATTGAAAATCAGCTGAGTTGCTCTTTGGGGGATTCTGGCACAGGAGAAAAATGGCAAGATCCTCTCAGGGTGAGAGGAGCTCAGACTCAGTACCTCAGACCAACCTTCTTCAGAAAAAAAGAAAGAAAGGTCATGTAAAATAATGCAGGTCACATTTGACACACATAAACAGTCCCACACAACCCATAAAACTCAGAACCCATGGGAACACGCCGAGGCTATTTGATTTGGATTGCAATCTCGGGCACAAAAGGTTATCACCGTACTTTGTTCTTATAAATGGAAAAAGCCTTTGAAAGCAAACCTCAGGCAACTGCCAAGACATTCTGAGTGTTTCATTTCTACCACCAATTCTTTCACTTTCCTGTTGTGTTAGCTTTCAAGAGAACACTGAGCTACGCTATGCTTTTAATTGTGTGTGTGTACAGTGTGTATGGTCTGGGGAAAAAAGAAAACACAAAAGAAGAGCCCCATTCAAGAGGAAAATATTTTGAGGCTGGTGTGTCCCCTGCTGTGTGTACATGCATTTGATGAACGGACCCCAGCAGCAATAAAACAATACTACCACTTCTTGTTTTCAGAAACTCTGTAGTAAGCATTCTACGCTCCTGATTTTCAGCTTTGAGTATTGTTATCTCCCTTCTATGGATGAAAAATAAATGGATTCTTAGGAGTATGGGTCTTGCCAAGGTTGTCTGGTAAAGCAACAGGGTCAGAGCGCCAAAGCTTTCTGTGATGGGCCACAAGCCATCTCCGTTAAGCCATAACAAATGGGATAGTATAAAATGTGATTTACATTGAGGTCATAGGTCAGTGCTGACACACCCAAGGGCAAGAAGGCTGTTCTTCTGGGCATCTGACTGAAGCATATACACCAGGGATATTTGAAAACACAAGCACTGGGGTCAGCAAGACGCTTCAATGGGTAAAGGCGCTTGCCACCAAGCTTGAAGACCCGAGTTCAGTCCCAGAATCCGACATGGTACAAGGAGAGAAGCAACTATTTTGAGTTGTTCACTGACCTCCACATCCCAACCATATAGTGATGGGAGAGGAGACAGACCCTCTCATGTTCTCAGGTCTGTTCTCCTCCTTAGCTTTTAGTCATGGCTTATCTACATGTCTTTAGTCAGTCGACTAATATTGGAGCTATGCGTGTGTGCGTGTGTGTGTGTGTGTGTGTGTGTGTGTGTAGATATATACATTCATGTATGTGTGTGCTGCATATACACAGGAGGCAGGATAAATAAATGTGCTAAAATATAAAAAGAAAAGACAGAGGGAAGCTTCAATCAGCACATCCTAGGAATGCCACTTAAAGAGGCACCAAACAAGGATGAGGACTGCCACTGAATGGTCATGTGACCCAAGACATAGGAAGGCAGAGACCAAAGGAGACTCTCTAGATCAAGCAGAGCTCACCTGGATGGTCACACTGAACAGAAGCGAACCCTGTGAAAACGTATCCTAGAAATGAGTAACAGCAAGAATGGCTATTCTTAAAAAATGTACCCTTGCTATCTAAGCTTCGACCAGCAAGTGGCTACAGCATCCAGATCGGAAGCTGGCCATCAGCAAGCTCCTTGTAGGGAAACACTGCTGTCTCAGGAACGGAGCACAAAAGAGGAAACCACCTAGAGCAGTGGTTTCTCAACCTGTGGGTGGCTGCCCCCTTAGGAGGGGGTCACATGACTTTTTCACAGGGTCACATACAGATACCCAGCATATCAGATACTTATGTTAAGATTCATAACAGTAGCAAATTTATAGCTATGAAGAAGCAATTTTATGGTTGGGGTCACCATGTTAAAGGGTCACAGCACCAGGAAGGCTAGGAAACACTGCTGAAGGGTTGGAACAGTGGTGGATCACTGTCCACATTCAGTCAGTTCTTCACATCCCCCAGTCCTACGTCCATTGATGCTGTCAGTCACAGACTGAAGATATCCGGGGACATGTTTTCTATACTGAACATGGACGTGCTTTTTGTTTGTCGCTATGCCCTAACAGTATAGTATAATATTGATCTTGGGGAGAATAAGTAATGCACAATGATTAAAGTACAGAGCTCTGACGTGCAAACATCACATCTGTTTGTATAAGGAACTTGAGCATGCTCAGACTTCGGTATCCACGTGAGTCCTGGATGCCATCCCACCCCCAGCTCCAAGGGAACCAGGGATCACTGGATGTCAATCAACACTCATCCAAACAAATGTGGTACAAACAAAATATGTCACCTTGCTGCCCAGACATCATCATTTTCATAAAACATGAAAACTGCCTTCGGCTTTTGCAGTACTGAATGGCATAAAAACCAGTCATGCTGAGGCCAGGATAACATGCAAACCTACTAGGTGAGTGCTTGGGGCACACTGGAAAGAAACCAGTGGTCAAGGAGGACTACTGAACTGGCCCCAAGTGGGAAGGTGGACAAGGTGCTGCTCTTGCTCTCAAGATGCACTGAAGGCCCAGGACACTCTCAGACCCACCTGGAGCTCTAACTGGACTGCAGAGGTCCAATGGGCACGTGTGGAAGAGATCCCTGGTCCCAGCCAGCAGTCACGTCCTGTGAGCGGCACTCAAGCTCTATAGGGACACATACAGGGCGCAACTAAGAGGCAGGAGCAAGACTCG
>CM053756.1:4096957-4169768 GCA_028658305.1 Pachyuromys duprasi
TGCTGCCCAGAGCAACAGTACCATTCTGCTGACACCCTTTCCTGAAGGGTGATAGCACTTCTTATGAGTTTCATCTATTCCATTTTCTTTCCTGTTTTCTCTGTCAGAGTGGAAAAAAAAAGTCAAAGAATCCAGCAACCCTCATTTTAGCTGTGTCTCACAAAGGCACGAAATATCTGCAAACGACAACTGAACCTTCAGAAAACTCAGCTCAGTGTGCACTGGATGATAACCTATGGGTCACCTAAGCAATGAAGCTTTCAGAAGTGCATGGGGGCAGTGCTGGGCCTGGTGGCACATGCTTTTGATCCCAGCACTCTCGAGGCAGATGTGAGTGGATTCCTGTGAGGTCCAAGCCAGCCAGAGCTACATAATGACTGATACCAGGACCTGAGAGTCTCTCTCCTTGGGATTTCCTTGGAAACAGATCACTAGAGCTCTCCTGGCATTGTTTCCTATGAGCCTCCCAATCTTACCAAAAGGTTAATCACATCTATTTACTTTTCACAGAGAGCCTGAGTTTCTAAGCTTTCCTTTTGCGCGTTAACATACAAGGGAAACACTTCCCAACCATCCCCTCCACACGTCCACCCACGAGTTTGCCTTAGTGCATTCAACCAATCACAGGTGGAAATAAGTTCCGTGCACAGAAGAGATTGGACGTTGTGTAGTGAAGACGCCTTGACTGGAGGGACAACGTGAATTCCACTGTCATCAGCCGGACTGTAGCTACCAAAGGTTTCAAGCAGATGCACCTCTTACTTGGGAATCCTTTCCTAAAAATTCATGACCCATAAAACACGAAATGTGGGTGAAATGATACAGAATAAGGAGGTAGATTAAAATGTAAAATGGGAGGAACACAGTCAATATTGATCAGTGAAGATAGGCTGAGGAAAGCATATTTTGGGGCCACATTAACTGATGCTCTGTGGTCCTTAAGGTGAGTATAAGTGAAGAGATTTTACAAAGTGAAGCTCTGTGTGCCACACGGTTGCTTTTTAAAAAGTGCAATAATGTGTATAGAATGCGCATTGTTCTAAAATATGTACCCACGTGTATAAATGTACCAAAGCACCATGGTTAAGAATAGTTCTCCCTTGACACGGGTGGGAGATTCCAGCACTCAGCTACAACTCAGAGAAAACCTCAGCCAGCCTACTGCACACAGTGGACCTCCTGGTGGAAACTCCCCCTCGGAGACCTCATCCTTCACCTTCCGGCCCCACCCACCCAGCGGCTTCCAGTGCTCAGCCTGCAGACCCTACTTCCACTCACACAAGATCACGTGGGAGAATCCTGACCTCTCCAGGGAAACCTTCCCAGAATCCTCTGGGCTCACACTATTGGCAAGTGCAGGGGCCAATCGCTGTGAAGGGCTGTAAGTGCACACACAGTATTCACCTCAGGCTGGGGAGAGTTGACTCCTCTGAAAGGCCAGATTCACTTCAAGTCAAAAAATGGGAAATGGTGGCTGGGCAGCCACTGGGGGCGAAAGGAGCTTTTTCTGCTCATTGAAGTATAGTCTGTTACTTGAAAGACGTTCTGTATGTGTAATGGTTAACTGTCGTTGTCATCTTGACTGTATTTAGAAATACAGCTGAGTGTATGTGTGAGGGTGTTTCCTGGAAGACCTACCCACAACATGGCAATATCACCTCATGAACGGGGGGACTGGGCTGAACAATTGCAATATGACTGGCTGCCTCGACTTCCGACTTCCGGCTGCCTCGACCCCCACCACTAGGAGGGGAGGACGGCACCTCAAACTGAGGCAGAATGACTCCGCCTTGTCAAGTGTCGGTCACAGCAAAGAGAGAAGGGATTTATTTACACTGTGTGTGAGCGGTAAGTCTATGATAAACACTAAACGCTAAGAAAGAGACTGGGAAAATGTGTATTCTCGTTTACTTCATTATTTTCTGTCTTTTCCAAGATTGGCATGATATGTTTTAATAAATGGAAAAATAAATTTTAAAATGCTCACCCTGGATGTGGACTCATATTGACACTACCCAAACCCAGCTTGGTGGACCAAGGAGTGTTATTGGAGTACATGAATGTGGGTGAACGGTAACTTGCAGGAGCAGAAATGACAAAGCAATCCCGTTTGCCCAGCCTTACACACACCCCTTACTGGTAATCCCAGAGACTTCCAAGACAATGATCATTTCCACTATTTTTCTGACGAGAATATTTGGGTTTATAAAAGTTAAAAAGTTGCTCCTAGGCCAGAGGGAGGCTACCCCAGACTCTGTCCTATTTCCTGTCAATTCACAACATGCCCCTTCTTTCACGAAACAGCACAAGGTCACCTCTGAGGAAGCCCTCCCAGGAAACCCTCTCTCAAGGCTCCTCCTGGCCCAGCCCCCTGCAGAGAGGCGTGCCAGGACCTCACTCTAGAGAAAAAGAATCCGCGTTCTCTCTCCCTCACATCTCAGCTGCTGGATGTAGGCATCTTCTGTGCGCTTTAGCATCTGCCCCATTAGTTAGCACATGCTCTGTAAGCACATGCTGACCAACTGTACACATGATAAGTGCATCCCAGAGTCTGCTTGCGCCAAGCACTGCGAGCTGCCGGCTGTTCTGGAGCTTCGGAACCAGAACCTACATCTAACAACCCCACTCCCACCCCAGTGACTCAGTCTTCTGACGTCCCGCCCCTTCCACCTCTTTATACGCTGTTTATTTCGCACCAGAATAAAAGAGAAACTCTGGTTTCTGTTCTGAATCATCAAATGGAAACAGACATTCTGACCTGCAGACATTCAAGTGGCCTCTAGGGGAAATTCATCTAAGAAACCACTGCCTAACATAGCCCATTGCCCCTAAACTAAGAAGTTCAAGTGAGACACAGCGAGGCCCTAGCTAAAGATAGTGTGGAAAATGTCTCCTTTACCTGCTTGTGTTCAATACCCATTTCCCTGTGTGCTTAGTTGTTATTAATCACCATCTGACTTAACACAGCATTACTCATAGTTAATGAACCCATTAGCATTCAGAAATCTCTAACCTTTGGAGAGCGATTACCGAGAATTTAGCTTATTTCTCACACCTATTTATTGAGCATCTACTGTGAACACGGCCTCATAAAATTGAGAAGAGCTATGAATGTGACAGTCCCCAATCTCCTGTCTTTGCTACAAATAGAATGAGGATGGGGAAATATGCTAATCAAACATTCCTGTAAGCCAATAAGGCTTCAAGTACCATTTTCACTACTTAAATGTGAAACTCGATTAGATGCTTGCTATGATGAAGCCAATTAAACTGTTAGCATAAAGCAGCCAAGAATACTGACTCACTAGGCTATTTTCAACCCCTCACAGTTTGACCTCTGCTGAGGAAGAGGCTGCAGTGTGTAGGGTAGCAGCACAGAATGGCCAGTGAAAGCCCATAGGTGGCCATTCCCATCAGGAAGAACCACACGTGTTCTTGTTTAAAATTTCACAAAGATTTAGCCCTTTGGCTTCTGAAGATTTATTTATAGGCAGAATTCTGGGGCAAAAAAAAATTGTATAAAGACAGAGAAACCTATGTCTCATTTTAACCTGAAGATATTCAATGCCATCAACTACCACACTTGAGAAGTAGCTGCGTTTATAGGTAGCCAAGGCCTAAGAAAGATGGTCCAAAAAGATGATTTAAATTGATGGCACATCAATCAATTCTCTTTTGCTGTTTTCATTGTTTCTACAGTTTCATTATTAAGCCACCAGAAATACAAAGCAGGGACCAAAACTGTTACAAAAAGCTAAGTAAGCTTTAAGAAATTTACAATTATTTTCCATATAAAGGTCACTTCTTTCGTAACCATCTGAGCGTCTACCACAGCAGGGAACTTTCTTTTCAACACCCTAAGAGTGGATGTCTCACACCCTTCTTTGCCCATGTTTAACTCTTGCGTGTGTAACCTTTTATTAATATACTTTCTGCAGAGTATATCCTGTCCTGCTGCCCGAGAAATCACTCTGGGAAGTAGTAACAAGCAAGCCGGTCTCCAGCTGCACAGCGGGGCGATCAGTGAATAAACAGAGGTATGGATTTCTGGGGGGAAATGACGAAAAGCACATTTACAATTCTTCTAAGCCACACTCCGCGTCTCTCTGAGACAGAGGATAATTACTGAACGCGTTTATGCTCCACACTTTATTTTTAACTGAATCTGTAAGTAGACTGCTGGGAAATGCCAATACTTCTACTGGTTCATATTTGCCTGTAACGAAAATTGTCGCTTTGTAAAATAGTGGCCCAGATCACAATACCTCTTTTTAAAACATGATATTTATTTAGAGTTTTGTTTTTTTTTTAATTGAGGTTATTTGTGGTAACGTTTCCCTTCAGGGAAATTTTAGTAGCAGGAAGGAAGATCAAGCCAGTATTTGCTCTTGAGTCTGAAGGGTGCCTTCCAGGGCTAGCTCTGTTTTTCATGCAAGCAGTAATTAGCTGGCCAGTTCGCTAGATGGGGACATCACTGTGGGAGACACAAAGGTGTTGAGAGCCGAGACCTGCCAGGAACTGCTTCAGGACTACCTGGAAAGTCCGAATGGGAAATCCCTCCTCTTAAAGAAAACCCTATTAAGGATAATTGAGTTCTAGCGATTGAGACAGACTAGCTGTCTCCAGCGACTCAGTTAATAACTATTCAATATTCACCTGTAAAGAAGCAGGCTAACCACGAACTCGGGGCGGATCCCGACCGCGAACTGTCGGGAAGAGACACCGAGCTGGGCCCTCTAGGACCCTTCCAACACCTGTTGAAGCACGACAGCTTGAAACTTCACTAACTAAAGACTCCCGGATTTAACCCCGGGAGCTTTCAGAGTTAGTGGAAATGCTGCGCGTGTCTACTTAAGGATTCCATCTTGCTTCGTCGACAAACCCGGTTACTAATTATTTATGAAACACAGAGCCGAAAACAAACTTTCTTACCTTAAGCAGTAAGGAGAGGCTGGCAGAGGGGAGAGGCTGGCTTTGAATTGAGCCCCTTGGTACCTGTACCTGTCCCTGCCCCTGGATCCCACCCTAAGCGGCTTTTTGGTAAAGTCTACCGGTACACCCCTCCTCTACTTGCGGAGGGGGCACACCTTCCAGCAAAACAACTCTCCGGCATCCAACCCCGGGAGTCCCAGGAGTCTAGCGCTAAGCACAAAGACCCGGCTTTCAAGCCGGCCCTAAGGCAATTCAGAGCCCTGGACACAGTGACCGCAGGGCCCCGGTCCCATAGCCACGCTCTCCGGGCGTCCCGGGCTCCCTACGCTCCGGGATGCACGCGGTGGGGACTCCAGAAGGGCAGCGGGCTATCTTCAGAGCCTCTGCCCGGGCACGCAATGCCCTCTAGTGCTTTCCGAGGACCCCGAATCCCGAGGTCTGGGGCGCCCAGCCCTCTCCCTTGGCGAGCCGCTCCGGGGACCGCAGCGGTCGGCAGGACTGGATGCCCGGGGCGGCAGGAGCCGGAGCGCGCAGGGCTCCCCTCCCGGCGCCCCCACCCCTGGTGCCCGCGCCGCGCAGCCCCGCGCGGTGTCGCGCCCGAACGTCCCTCCCCGCCTGCCCCGCGCGTCCCCAGCGCCGGCGAGCAGGTGACTGGAGCCGCGAGCCACGCGCACGGACCCCCACCCGAGATGGCGCGTCCCCGGGCGCGGTGGCCTCCTCTTACCTCCGAGCCGGCCGGGGCGGCCCCGCCAGGCCGGGCACCGACTGGGCCGGGGCGACGCGCCTCCCGCCGCCTCTGGGAGCCGGGGGCGGCACGGCGGGCTCGCGGAGCTGCTCCCGGGCGGCGGCGGGAGGCGCTGCTGTCGCCGCGGCCGCCGGGGTCGCGGGGCTCCGCGGGGGGCCACTGCGCGGGTCCCTCGGGTGCTGCGGGGAGAGCCCGCCGCTCGCGCCGCGAACTCCTGGGCGCGCAGAGCCGGGGACCGCGGCCGCCGCCTCCCCGCCCCGCCGCCGCCTCCTCCCCTCCTTTCTCTCCTCCTCCTCCCGCCGCTCTTCCTCCTCCTCCTCCTCTCCTGCTCTTCCTCCCGAGCCTCCCGGCTCCGGCGGCCGCCTGCTACCCCCCGCGGCCCGACCCCAGCGAGAACCGCGCGCTCGGCGCCCGCCGCAGGGACGCAGACCCTGCGACCCCCGGGGTCCCCCTCGGCGGCGCATACACCCGCGCGTCCCCTACGAGCCTGGGGGAGGTGGAGGTGAGGGGTCCGGCCAGCCTGGGTCGGGACTGGGCGCGGTGGGAGGGGGGCGGGGGTCGTGCTTGGCGTGGGACCGGGGACGGAGGGAGACGAGCCCCACGCGGCGGAGCTGCCAGCCGGGGTCCCGCCGAAGTTGTCGCCAGAGGGGGAACGAAGAATCCTGCGCCCCGGGCACAGGATGCTGCCGCCGGCTGTTCTGGGGTGGGGTGGGGGTCTACTGGACTGCCTCTCCCCCTTTCCCTCCCGTGACTCGGATCACTGCGGACGCGGGTGGGCGAGGGGACACCAGGTGAGGAGAGGGGTGGGGGGGCACACGGAGGGCGCTGTTCGCCGAGGACAGCAGCGGTTGCTAGGGAGGAAGGCCCGGCGCCTCCTCCGAGGCCAGCGCGGCCCGTCCGGAAAATGGGTCAAGGCTTGGCAGGAGCCCGCTAAGTGCGCCCAGGCTCGCCCGGACCCGCGGGCCGGGGGCTGCGGCCAGGAGGCGCCCTGCAGGCCGCCGGGCCTCCCCGCCCCCACGGCCCCGTCTCCGTTTGCACCAGCGCAGGAAATGTTCCACTGACCTACATATTTTTCCAAACATACGTGACCTTTTTTTTTTTTTCCTCCTGTGGGAGGAGACAGGCGAGAATCCAAGAAAGAGACGCCGCCGAGCGCGGCGCGCGCTGGGACACGGGCAGGCTCTCGCCGAGCTCCTGCCAGCCCCTGGCCGAGGCAGATGTGCACACGCGGCCGGGAGCCGGGCGCTGCTGCTGGACTCGCCGAGCGGTTCTGGGCGCGAGGGGGGCGATGGGGGCGAGTTTCACCCACACCCACAACTCCCCTCCGCCCGCGGCGTGGATCACTGCGGGCTGGCACCGGGCTAGGCCGGCTCCAAGAGGGCAGCCACCTTCCCAGCGCCAGGCGCACGAAGGTCGCCTGCTCCCTGACGCCGCCAGCGCTGGCCGCCTGCAGCAGCGCCCTGCCCGGCAGCATCTCACATTCTAGCAAGTGGTCCCCGCGAGCAAAGCGCCCCCGCTGGCTCCTGGCTTCCCTTTTCTGTACGTGTGTGTGTGTGTGTGTGTGTGTGTGTGTGTGTGTGTGTGTGTGTCTGTGTGTCTTTGTGTCTGTGTCTGTGTCTGTCCAGGAGGGGTCTCCTGAGCTTCCTAAGACGTTAGCCCCAAGAGCTAGTCTTAGTCTTGGATCATGGGCTCCAAGGCCTGGATATTTTTTCTCTCCAGAGCAAACTGGACCAGCACCAGAGGCGCCTTATTTGGGCATGCAATCCCACATGGTCAATTAGATCAAAACCCTCACAAGAGGTCCCTGGCTCAGTGAAGTAGGCCCTTCCCTTTATTTCCCACCTGTATTTTTGTTTAATTTTCCCTCTGAAAAATAAGTGTCGGCACGGAGCTCCGAGCATCCTCCGCCCGCTGCTGACATCCTCATCCAGGCTTGCTTCTGACCCGACTTTTGAGGAAAGAGAAGGCTGACCCTTGTTAGTTTGAAGTTCCCCTTTCCAACTGGAGGAGGGGAGCGTTTTATTTCACTTTTCTCCCAGTCCTTTAGGCAAGTAGATTTTTTTTTTAACTCTGCCCTTAAAGGCGCAGCTATGACTAACATCTCGTAAAGATGAAATTGTTGCTTCTAACCGGATTTAATGAAGAATTTAGAGTCACCTCCCTTCCTTTTTTTTTTTTCTTTTAAAGAGATTCCAACTCCCTCTGGCAACTTGAAAACTCTTTGGAAGATCTTTCAAGAAAGTTGACATGGCCTAGTAACTCAAGTCTGCAGTGTAACAAGTATTTTCACTCTGTCCTGATTTTTTTTCTTGGGGTGGGGGTGGGTGGGTATGAGCTGTCTTCTGGCCGTCTTCTTGTTCTTTAGGGAGACTGCATGGCTGTGGTTGCCATAGGCCTCCCAAGCCTGGCTACATCTCAGGAGTGGTTCTTCCCACCCAGGTAAGGTCGGAGGGAGAGTGGAGATGTTCCCTCTGAAAGCAGAGGAGAGCCTCCTGTCCTTTCTGTGCTGTTGACAGAATTCTTCCTTCCGGTGCCCTCTGTGGAAAGCTGGCCAGGAGGCAGGCCATGCTCACCAGGAAGGGCCAGGGGAATACTGAGAGGGTTTGTGTGCACAGGTTTACAGTTGGAGACAGAGATAACGGTGAGCCAGATCGTCGGAGTGATGGAGTTTAAAGGGGGCACTTAGGGTGAGCTTCTTGGACCTGTGGCCCGAGTGCTAGGACTTTGCACAGATGACAAAGTTACACTGGATCATCACAGCCCACACAACATTTAAAATGTGGGACATGAATCGAATGTAAAGTTTGAAAACTGCTTCCTGGGGATGGGCGTGTTGACACGGTCACTGATCCTTACAGGAGCCTGTTTTATCAACAGTCTTTCCGTGGTTCCCGAAGGAACCCTATGGATTTTCCAATAAGTCAAAATATATGAGCTGTAAGATGAAATTTTTTCATTAGTCATCAATCTTTCAAAATATGAGGAAAAATTCAGTCTCTATTGGATCTTCGTCACAGATGTCAAACCTATAGCTTGTATGGATTAGAAATAGGGATGTGATTAATTTTTCAGCATAGGTACTGGGTGGCTATTGGTGTCTGCTTTTAGAGTTCCATGCAGGAAAGACTGTGTGGGCTTCCACAGTAGGTACAACACTAGCCTTGGGCTAGGGAACAACAAATGGCTGTACATTCAGTAACCAAAGCATGGACTTAGACTAGACAACACGAGCATGGGACCTCCCTGAAAAGGAACACACATTTCTAGGTGGTCACAGGTGGCAAGGCCTCCGCACATGAGCAGCTAGAAGCCTGTTGGTGGGGTGTTACTTCAAAATATCAGGGCTTTTGCCCCACCCCAAAGAAAAACCACGTAGCATAGCATGCCTTGTTACATAGAATAACATTTTGCCAGAAAAGAGTCTGAGGGAAACATTGCAAGAAGAGGGAGCTGGCTGGGAAGAAGCATGAAGAGGCCCCAGAACTCAGCAGTGGGGATGGATGTAGAGGCCAGAATTTATGGACATCGACGAAGGAAATAATCGGAAACACACACCCCATGTTGTTACCACGGTGAGAGTAGGTTCCCTGGTCCTGCAGCCATTTCGTAGAGGAGGGACAGCAGGCTGCAGCTAGCTGTCCCCTGGGGCCTCAGAGCCTGCACAGCCAGCCTGGTACGCTTGGGCTTCCCTGGCTGCTCCTGCTCATTAGGTCAGTTGAAGAGTGAAGGGAGCAGCTGAGCAGGACCTGGGGAGGGTGACAGCTAACACATGGGAGAAATGGTGCACGTGTATGCTGGTCTGAATTCACCCTCGTGCACACACGGATCTGAAAAGGGGCTGTTGACGCTCCGAGAAAGATGGTGCTTGAGAGTAGTCCTTCCTTAAACAGGTGCCCTCTGAGGAGGGCGTTCTGCTTGTCTTCTCCGATAATAAAGGCTGGGCCTAGGTTTCATTTACTTTGCTAGAAGTCTTAAAAGTTGCAGACGTGTAAGCACAGCTGTCCATCCACAGAAAATTAGGAGAGTTGGTATATTCTCCCCTATTGCAGAACCCGTGTCAGCGTTTCCCACTAAGCCCTTGTGTTTGTTCACTTACTGTTCCAAAAAAAATCTTACTTTTATTATTTTTAAGTTATGTGAGAAGGTGTCTATCTGTGTCAGTATGTACATGTGATTGCGAGTGCTCTCAGAGGCCAGAAGAGGGCACAGGAACCCCTGAGGCTGGACTTTCGGGCACTTGTGAGCTGCCTGCGGTGGGTGCTGGGGGCCACACGGGGGTCTTCTGCATGGGCAGCGGCGGCTCTGACCTGCTGTGCCCTCCCTGCACTTGGCTCCTCACGTTTCTAGTACTTGGTGAGTCCATGTGAGGTGCTGTCATCATTTGCATTCACAGTTTGCACTAGTGTTCCTTTTTGACCTGGTCACATGTATAATGCTTTGTATCATAGTAGCAAATGTATAATGCCTTTTATCATAGGATTAAATGTATAATGCCTTGTGTCATAGTATTAAATGTATAATGTCTTGTATCAAAGTATCAAATGGGATACTCCCACTGGCTTAGCCCCCCACCCCCATGCACCAGAGTTTTTAAATTCTGCCGTGGATCAGCCTTTCCCAGAATGCCATGCAGTTGCTACAATACAACGTGCAAGTCTTCCTTTCAGGCCAGCTCACTGTACCTAGCCATCTGCATTTAAGTAATTTTCATCCATCTCTTTTCATGGCTGAACAGCCAATTTCTTTTTAGCAGAAAATAATATTCTATTATCCGGACAAGAAAGGGTTTTAAATGAAATCTCAATAAATAATGTTTGCAGTAATAAAACGTGACGTTTATCTAATACTATGTAGCAGTTATCCCTGTTACTTCACTTGTCTTCTGGAGGCCCTGTAAAAAAGAGATTTATGATTTCCAGCAGCCGGAGAAGGTTTCTGACTTATGGAGGTTCAAGGTGCTCACAGCCACTTGGCAGAAGAACATGAGAGAGCTTGAGATCGGCGTGCATCTAAGCCCAGCCCACCTGCCAGATAATGCGCAGAGACATTCCTCTCCCTCCTGCGTGAAGGCTCGCTGGTTGACACGAGCACGAAGTGCTGCCGCGTGACCTCAGACTTCTCTTCCTTCTCTGGGCCGTGTGCATTGGGCATGGATGTCTTCATCACATTCATTTCTTTAGGCTTGTCTTAAAATTTCTATTTGTGTGTGCATGTGCAGTGTGTCTTTGCATGTGTAGGCCATATGTGTGCAGATGTCTGTGGCAGCCAGAAAAGGGTGCCAGCTGGAGTTACAGTGGGTTGTGAGTGGCCTTATGTGGAACGGACCTGAACGCTAGTCTCCTGAAGGGTAGCAAGCACTTTTAACCACTGAGCCATCCAGCCAGTGCCAAACCACCAAGTCTTGGTTTTGGTTTGACACAGGGCCTCACTAAGTAGCCCTCCTGGCTGGCCTGGGTCTTGCTATATAGACCAGGCTTACCTTGAACTCACAGAAATCCACCTGTCTCTGCCTCTGAAGTGCTGAGATTATAGGCATATACCGTCACCTCTGTCTTCTATATTCTACTTCTAAAGCAGCTACATTCCCAGCGCTTGAAGCCCGGCTGTAGGACAGAGGATTGGGGTTCCTGAAAGAGCAACAGCTCCAGCTGATAGTTTTTTGAAAGAAATAAGGCTCATGGGCATATTTGAAATAGATACGGAAATGTTGGCAACTCAGCAGGGCACTGTTTGGTTTGGCAATAGCCTGGAAGGGAGTGTAGGTTTGCAAATATACGTGGTCTTCAAACCAGCCCAGGTCTTAGGCTGGGAACGATGAAAGTTCCTCTCTTTCCAGGGTCCCTGAGTACAGCTCAGGCTTTCTTCTCTTTCTTCCAAAATAAGGGACCAGAATAGGCCAGTCCAAGGAAGATACGCTGACCAAGCTGCTGGCCGATGTGCTGGCCAGGGATGCTTTCTCACTAGCCAGACAGAAACTGAGCGCCCCAGAGGGCCCTTAATCCCTCCCACCTACAGAGTAAGCTAACTGCCATTGTTGTGGACCTGTGGAATGTGGGCGGGGCATTTGGTGAGTGTGAGAAACAGAAGAAAAGAAAGTGTTTGTGCCCAGGTGCTGAGGGTCTGGGAAAGGCAGGTGGTGAGGGCAGTGAGTGTGGGTGTGCTGAGAGAGAGCCAGAAGGATGGGAGGTGGTGTTAGTTCCCGTAATTAGCTGAGAGGAGACTCCGAACTCAATCAAGCACAACTAATGGAGAAATCACCCCTACTCGGGGTGGGTTCTGCTCTTGGCTGGCATTGGTGTAGGCCTACACAAGCTGTCCATACACTGACACACGGGCTTTTCTACCAAGCGCCCGGAGCACCCTTCAGGAACAGCTGTGCTGTCTCTTTCAAGCCGCCATTGTCTTAGCTGTTCCTGCCCCATGTTCCATTTACCTCAAGCGTAAGGTGATTCTGATGGTTTTCCACACAGGTGCTTGGAAGTGGACTAAGTGAGTTTATTCTAGTAGGGTTTGCAAGCCTGCCTCATTTTCAGATCCACTGACTTTGGTGCAATGCTGTTTGAAAAGTTAAGTTACTGCAGAATCCCCCATGCACTTCGTGCAGGAAGAACACCTAGGGATAGGAAATTCATTACACTTCAAGTGGAAGGCTAATTATAGAAAAATGTTCTCCAAAGAGCTATTTATAGCTGCCCCTCCCCCCCCTTCAGCAGGCAGCAGACAATGTATTTCCTGTGTGGGCACGCATTATTTGTTTAGCATGTTTGGTTGAAGATTTTGTTGAAGCTTTTCTCCGAAGCTCCGATGGAGCACCTGTGTTGACAGTGAATGAGCCTGTGACGTTGCTGGCTGTTTTGCACCTATGCACAGTGCTTTCAATTTCTTCCTGTCCATGGCAGCTTCACAGATGCTTCAAGCAACAAGTCTCCACTTTCCTTTTCACCTGGGTGAGATCCAGATAGCCCACAGCATCTGGGGCTTGGGACTGTTGCTGGGGCTTTATTTAAACACTTTGCCCTTAGAAACATGATCTCAGCAGGCAGCACTAGGCTTTCTTGACCAGAAGTATAGTTCTGCCTTGAACTATCCAAAGCACTGCCTAGAAATTTGTTAGAAATGTACATTTACAAGCCTGGAGGTCCCTGAAGGTCCCTGACCATCCCCCCCTCACCCCTCACCCCAGGGTCTGGACACAGTGTGTCAATCAGCCTCCCAATGCATTCGAAGGCTAAGATTCATCACTTTATGTAGTCGGCTCTTCTGCTCTTAGGGTTTGAGCTGATTGGATTTCTTGTGTACGGTCATAGGTTAATAGAGCCACATACCTGTGTTTAATTAATTTTTACAACTACTTCCTGACGGCAGTTTTTGCTTTGGTTTAGACAGAGTCTCGCCATGTACCCTGGCTGGCCTCAAGCTCACTATGTATACCAGGCTGGCCTCAACCCAAAGATCCTCCTGTCTCTGCTTTCTGGGTACCAGGAATCATGGGCCACACCACCACACCTATTCCCCCCTTAAAAAAAAATGTTCCTACAGGATAGATATGAGATTGGAGGTCTTTGCACTCTGAGAACCCCCGGCTTAGCGACACGTGATTAGGAGATTGATGCGCATTTTAACATGCCACCTTGTCCAGTCTTCTCTCCCAAACCTCCCACTCTGTTACTTTCCCTCTACTCTTCATATGTGGTACTCATGTCTTTACTGCTCTCACTCACACGCCTACCCGTGGAAATGAATTGTTCTAGCACATTATCCCATCTCTTACTTCTCCAGCAATCCATTCTAGCATTAGGCCAAGCATACATCAGTGCATGGACACAAGGCTTGGCATCTTCAGGCTGTAGTTTTTCTATGGCCTTAAGATGAGAAAAACCGGCAGAGAGGGATGCCATACAAAGACGGGGATGTAGCTCAGTGTCACTATAAAGGAGTTTTAATTCAGAACATGTTTGCTCTGGCAAGACGTCACATCCAAAGACCTTCAAGGTCTTTGTGATCTGGCTGGAATACAAACACGCCTTTAATCCAGGAGATAGGGGCAAGCAGTTCTCTGAGCTCAAGGCCAGCCTGGAATAGAGTTTCAGGTAAAGAAACGCTTAGGTTCAGTGGTGGTACACGCCTTTAATCCCAGCACTCAGCAGACAGTGGCATGGAGACCTGAGTCCTAGCCACTGTTTTCCAGGCAGTTCGATTAAGTGAGGGAGTTGAGAGGCAGTGCAGTGGAGTTGCGTTTGGGGCAGTTCAGTGTGTAAAATTCAGAGGCAGTTCTGGGAAAGTTTTACAGACAGAGGTTGAATGAGAGAACAAGCTTGACACAGGTGAAGATAGAATAAGCCAGGAGATTACAACAGATTGCTACAGTTAGTTTTAGGCTAAGCAGAGCAGTTCAGTGAGAAGCTGAGAGAAGACAGTTTGAATCAGTCAGCTAGGAGAGGTGTTTGAACCAGAACAGCTGAGTTGAACCCTCCAGCCAGAGTTCAGAAAGAACTAGAAAGGGTGAACCTACTAAGCAGTGTCTCAGAGGCAGAAAACATTCTAGAAAGGTTGTATGGAGGCTTGAAGCTTCCAGGACTAGGCCTAGGATAGCAGATGGAGGCAGCAAACTTCCAAGAGGACAATTACATCTGGAGCATAAAAAAATACTTTTACATATCACAGCGCTTACCTAGTCTGGCTCTGCCCTGGTTTTGATTTCGATAACCATGAAATAGTGTTAAGGAGGCAATCAGCCACAGTGATGGCAATGACCACCCAAGTCACATACAGAGTGTCCTGTCTGAACCCACAGGAGCTGTCATCTAAGAGAGATCACCTGGGCTATCAAGCCAGGAGAGATACATCTGTATTTAAATTAACGCAACAAGATTAGCACACTGTATCAGTGTGTGAAGGGTGTAAGGCACCAAGCAAATATAAGGAGAGCCCAGAGATAAACACTCACAGTTATAGTCAATTGATTTTTGACCCTGGCATTTCAACAAGAAAATTATTGTTATTTCTTTTTAACAAAATGCTGGGGAAACTGTACATGAACACCCAAAAGGATGAAGAGAAGCCCTACCCCACACCATTTAAACAAACCGCAAATTCTGGATGACAGAATCCATTCATGTAGGTGATAAAACTCTGAAAAGTGCAAACAAACAAACAAAAAATCAAACAGTAAATGTATCACCGAAACCTTGCACTTGGCAAAGGATTTTTAGATATGAGATCCCGGGGGATAGGGGGAGAGGACATAAACAACAATGACAAAAACTAGACCTTTTCAGATATGAAGCCTGTGAATATGCTATCGCAAAATAGCAAAAGGCAAACACAGAATGAGAAAGAGCATTTTCAGTCAATAGAGACCAATCACCCTTAGTTACAGAGAAACTATCTCATCCCCCGGAAGGGTGCCCGGAATGCTGAGGGCATCAAAGCTCACCTATGTACTTACAGTAAAGTTTATGGGTTATATTAAGTTTTGATTTGTATTTCCCCGATGACTAAGAACGTTGAGCATTTCTTTAAGTGCTTCTCTGCCATTCAATATTCCTGTTGAGAATTCTCTGTTTAGCTCTGTATCCCACTTTTTAATTGGATTATTTGGTTTGTTGTTGTCTAATTTCTTGAGTTCTTTATGTATTTTGGATATTAGCCCTTTGTTGGATACAGGGTGGGTGAAGATCTTTTCTCAATCTGTAGGCTGCTGTTTTGTTCTATTGACAGTGTCCTTTGCCTTACAGAAGCTTTTCAGTTTCATAAGGTCCCATTTATTTATTATAAATTGTTGATCCTAGTGCCTGAGCTGTTGGTGTTATGTTCAGGAAGTTGTCTCCTATACTAATTCATTCAAGGCTCTTCACCACTTTTTCTTCTGTTAGATTAAGTGCATCCAGTTTTATGTTGAGGTCTTTGATCCACTTGGACTTGAGTTTTATGCAGGGTGATAACTATGAATCTATTTGCACTCTTCTATATGTAGACATCCAGTTAGACCAGCACCATTTGTTGAAGATGCTTCTGTTTTTCATTGTCTGGTTTTGGCTTCTTTGTCAAAAATCAAGTTTCTGTAGGTGTGTGGATTTATTTCTGGGTCTTTGATTCTATTCCATTTTATCAACCATCTGTTTTTATGTCAAAACCAAAGTCATCGGGCAAATGCAAATCAAAACAACTCTGAGATTCCATCTTACATTCACAGAATGGCTAAGATAAAAAAACTCAAGTGACAGCACATGCTGGTGAGGATGTGGAGAAAGGGGAACCCTCCTCCATTGCTGGTGGGAGTGCCAACTTGTATAACCACTTTGAAAATCAGTTTGGTGGTTTTTTAGAATTGGGAATGGCTCTTCCTCAAGACTCAGCTGTATCACTCTGGGAATACACCCAAAAGATGCTCCACCATATCACAAGGACACTTGCTCAATTATGTTCATAGTGGCTTTATTTGTAATAGCCAGAAACTAGAAACAACCTAGATGCCCCTCAACTGAAGAATAAATAAAGAAAATGTGGTACGTTTTTCAGTACACAATGGAATACTACTCAGCTATTAAAAACAAGAACATCATGCAATTTGCAGTCAAATGGGTGTAATCAGAAAATATCAACCTAAGTGAGATAACCCATAGTCAGAAAAACACACTTAGTATGGACTCACTTATACGTGGACATTAGCCATACAGTACAGGATAACCACGCTGCAATCCACAGACCCAAAGAAGCTAAATAACAAGGAGGCCCCGAGGGAGCATGCTTGAATCTCACTCAGAAAGGGAATAGAATAGACATCTGTGGTGAATGGAGTGTGTGTGCGGGGAGAGTGGGTTGGAGAGGAGGTGGGGGAGGAACAGTGTGGTGAGGATGGAGGGAGAGAGAACTAACTGGAAAAGAGACTAGAACTCGGTGGGGGCATCTCTGGATGAGCCTGGGGTGGGGGAGGCCCCCCCGGGAGTCTATAGGGGCGACCTTAGCAGTGGGAGATATGGAGCCTGAAGTGACCCTCTCTTGTAGCCACGTGGAAATTCCAGTGGAGGAAGGAGGACAAAACCTTCGACCCCAAATAGGTCCTGCCTAGAAGGGAATGGCCAACGAACGGCTGGCCCAACCTGAGACCCCTCCCATGGGAAAGAGCCAGCTCCGGAGACTGTTAACAACACTCTGCTGTGCTTGCAGACAGGAGCCTAGCATAACTCCCTTCTGGGAGGCTTCATCCAGCAGCTGATGGAAACAGATGCAGAGACCACAGCCAGACAATAGGCAGAGCGCGAGGAGTTCTGTGGAAGAGTGGGAGGAAGGGTTGAGGGAGCCCGAGGGGTCACGGACACCACAAGAAGACGTGCAGAGAAAACTAACCTGGGCCTGTGAGGGCTCACATGAAGGCCAAGCTGCACACGGGCTTTTTCCACTTGGACAACTCCACCTCAGCCTTTCGAACATCACCCTGATTCGTCTTTTCTCCTTTCTGCCCCATTTCACTCTCCCAACGTCCACAGCCCTGTCAGTGGCGTTAAAAAAAAAAATCCTAGTAATACACGCTTGAAAACTGCACTGTGCCTTTGAATATTATCTCTTCTCTCCCCATTGTATCCTAACGTCCAGCTTAGTAAGTGTGTCTTGGGAGGTGCCTGTTCACTGATTTCACTATACCATATGTGTGCTGGGAACCAAACTTGAATCTTCTGACAGCACTAAGCAGACTTGGTGCTGAGCCATCTCTCTAGCCCTTTAGTTGTTTTTGTTTTTGTAGAAAGAAACTAAATCTGCTCTCAGGACACGGCCTTAAGGAACCTCCGGTACTTTATCTGACTAGTCCATAAAGCTACAACTGTTGTTCTATATAAGCCATAGGTCAGGGGCTGCCTCTAGCCCTATGATCTGAGCCTGCTAATCCCTATACCAACTGTCGTCACTTGCAAGAGACCTTGTGAGCTGTAAGCTGTGAGGTCTGTCTAACGCTTGCAGAAAGCTCTTGAGGTTGGTGTTTTCCTGTTTGGCTCCTGAGGCCATCCCATACCTAGAGTGTACCCAGGATGGACATGAACTATAGGTGATTTACAGTGTATGCAGCCCTTCCCAGTTCCTGTTTGGTTTCTGTGGAGATAACTTCCCATGTCCTGTTCCCAGGGCCGCCTTTTCTTTCTCCTTCCTGAGGCCCTGAAATGTGGAACCCTTGGCTCAGCCCAGATGCTCCTTCTGGCCTATGACGCCACCAGCAGCCCCTGCCCCTTGCTGTTGAGTGCCAGCCCAGCCTGTGTGTGGGCAGTTCAGACTTGGTCCTGGTAAGCTTTGACTTTTAGAAACTCTGTAGACGGCAAATAGATGAACTGAGAAATTCCTGAAGAAGTGCTCAAACCCTGCTTTTATTACCGAGAGAAAGAAAGGCAGCATGGAGTAGGGAAGGGGCACAGAGGGTCAAGAGGTCATTCCGGGACTGCCACCTGGGATCTAAAGCCTGGTACCCATGTAGATGGCTGATGCCCACAGTGGTGTCACTTGTTTCAGCCCTCCATCACACCTCCTGCTGACTCTTGTCTCCAGGCTCGCCTGCCTGATGTCCTCCCTTTCCCCCAGAGCAGAATATGTGGTGAAAAGTTACCTGTGGTCAAGGAATCCTCTTGCCCTCTTGATGAGCCACTGTGCTACCTTCAGTATCGGAAAGCAGTGATTGGGGCCCCAGCGCTGGCCTGCGGGAATTAGACACACGATTGCTGATCCAGCAAAGAGTCACTGGAACTTCGGAAGCCTGTGAAGATGAAGGGTGTGAAGAAGGGCAGTGTTCATTGCAGGGTGATCTAACAGAGGCTGCTCTATTTTATTTGAGGTGAGCATGGCTGAAGATCTTCTCTGTTTGCACAACCCTCCTCCAATGGCTTTCTCATGCCCTTGTTACCCAGAAGTCCCAAACAGCTTTTCCTCATAGCTGCATGTGTAGCCCTGAGGGAAGACCAGGGACAGTTTGCCCACCTAATTTGAGGAGAAATGGCACATGGCTCAGTAGCATTTTTTCACTAGCTTTGAGGGAGCTATCTGCAGTGTGCTAGGACTGTAGAGAGGAAACGAGGGCAGGACAGTCTTTTAAAATGAACTTTGTGCTCGGGTGATAGCTCAGTATGAAAGAATGCTCGCTGCAAGCCAGGCGTGGTGGTTCATACCTTTGATCCCAGCACTCAAGGAGACAGAGGCAGGTGGATCACTGTGACACCGAGGAGGCCAGCCTAGTCAACAAAGTGAGCCCAGGGCAGCCAAGGCTATGCAGAAGGGAAAACAGAATAGACACCGGAAGCAGCTGAAGAGAGGGAACAGGACAGGAGCCTACCACAGATGTCCTCTGAAAGACTCTACCCAGTAAAGGATTGATGCTGAGATTCACAGCAAAACTTTGGGCAGAGGGCAAGGAGTCTTATGGAAGAAGGGGTGGATAGAAGGACACAGAGCAGACAGGACCTCCATGAGAAGACCAACAAAGCCAAAAAATCTGGGCCCAGGGGGCCTGCAGAGACTGATGCATTAACCAAGGACCGTGCATGAAGAGGACCTAGACTCACTGCTCAAATGTAGCCAGTAGACAGCTCAGTCTCCATGTGGGTTCCCTAGTAAGGGGAGCAGGGGCTGTCTCTGACATGGACCCTGTTGCCTGCTCTTTGATCACTTCCTCCTGGTGTTTGGGCAGGGGGGGGGGGTCGGTTGGCAGGCCACAGAGGAAGAGGATGCAGGCAGTCCTGAGGAGACTTGATAGGCTGGGGTCAGATGGTAGGAGAGGAAGGTTCCCCATTTCTGAGGACTAGAAGGGACGGAGGGTGGGACTGGGAGATGAGAGAGGCGGCTACAATCAGGATGTGAAGTGAATAAATTATAAAACAATAATAACAGTAATAATGCTTACTGCACAAGCATGAAGACATAATAAAAATCCCAGCACCCATGTGAACAGTTGGCCTGGCAGGGCGCATGCCTGGAACGCTGGCACTGTGCAGGCCAAAAGAGCAGGAGCCTGTGTCAGGCGGTGAGGAGACTGAAGGATGAGAACACCGGACATCCTCCTCTTACTTCTAAGCACCCTCATGCAGTACACTCACCAGTGGGTGTGCATTTGTGTGTGTGAGTGCACATGTGCGAACACACACACAGACATAGACACACACACATGCACACGCCAAAATAAAACCCAACTCTGACTTAAAGCCTGGCTCACACACTCACGACTGCCTGTGCCTCCTACTCCTCAGCGGTCTATTCCAGAAGGTTTAAACAGCCCTCGGGGAAGTAGTAGCTACCATCTTCAGTGGCAGGGCGTGACTCCCACCAGCTTCAGAGAACAGGAGCTGTTTCTCTCCAGGCAGGGGGCCGGGTGAGCGAAGGCGTGGGAGCCGAACCTGGGCCCTCAGGCCTGATTCACATCTTTGTCAGCCACCAGCCTTCAGGCTCTCTGAGAGCATGAATGTCTCCCTTCTTCATTAATGGAGGGCTGTTCTCACCCCCAAAGGGGGAAAATTGCCCAGAAATGTGTGTCATGGATTTTTTTTTTTTTTTTGGATACTTGAAAACATTGCAATGATTTTCTGCTTCCCAAACAGACATGTTGATAACTTTTCCATATGGTAGTTTTCTGTGGTGATTGTTAGTGGCTTGGCAATTTTTAATATTAAATTCTTAGCAGTAAGCAGAATCCACATCCAGTTTTAAATGCGTAAGACCAGTCCAGCCTTCAGAGACACCGTTCTTCATTCGTATCATAAAAGCACCTCTGGCCACGTGGCTGGAGAGTTTGTGTCTCTCCTCAAACACTTACTGTTTTTAATAAGATGTAATGGCCAAAGCTGGGTGTGGTGGAGCATGTGGGAAGCAGAAGCAGGAGAATCATGGGTTTAAGACCAGCCGAAGGCACTGTCTCTGGAAAGCCAAACCTGAAGTAAAAGATGTGCATATCTTCATGTATGACTACCGTACTGCGTGGGTGTGAGTGTACCTTCAATTCCTTATTCACAGGCCAGGCCTTTGGGGGTGGTTTGGTCTGGGGTGTGGCGCCTCTGTGTGGCCTGAGAGCAACTGTACCTAAGTGTGAAGGAGAGAAGCCACCACGTCTTTGCCACCACGAAGCCACACATGGAAGGGGCTGCGTGTGAACCTGGACGGGAGTCCGCACTGGAAACCTCGCCATCACCCTCCTCCTGCATGTCTGGCCTCCAGTCCCTAGGAGGAACTTTCCATTATGAACAAGCCAGCAGGCCCATGGCTTTCTGTTATAGCAGCCAGAATAGGACCCCGAAGGCCTGAGCTGCTGCCATCCGTCTTCGCCCGTGGGAGACCTGGGGAGTGTCCTCACGGCCGCCCCAACAGGCATCCTGCTCGTGGTTCAGAGCCTCAGGCTGCACATTTCCCCAAGTTGCCTCTTCCAAATCCAATAACATTCTGTGCGTCAGCGTTGCCAGGGCAGATGCAGCCAGGCCCAGGATAGAAACCTTTCCTCCACGCAGAAATGACTCTCAGGCAAGCAGGCCCGACAACAGGCTGTCTCACACAACTGAACATTTCAAAATGCCTTTTCCTAAAAATACCAAAGGCGCTTGCGAAACCGGCTCCGTATCGCTTCCCTCTGCCCCGGTGGGTGGTATTTGCGGCAGCAGAACTCACATTTATGCACGAAGCAGAAATGGAGGCGACGATCCCAGGAACGGCGTGAGTCCTGGAGACTGCCCAAGTGTGCGAGCGAAAAGTCTGCCGCGAGGCGCGTGGCAGCCAGAGTTCCAGGACGTCCCTGCTGAAGCCATGAATCCTTCTCATCGGTGAAGCTACCGAGGTCAAACCTGCACCATCCCAGCGCCCCTGTAAGAGCTAAATGAGAAGCAGCCTTTTGGCTGCAGTGTTTCCACACGCCTGCTCCTCGTGGCCTTTTCTCGTCTGCTGGCCTCTGAAGGAGTTGATTCTTTCCGGTGTGGGGAGGTTGCATGAGTTCACGTCTGTCGATGCTGTGGCAAAACGTCTGACAGAAGCAGCTGAAGGCAGAACTTACCTATCTTGTGCATGGCTTTAGCGGACTCGGTCCATCTTTGGGGGGTAGGGGTGTCTTGTGGAACAGCTCCACTCATAGCATAGAGGAGGAGAAGCTGGAGAGTGTCGCAGCTCAGCTGGGGGGCCCTTTCTGGCCCAGGCTGTTGGGGACGGTGCCACCCACATTGAGAAGGGCCGCTCCTGGATGTGAGGGGCCACACTCACATTCACCATTACAAGATGGCACTGATCCTGTGTCCCAAACCGATAAACAAGAAAGCTGCGCATGTGCGAAGGAAATTTCCACTCATTGTGCTCTGCCTCTCCCGTGGCGTCACCCCGCCTGATGAGTTACAGCCAATCAGAGACTGACACATCCTAAGCGGAGGATAGTTTTCTATATAAGGGCTGGGTTTTCTGCCGCTCAGGGTCTCCGTCTCTACTCGTTGTAAGCTTATGCTCTCCCTCTCAAGATGCATTAAAGCTTTACTGCAGAAGGATCCTATGTGTGCCGCGTCGTTCTTGCTGGCGAGACGGTAACGCGCGTGACACCTGGAAGCACTGGTTCTGTTTCTTTGCGCTGGGTATTAGGCACACCGGAACGTACCAACCCGCAGACGCTAAGTCATGTGAGACACCTTCCACAGGAACCTTCCTAGAATGGTTCTCTGGGAAAAGGTGTTGCCGGGCACCAAGGGGCGTTTTTACCTCCCGGCTGTGCCCCATGCTGACTGTGCAGCGGGCTGGGTGTTCGGCTGAACCCGCCATCACTGCAGAGGCAGAGATTTTGAGGGATGGGCTGCACTTCAGCATTACAGGAATGGTGAGAAAGGACCCTGCATTAAGCACACAGGAGTGGCGTCTAAAGTCGTCCGGCAGCCACCTGCCTAAGGACGCTGCTGGTGTGCGACTGTGCTGCCTTTGACAACACAATGCCTGGGGTGTATGCCCTCTCACCACATCAGAATCCCGGTCACCTGTGATTGGGTGTGTGAACTGTCTTCTCTAGTCTTGCCCGGAACCCTAGTTGCCAAGAACCTGCAAAGTACAAGCTTGGGTTTCCCAGCTCATCCCATTCAAGGAGGCACTTTAGGACAAGATGGAAAAAAGTCAACCCCCAGCAGCTACCACATATGAAATAGACCCAGTACAGCACCAGGCATTGGGGCGAGTGGAATGGACTGAAGGCACAACATGTTCCGGGGACATGGAAGGCCATCTTTCATATGAGTTTGGAAGCATATGCCCCTGGAGTCCAGTGTGAGGCAGCTGGTGGAAGACCAGGGACTGGGCTTCTGGACCCAGCAGGAGGGATCTAACCAGCATACCTCCTCGCTGGCTACCAGGAAGCCTTCCATGCCCACCACAGCCAACGCTCCTGGACACCACCATCAGGGTCTTTAGAGCTCCCTCGGCACTTCCTCCCAAACTGCTCTTCTTCCTCCTCATGCTGGGTGTTTTCTTGGGCGACCCCAGCTCTGAGAACAGGGTAGGTGCTTCTATTCCCAGCTGGAGACCTGCCCATGCCCCCCTCGTCTACAACAGTCATCTTGTAGGTCTGGCTCTTCTTTTCCTGTTTTCTTTTGTCCTTAGCTAGCTTTTGAAGAGATCACCAGGTTCTTAAAGCACATGGAAGCATTAAGGGAGGCAAGCAGTAAGCATGAGGCAGCTCTAGTCTGTGCTTGCGTGTGTGTGATCCACCATCCTGGAAGCTAGGTACAGTTATGCTCACGTGTAGGGGAAATTGTGGTGGTTTGAACGAGCATGGCCCCTATAGGCTCAAACACTTGAATGTTTAATTCCCAGTTAGTGGAACTGTTTGGGAAGGATTAGGGTGCGCGGCCCTGTTGGAGAAGGTATGTCGCTTTGAGGTTTCAGAAGCCCATGTGAGTCCAGTCTCATTCTCTGCCCGCTGTGCGTGGATCAAGATGCAAAGCTGTTGCTCCGGCGCCATGCCCGTCTGAGTCTGCTTCTCACCACCGCTCTCATGGACCAGCTCTGAAGCTGTAAGCAAGCCCCACTTAAACATGGTCTAGAGAAGGGTCTCTTTGGTCATGGTGTCTCTTCGTAGCAATAGAACAGTAAGAGAGAAATATGTCTGTGCAGCGGAAGTCCAGGCAATTCAATGGCTTCTGCGGAACTACACAGTAGCTCCAGAGCCCAGCCCTGGTCTTGTGACCTTAGCACAGGAAGTTCTTCTCTCACATACCTCATTCTGTTGGCACAACGGGGTCGGGGGAGGTGGCTCAACAGTGGACAGCAAGTAAGAGCCCTTGCTCCATCCTGAGGCCCCCAGTGTAGACCACAGCACTCATGTCCAGGGACTCACAAATGCCTATAATTGTAGCCCCAAGGTATCTGACTCCTTCTTCTGGTCTCCAAGAGCACCAGCACACACACATATGTACTCACACAGACACACATACATATAAATAGCTTTTTAAAATTAAAGGTACAGACAACAATAGAAGCAGCTGGGAGGTTTGGTACTGGGTGATAGACATGTTTGTGGGTGTGTATGTGTGAAGGGCCCATGCAGGTTTAGTTAATTTTACATTATGTACATATATATATGTGTATATATGTATGTATATATATGGTATTTTAAATGCAGTACATGGCAAGGGGACACTACATTTTATTTTTTAAAACTTTGCTATTATTATTACTATTGAGTGTACATGGTGTGTGTATGTGTGTGTACGAATGTGCCATGGGGTGAGCATGGAGGTCAGACTAGAACGTTGTAGAACGTTGTTTCTTTCTTTCCACCATTATTGTAGGTTCTGGGAGTCAAACTCAGGTTTCCAGGCTTGTTCTGCAAGCCTTTACCCACCAAGCCCTCCCATGGCCCTAGATACTGCATTTTCAGTTGAGGATTTATAAACCGGCAACTTACCATATCACTAGCTTGTTGTTTACCGTAACCAAGCAGGGGCAGCGGGAGTGCACACGTGTTTTGCACGCCAAGCATGCCACTTGGGACCAAATTGGCAAGACGCCTATAGAGAGAGGAGACTTCAGGGATCAGCACATGACATCAGATAATCTGAGCTGAGCGGTACCTGGATTTGCCAAGGACCCTTCCCCCTAGGCTGTCGTTCCCATTTGTCATTGCTAAGACCAAGAGACAGAGCAGTTAGGTGGCCTGCCTAAGGCCCCTTAGAAAGTTCTCCAGGATCCAGCGGCTGTGTCTGGAGCCTCCATTCAGGAGCAGAGGATCCAGGAAAGGGGCCAAGAGTTGGAAGGGATGTGTGAGCAGGCCTGGGTAGAGGCTGCGGATGCGGGAAAGTAGACACGGTAGAGTTCAGAGCCCTCCTATTCCTGCAGCAGCCTGTAAGTGTCCTTTACAAATAGCTCCTGCCACAGTCGGGAGCTTTTCCTAACTGTGACATCAATGTGAACCATCGTTATCTAACGTACTTCCACCTAAGAGCATCTTTCAACTTCTGCACATGCTGCCAGCATCTACAGGCGGGGCATGGGGCTGGCTCCCATCACTTTCAAGCTCAGGAGAGAAGGCACAGAAACCTCTCCGCTCAACATTCCACACCTGCTTAGTTATGTGACAGAGATGAATTCAAACTAGATCACATTAGTGAGAGGGAAAGAAAATCAGTGCAAATGGTGAGTTGCACACTCTCTTGCCCAGCAACCCATCCACTGCCATTAACCAAGAATCCATCCCTTCCAAAGTCTTCAGCCCGCTAGGCCTCCCAAATCTCCGTAAGCAGAGGTGGGCTTCCCTATGTCACTGTCTTCTCCACCTGCCTATGTGGATTCCTCACCAGTTTTGCTCTCCACCTTTGCTCTGTGTGTGTGTCCTTGTGAGACCAGGAAGTGAGCTGTATCGGCATCCCGATTTGCCCACCTCCTTCAGTGCAGTTGGGACAGTGGGCAGGAAGGGAGGTCACACTCAAGCCCTGTGCTCTGTGTGAAAAGTTTCCGGTCTTCTAGGCGCTGCTCCTCCCCCAAGCCTCCCCACTTCAAGGCTGGGACCACCGTTCTTTCCCGGGCTTCAGGAAGCTTCGGGATCACCCCAGGCTTGTTACTCACAGAGGCTCCTGGTTATGTGGTGAGGTAGAAGTGTTGTCAGAGAAACAGTGCGCGTTGCATGGAGGCTGAAGGGTCAGGTCCTCTGGAGGTGCAGTGTCACATGAGGCACTGAAAGCACTGCCTGGTCTGTGGTGGGTTCTGATGAGAACAGCACGTCCTGAGTTGGTCTTCCATCATCCCTGTATGCAGGGATAATGACCACAAACTGGGTGGCCCACAGCTGGGACAGTCTCATCCCTTGCAGTTCTGGGAGCTGGCAGTCCCCGGTGTCAGAGAGAGGTGCCTCAGGAGAGGCTAGCAGACTTGGATGGACACTGGGCATGCATGCTGCCCTCATCCAGTCTATAAGCTTGAGGGCTGGAACTGCAGGGCTCTAAGCCCTGCTTGGAGGAGCAGGATGAGAACCATGTATGACCCTGGTGTGATGTCCTGGGAAGTCATGGATTGATGACTATCTGTTCCTGGCTTCAGGAGCTTCAGTTCCTACAAGATTAACACAAAACAGACGGCTTTCTGATAAAGATCAAAGACACATATGCTGCCTCCTCCTGTAAAGATCGATTCAAAAGAGGCCTGTCAATCACTTGGCCAAGACAAGTACCTCAGGAAAAACTGCTTACAACTAAGAATTTAGAAATAGCACGACATGTGCCTAAAATACAGACCAGCATGGTGATGCCCACAGACATTGCTCTCTCTCTCTCTGTCTCTCTCTTTCTCTTCTTTACCCTGTCTTGTGCAGCTCATCTAAATTCTTTTGATGATGAGCACGAGGACCAGAAAGCTAACTGGGAGCTAGAAAGCAATTCCAGTGACACCAGAATCTACCCAGCCTCTTAACTGGAAACTATTGTCCTGGAAATCTTCGTAGTTCTTTCAGTTTGTATACATCCTCCTGTCTCTTTTTCTGTGGTCATTGGCCCTTCTCTCTGTGAGTGGCTCCATGCCCATCTTCCTCTCCTTTCTCCCAAAAGGAAGCCAGTCCTGGAACTGGAGAGATGGCTCAACAATGAAGGGCACAGGCCACTCTTGCAGAGGACCCAGGTTTAGGTCTTAGCACCCATGTAGTGGTTCACAGCCACCCACAACTCACTTCCAGAGGACCCAATGTCTCCTTGTGGCCTCTGAGGGCACCAGGCTTACATACAGTGCACAGACATGCACACAGGACAAATACCCAAACACATAAAATCAAATAAACAAACTTTAAAAATAGAAAGGACTCCAGCACGCCCTGAGAATCCCAACCCAGAAGGGGCTCAGGCAATCTGAGTGTGTCTGCAAAGATGCTGTTTCCAAACAAGGTTGCCTTCAGTGGTCCTGGGACTAGGGCTGAATCAGATATTTTTCTAGGGAGAAACACCCACACCAGAAACAGCCAAAGTCCTTTATTACCATGAAGACACTAATAGGTGGAAGGAAATCACGGTGGAGTTTTACAGTGAGTCCATGGGAAGTTGGAGTGTGAGTGGGGAGATGGTTGGAGGGATCGAAAAACTGGTACATTTTGCTTTGTGACCTATATGCAAAGCTCACCTCCGAAAGTGTGACCTCTACAGTACCATGCTTGTTCACACAGGGAGGCAAATATTGTCTTGTGAAAAGGAGCTTGCTAGCAAAACAGTCTTTCTGACCTGACCTTGAATAGAAAAAAACAAATCTGCAGCAAGAAATCTGCCACTGATGTTGGTGACCATCAGGCCTTACACCTAAAATTGTTGGCTGTGCTGAATGACAACAGACCTCCCATTCCTGGGTTGCCTGTTCATCTTCCTCAAGAGTTAGATGACTAATCTGTAAACCACGTCAGACTCACACATAAACCATTTTTCAGTTTAAGGGATTTATTTCATGATTTCTCCTTAGGGGGCTAATTTCTAATCTCATTCTTTGATGGAAATTTGTATTTCTGATTTCATATCTTTTTGTCTAAGAGGGAGTAAAATTTTAAGAGTGTGTGTGTGCATGTATACTTGTGTGTACATGTGAATATAGTGCTCTCAGAGGCCAGAAGCAGACACCAGAGACTCTGGAGCTGGAATTATGAGACACTCAATATAGGTGCTGGGAAACGAACTTGGAGCCCCTGGAATAGCATCATGTGCTCTCCACTGCTAAGCACATCTCCTAAGGCACCATTATTTTTCCATTTTAAAAGAGGCCATCAAAACCTACATGATATACGCTGAAACCCAGTGGCTAGACCCAATAGTATGTGCCACAAGCTGGCCACAGGGAACAAGAGAGGGGATGGAAGTGAGCCAGGCTTTGGGTTCATGGAAAGTGGATGTTTCATAGACGCTAGATGGATGAGTGGACAGTAATGAGGAGACTACAGCTGCCCCGCTAGGAATGAAGGTGATAGGACAAACTGGCTGGAGCAGGAGCAGAATAGAAGATCCCAGGTTACTGTAGAAATCTTCATCTTAGTCCCCATGAACTAGCCCACAGAGGAGGACAAACAACTGTGGAGGCGGAAGGGAAGTCCCCGTGGGACGCCAGTTCAAGACCCATCTTCATGGATAAGACTTGGGCTTGTGAGAGATAGAGAGGTGAAAGAGACTACGTACAGGGCAGAAGAAGTTGGCGCAACACAGGGCACTGGGCACTGTCTGTACTTACAATGGTCTGAACGCGTGTGAACCCTAAGACTCATAAATGGAAATGCAATGTGAACCCGTTAGGGTGTAAGGCTTTGGGAAGGCGGTCAGGACATGAACAGAGCCCTTACAAGTGGCATCTTCAACATAGAAGAGTCCAGGGCAGTAGCCAGCTCTTTGGGTCACGTGACCCAGAGCAGTTAGTCATGTGACCTGGAGCAGGGCTCCTACCAGAACCTGGCCCTGCTGGCACCTGGCCCCAGGCTTGTACTCTGGAGTGTCTGTGATTCACAGCCACCCCGTCTGTTTCAACTTGTCACACCGGCCTGCCCTAGTCTTCTGACATGGTCACACGTTACCACAGGTGAGGTAATTATAAACCATAGAATTTCATTTGTCTCATGGTTCTGGAGGCCGGGAGGCCCAAGCTCAAGGGATCATATATACCGAGGGTTGTTTTTTCCTGGGTCAGAGCTTTGCAGAAGGCATCTCAGAAGAAGTGAGAGAGAAAGCAAGCAAGGGGATGAGGGAGACTTCATCCATACTGGCAGAATCTGCCTGACCGGCCCAACTCTCAGCACTATTAAAGCAGCAGAGTTTTAGAGGGCAAAACTGAAGCCTCCCGCAGCTCGCACGGACTAAGGCCGTGAGCAACAAGGACTGGGGGAGAAGCAGGGTACGGCACAGTGTTGGTCGTGGGTGATGTATGTCGGCTGGTGATGCGACAGCCCAGCAAAGATGGTTCTAATCCAGATCAGACAGAGTTCCAAGGGAGGGACATGGCTTGGGAATGGACTCAGCTGCATGAAAGGGAGACTAGAAGTTCTGCAAAAACGAGCGTTCCATGAGGACCTGCGGGCACAGTGCCATTGGGCATCATGAGCTGGACAACTTGGGAGGATGGGTAGTGGTGTCCTGTTGGAAAACAGAGGCAAAGACTTGTGCCAGTCTTGGGAAAAATTTGAGTAACATAGCCTTAAGATATTTTAATGTATTTATTTTCTATTTTATGTGTATTAGTGTTTTGCCTGCATGTATGTCTGTGTGAAAGCATCAGACCCTGGGGTGACAGACAGTTATGAGCTGCCCTGTGGGTGCTAGGAGTTGAACCCAGGTCCTCTGGAAGAGCAGTCGGTGCTCATAAACGCTGAGCCATCCCTCCAGCACCTGCCTTAAGATGTTCAAGCATCAGATCTGTGTTCCGTCAGTGTCTGCTATGTTGGCTATGTGGTAGCAGCTGGGGGTTAGCTCCCTGTGTAATCCTGGCCTCTACAGAGTCAAATCAGGACCAGCAGGGTTGATCCTGAGCCTGGGGCAGGTTAAGCACAGGATCTGAGCACCACAAGAGAAGACGGGGGCTGGGCAGGCCCAGAAAAGCCACTCCAGATGATATACCCCAGAATGGAGAAGGGAAAGCTGCTGTGTTTCCACACCCTGTCTCCAGCCTCAGCTGTCGGTGCTGGCCGCTCTTGGTATTCCTTGTGAGGGTTGCCTCTGTGGTGTCAGGTCAGGGAAATGGCCTCTGTGGTGTCAGATCAGGGAGATGAGTGCTCTGGAAGGAAGCTCAGCCCAGCTGCTCGCTGGTCCTCGATGGTCCATTCTGTGCTTCCCTCGTAATCCTGGCCTACTGTGTCTGTTAATGGGTCATCCATTCATACTAGCGGAGCGCCAACCATCACTCCAGATCTGCTGAACCATATACTTAGAAATGGCTAAAATGGGGCCCGAGATACAACTCAGCCATCAGGAGCACTTGCGACTCTTGCACAGGACAGAGTTTAGTTCCCAGAACCCACTCTGGCCCACAATCCCCTGCAACTACGGCTCTGGGAGATAGAATGACTCTTGTAGTCTCCGCTGGCTAGCTACATGCACAGGCACGTACACACAAGAATAAAAAAGAATTAAATTCTTTCCTTTCCTTTTTGAGATTATAATTAGACCAGCTTCGTCTTCCCTTTCCTCCTTTTACTCCCCTGCTCTCAGAGTCATGGTCTCAGACAATGAAGGAACACTGAGAGCAAAAGAAACAATCTTCCCTAGGGAAGAGCACACCAGTTGGCTACCCAATACCAGATGAACAGCCCCGAAAACATGTGTGCAGGTAGCGTTATGCAGACGGAGCTTGCTGTATCCATGCCTCTCAGCAGTCCTACGTCAGAGATGGCTAGCCTCAGCCTGTGGCACTGCACACCTACAGTCCCAGCACCCACATAGAGGCCTAGAACAGCATAGGATCCTGGGAAGACCTTATCCTTAAAGAGAGAAAAAGAAAGGGAGAAAGAAAAGAAGGCCGAAAGAAAAGGCTAAGATGGTAAATTCCATGTTGGATGTATTTTACTAAGATTTCAAGAAAAATGTAAATATACAAAACTAATTTTTAAACTACAGAGTGTGCGTGTTTCTTCCCAGCACCAGATTTCTATAACAAACGAAGGCATTTTTTAAAGACAATTTTGAGCATTGCAAACGGCCCAAGAACTCCGTCTCCAATGGAGATTGGGGAAATGGGAGAACAGTTGTATCTGGTACAGATGAGGAAGGCAAGCCACATATACACCAGACCAAGGCTGTGAGAATGGGAAGTTAATGGCAATTAGCATCTTTTTAGTTAGTTCCCAGCGTCCATATCATTGTTAAGTTCACAGTTACTGTGACAGATACAGTTATTTCATATTACTGCATGGCCCGTGTATAGTTTCAAGTGGTGGTGTAGGCCTGAGCAGCTCATGGGATCTCTTTGTGGGCTTGATGAACATGGATATGAGAGCACTTCCTTGGAAGGTTTGGGTCTTATCTCTCAGTCAGTCCATCAAGGGTCTTGACAAAACTGTCTGTGAGGGTAGAAATGGTCTCCATCTTACTCCTCAGTGTGGTAGCAAGTGAGACCAAATAATTGAATTTGTAATTTAACTTAAAGTTCAGTTGGAACAGCCACATGACTAATGGCTACCATTGCGGACGGAGCCTAGGCTCAGAGAGGGTATGCCAATGTGGTACCTGTCTTCTGGATAGGCCTAAAAATCATCACACGCCTATTATTTGCTTCTTCTCCTGCAGGGAGTCTTCACTTCTGTTTAGACACAATGCATAGTTGTCAGTGAGGGGTAGAGCCTGGGCAGGAGCAGCACACTGGGACAGTCCCTTGAAAGCAGCTTACCCAGGAGCACTGAGCCCTTCAGAGGACAAAGTGGGTGACAGTTCTCAGTCAACACCCCCATCTCAGCAGGGATGCCCTGCATGTGAGGGGACTGATTCATTATGTCTTTTGGACGTCTCCAGACCCCAGAGTCAGCACTTCTCCTGGAACTGGGCCTGGGAAGGGAATGACCTAAAGACGTAAAGCATTAATTCCAGCTTCTCATTCCTTCCAAGGACATTTCTCTCATGCCTGTGAAAACACAGACGATACCAGACTGGAGCAAAAGCCTATGGAATGCCAAGTCCACTAACAGAGACCTCACCTCACACACACACACACACACACACACACACACACCACTTCTAGAACACGAGGAGGGATCTGATTTCCTGGCCAGCCATCCCAGGTCTCATATGAATTGCTTAGCACAAACATAGCCCTTAAAGAGCTTACAAGTATAGACAGAGACACAGCATGCAGGCCTCGCTTGGCACAGAATCCGATCCTTAGAATGCACGGAGAAATCATCTTGTGTCCTTAGGAATCCATGGCTTATATTTTAAATAGAACACAGAAGAGAATACGGGCTTAAAAAGAAGCCTGTGTATGTGTACATATGTTGCATGTACATATATACATATTTTGACTTACATATTTTATAAAGCACACATGTGTGAGCCAGACAATATAGAAATAGAAATTCAATATAGCCAAGTGAAAGATTCAAGACTTTGCTATTTTTCCTCTACATAAAGTAACTTCATATTGTGTTTTCTTGGTTCCATTTGTAAAACTATAACCCCAGCTATCTGAGAGGTGGAAGCAGAAAAGTAACAGGTCCTAGGACTGTCTGGACTACAGAGTGAGTGCCAGGCCAGTCTGGACAATTCAGTGAGGGTTTGTCTAAGGAAGAAAAGTGAAATGAGGGCTGGGAATAGCTCAGGTGTTTCCTTAGCATGTGGAAGGTTCTAGGTTTAATTTCCATGGGGGGGGGGGTGATAAACAAGAGAGAAACAATTAAAAGAAAAAAAAAGAAACACTCATCTAAATTGAATGGTTTGTTGACATGTATCACTTACAGTGATAAAAGCACACAGGCATAAAGACTGGCCTTTTCAGGAAGTGTGCTTGGAGATGTTTACCTTCAGCACATGCAAACAGGCCTGCTCTCTGTCCTAAATCCATTGTATTCATCCTGTGAAGTGACACACTGAAGTGTGTCCCCTTTAAACATGACTTGGCTCTACTACTTCAGACTCTATTTGGAGGTGACATATTGACACAGTTACAGTGAAGTTAGGGTGAAAGACCTTTATCTCAAAAAATGGCCTCATATAGAACAGAGAGTTTGGGTGGCATGAGAAACGCTCCGAGGAGGAAGAAGAGAATCATCTGCAGGTCAAGGGGAGCCGTCAAAAGAAATCTGTCTCCGTGCTACCCCGAACTTGATCTTCCAGACTTCATAACCATGACACACTGGGTCTTTTGCTTATCCCACTCAGTCCAAAGTTCTGACAGTCGGAGCAGACCAAGGCAGACAGCACACTGTAACTTACTTTACCAATCCCTTTGATTGCAAAGTATTGTGATGCATTAAAATAACTGTAGTTAAAATAACTCCTTCTACTGAGTTGTTTTCTGGATGGTTAAGATTTTCTACATAGTTTCCAGATCAGATTATCTGTGTTTTGTCACCTCAGGCTTCTGAAGTGACCCATCTGTAAGCTAGGTGGCTGGTGGGCAGACAGCAATGATCACCTACATTTCCATCTCAGAGTGAGACTGGGTGTCAAGATGGTCTGGTGGCATCATTGGTAATCTTCTGGTTGCAAATGAAATTCTACTAGGATTGGCTTGAAGCAAACTAGCTTTACAGATAGGTGTCACAGGGTTTGAATAGAGGGGTGACCCAAGAATACCTGGACAAGGGACCCAGGCACCACCAGGCAGCCCTGCCTCCGATCCAGTCCCATGCCTCTGGGAATATTTGATCAGTTCTTCTCTTTCAGAGGTCAGCTTCCTCTCATGATAGAAGGCCCCTGATGAGCACAGCCTGGGTTCTGTGCTCACATCAGAACCTACCGTATCATACCCTGATTACTGCCTCTTGGCAACTTTGAGAATCATTTGGATGGTGGAAATGGGCTAGTGTTGAGATTCAGGAAGGGGCCTGTCATTGTAAAAAGTGGTGGTCGGCAGATAGTCTACTGGAGGCTCCTTACTGCTCATGATGAGAATGTTCTGGGAGAGATGGAAAATGAGTGTTGGGTCACTTGAAACTAAAGTTTCATGATGCCCACAGTTCATGCATTTTCTCTGGGCCACAGAGAAGACCCCATGCCCAACAGGAGATGCTTTCAACAGGAGAAGGCCACCAAATGCCAACCATGCTGCAGGCTGCAGCCAGGAACAGCGAGAGCACTGTCAAAACAAGGCTGGGTTCCATCTGCTTGAAAGGTGTGCAGCAGCAGCAGGAGGAGGAGGAGCAGGAGCAGCAGCAAGGAGTTTGCCAAGAGACAGACCAGTTAGGAGATGTCGCTGGCACGTAACTTGGGAAACAACCCAACCAGCACTTAAGGTTATTGAGAAAAATACCTTTGGTCACGTGCATTCCGGGATGTTACGGACTTGAAATTAATCATCCTTGCCCAGCCCAGAGCCTGTTAATTATGGTCTCCTCCCATGTTGATTCTTAGACTTGACCTCCTTTTTTTTTTTTTTTTGAAATTCAAGTGCAGCAATATATGAACTTTGTTTTATTATTTGGAGGAAATCTTTCTAGAGATGAACAGTTTGGGCAGCTTAGCTATGTGGAGAAGCCTCAGAATACCTTTGATGCCTGGGGAAATGCCCTTCCTCTGTGAGGCCAGTAAGGTCGTCCATTTCAACTGCTGTGCTCAGGTGATATCATGACAGCCAAGGACCCTTGATGCATGTGTCTGGAGCTAAGTGTTAGTTCTGAGGTCCTAGCAGGGAGGCGCCTGGAGCCTGCTTTGGTTTTCTTGAGTCTTAGCGTCCTTGGTGGCCTGATACTGTATTAGGAAAGTCAACAGTAGTGGGAGATATAGCCTTTGGGGAACTACCCTCAGGTGAATCTTCACTTGAGCCATGGAAATGGATTTCAGAATGAGCCAATATGAAGTAAAATCATGTTTATTAGGAGGGAGACATAATATGTGCATGCCTTCAAATTAAGTGTAGACGTTGACACACATACATAGAGAGAGACAAACAGAGAGAGACAGAGAGACACAGACACACACACACAGACAGAGACACAGAGAGGACAGACACAGACATACAGAGAGAAAGAGAGGGGACAGAAACCGACACACACACACATATGTACACACAGATCTTTCAGCGCGCCCAGCTGTAGCCCTATGTGTCATAAATTATAATCAGGTTTAAATATTAAGCAAAGTTTAAAAGTTAAGTAAAACTTTAGAAAAATTTAAACTGAACTGATTTACTTATTCTCTTAAAGCATTTTCTTCACTAAGTGAAATTGCAATGTAGTTCATTATGAGGTGGATCCTTTAGACTTAGGATGAGATAGGAGGGCAGGAAAGGTTAAACATAAAGGCTGCTTAGGTCTTTAAAGTTCTTTATTGCTTTTGCTTGTGTGTGTGTCACATGCCTGAGGCCAGAGATGAGCATTGGATGACCTCTCTCGCTTTCTGCCTTCTGTTTTTTGAGACGGGTTTCTCACAGGACACCGAGCTTGCTGATTTGGCTACACTCCTGGGCCAGGGAGCTCTGCTATACTTCTGTCTCTGCCTCCCCAGAGCTGGGAATACAGCTTCTCACTGCATGTCCAGCTTTCTCACGCGGGCCCCAGGGAACTGAACTCAGATCTTCATGCTTGCCTGGTCATTCCCCACCCAGACCCCTAATTTTTTTTTTTAAAGCAAGAAAAATAGATAATCCAGGTGCAATTTGGCCGACATCTGTAGATTCTATCACTGCAGTAGGCAGGGCAGGGATCAGAGGAGCAAGACAATGGAGAGCTGAAGGCTATCCTGGGCTACAGAGCAGAGACCCTGTCTCAAAACCAAACCCCCAAACCACAGGGAAGGTACTTGCATGGGGGCTGTTTTCAACAGTAGGACCTAAATTTGTCTTTGTTAGGGATTTGAGATAAGCCCTGTGGGGCAACTCGCCATGAGTTGACTCAACCATGAGTCAGCTCAACAAATCGGAGAAAGACCAGCCTCTGCTCTGCTGAAAGCAATCTTCAGCGCCACGGCCACGGCTGAGAAACCACAAGTCACACAGACCTTGGGGCCACCCGCAACTCCCTTTCAGTTCTTCCTTCCTCTCCCCTCCTTGATGGGGGTCACTCTCCTCCATTTCCACCTTTTCAAGGCCATTTACAGTGTTGGCTTCCTCTACTTCTAAGATCCTTTAATTGTGCCATTTAGAGTATACAAGTGACTGTTGTTATAAAGAAAGAAAATGCCAAATGTTCAATTTTTCCAATAAAGACTCAGAAGCCAGATGCAGGGGTGAAAACCTGCCATTTCAGAGAGGCAGAGGAAGCACCCAGCTGACCTTCCTACTCAGCCGAAGTCCCAGAAAAAAAAAGGTGCCCTTTCTCCTTCTCAAGGCTGTCTTAAAACCCCTCCAACTCAATGTCTCTCCTCTCTGTTTACTTATGTCCACTCCCTTTTAACTGGTTGCTTGCCTCGCCTCTTGACCTGTGGTTGACTTTATCTAGCTCTTGGATTAAAGGTGTGTGCTTGGACAGAGCCACACCACAACAAGAAGCAGATTTTTTTTTTTCAATTCACAATCTCAGGGCTCACAAAGGATCAAAGATCCTGCAACATTTTACTGACGCTGGACGTAGAAGAGAACTCCTTTATGGTGGAGTGGTGAGAGAGGTCTCTTTGCGGACAGAGCAAGAACTGTAACGGAACAGTCACAGGAAGAGGGGGGACAGGGGCTCCGGGAAGGGCACAAAAGGATGATGGTGGGAATCACTTCTGTGGGGAGGTCAAAGGAAAGGGGGTCGGTGGGAGCTAGCTCAGAGAGCAGGCAAGGCTGCCAGTGTAGGCTCTGCAGTGCTTGGCTTTACTCATGTATTTTATTCCAAAACCTGATGAATGGACTTTGCAGGGCTTTTAAATTGTGATAACATATGTGTAACAAACATTTTAATGGCCTAACCAATTTCAGATGCATAGTTTAGTGGTCTTAAGCACATCTACATTGACATTTGCCATCACCACGGTCTCACTTTACAATTATTTTGCTCTTTCCAAACCAAAACTTTGTCCCCATTGAACCCCGGCTTCCTGTTCTCTCTTCCCTCAGTCCCTGGAACCAACATTCTGCTTACTGCCTCTGCAAAGTAGATTATTCTAGATAGTGCATTTAAGTATCAAATATCTTTTTGAGATTGGCTTCTTTCACTTAACCCCATGTATTGAAGGTTCATCCATGCTGTAATGTATGTTTGAATTTCCTTCCATACCTATACTGTTTCCTATGCTGTAATGTGTGTTTGCCGTTCACCCATGGGTGACTCATACAACTGTGCACATATGCCAAATTGGCTGCTGCTGTTGTTTTTGAGATAGGATCACACTACACACCTCGGGCTAGCCTGAAACTTGCTACATAGCCTAAGATGGTATCAAACTCTCTTCTGCCCCAGGCCCCTGAGTGCTGAGATTCTAGGCCTGTGACACCTTGCTCAGCCCATTCACTCACCTACAGAAGGACTATTGGCTTGTCCCCTCCTTTGAGCTGTGGTTAATGCGATGGTTATAAATGTTCGAGACCTTGATTTTTTGGGGGGGAGGAATATTTTAGAAATGTAACTGTTGGATCTTATAACCAGTCTAGTTTTAGTTGTTTGAGAAAACGCCAAACTGTTCCCACAGTGACTTGTTACCATCTATTTATACAGCTGTACATAGGGGTCCAGATTCCCTGTGGCTTCCAAATATCTGATGCTTTATTTTTTTGTAAATATTTATTTATTTATTATTTATGTGTATGCAAGTGTGACTGCATTCCTCCATGGCTTCTGTTTCAGTTCCTGCTTTTAGGTTCCTGCCTTTAGTTCCTGTCTTGTTTCCCTCAATGGACTGTGACCTGGGATATGTAAGCTAAGGGAACCCTTTCCTTTCCAGGTTGCTTTTGGTCATGGTGTTTTATCAGAGCACTAGAAAGCTTATGAGTTTATGTACCCCATATGCATGAGATGTCCTTGGAAGTCAGAATAAGGCATCCCTGGAACTGTAGATACAGGGAGTCATGCGGGGCTAGATGTCAGTACAGGAAGTCAAACCTAAACCCCAGTCCTCTACAAGAGAGGTAAGTGTTTTTCGTTGATGAGCCATGTCTCTGGTCCCTGGTTCTTCTTTCTTTCTCTTCTGTGGTACTAGCCATCCTGGAGGATCCTTTTTGGAGCTCTCTCTGATGTATCCTTTGGAAAATTTCCTCCGGCTGAGTATGGAGAATGATGTGCAGGGTAGGATGCTCAGCTTCCACACTCCAGCCTGGAGACACTGGCCCTAGAACCGTGCAGTCTGCAGGACACAGCTGCCTGCGTAGAGATGAGCAATAAGCCACAGTGGAGGGACCGGGGCTGGCCCAGCTCTCATAGCGGGAGGCCTGGGGAGGCAGATGGAACCAACAGACTGGCGGTAGAAGTGGGTGTGCAGGACACAGAAGAGTCAGGAGGGAGGGCAGAGATCCCCGTGGGCCCAGCTGCTTCCAAACAGCCCTCAGGAGGGAGGCTGGGTAGGGGGCAGAACTGTCACCTCCATGGAGAACAGGAGAGCATTCTGTTATCTACTGCTGCTTCCAGACGAGGAGAAAGCGGTGGTGTCAGAAAGCCCAAGCTTGCAGCACGTCATGTCCAGGCTGGGATGGGCGAGGCCTGGCTTGGGTATTTTATAGTGCTCTTGATCCTCCTCTCTCCCCTATGTTCCTATCGGGTCCCACCCCAGTGCCTCCCCCCCCCCCTCTTCTCACAGTGTCGTCCTTCAGCATTCAGGAATCCAATTATCTATTCATTTTGTGCAGATTTCTGATGTTTTATTGAACAACAAATAATAGAAAGAAAAAGAAAATAGGGGAGGAGGAGAAATTTATTGACTTTGAAATTTGTGAAAATTGTGTTTGTGTCTGTCTCTTATGTAGGCCAGGCTAGCATAGAATTCCTTTTCTCCTGCCTCAGCTTCCAGAGAGGTAGGACCACAGGCCAGTGCCACCATACTCTCACAGTAAGTACGCCTTACTACTTATTAAGAATAAAATGTTTTGCCTCACATTTAAAGTGGAAGTTCTAAATGTGTCCTGATGTGGATGTTTCAGACCCACACAGAGGAAAACCCCTTCATTGAATAAGCCTTGCTCATGGGTGAGCATTGTTTCCTTGCCTTCCCTACTGGACCTTAAGCTGCCTTACTTTGAAATCTCATCTGGGGAAAGGCTTACTGCTGGACCATTTATTTCTTTCCACCTACTAACTTACGAATTTTTTTACTTAGGACAATGCCATTGACACTTGAGAAATATGAAGCTCCCAAGATATGTCTTGGCTAGAGGGTGGGGACACATAGGTCCTCTGATGGTTTATTAGTACCCCGTGATCCTCCTCTTGAAGGAAACATGTCGTTGATGGCTTTCGTAAGTGCACCTGGTCACAGATCTGCTGCTGGGTGCTCTAAAGCGTGCTCCAAACTTTACCCTACAAGTAAGCCTATAAACACTTCTTCCTTCGTTGATGCGGTTATGAACGCCCCTAGTTCTTATCAGTGGTTTCAATATTGTACAACTAAAAGGAAAAAAAAAACCCAGGCATTCAAGCCTTCACATTCATTTCCTCTCCTGGCTCTGATGGACAAGTGCCAGCTCAGATCAAGAGGGGCCTAGAGAGGGGCACGGGACCCTTTGCCTGGGGATCTGTCCTGCCAGACTTTGGACACTGGAGGCCCGTGTGCAGACTAAGCAATGACTGTGCCAGGTATGCAGGTTTTGTGACATACAGATATTCACAAGAGGTGGCAGCAAAGGGTGGCTGTCAGGGAGAGAGGAGATACCGAGAGTTGGAGAGGAAGGCATCGAGCCAGGCTGAATCAACCGGATAGCGGCGGACCCAGGGTAGGAGCCTAAGTGGAAAGCCAGGAGACGAGACCAGGGCAGGGATAAGGGATACAAAGGATGGGAAGATGGAGGGGGGTGGTCAGAGGAGAGATTCTAGGGCATCTCATGTCACCCTGGGTGGAATATGGACACTCTTCCCAACTAAGCGGGTGCTAGTCTTCTGAGTTTCAGACATTGTTGATTGATCAGTTGGTTGTCTTTCCCCCTAATGTTCATGTTTTGGAGACAGTGTAATGAGTTTGTCTGGGGAGGTCACTCAGTAGGTAAAGGGGGGCTAGATCCCCAGAATCCATGCCCAAAGCCAGGTCTGACAACAGGTGCCTCTAACCCCAGTGCCAGGAGGTAGAGGCCAGAGAAGACCCCTAGGGGACTTGCCCAGCTAGCAGCCTAGTCAAACTGACAAACTCCAGGTTCAATGAGATGCTGTGTCTCTGAAAATAAGGTGGAGTGTGCCTGTGAGAGGGAGTTGACTTTGACATTTGCCCTTCGTACACATGCACAGGCATGCTCACTTGCATACACTCACATGCACAACAGAGGTGAGAGAGCAAGGGCGAGAGAGAGAGAGAGAGAGAGAGAGAGAGAGAGAGAGCATGAGAGTGGCTTGGGCCGTGATGTAAGACCCCTTCCCTGTTCTGGAAATGAGCTGTTTTTAAAAGTCATGGAAGCCCCATTTGAGCTTCCATTCTCTCCCTTTGTCCTTCTGCCATGTAAGATCCTTGCCAGATCACACGGGGCCCTCAACCTTAGACTTTCTAGCATCTGAAACCATGAGAAAGAAGGCTTTGTCTGGCCCGCCTGTCTCACAAGGCTGCAGCCACTGTGCAGAACTGTATACATGTCCCGCCGTGTCCTTGGCCTTGAGCTTTCTCTGTTCAGAGCAGGCTCCTCCTGCTCTGTACCCCATTACAAACACTTCCTGTCCGCTGGGACTCAGATGAAGCAGACAGCAGCTCTGTGCCTGTCCAGAGCCCCAGAGAGACTCCTCTGTCACTTGTGCTTTTCCCTCATGCTGTGTATCATGGCATATGGGTCAAGTTCCCCAAACCACACATTTGGAGGACTCACAGAACTCAGTGTAGTCAAAGCTGAGGTTCATGGCAGAGACACAGGGAAGAAGAAACTGAGTCTGGGTAACCGGCTTGTGCCTTTCCCATGGGCTCCTCTTCCAGAGCACATGTGTCCCCCAGCAATGAAGACACAGCTGCAGGCATGATTCTTCTCCCCCAAAAGCCAGTTAGAGACTCAATGTTCAACACTTTTATTATAGATTGGTGGTCTAGGCACCTCCACCTGGTGCTTATCTAGACACCCCCTATGCCTGGCCAGGACAGGAGGTCAGTCACTGTTTGCACAGTCTGGATACAGAGAACTGTTGATTGAGTCCCTACATGCTGAAGGGGTGGACAAACAGTAGGCCTGCCTGGCTGAACCCCAGGCTACTCTTGTTGAGCTGTGTTATTTGGACAAACTCCATTACCTTTCTCGGCCTCATTTTTATATCTCTAACAAGCGGGTCCCTGATGTCAATTTGACAGGATCTAGGATCTCCTAGGAAACAGGACTCTAATTGTGCCTGTGAGGGATTATCTAGATTAGGTTAATCGGGGTGGAACAGCCACCTTAGCTGTGTGGCACTGCTCCGTGAGATAGGTCAGGCTAGATAACAAGAAACTAAGTACTGTGCCAGCACCCCTCTCTCTGCTTTCCGGATGTGGGTGTCATGGGACCAGCCGAACCCAGATTCTCCTACCATGACTTCCCTTGTCATGACCGATAGCACCCTTGAGCTATGAGCCAAAATAAACCCTTCCTTTCCTAACTTGCTTTGTCAGGGGGTTTTGTCACATCAATAGACAAGCTGTTAATACGGTGTGCTAACAAAGGGTCATTGTACTTTGCTGTATGTGTTGTTTGTTCAGTTAGTGCAACCTGGGATAGTGGGCCCAGGTTAGTGGGTAGCTAAAGAGGGATGCCAACTCTAGAGCCATTGGTTATGGAGAATAGAAAAACAGAGTGATTATTCTTGGTGCATGAGGAAAGAAAAGAAGGAAAACACTGGAAGTCTTTGGTCTAAGTGGCTGGGAGCAAAGGCACTCTTGGAAATACAGATTTCTGGGTCCCGGACAACAGGGCCATTGATGAAGATGGGCCAGTCTTCCACAGGTCTTGTTGCTGACCCTTGGCCATCCAGTCACCAGTCAACCATGAGCTTCTTGAAAAGAGTGTGGGAGTAGGCACATCCTCCCTCCCTCAAGTGTGTGTAAGAGACCTTGGTTGTTGCCTGCCCTGTGGACCTACCTGCCACCTTCCAGGAGTGTCTCCCCAACCCAGGCCCTGCTACTCAAGAGACTCTGCTCAGCTCCATGAGCCCCAACCTTGCCTTTGCTGGTGGGATTGTACCGGTTAACCCCAGAGCAGGTTAGTATTAGGCAGAGGACTGGGTTGAAGAAATGAGCTAAACTTTGAGGATAATTTTCATAGACATTTAATATCAGGTCCTATATGCTTTATCATGTAATTAAAGCATGTTATCTGAGGCTGTGACATTTGTAAAGAAAAGGGGTTCTCCCGGCTCACTGCTCTACAGGGTTGGGAATATGACGCTGGCAGAAGGTTGGCTATGGTGAGGACCCATGGGCAATGGCCTCACAATGACAGGAGTACATTTAAGAGAGATCACATGGTGAGTGGGGAAGAAGTGATCAAGGAGAGGCCATCTTTCTTTTTTCATAGCAATTACCTCCCGCCAAGAACAAGCTCACATTAAGAGACCAGCATTCATTCCTTATGAGGATTCACCCGATGGCCTACTTTCTTTCTCTTAGCCCCATTTATTAGGGGTTCTACCATCTCTCCCACAGTGGGATGAAAGCTTCCAACACATGAACCAGGGAGGACAAGACAGATCTTAGCAGGCTGTGGAATTAGGGGTATGTAAGCTAAACGACTCCAGTGAGGAGTGCTGGGTGTCCGTAAGGGTGGTGGGCATTATCTGCAGACAGAAGGAAGCCTTCGCAAGTCATGGTTATCAGAGACAAGAAATTCTGGTACGTAGGATGGGAACCGGCACAGAGGGCTGCAAAAGCCAAGGAGCAGCATGCATTCCACAGTTGCAGGGGATCCAACCCAGTCATTTCGTTTGGGCTCAGGACACCAGCCCTTGGACTCCTCCCCACACTAGCTTTGTGGGGACATCACGCTAAGTTCCTTAGCCTTCTTGGAGTTGTTTTTCTCTGTTGTCTGATAGGAGGCGGCGGTGGTTTGTGTGGGAAATGTCCCCAGGGGCTCCAGTATTTGAACACTTGGTCTTCAGTTGGTGGTGCGGTTCGGAGGTTGTGGGCCCTTTAGGAAGCAAAGCCTTGCTGGAGGAAGTACGTCACGGGGGTGGGCTTTGAGTGGTCATTGTCTTGACCTGTTTCCTGTTTTCTCCTCTGCTTGGAGCTTGAGGTTGAAGATACAGTCTCTTAGCTGCCTGATCCTGCTGCCCTGCCTGTCTGTTGCCACAGGCCAGAGTGGTTCATCTCTCTGGAGTATAAGTTAGTTCTCTTCCATGAGTTGCTTTTATTCATGGTGTTTTGTTGCAACATCAGGAACATAATTAACACAAGAACTAATATCGCCAACCTCTGCAGGGTTTTGTGGGAAGGACCTGAATACAACACAGGCTTGGGCAGTTCATGATGCATGTACATGCCTGAGAATGTTGGCTAGTGTGGAGTATCCTCACAACTGTTTACTGTGGTCCTCCAGATGGTTCTCTTCTGACCACATAAATCAAAGAGCCCCACGGCCGACAATTTTCTCTGGAGGGATTCTTCCACGGAGATTACAGTTGCCAGCCCCAGCTTTCAGAGTTCTGCAGAACACAGCCAGCCGGCAAGCTATATTTTCCTGATATCTGATATCCTCTCTTCCAAAGCATTCAGAATTGTTTCCATGCTTACCCTGTAGCAATGTGGTGAGAATAGAAGTCTTAATTTTCACAAAGCTCTTTAAATGTGTGTGACGAGTGTCCACCATGTATCTGGCCCTTCCCTTAGAGAAATAAAAGCATTAAGGAATAAATGTACCCACCCAGAAAAGCTCAGGCCCCAGTGTTTCTTCTCAAACACTGGGCCTGCAAAAGCTCCCACCCTCCCCCTGTTGTCCCCTGCTGAGAGAGACATGCCAAGCCTTCTCTCTCCATCTGTGTCCCTGTCTCCTGTCTCTGAGATGAATCTCTCCATTATGGAGATGATGAAAGTGACATTTCTTCCTATCAGAGTTTGAGCTTATTTTAACAATAGAACTTACAAATGTATCCAGGGAAATAAGACTTGAGGTATTTGGAGAAGTTTGCTTTCCCTGGGCTTATTATGTTCTCAGTACAGTTTCCACTCGAGGGCTTTTATCAGAAGAGAACTGAATACCAACTTTTCACAGGCAGAAACACTGTCTTTAAGCTGTAGGTGAATGCCAATGTTCAGAGACTGGTCCTGCTACACTGCTTTCTGGCTAGAAAACACCATCTGCCCCGCCTTTCCTATGATGCTGCATCTGCTTCCTCCGAGTCTAGCTTAGTCTCTTCTTAGCTGACCACTGCACCGCTGTAACATCTACGGCACTAAGAGCTTTCACAAGCTGGACTTACAGGGAGAGCGGGAGAAATAGTTTTCTCCAGGTGAGAGCACCAATTGGCTATCCAGTTCCAAATGGTCAGCCCTGAAAACACGAATATTAATTACAAGGAACCCTATACAGCCTAAAGAGGCTATATTTAGAAATATGTGCATATGTATATGTATGTAACAACAATTAGTGAAAAAAGAAGACATGAATTTGAAAGAGAGAGGAGGCTGTATGGGAGGTTTGGAGGGAGGAAATTGAAGGGAGAAATGATGTAATTGCATTATAATCTCAAAAACAAGAGAAAATGGGGGGGTTGGGGGTTGAAGATGCTGTTGCAGTGTTTGTCTGGCATGTGAGAATCCCTAGGCTTGATCCAAAGAACAATATAAAACTGGGTGTGGCAGCATATGCCTGTAATTTTGGCACTCCAGAGGTGGGAGAAAGAGAATCAGTAGTTCAAGGCCATCTCCAGGTACACGACCATCTGAGGGCAGCTCAGGATACACAAAATCTTATCTGAACAAACAGAGCAAACAAACAGACAGACAAAAGCTAGATCTGATGTTTTCATGCGGAGCTATTGCTGGCTCCACCTGTGGCAGCCTGGCTTAGTTTGAGGCCTTTGGGAGTCCTTACCTCCTTGACACCCTTCCTACTCATAGCCATGAACCCACCCTTTCGGCCTCTCTCACCTCAACACTCTTCTCTCCCAGCTGCTGCCTTTCCTCATGTAAAGTCTTGAGTAGTTTGTTCCATATGTAATGGTGTAGAAGGCTGGGAGGGAGCCTTCTAAGAGGGGCCTGGGGTCTGGAGGGATGACCCTCATGAATGGATTCATGGTTTTGTTTTGTTTTTTTTCATAGAATGGTTAGTTCTCATAGAAGCTCTTTCATACCAACCTTAGACCTTTACATACTTAATAAGACCTAAAAGGCTTTTTGCAACACGCCTACTTCCAAGTGAGAATTAAGGTAGCAGGAAAGTGACACGTTCAAAATAGCACACTCTAGTTTAGAGCCAAAGGTTCATGCCCTTTAGCTTAGAGCTTTTCCCTAATTTCCCCCAATGCAGGAAATGTGCAAGGGCCCAATGTGTGACTTTTTATTTCCAGGACAAAGCCAAGGGTAGAAGGAACAAGGCTCTAGGCTGGAAGATAAAAAAAATTAAGTTAGTTTCTCCCAACAGTTATTATGTGATTTGTTCAAATAATATCACTTTGCCAGCTTCAGGTAGTTTAAATCTGAGGACTCTGGAGAGGGAATAAATGCCCGGATGGAGAGAGAGAAGGCTGCTGGTGCTTCCCCATTGCTGCTCCTGGTTGCTGCTGGTGCAGTTGGTTGAGAAGTTAGAGATCTCCTGAAATGAAGACTGGACTTGCCTCAAGGAGAAAGAAAAGTTTTTTCTGCTCTTTTTTTTTTTTCTGTTGGCCTGGCGAGTTTTATGTCAACTTGACACAAGAGTTATCTGAAAGGAGGGAACCTCAACTGAGGAAATGCCTCCATAAGATTCAGCTGTAAGCCATTTTCTTAATTAGTGATGATGGGAGTGGGACCAGCCAGATTGTGGGTGGAGCCACCCTGGGCTGCTGGTCCTGGGCTGTAAGAAAGCAGGCTGAGCAAGCCACGGGGAGCAAGCCAGTAAGCAGCACCCTCCATGGCCTCTGCATCAGCTCCTGCCTCCAGGTTCCTGTCCTGCTTGAGTTCTTGTCCTGACTGCCTCCAATAATGAACAGTGATGTGGAAGTGTAAGCCAAACAAACCCTTTCCTCCCCAAGCTTCTTTGGTCACGGTGTTTCATCACAACAATAGTAACCCTAACTAAGACAGCTATTAAGCCCTCAAAGGCTTTGATGATGCCTACATGTGAGAGCAGATATGTGTTGCTTATCAAGTCAGATACTATTTTCTTTTGGAAACCCTCACGATCCACCAGAAATCATCAATTATCTGAGTATCAATTAACTCGGCACATGAAATCACAGTATCAAAGTTCTGCAAGCTCTAAAAATAAGATTTGATTGCTCTAGTCTTCTTGTACCCAAGCCCACGTGGCTCTCTGAAGTATGTGTCTGGGTTCTCTGCTTATCTCTCAAGGAAGGGCTGGGTCTTTGTGCACCGTGATAAACCCTGAGGTGGGAGGCAGGATCTGAAGCAAGGTGCTAAGCTGGAAAAACTGCACATAGTAAGACTAAGGGAAAGAATGAAGACTGCACAACTTCCATTTAGTGTGATTCTTGTACAAGAACAAAAGTTATAAATTCTGTGTATGGAAAAAAAGACTTGAAAGAAGCGCATTGCACTATTTTTGTTAGTTGGTTTGGAAGCTTTGTGTTGCTTTTCTTTGTCTTTTATATGGTCTTCTCTGGGTTTCCCACATTTTCTGTAGCATCTATATTTACACTTCTAATAGAAAATCAGCAAGATGTATTTTGTTTTTTTAAGTAAAGAGCTCAGAATTGACTTCCTTCTGGAATGCATGCCATTCTGCCTCTGCTTCGGAGCCTTTTCTCATCAGAAATATGGGAGCCTGAGACATTGTCATTATTCACACCGGGGTGAGGTTTCCTCAAACTCTATGGAGGGAAACACTATATTTATAAAACAGATTTGTACTCAACCCAGTTCAATTAATAGTCTATTGTTAAAAAATAAATAAAATTGGATGGATTGAGAAAATGTGGTCCATATCCACAATGGGATTTTATTTGGGAGAAAAATGAAATGATATGATTTGCAGGAAAATAAGTGAACTGGAAAATATTTTATGTAGTGAGGGAACACAGGCTCAGAAAGACAAGCGTGCAAACGTTTCTCTCATGTGTGGCTCCCTTCTTCAACCTGTTAGATTTGTGTGTTCAAGTTGGAGTAAATGTCTGTAGAGTCCCAGAACCAAAAAGGGACCATGTTGAGCGGAGATGTTAAGGGAAGAGAGCAGAAGTAGAATATAGGGTGCAATATGGAAGGAGATGAAAGACATGCTGTGGATGGAAAGGGTTAACTAGGGCTGGGAATCGAGATGGGAGAAAAGGGTAGAGGGAAGAGCTAACCAAAATTATGAATGCACGAGAAAAAAAAGACATGGAAACTACCACCTTCTAGGTCAATTATAAAGGTGTAATTAAAAGAAAAGAAAGCAGAAGCTCGCTGCTGCCCCAGAAGCCATGGCTTATTAAACAAACTCACTGTAAGGTGTGAGGTACCTCCTCATGAGGCCCAGAAACCTTCCAGAACAATACAGGACATTACCTTTGCCTCTGGGTGCTCTAATGGTTCAGTGTTGTCAACCTGACGGGATCTTGAGTCACCCAGGAGACAGGCTCAGAGGCACCTGAGACATTACTTAGATTAAGTTAGCTCTTGGTAAGCCTAGGAGAGTATCTTGATTAGGCTAATCCATGTGGGAGACCGAGCCTAAAGGAAGGTGGCATCATTCCCTTGGCTTGATTCTTAGGCTGAGTAAACAGAAAGAAGCTGAGCTGTGCATTCGCCAGTCTCCATTTCTTGACTGTAGTCATAGTGTAACCAGCTCCTGACACCCGAGAATGCCCTGCCATGACAGACTGTAGCTTCAAATTGTGAAAAAAAATAAACCTTCTCCTTTAGGTTGTTTTCGTCTGGGTATTTTTTTTTTTATCAGCAACAGAAAAAGTAATTAAAACAGTTGCCTATAAGAACCAGATAGTAAGACCTTGTTCATGGAAATACTACATGCTTCCATTGTGGGACATAGAGAAATTAACTTGGAGGTGATCTGACAGCTTCCTCTTTGCTGGCCAGCTCTCACAGAGCTTGGAAGTGCTGTGTAGGCTCCTCAGTGAGAAAAATCACCAATAGCCTGACCTAGCCACGAACCCTGTGTGCAGCAATACTGAGCTCGCAGGCAAGACATGCTCACTGGTGCAACAGCGGCACGATGGTTAAGGGGGAAAACAGTTACTTCATGACTGTGTTCAAGGCGGGAAATCATGCCCAGAACTGTAAACCAAGCCAAAAGCTCATGGTGAGGGAGGACGTAGGTTCCAGAGTGAACTTACCACTGATGGATTGCTGAATGGCCATGTGATCAAACTGGCTTCCAAATATTTATCTCTATAGGATAGTGCTGCTCTCTGCTTTGGTCAGAAAAGCTTCTTTTGCCATGTGTGGCAGTGAGCGCAGAGACTGCCTGCAGGTCCAAGTGTTGAGAAATATGACTTGAAACCTCACTTCTACGTGGGATCCATATTGCTGCCTTTGAGCCCCAGGGAGGGTCGTGAGCACTGCTATGTGGGAAAGGTGAGAGTTGGATAATGGGGAGGATCCTGTGAAATGCTGTCCTTTGGGCAGGACATGGCTGCTGCATCTATGAGCTCAGTGCCGGTTACTGGCCCAAGACCTGAACAGGACCAGGCCCATCAAAGTTCAAGGTGAAAGAGGGGCTTATGGACTCCCTGAAGAACTAGAGGCAGTTGCTGTTACCAGAGGAGGGGAGGCTTACACTTCATAATGGTGTAGCCACTGATAACTTGTTCTCACTCAAGGAAATAATCCCTCATGCATGCTCATGAAAGCAGCCCTAATTAAATACAACAGTCGCACAGAAGACGTGAAAATGTGGGAGGGACTTGTTTGAACAATGACGAGGAAATGAAAATGAAAAAAGAAGAATAAAATAAAAATTGTTCCCAAAGGCAGTAACCTTTTATGTGTTCTAATACTGACCTCCCCCCTCCCAGTGTGTCCTAATGGATTCTAGAACTCACCAGAACCTAAATGTGCTGTTCTGTGGGGTTTCCTCCCTGTGTACAGAGACCTTTGATAAAGTGTTGTATAAATGAAACACCATGCACTGACAGCAGTAACTACCAAGGAAGTAGAACAATTATGACAATATACTGTATTAAAAGTTTCGATTGTAGTCTTCATCGCTCAGTGTCGCTTAGAGAAGCTTCCCACTGTGTATATTCATCGTACATGGCAATGGGCCACAAAGTCTTTCTCGTGCAAGTGCATAAAGTACATTCAACATGTTCTACCTCAGACCCCATCTCTCCTTTCTTGCCCATCCCATTCCTGTTAGTCCCTTGTGTCCTCCACGGAGTTTCAGTTCCACTTTTGTGTCATATACACATTCCTGATTTTATGTATCCATAGAAAATCTAGGAACCAAAAATGCGAGAATGCACACACTGCTTCTCTTTCCAAGACACACTCCATATGATCATCCCAGTTGCTTCGATTTTTGGCAGCTAACAACTTTGTTCTTCGTAACTGACAAAATTCCGTTGTGTGTATGTACCATATTTCTTTTTGCTTCTTTCCTTCTTTGTTCTCTCTGCCTCGGTCTATCTGTCTGTCTCTGTCTCTGTCTCACTCTTGATAGGAACTGAATGTAGGCCTCACACAGACCCTACTACTATATCCTCAGCCCCTATACACCACATTTTGTTTATCCATCTATCTGCTGATTCGGTTGGTATCATAGATCGGCTGTTTTGAACAATGCCACCTCAGACAGAAATGTTCAAGTGACCCTGTGATGTCTTTACTTAGAGTCCTTCAGGCAAGTGCCCAGGAGTGCTTTATCTGGGTTAGGATGTAGCTCTGTTTTTAGTCTTTTAAGGGGCTGTTTTCCATAGTAGCTAGACTAGTCATTTGCATATCCTCAGCTGTGTATAAGAGTTCCTTTTTATCCACATTCTTGTTAGCATTTGCTGGTTTTCTTTCTTGATGACTGCCATTCTGACTGAGTGAGACAGTAGTTTTAGGATTTGTTTATTTATTTATTTTTTAAAATTTATTATGTAGGTGAGTGCGCTGTCTGCATGTACTCCTGCACGCCAGAAGGGGGCATCAGATTACAGTATAGATGGTTGTGAGCCACCATGTGGTTGCTGGGAATTGAACTAAGGACCTCTTGGAAGAGCAGACAGTGCTCTTAACCACTGAGCCATCTCTCCAGCCCTAGATTTGCTTATTCTTATTTTCTTAATTATGTGCATGTGTGTATGTCATTTGTGCTTCCGTTTCCTTACCATTTCTGTGAGCCCAATAGTAAAAACTACCTAATTGGATTGTTCTGAAAATTAAATGCTTTATAATTTATATGTGCATGTGTGTGTGTGTGTGTGTGTGTGTGTGTGTCAATGCCCAAACAGGCCGGAAGCATCAGATTCCCTGGGGAACTAGAGTTGCAGGCGCCTGTCAGTCAGCAGACACGGATTCTGGAATCCGAACTGAGGTCCTCTGAAGTAGCTGCACTGCTCTGCACTGATGCACCTTACCACCCTCTGAAGTAGCCGCACTGCTCTGCACTGATGCACCTTACCACCGTCTGAAGTAGCCGCACTGCTCTGCACTGCTCTGCACTGAGGCACCTTACCACCCTCCTCAACAGGTTTCATTTGCATTTTGCTAAAGTCTTCTGAGGTTGAACATTTTTTGTTATATTTATTGGCCATTTGTAGACATTTCATCTTGTGAAATGTCTCTTCATTTAGCTGACTGTGTCACATGGTCTCCTGTTTGGTTTTGAATTTTTATATTACCTGGATGTTAATTCTCCAGCAGATTTATAGCTAACAAAGATTCCCCCTGTCCTGTCAGCGGACTCTTCACTCCATTAGCTACCTCCTTAGCTGGCTGTATAAACTGTCATTTTACGTTCACAGAGTCCCGTTTGTGAATTGTCTGCATTATTTCCCATCTCTCACCGTATCACTTGTTCTACATTCACCTTTCTCACGGTTCACTGGGAAGACAATGTCTGCACGATCAAATGAAGCAGGACATAGATTGAAATGGAGTATTAAGCTACTTCACAAGGTTAACTGGAACACAAAGTTTACTGATACTCTTAACAGTTGATCTGATAATCAGTGTCTGATCTCTGCTCTGTAGCTAATGGGAAGGTAGAGTGTATAGTGTGAACTGGTCAAAGGGTTGGCTCACTGTTCCAAGTGAAATGGAATGCGATTTCATCATGCTACTCAAGATGGTGTGCAATTTAAAACTTACAAATGGTTTGTGTCTGGAATCTTTCACTGAATATTTTTATACTATGATTGACCACATGTAATTGAAAGCATGGAAATGAAAACCATGAATAAAGCAGGCAGCTGTGTGTACTCTACTGGCTGTCTTGGTCTTTTTTTTGTTTTTGTTTATGTTTTTTTTTCAACATAGGGTTTCTTTGTGTAGCCCTGGTTGTCCTAAAACTTGCTCTGTAGACCAGGCTGGCATCAAACCCACAGAGACCCACCTGCCTCTGCCTCGTGAGTGCTGGGACTAAAAGCATGCACCACCTGGCTATGTCTTGGTCATTTAAAAATTACTGTTATAAGACACTATGAACAAGGCAACTTACAAAACAAAGAGCTTATTGGGGGCCTACTCTTTCAGAGGGTGAGTCCACGACCATCCTGGTGAGGAGCATGGCAGCAAGCATGTAGGAATGACACTGGATCTGAGAGCTCATAGCTGATCTGCAAGTCCAAGCAGAGAGAGAGGGGAGAGAAAGAGAGAGAGAGAGAGAGAGAGAGAGAAGGGAGAGAGAGAGAGAGAGAGAGAGAGAGAGAGAGAGAGAACTGGAAATGGAACAGGCTTTTGAAACCTCAGAGCCTACCTCATACCTCCTCCCACAAGGTCACACCTTCTAATGCTTCCCAAACAGTTCCACCAGCTGGAGACCAAGAAGTCAAATGGATGAGCCTATAGGGGCCATTCTCATTCAAACCACAATACAGACACTGTTCCATAAATTATAGCTCCATGTATATTAAGTCAAGTTTTTCCAACAACAGTTCATGGAGAAGATCATGTTCTTTTTCCGTGGAGGAAACTGAGGAGCAGTTCTTAGGAAATGGAGCAGCAGTGTGGCTTAGAGCTGATCCAGCCAGGACATGTCTTTCTCCTCCTTTCATGCATTAGTGAACTTTGCACTTTTCCTGACGGAGGTGTGGCAGGGTGAAATGGCTGATGGCTTATAGCTAAAGACTGCAAAGACTTAGGAGCAGTGGGTGTAGTGTGCTCCGTCTTAAGTTTTCTTTTGTTGGGATTTCTAGAGCTCTGGGGGATTCTGTTAAGAAACCTTGATCAATTAAAGTGAACTCTGATTCATACATGCCTCTCGTTCCTCTTCATTTCCTGACAGCTTCTTTAGCTTACAGATGCCCAATTTAACAGAGAATAAATTAGTGGCCACGAATAAATCTTAGCAAAGTGCAGAGAAAGCACTCCCTTGCTACATTTGCTAAATGGAATGTACAAATGAGCCCAAGTTCTTAGAAGAAACCCAGTTCTTAGAGATTATCCCAATCATGCATCTGTGAGTAAAATTGCCAATTAATTAATTTAAGTGAATTGGAGAATATAAACACAAAAGAACATTTTCTCAAGATGGCTTTGTTGGGGTTTTAAACGGAAACCATGGATGGAGATCTATTTAAGCGGCCAGTCCATTGAGCAGGCATCTTATTTGTACGAATGGGAAGCCCAAGCAACTCATCCCTGATGCTGGCCAGGGTGCTGCTGATGGAAGATGCTCATCACTGTCCCCACCCCCCTTAGCAGAAGACAAAGACAAGACCAGAAGCCTCCAGTGGCTACTTACAGAGAAGCTGGTTGCTGTGCAGAGGGCCTGGTGATGTTAGTCTGGAAGGCTGGCATGCAGCCAACTCCTCCCTCCAGCCTCAGGTGGTTGTATCTGGGGCAGGATGGGTAGGGTATCAAGGTTGTCCCTGAACCTGATAATAAGTGGTTCCATAGAGCTGGCATTCTTCATGTGCTCTACACTGAGCTTGGGTTTTGTACAGCAGATAATGAAGATAAACGCCCAGGTTGTGTGTGTTTGTGGGTGTGTGGGGGAGACTTATAGTCTGTCTTTTGTGATATCATGGATGCTGCCCCAAGGAAAGTAGAGGAGGAATTATAGGAGGGCTCAGAGCTGATGGCACAGAAATTTGTTAGGATAAGGTCTTCATTTTCTAGGTGAGAAATAGTGAAGATGGAAGAAGCCAGAATTTTAAGGGTCTATCATGTGCCAGTCTGAGCACTGTACTGAGTCCCTCGATGTGGCCGTCTGTATAAGAATGTCCTACCCCTTGAGACTCAGATATTTGAAAGCATTAGGAGGTATGACCTTGTTGGAGCAGGTGTGGCCTGGTTGGAGGAAGTGTGTTGTGAGAATTCTGGAATTTTGGGTTCTTTAAAAAACAGAAATATTATAAAAAGGTGTTTTCGTTTTAACCCCAGGTGTGGGACATGGGGCTGCTTCCAGGCAGCTGGATGTGATTTGTCTCGTGCTCTGGCAGGGACATGGTTTTGCCAGGTGCAGCTTGTTTCTGCAACTGTGTGACATTCAAAATTCCGGGAACTTTTTAGAGGGTATGTAAATGCTATAGGCAATTGTGGGTCACTCAGAGGGGGTGGGGGAGTTGTGGTTTGTTAGTAGTCAAGCTCAAAGAAGAAGAAAGAAATTAGATTCAAGGATTGATTATTTCTCTCTCTTCCCTTTATCCTTTTTTCTTTCCTATCTAGTGATCGGGTAAAATTGGCGGATAAAGGGTGGGAACAAAAAGAACCCAAAAGTAGCAAAGACAAGCTACAGAAGTGTGTCACTGGGGTGGGCTTTTGAGTTCTAAATGCCCAAGCCAGGCCCAGTGACCTTTTCTCTTGCTGCTTCATGCAGAGCTGGACTTAGAACTCTCAGTTACCTCTCCAGCACCATGTACATGTTTTATAAGAGTTGCCCTGGCCATGGTGTCTCTTCATAGCAATAGAAACCCAAACTAAGACCCCTTACTTAAATTTCCATTAAGTCCCATGAAATTCCTGTGAAATCCTTCATTGTTGCCACTCTACCTGTGAGGACTGAGAGATATCACTGGGGAATGAATCTGCTCCAAGGAATGGTCGCCCTGCCTCTGAGCCATTGGCTGGATCCTGTGGGCAGAGGCATGATGAGGGCTAGCTGTGTGATACCCTGGAGGAAGGAAACAAGGTGATTAAGTGAGGGGACTAAGCTTGCTGCATGGTGGGGCATAGCCAGGAAAGGGACGTGGGGTCATTTAATATGTTTCAAGTCCAACCAGCAAGAGCTTGTGTTTGTCAACCCTTGTTATTAGCAGGAGGCTCAGCGCAAACTTGATTTCCCATTCGTAACGTCCTACTTAGCCCCCAAGGAGAGAATGGCTCAGTTTAAACAGCTTCACCAGGATCATGAACAACTTGGGACTCACCATGTCAGGGTCATGCGTGGGCCAGCTGCATCAGCAGGAGCTTGCCGCACATTCCCCCTGAGCCCCACCGCATCTCTGCTGCATTGGCCTCTGACTGATGCACACAGAAAAATCTGAGAAGGCCGGTCTATGTAACAAACCGTTCTCTGTGTGTAAGCACAAGTTCCACACTCTTCATCTGAATCAGAAAGGAGCAAGGCGACAATACCTTTGCTGTGTGGGTACGAATGTCGAGTGTCTGGCACCGTAACAAGTACCTAGGGCAAACAGCCATTCTACAACGCTGTCCCCCCCAACCAACACACATGCAGCGGTACCCCCCTACGCAAGAGCACTACAGCTGGGCCTTTGTAATGTTGACATCCCTCATTGCAAGACGGAGCTTGGAGGGCCTTTGGACCCTCGCCTGAGTAGCTGGCCCCTCTGTCCAGGCATCTCTATGCTCATTGGCCCTAATTGCATGTGGCCTCGGGGTCTCAGGAGGTGGAGCAGACAGGCTGCGGAGGACTGAGGGATTGGGGCTCCATCCCAACATCCACGGTGAAGCCACCAACCAGTGCTGGATCCTGGCTTTCCAGGGCAGGTCCTTCGAGGTCACCCATGTTCCTGACAGTTACCCCTACCCATGCTCCAGCATTTACCTCTGCAGAGGGATCTTCGGTGATGGCGATTTTGCTTTGTCATTGGAACCCTAGAAGGGGGTGGGGGGTCAGTTGTCTATCTATCCCTCCCAACTTGCTTGTTTTAGCTCATGGTTTGGGGGTGCCAGTCCCTGATCAGCTGGGCCTGTTGCTTTCAGACCTGGAATTAGGCAGTATATCCTGGCAGGGAATGTGCCATGGAGCAAAGCCGTTCACCTCAAGGCAAGGAAGTGAAAGAGAAGACAGGGCTCGCCACAGCCCCCCAGGAGCACACTCCCAGAGACCGGAAGGCCTCCACCAGGCCCCATCCAGGGTTCTATCACCTCCGGTTAGAGCTTTCAAGTCACAGGCCTTGGAGAATACTCTAGATCCAAATTCCAGCAGGCTCTGTCTAAGGTCGAAGGAACAGAAGCCAAGTGAGTCTGCAACAGAGGCTGTCTTCTCAGGAGGAAGAGGCTCTCAAGCATTCATTCACCAAGCAGAAAACCATTCATCTTGGCTGACAAAATGGCTTCCCTACACTGACAGGCTGCATCTCCTCTTGATCAAAATAATCCTTTATATTCTTAAGGTGCTTTTGTCACAGAAACAAGAAAAAATAGCAAATATACTACTCAGTCACTCAACATTCTCATTATGTACTCACAATGCACTGTACATGGCTTATTATCTAGCAGAGAAAATAGATGTCATATTTGCAATTAATTCTAATTTGGGTGACTTTGGTCTCAGTGTTTGCATAGTCCTGGTTTACCTCTGCAAACTGGTAGATTTATAGAGATCATTTTTGATTCTTAAATATCTGGTTTGAAACAGAAGGCTGTAGTGGTCTGAACATTGCTCTTTCCAAACTCGTGTTCAAACTGGATCACCAGTGGGATAGCATTGATGATGGGAGTATTGTCTGTGGTAGTATTGACTGTGGTAGTATTGATTGGTGGGGGTATTGATTGGTGGGAGTACTGTGTGAGGAGCTGTAGGGGGATCTGTGGGGTAGCTGAGGGGGAGCTGAGGGGAGGGCCCTGTGATTATGCCAGAGGCAGGTGATCACAGTGACATTGTTTCCCCTCTGTTGAAACAGTAGCTCCCCGGCTCCCAAACTCACTTTTTGCTTCTCAGACACTTCTCCAAGAGCTTCACTCTCTGCTGTCACACGGAGTCTACCTCACTGAGGTGTGGTAGGAAAGTCCAACAGATGCCACTGGTTAGAATGCCATAGGGCTAAGACGTCAAAGCTTCCCTACCCCCACCAAAGCGCAAGACTCTTGTTCCTGTGCCAGAAACTTTTCTTAAAAATGACCTAATCTTGACTTAATGATTAAGAATAGAAATGTGCTCCAAACTTTAGATAAGACTGGGGAAGACTGCTGCTATTTTTTTAGCATATGAATAGTCAGGTAGATGATTTGAATCCTCGGGCTTAGTTTTGTGTGTATAGAATAAGAACATTAGTTACTTGATAAGACTGATGTGGAGAATAAATGAAGTGTGTATCAGTTCACCCTGAATATACATGTCTAACCATCCCCTCTCCATGCTTTAGCACTGATGAGCTGCACGTGGTCCATCCCCAGGCTGTTATCTAGTCCTATTCCTGTGTTGATGGTGGGTTCAGGCTTGGGGTGAACTGTGAGTGATGCAATAGGAGAAAATACTCGCTTTGGAGTGTACGTGAAGAGGTCTATTCACAGACAAGACATAGACATTCCATTAAACATTGCTGTTTTTAAAACGATGGCATTCATATTGTGACTGAAAGTAGCGCCCAGGAGGAGCAAGGAAGGAGGGTTGACGGTGCCTGAGTTGCTGGGTTAGACTCCTAGGCATCACCCTACTTTGGCACTGCTATGGGAGTAGTGAGCCTTACCTATTGCTTGTGATGTCCTGAGTTTTCTGTTGGACTGGAGAGGTGGCCGGGTCATTAAGAGTTTCCTGTCAGCCCTATTGAAAGCATTACCATGGTTGCCATGCACTGCACAGAGCAGGAGTCAAAGGCTGTCTTCCCAGTTAATTCCAACTTCTAGAACCACCTCACATTTGTACCAGGGTTATAACACATCTTCATTCTTAATCAAGTCAGGTGTTCAACAGAGACAGAATAAAAGGTAATTGGGAAGGGCCTTTGATGTCTCAGCCCCACAGTGTCTACGTGAGTGCTAGCCATCCCTGACCTGTGAGGCAGCAAACAGAGCTTCCAGGCAAAGCAAAATAACCAGGATGTGGTGCTATCCCCAGCGCTCAGACTAGTAGACAGAATTCACTGCTAGAACAGAACATCCAAGCTGAGTGACTTACAGAAAGAACATTTACATTTCACAATTTTGGGTGTTGGAAAGTCCTATGGCAAGTGTCCAGCAGCTAGAGAGGACAACCAGATGACCATGGCAGAAGGTGGGAAGGCTAGCTAGAAGAGAGAACGTTGGGAAGTTGTGTCCCATTGGTCTTCTCGTATAATCCCTGGAGATGGCGGGGTGATACTTAACAAAAATAAAACAACCTTGAATAAAGTAGCTATTGCAACCCAAACAGTTCTTTCTGTTTATTTCTTAATTGTTGTATGTTGTATGATATTCACTATTGATCTATCTTCTGGTAATACTGCTGTTAGTCCTAAACAGCTGTATACCCAAATCACCACACAGAGACTGGGATTTATTTAATTAACCTAGAACACAATGCTGGTTACTCCATCCTAAACCTCCAAGCCCTCGTAGTTTCCTAACATTTAGATTTCCCACATTATACTTGCTTTTTGTGAAATCTTAGGTCCGGTTCATTCTCCACATCGTTCCAAGACCTCTCCTCCAGCCTTGCTCTCCCAGCTCTGCCTCTCTTCTCTCCTCCAGCTCTGCTCTCCACCGCTTCCTGTCCTCTGGCTCCTCCCCTCTCCCGCCTACTCCTTCCTCTCCATTGCTCAACATTGTGGCTGGTTGTTTTATTTTGTCATGTTTACACAAAGTTGAGACAGGTGATGCTTAGAATAAGTATCACAATGCAATGTCCGGATTGAAACCAGAGAGTGGGGGAGAGAAATCAGCATTTGAATGAACAAGGGTAAGGTGTATACATTTCAAAAGAACATTATACCAACACTTACTAAATCACCTCTCTGAGTTTTTAAAAGATTTATGTTCACATGTGTCTGTCTATGTCTGTATGAATATATGGTGTGGGGGGGCACTGAGGTCAGAAAGGGGTGTTGGATTCCCTGGAGCTGGAATTACAGGTGGTCATGAGCTACCTGAGGTGGATGTAGGAACTGAACTCAGGTCCTATGCAAAGAGCATCTAAGCCTTCCAGCTCTGAACCTTGATGATTATCAAATAAAAAAAAATTCATCAAAGGACAGAATAGGTGACAAACACAGTCCATACGGTGCTTGAAGAAGTCTTAGAAGTATTGAGAAAAAAATAAAAAATAACCACGGAGTTCATCTTTAACCAGTGTTATCTACCAGAATGATGTCTTGTTAAAACTGCAACATGTCCTGTTTGTATAAGGCATGGAGAAATAGAAAAACTATAAATCAGAACAGAAAATAAATGAAGGTTCCTCTTGGGAGTAAAGTAATCTTGGGATTACTGAATGTTAACTCTCTCTCTTTCTCTCTCTGTCTCTGTCTCTCTCTGTATATATTTTGTTTTTTTGTGGTAAAACTAACAGAGAGCCCTGAGTAAATGAAGTTGTCAAAAAACTTCTGTACAATCCCTAGGGTCAGTAGAAAAGACATTCCTCCTTTGGCTGCTTAAGGAACAGAAAATCAGAGTGGTGTGAACAAGCAACTTAATCCATGCAGGAGTCAATCTGAAGGGACTCGTCCTGTGCAAATACTACTCTAAGGTCTTGGAGGCTGGCTTTCCATTGCATGAGGCTCTGACTTTTGCTTCCATGTCAGACATAGCAGTCCTCTTCAGGACAAACTCCTTCTGTGTCAGCCCTAACTACAAGTCTTTCAGCTGCTGTTCTTTGGGTCATTTAAGACTCGCACGTTAAAACTCACTAATCTGTCCCTTGAAAAATAGAACTCCATGGGTCATGTAGCTGCCAGCTCTGGGGAAATGTTTACCAAGTTTTGACTCTTTGGCTAAACAGTAACAAATAATGTAGTGGGCAAGAAAACTCAGAGGCCCAGGGAAGGGAACTTCTCTTTGAGCAAGCTGTGGCTGAAGCTGGAGGCCATCTGGGGAGCAGAGGAAATCCATACTGCCTGGACCTGAGGCAGCTGTTGAACTGGCCTCAAGCAAGATTTCTTTGGCTGCAAAATAAGAATCAGCTCTGCCCTGGGAAGCTCACTGCATGCACACTGCTCCTTGAAGTTGCCTGGGAGTACATGTAAGATAGATTGTTCTCACGGACTCTCGAATTTTCAGGCCCTAAGGGCCTGAGTTCCTCCCTGCACTCTTTGGCTGAAGGTTGCTTCTGCTACAAGTAAGTCACTTCACACAGTCCACAAGCCAATGGCTCAGAGCTCACCAGCAACCTGACTTCCAGTTCTCTCTTTTGCTTCCAGAAATGTGTTCAAGTGTCTGAGACCAGTAAAGGACAATGACCTTCCCATGCCCCTCTCTGGATGCTGAGATGAGCCTACCATTATTTCCCTTGGAATTGCAGTGTTTGGGAAGATCCATGATGCTCAGAGCTTGGCAGAAGACAAACCTTTTTGTGTTGCTTTCCTGTAGGAAAACAACTTATTGTAATAATAGTCACCTGACCGTTCTCATCTCTTATCCATCCTCATACACCAGTCCAACTTTCAGGTCTTTGTTCTGGGGAGGTAGTCATGGCTGTGGTGTGGTTGTGGTTACAATGGTCATGCTGTAGACAGAAGACAGCATTTCTTGGCTCTCTTCCCCACCCTCCAGAGTTTACAATCTTCCCACCTTCTGTTCTGTGGTGTTCCCTCAGCTTTGGAAGGAGTGATATAGATTTGCTGTTAAGGGCTGAGTTCCAAACAATAACCTGATATCAACACTTTGACCAGTTGTATGTCTCTGCATTCAATGGTTCTGCAAATGAAGCTTCTCTGATCAAGGCTGAGAGCTGCTCTAATGCACTAAGACATATGTATGTTTATTATATTATATATATAAATACATAAACTGTTTTCTGAATGTACAAAATATATATTTAAATGATAAATATATACATTCTTAAATATGTAAATGTGTATATATATAAATGTGTGTATATATATGTATACATATACACATATATATTAGGAAGCAGTTTGATAACATGTCCATTTGGCAAAACACCTGTAGTAAATACCCCTATTCCAGTGCCAATGCTATCCATCAACCTTTGGCCAGGCTCGGGGCCCAGGAACCAATCAGAATATAGTTGGTTACCCCCTAAACAGATGTACCACTATTGCCTCAGTGACACATTTTGCTGACAAGCAAGTATGGTGCCATGCAGAGTCCATGGCTGGGTAAGACTACTGATGGACTTTCCCCGATAGCAGATAGCATAGTGCCCTCTAACACTGTGAACACACGCCAGCAGGGAAGAATCTTCCGGGTTGCTTTCAGCTTGATTTTTCTGTGTCCTGTGTCCAAAGTGTATGGCGTCTTCAGCAGTGGGGCTTACCAAAAGATCAACCCTTGATGTCATGTCCACTGTCACATTTGGATCTGGGGTTGAGCATGGTGGCCTCTGGTACCTGTCAGAGGATTGGGCACTGCTGAACTTGTGAAGAGCAATGGTCCCCGTGACAGCTGCTTGTAGCTAGTACTTGTAGCTAGTCTGAGGGAGGAGTATTTTTATGAGCTCTTCTGAAACCCACATCAGTGGTCCAGCAATGGCTCCTCATGTCTATGTCACTCACCTTGTGGTTTGGATGTGGTTTGTGGCATTGTAGAGTTGTGGGACCTTTAAAAGGTAGAATCTAGGAGAGAGCAGTTAGGTCATGGGAAGTGCTACCAGCAGAAGAATGAACAGAGTTCCTGCAGGATCCTGACTAGTTGGGACAAGAAACGTTGCCATACAAAAATCATACCTTGGGCATGTTCAGAACATGTTCATGAATGAGCTATAGCCCTAGCCTTCCACCTTATTCTTGAAAGCCTCTTCCTGCTGAGATTATATTTTATGCATTTCCAAAGAGCCTAATTGTGGTGGCATACTTGGTGGCTTGGTGTACCCTGAAATTCTTGCCAGACGATTCCAGCATCTGATCCATCTCATGTGAGCATCTGCTGATTGTCTTTACTCAGGCGGGACGAGCTTTTCCTGGCTTGCAGCATGATGAGTAATATTTAGAGTCCAGGACATTTTGTCTATTATGTTAGGAGACTCAGGTTCCTACTTAAATCACCACCCTGTTTTGATTTGGTATGTAGGTTCCGGCTACTTCCAAAGATGGGGCTTCCAACAATAGTTGAAGGTTCTGAGAATCTATGGGAAGATTTTGGCTGATTGGGTTGACTGGTATTGATGGAGCTTGTGTGGGTCCTGCTGGGGCCCTGAGCCATGGAGTGTCTTAGTTACGTGTTTGTTGCTTTAGTTCTGGAAGAGGGGGTTTATTTTGGATCATGTCTGAAGGGTATAGTCATCACAGTGGGGAAGTTAAGGCAGCGAGAACTCAAGGCTTCAGTTGGTTGGTCACATTGCGTATCCAACTAAGACGTGCATGGTGAAGCTTGCACTAAGCTCGCGTTCTTCTTCTGTATACCATCCAGAATCTCATCCCAGTGAATTGTGCATCTCAAAGGGGACAGGTCTTCCTGCTTCAACCTAACCCAGAGCATCCTCTGTAGACATGCTGCAGGCTTGCCCCCCAGGTATTCTAGGCTGAGTTACATTGACAACTACAGCTGTGCATCACAGCGAGAGGTGAGAGTCTTAGAAAAGGGATCTTAGACCATGTGCTTCCTATGGAGTTCCACCTTTGGATCCCCTTTAGCTGCATGGTTTGTCATGATAAAGATTAAAGGACTCAGGGTGGTTTGAATAGATATGTCTTCCATCAGCTCATGCAATTTGAACAGCTGGTCTGCTAGGTCTCCAATTGGCAACACTGTTTGAGAAGGTTATGGAACCTATAAGAGGTAGGAAGTGGCTGGAGGAACCACATCACTAAGGATAGGTTTTGAGGGTTTACAGCTTTTCCCACTTCCTGTCCTGTTCCTGCTTCCTGTGTGGATAAAAGTGTGATTAGCCAGCTCCATGCTCCTGCCCCACGTTTTCCTTCCTAACAATGATGGATAGGCTTCTATTTCTCTGGAACTGTAAGCTAAAACAAACCCTTTCTTGCTCAAGTTGATTTTGGTCATGGAATTTTATCACAGTAACAGAAAGTAATTAACTCAGAAATCCATAGGAAAGAAAATTCTGTGATATACACATTTTGACCCTATAAACTGAGCCCCAATCCTACCCTCCTGTGTCCAGTTCACCTTCAAGGGTGAAGAAAACAGACTAGGAGATGGTCAGCATTCATGAAGCATGCTGGGGGGGGGGGATTATATGAGGTGGGTCTGCTTTCGTGTGCTGAGTCTATCCCTTGCACAATTCAAGAACAGAAGGGTCCTTTAGCAAGATGAAGGACGTGTTTGCCCATAGGTGTCCCTCAGACTTCACACCCTCACCTACAAAGCAGCTCCTTTCCTGGTAGAACATTTCTGATGGAAAGATGAACTTTTCATGGGAGAATGCAGAAAGGCCAGGATGTCCAGGTACAAATGGGCTCAGGAGTCCTGACTCTGGGCAGATGGCAGTCTGAGTTAGATATTGAAAATAGAAGGGCTGATATGGAGGAAAGTTTGAATTCCCACTGTCATGGTTAGATTTATGTCAACTTGACACAAGCTAGAGTCATCAGAGAGGAGCAAGCCTCAACTGAGAAAATGCTTCTGTAATATCAGGCTGTGGGCAAGCCTGTGGGGGCATTTTCTTAATTAATGGTTTCTGTGGGAGGACTCACTCCAACTCAACCGCCTGGGCTGGTGGTCCTGGGTTCTATAAGAAGGCAGGTTGAGAAACCCATAACGAGCAAGCTGGTAAACAGTACCCTCCATGGCCTCTGCATCAGCTGTCCTGACTTCCTTTGATGATGAAAGGTGATATGGAAGTGTGAGACAAATAAGCCTTTTCCTCCCCAATTTGCTTTGGTCATGGTGTTTTATCATAGCAATAGTAACCCTAACTAAGACATCCACACTGTATCAAAAAGAAAGCATTTGATTGTCAGTTCCTGCTTCTGTGTCCACCTCCGCTATTAGATCTGTGAATGAATAGATTTTCAGGCTCCCACAGCTGTTCCTGGGGGTCAGGCCCACCTGGAGAGAGCAGGTCGTAGAGCTGACCATCTGCTTGGCCAGCGTCAAGTGTGAGCAGCAAGGCTGTTCAATTCTCTTTATTTTGCCACACTCGCTTTGCCAAGAAAGCACAGGCTGGCAGCAGAATGTGAACAAGTGTATTTTATGTATCTTTAAACAAACCTGCCCATAATGGCTTGTCATTCAAATGTGTTCCAACCAAGACGTCTTAAATGGGACAGAGGGTGTTGGGAATCTCCCAGTCTCTCTCAGCTCCTGTTTGAGTGAATCACCCTGATTGGTGGCATAGTTAGATGGCATCTCCAAAAAGGATTCACTTCCCAGACTCCTCCGCAACATGTCCTGGCCATGTGATTAGGTTACGGCCAATAGGGTGTGATCAGAGATGAAAGGACTTTTTTTCAGGAAGGAGTGCCCCTCCCCTCCACACACACACCTGCACACACATGCCCTCGAATACACGCACACACTACCTTTCCCAGGGCTTAATTGGTACTTAGTTGTCTGGGGGAATTCCAGACATGGTAGACTTGGGAAAATCGAGGCTGGGTCCTAAGTTGCCCTAATGGTGCTGAGTTTTCTGGGGAAATTCTGGCCATGGCAGACTTGGGAAGAGGGGGGCTGAGTGGCCTGGCAGAGTTCAGCTAAGCATGACTAAGCTGACTTAAGCCACAGGCATATGGAGCCACTGCCCCATGCCTTGGTTGTGATTGCAAGTCCCCAGAATGCAAAGCTGTGAGGAAGAAAGGAAGGGTTGTGCACCCGTGTTTTACCCTGTGCATCCTGCGTGCTTGAAAACTCTGCCTAGGCAGGAGCCCTGTGAGCTGGTCATCAGTGATGTTTCAATAGTTTATGACAGTTCTAAGCAGTAGGGCAAGGATACCAGCAGGGATTACAGGACAACGACGTCATGCAAATCAGGCCTGAAGAAGAGGACTCCCTCCTGCACATAACACTACTTCTGAGATTAAAAACAAAAGAGTTTCAAAAACAGAAAGCCAAGTAAGTGGAGGTCAGTGGATGCTGAGTGACCCCTGCCTGGAGGGAAGACCTTCCCACCCAGTCCTGTGTTCTGTCAGCTGGCATGCATTCTAGGACTGTGTGTGAGGCAGACATCATTTGAGGCTAAGGAGACACTGGTGAACGAGGGAAATTCAGTGCCATGAATGAAAAGGCAGAAAGATGGTCATATATACTCACAGGCTAGACGTCACATGGGCTTTCTTACACAGCAGGGAAGTCCTTCTCTCAAGGAGCTGTGTAAGCCAAGTACTGAAGGACAAAGAAGCAGCAGCCAGGTGAAGGTCTGAGGAAAGGCTGTGAGATCTGGAGTACAGGTCCTTGAAGCTCTGGCAAGGACAGAGCATGGGATCTGGAGGCAGGCAGGAGTTGTGTGGATGGGGGGGGGGGAGGGAGAATAGAATGGGTGGGGCTGAAAGTGTGGGGAAGCAAGGTTGCTGTGTCCTCAGGCTGACAGGAGGGCTGTACCTGTGAGGGTCAGACACTAATGCCTTCAGCATGTGTTTCTCTCCTCTCCTGCCACTCCCAGATGGTTTCCTCTCAACACTTCACATTTCAGTTCACCAAACACTCCCAGGGCTCTGATGGAAGCCTCTGCAACTACATTGAGTGTATGCCCGGGTGTGAGTGTGATTGGGTGTGAATGTGTGGGCGGGTGTGATTGTGCTGGGTGTGAGTGTGTCCATGTGTGAGTGGGTCCGGGTGTGAGTTTGTGTCCTGGTGTGAGTGTGGCCGGGTGTGAGTGTGCCCAGGTGTGTGTGTGCCGTAGTGTGTGTGCCTGGGTCTGAGTGTGACCGGGTCTGAGTGGGCATGTGTGTGAGTGTGCCCAGGTGTGTGTGTGCCGTGGTGTGTGTGCCCGGGTCTGAGTGTGACCAGGTCTGAGTGGGCATGTGTGTGAGTGTGCCCAGGTGTCAGTGTAATATGGTGTGAGTATGTGGCCATGTGTGACTGTGCCCTGGGTGTGAGTGTGCAATTCTTAGGTCAAGGGGAGAAAAATGCTTCAGATGGCATTAAAGAATAATTCCGAGTACCTGCTTTTTTTTTTTTTTTTTTTTTTTTTTTTTTTTTTTTTTTACAAAATCAAAGGAATGATGGCTAAAACCAATTGGTGGTTCAACTTCCTATACCATTAAAGAAGTCCGGCTTTGGCCTGCCCAGGAGTATTATGGGACTCTCAGCCAGTTATCAGAGATCAGGCTTCCTCCGTATTCATCGTCCAAGGAGGCTGCTGAAGCTCCCTCATCTTTGTTCCAGGTGGCAGATGAGATAGGTCTCAAGACAAAAAGAAAAAAGAAGAAAGGAAAACTGTGTGCTCTAGGTAAACTTAAGAACTGACATTTTTTGTTTTTGTTGTTTTTATTTCATTGCCAAAATTTCATCATATGGGTATATCCGGCTGTGGGGGGCCTTGGAAGAACTAGTTTTGGAGGTGGACCACAACACGCTGTAGTAAATTCAGGCTCCACTACTGAAGAAGGAAAGAATGTTTTCCAGAGAGCAGCCAGCAGTCTCTGCCACGAGTCATTCCTTTCCTTTCTTACAAGTCACTCGTTTTATACAGTTGTAAGTCCACCTTGGACAGGCCAGGGAAAACTCCTGAGCCCTCTGAAGGCAGCAGACCTGACCTGCAATGATGCAGTCTCCAATGGGGAAGACTGCAAAGGTAACAGCAGCAAAACTAGGTAGAGCTCCGCCCATTAATGACAGAGCCCCGCCCATTCCATGACAGAGCTCCGCCCACTCGTGACAGCTCTACTCATTCATCACAGAGCTCCCCCACTCCCACCTGTCTGCTGCAGAGACATGGATGACATCCAGGTTGGCGACAGTTCCTGTGCTCAGAGCCTTAAAGTTATGACAGGAGATCTACAGTCGAGGTACACCTGTGAGCAGTGCTGTGGGAAGACAGAGTCCAGGTTAGGCACGGCTCAGCCACACATAGCCTGCCTAGGCACAGCAAAAGAGAGACACTTTGGAAAAACAGCGCGTTGTGTGATCTTTTATAAAATAATGATGATGGTGATGATGATGCTGACGATGGTGATGATGATGATGGTGATGGTGATGGTGACGATGGTAACAATGATGATGATGATGATGAATATTCGTGCTAGGGTTGGAGAGATGGTTCACTCCCTGCTCTTAACAGACAACCCAGGTTCAGTTCCCAGCCTTACAGTTGTTGACAACTGCTTGTAATTTCTGTCCCAGATACCTGATGCCCCTTTTGATCTCCTCGGACACCGTCTGTACAAGGTGTGCAAGCATGCAGACAAAACACTCATACATGTAAAATAAGAATAAATAAATAACATCCTTTATAAAATTGCATGAAGGGGTCGGGAATGGCTCCTCCACAAGCATGAGGAACTGAGTTTAAACTCCCAGAACTCATGTGAAAGCCAGTGGCCCCCTTCTATAATCTTAGCACTGGAAGCCATGGGGACGAGCAGATCCTGGAGGCTCTCACAGCAGAAATACATTCAAAGCACACATGTCACCATTATAGCGACTGATTACATGCCCTCCCAAACGTACCCCACTTAGCTCAAAGGCCATGCTCAGTTAGTGATTCCTCTCCACCCCCGCCCCTCAGCCCTCACAGCCAGCATTCTATTATGTATGTGCCACGGCTTTGGACACCTCCTGTAGGTGCAGGATTCCTGTGACTGGCTCTTTCTTTTTTATAAGTCAGCATAAATTCCTTGCTGCTCAGCACCTCCTTCCCTCTCTAGGCTGAGTAATATTCCCTGGTATGTATGTAGCTGTGTTTTCTTCCTTTCTTGGTCTGCTTGCTAGTAGACATTTGAGCAGTTTCTACATCTTGGTCATTGGGAATCTTGCTCCTTGGAGTATGTATGTAGGAACCTCTTGAAGATCTTGAATGTTGTTTTCTAAGGGTCTCTTTGTGTGGTGTGCATGTATGTCTGTATGTGGGTCTGTTGGACCCCCGAGGTGGGGAGACCCTCTGTTCCTTGGGATAGACACCAGACCCCAATGACCAACGAAGACAAGAGCTTGATGTAACAGCAAGAGGCTTTATTCAGTAGCCAGCATGCTGGGGCTCAGCACACAGCTCCCATGCAAGGGGGTGGTGCAGAGCCTTGAACAGCAGAATCACAGAGTTTATAAAATCAAAAACCGCAAAACAGGAGGGGGTCTAAGGGTAAGAGACTTTTCTAACAGGGGCAGTCAGTGATTGGCTGTGCCCAGGTGTGATGACTAGGGGACTGTTAGTGACTGTTTGCACTTCTCAGTCCAGGAATAAAGAAGGGCGTTTCTTAGAAACGTTTTGTATCAGATCCTGGTTTGGTAATGATTAAAGCTCACAAGTTTAAGTTCCCATGGTTTGGGCCAAGTTAAAATTTTCCACCCTTACATGTCTTATGTAGAAGGGTGCACATGCACATAGCTATGCCTGTGGGGGCTTAAGATTGAACCTGAGACTATTCCTCCATCGCTCTTCTTGAGTCATTGAGGCAAAGAGAACCTCCACCACAGGCTCCTATAGTTGAATACTTGGTCTGAAGTTGGTGAACTGCTTGGGAAGGATTAGGAGGTGTGGCCTTGTTAGAGGAGGTGTGTCACTGGGAGTGGGGGGGTGGGCTCTGAGGTTTCAAGAGTCCATGTCATTACCCATTCTCTCTCTCCCCCACCCCCTGCCACTCATGATTGCTGTCTCAAATGTAAGCTCTAAGCTACTGCTGCAATGCCATGCTTGGCTGCCTGCCGCCATGCTCCCCATCATGATGATCATGAACTCTATTCGTCTGGAATCCTTAGTCCCAAATTAAATGTGTTCTTTTGTAAGTTGCTCTGGTCATGGTGTTTTGTTACAGCAATTGAAAGGTAGTTAAGACAGGCAGGGTCGCTCACTCCAACCCGGAACTCGTTGATAGGGCTAGACTCCATAGCAAACTTGCCCTGGATCCCCCATCTCAGCCTTCCAAGGCTGGAATTACAGGTGGGTATCCTATCCTACCTGGGGATTTCATAGGTTCTGAATTCCACACTCCGGCCCTTAGCAAGCATTAACTTCCGAGCCATGTCCTTAGTCCCAGATACTCTTGGCTAAATATATAGATTTTACTTTATTTCATGATTTAATTCCAAATCTTAGTTTTTTGGAGGACTTTATTTATTTTTATTTTATGTGTATGACTGTTTTTCTTTCGCACATGTCTGTGCACTGAATGTATTCCTGGTGCCTTCGGAGGCCAGAAGAGGGTGTCAGATCCCCGGGAACTGGAGTTACAAATTGCTGGCCTCCATGTGGGTGCTGGGAATTGAACCGGATCCTCTGTGCCAACTTTCCAGTCCTAGCTCTTTTTCACAGTGGCTGCACCATCTTACTTTACCACTGAGAGTGTAAAAGTCACACCCTTACAGGCACGCACATGCATGCCTGCACATATGTGCTCATATAAATACACAGACATACACAGACATGCACACACATGCAGACACGCATGCACACACGCCACATAAAACTTGCCACCCTTATCGATGTGGCATAATATTTCATTGTGGCTTCAATTTCCACTCCCCTGGCAATCAGTGCCTTTGGCACCTTCATGTATTCCTGTTGGGCTGTGCCTGTGTCTCCCAGGGAGAAAAGTGGAGTCTAGTTCTTTGCTCTTCTTTGTCGCTCTGCTGTATGGATTCCTCACATGTCTCGGATGGCTTCTTCTCGCAGGAGCGGGTATAGCTGTTTCCGTCTATTGCACAGCACACGTCTCTTCACTGCTCCTCCGCAGCGCAGGCTTTTCTGGTTCAGCTTGAGCTTTCGATCACTGATCCACATCTTCGGCCCTCAGAGGTGCCTTTGTATTAAAAAAAAAAGTCATTTTGAGAACCTTCTAGTCCTGTTTGAAACTTCCCGTTAGCTGCATCCTATGATTTTCCTGTTGTCATTTCCTTATTTTTCACCTCGTTAATACAGTAAGTTTCGCTGATGAGTCTGGAGTGTAGAGCAGGCTATATTTCCGGGGCGGAAGCCGCGGGGCTATGGCGTGTTGTTATTTTCATAATCCATGGGACTGGCTTTCTCAGGCTCCTGAAGGCACTTTGAATCACATTCACAAGAGAGGTGGGTTTGTAATTTTCTTTTCTTGTGATGTCTTCATTGGGGGTCGGTATCAGAATGATAATGCTAGTTGAATGGCCCATGCCAGGAAGCTGTTGTTTATTCCTTTACGTTTTTAGAACATTTGAGTAGGATTGCTGTTGCTTCATCCTTTTATGTTTCTGGGAAAAAAAATTACCAGGGTGTCACCTGCAATTGTGACAATTAATTTCTTGCATATATAGAATACTTCAGTTGCCTGTGGCTTCTTGAGATAATTTTGATCTTTGTGTTTTTCCCTTGAAAAACACATACACAAAGTATTCATTTTATTTGCGTTGTTGAATTTTCTGGCATGAAGCTGCACAATATTTTCCATGCTTCTAAAGGCATCTTGTAAATATAATTAATGCTCAATAAGTGGCAGGCATTGATGTTTCCAGAGAGTTCTGACGTGTGTGAAGCCGTGATGTGGCTGCTCTCTGTTCACTGCGTAAGCACCTGACATTCAGTCTCCTCTCAGACAGGATGTTTCCCCCTCCTTGCATGAGCTGCAGGGGATGCCAGGCCAGGCTCACACTTGGCAGATCAGCCCTGTATCAGCAGGTGATGAGGCACCCACAGCCACTGCTGTTCTCCGTTCAATGCTCTTCCCGGGTAGTCTGCCTCCCCATCCCTAAGCGTCTCGCCTCCCAGGGCCACCAGCTCCATCTCCACGCTCAGGACCCCCACCAGGTTGGCATCATGCTCCTTATCCCTGTCTAGGCCGTGTGCCTTTTTTCAGACGTTGGAGGGTCAACTATAGGATTCACCTCATGGCTTCCTGCCTCTCAGAAAGCACTGACCCATACTGCGTGAAGCCCAGCGCACGAAAGACTGGGTATTTCCATGTATTTCTTCCAGCTTTTTGTATTGTTTCATGCAGGTGGGTAAATCCAGTCACTGTTCCATGGGTTTCAAAACTGTTGCTTAGCGCAAAGCATTTTCTCCATAGTTACACCTTCCAGATGACGTTACCGTTTTTGAAATATTCCTCTTTATCTTTTGGTTATTTACTGCATTCACAGACGTGCGTGCTAATAGTCCCACTAGAATGCTCTCACAGAAAGAATGTTTGCCATGCTTTAGCTTTTGTCCTGTCTGTTCTCTGTTTGAGCACACTGCTCTCGGGTGTGTCTGTGTGTGCACAGTCCCTGTTTCTTTGTTATTCATTGAATGGCTGTTTTCAGTTGAAAATTTAGACTATCCTCTCTCAGCAGATCTTTCTGCGACAGTAAAAATGCTAAGAATATTCTAACACAGTCGCCTTTAAGCACCTGAAATATGACTTGAGTCAGAGAGGCACTGAATTGATTTTGTTCAGATTTTAGGTCATTGTAAATTGCCCTGTGTGGTTCATGGCTAATAACATTTTAGCCAGCACTGGTTGACTATGGACTGCGTACATTTAATATAATAGTTAATAAGGTTAGGCATAAGCTTGTCATCTTGTTTTGGGGGTTTTATATCTTTCCAGAGCTCGGCTGTATAGCCCAGTGGCAGCATGCTGTGAGTGTGAATGGCCTGGAGCTCCAAAGCCAGCACCCCCCACACATGTGTTCATGTGTTCATGTGTCTTATTTCATTATATTTTTATCTGTTAAAACGAACAATCTGTATCTCTGTGTGCATGTGCTGGATAGTTTTATGTCGACTTGTCGTAAGTTAAAGTTGTCTGAGAGGAGGCAACCTCAATTACGAAAATACCTTCATAATATTGGGCTGTAGGCAAGCCTGTAGAGCATTTTCTTAATTAGTGGGTGAGGGCCCAGCCCACTGTGGGGGTGCCATCCCTGAGCAGGTGGTTCTGGGTTCTGTAAGAAGCAGGCTGAGCAAGACATGAGGAGCAAGCCAGTAAGCAGCACCCTCCATAGCCTCTGCATCAGCTCCTGCCTCCAGGGTCCTGCCCTGCTTGAGTTCCTGCCCTGACTTCTTTTGATGATGAACAGCAATGTGGAAGTGTGAGGTGAATAAATCCTTTCCTTCCCAACTTGCATTCTTGTCATAGTGCTTTCATCTCAGCAATACAAACCCTACCTAAGACAGCGCATCTCTCTCTTTCCTGTATGTGTGTACACCATATGTGTGCCTGGTGTTCGTGGGGGTCAGAAGAAGGTGTCAAAACCTCTAGAAGCAGACTTGAGAAGGTTGTGAGTCACCATGTAAATACTAGGAATTGAACCCAGTCTTCTGCAAGAACAGCAAGATCTCGTAACTACAGAGCCATCTCTCCAGGACCCCACCACGCTATTGGGAAGAACCATATTCTGAGCTGCTCTGTGAAGCCTCATGGAAAATGGTGTGGCAATGCAGCACTTCCCCACCTGTGAACTCTCCCCAGGGAACAAATGTTTTCCCAAGCCCATTTTTTGGAGATAGGTTCTCACCAGATAGACCTTGAACTTGGGTCTCTGCCCCATCAGTCTTCAAAGACCTAAGATTATAACCAGCACCACCACACCCAACTGTCTTCTTTGTAGTGCAAAGGGAATAGCCACCTTGCCATCTCTCCCAGAGGCCTCTTCTCATTCTCTGTAATTGGAAATATGTCTCAGTCCACCTGATGTGGCAGTTGGCAGCCCACCAGCTCCCTTTGCACCTCAGAGCTGTAGAGCTTGCCTGACCTGAAAGATGAGGAAATCTGAACTATGTGAGGGGAAAATAGGAAGTTATTTCTTGCCAAGTCTGTTGTGCTAGGCCCCTGGGATTTGAATGGGATTAACAAATGCCTAATGAGTTCTGATCAATTCTATTACAACAGGCCCCTAGAACTTAGCACAGCTGACACCATGTTAGAGGCATCCTTCTGACCTTAAACCTAGTACATAGGCCTCAACACCTGCCAAAACAGGATAAAGTCGGACATAGTCTGCAGTTCCAGGGAGCATCCCTAATGCACTCGCCTTGCTTTTTGGCTGCTGTAACTTCTGCTGTAACTTCTGCTTCTTGATAGCTGAAGTGTGAAAATCAGGGTGTGGTTTTTGTGCAACTTGGAGCTGTAAGGCTCGGGGCTGCATGATCTGGGCAGGCTCTCCATGCAATGAAGACTTTATTTTCAGCTCTAGGCGTGTCTGTGTATGGGCTCTGGTGGGCTCACCTGGCAACACTATCAGTACAGGTGACAGGTCTGAGTCTGAGTTTATCCCAGGAGAAGGCAGCATCAGTGTTTTTTTGTGTGGTTTTTTTTTTTTTTGAGTTGTCATATTTTATTTTATTTTTTTCTTTTTTAAAAATTTATTTATTTTTATATCAATCACAGGTTAGGTACTTTGCATCCCAGGCGTGGCCCCCTCCCTCATTCCCTCCCACCCTCCCACTCCCTCCCTCATCTCCCTCCTCCCCGCCCCCTCCAAGTCC